>PVKZ01000069.1:0-656322 GCA_004027375.1 Macroglossus sobrinus
AGAAAAATACAGCAATTGTGAGTCTTTGCATTACTGGGATCCCTGTGATATGCCTGAGTTGTGAAGGTGCTTACATAAGCTTGATGGTGTCTTTCTTCTTCTGGGATTTTTGCTTTTCTGAAAGATAATTTGCCACTGGCCCTTTGACAGCAGCAAATATGAGGATATTGTGGGCTCTGACAGAACCAATTTCCTCCTGGAAACTATTGCAGAAAGAGGACAAATGAGGCCAAAACAGATACAAATGGTAACAAAAAACCTACCAATCCCAATATTTCTTCTTCCCTGACCCCACCACCAGCCCTGCCCCCTGAGCTTTAATTTGAGCTCATGTAGGGAGCTCAAGGGAGCAGGGAATGCCGACTGCCAAAAATGTCAGTACAGATACGTTCTGCTTAGCCTCACCCATGGCTTCCCTCTCACCTAGAAAAATAATGTGACAAATGCTGAATACCCTCAAGACATATTCAACGCTCTGTTTGCATTGCTGCGCTTATAGGACAAATGGAGAGCATACAACCAAGATGTTGACAGTGAGCAATGAATACTTCCTGACCAAGCACTGTTCTCAGCAAAGTCTGATTTAGTCTGAGCAGAGTGAGGGAAAATTCAAGGGCACAGAGCAAATGATAGAAGGCTGGCAGATGCCCTAGTCTTTTGTACATGTCTCTAGCATTCATCGGTTCTCTAATAAGAAGCAGACACTGTGAAGTACTTATCTAGTTCCCTCCTTAGTCTGCACAGCACATCCCCCCTGAAATGGATATTGTTAACCCTATTGTCACCTGGAGCTCCCTGGTGACATGCCATGGCTTCTGCAATGGCAATATATATATATATATATATATATATATATATATATATATATATATATATATATATACAGTCGTGTGTGTGTGTGTGTATCCCTAAAAGATTCTGACCAAGTCCTTAAATCATAACTGCATTAGTCAAAACCAGTTGCAAAAGACAGAAACACAATTCAAATGAGCTTAAGTTATTGACAAAGGAATTTACAGATGATCTCATTAACTGCAGGCATGGCAAGACCAATGGACCAAAAAATGTTACAGGGACTAACGCCATCTCTCTTCATTGATCTTTTTTACCTTAGCTTGCTCTGCTTTATGTTGTGTTTGAACTTCAGTCTCTTATATAGAACGTCCCCCATAAAGTCAGGAAGATGCCCACAAATGGTTCCACCCAGCATTATCATTTCTCTCCTGATCCTAGAGGAAGAGGAAGTCTTCTCTTTCAGAAACCATGGTAAGAAGATGCTGGCTCTGCTCAGATCACTTCGGTCCATCTTATCCTTTGACCAGTCACGAAGGTAGAGAGGTTAAATCCCATGAATGATAACTGACCATGGCCACATGGAGAGGGAAGTGCTAGCCTTTTGAAAGGAAGATTGTTGGACCAATGACACAGGTGTCCACCAAAGACAGAATTTAATAAAACTAGTTGGGACTAACGTAAATGTAATCCCTTCTGAACTTCAGTCTACCAATTTTCACAGTACTAACTTACTTTTGTTTCACATATTCTCCATTATCTGTGCTATATCTGTGAAAATGAGATCAGAATGACAAATGAGGAAGCACCAATAGGGGTGTATGTATGTGTGTGTGTGCGCGCACGTGTGTGTGTAAGAGATTAGCAATTTTCTTCCTAAACAAAAGTATATATTGTTAAATAGAGTTGCCAGAATCCTTTAAAAACTTTTAAAGAGAATGCAACATCACCTTCTCGTGTTCTTGCCAAAAAATGTTTGACTCAAATCTAATCATAGGAAAAGAATCAGACAAATGCGAAAAACTAGCCTGGACTCTAAAAATGTCCATTTCATAAAAGATTTTCAAAAATGAGAGCGTGAGAGAGAGGAAGAATGTGGCCAAATTTTAAGAATTGGTGAATCTAGGTGAAAAGTATGTGAGTATTCATTGTATATTGTACTATTCTTGTAATTTTTCTCTAGGTTTCAAAATTTTTCCAAATAAAATATTGATGGGAAGGGAAAAACTAAAGTGCAGCCTCATAACAATCTAAAATTTAACTTCCCCATCTATAATACATAAAACGGAGCCCAGAAAACTCAGCCGTTCAAAGATAGGGCCTTCCTTCATTGCCAGATTAATTAAATGACTGAGGCGTTTTAACAGTCAGATCGGCGATATCCAAATCTGGCCACATCCTGGCCGCTGCCGTTGGTGCCACCTGGTGGCAGTGGTCTGCCTCAGTTTAGATAAGGGTGGGGATGGTCCTGGGTCCCATCAGTGGCGATTCTAGGAGTCTCCAGTTAGTAGCACCCATTTCTTTGATCCGGATTTTGGCCAGGAGTATTCTAGGAACAGAGACCCGCCCTCCCTTTTCCTGCTTCCCAAGTAGAGATGCGCATCGTGGGCGGGGGTGGAGGCGAAGGGACCCGGTTCCAGTCTACAGGGGAAGCACTGGCGTCCACGTGCTGCCTGGCTGTGACATCGGGCAGCAGGCTTAGCTGTTCTGTGAAGTTCTTGGCTATGGGGACCTCCCAGCTCAGTGGGGAAGTATTTGGAAGAGTTTGAGGCCTTTCATGGTGTCAAATCATGGCTCTGCGTGGGGACACCATTTAACCAGTCACATGAAAGGTAACAATAGCCACTTCTAAAAATCAATGGACAACTTAGAAATTATTTGAGGCATTCTTTTCACTATAATTGATGCCATTTAAAGCAGTTTTATAGAGAATGATGGGGAATCTATTTTTAAAATTTTATTTATATGGGGATTCAGATGACCATATTGTTTTAAAATATTTTTTAAATCACCTGTGCACACATGTATGTTTTAAATACCAACTTGTACACGTACATATACATAGGACATGTTTATATATACAAACACACACACACACACACACATACACATTACATTTATAGGCACACAGAAGGTATTCTAGCCTGTTTTCTGAATGGAAAATTGGTCACATAGTAACACTCTGATGTCTCTTATCCCCGCTGCTTCATCCTTTTTTTTTTCTTTAATGCTGTTAATCCAAATAGTATATATGGTATGATTTAATAGCACTCTTTGCTAATGTTTTATATCTTGCTTATTTTAAGAAAAGATTTAATGAGGTTTATGATACTAAATTACATACAGAATAAGACAATAAAAAAATATAAGGTTCAAAACCATCAAGAGAAAAGATGAGCATGGGGTAAGCTAACTAGTCACAAGTTTAGCTTTGGATTTCTTGGGGGGAAAAGGGAAAATAAGATGGGTCATTGCTACTGGATTCTCACCAGGGTCTAATCTGGCTGAAAGGACTTCCAGGTGAGTAGGATGAATGCAGACACAGAGTTGCTCGGCGGTGGCAGCTGGTGACCCCAAACAAGAAGAGTGGCATTGTGAGGACATGGGTAAGGGACCATACTCTAAAAAGCCACAAGAGCACTCTGAATTGGCTAAGCCAAGGGGTCCAAAGCAGGGACAAGACACCAAGGAGACAAGGGAAGAGCATTCCTGAGTGACAGCTGTTGGCCACAGCTAAGATTGCAGGTCCAGGGAATAATATTTTAACTCTCTCAGTAAAATTTTGTATTTTCTTTAAGAGATCATACATGGAACAATATTTTGAGGACCAGGGATGCAGAAGACTATAAATATGTGTGTGTGTGTGTGTGTGTGTGTATGTATATGTATATATGCATATATATGTAGATTTATACGTGTCTATATGTATATATATATGTATATATACATATATCTACGTATATAGTCATACATATATATATTTATATACACATACATATAAATATACATATCGCCATAAAAAAACCTTTGTTCATCTATTATATAAGGGATATTGGGTCACATGGTGACTTTGATTTTGTAAATGATACAGAAACGTTCTTCTTGTGACTGCTTCTCCCACTACTCCACTACCAATAAGACCTATGGTTTAAAAAGCTGAATAAGAGCTAAATGCATTTTGTGAAAATAAATAGCATCTCTACATGAGAAGCTGCGGAGAATATAATAAGAAAGAAGTTCCAGTTGCAATTGCAAGAAAAAGATGATGTATTTGGGAATAAGTTTTATGAGAAACATGTATGACCTCTTAAAGAAAATCCAAAATTTTACTGAGAGTTAAAATACTCTACTAATGAAAAGGCATTTCATATTGGAAAACTAACTAGCATAAGATGTCAATTCTTTACAAATTAATTTAGAAATGAATGACATCCAAACAAAATTCCAACAGCATTGTTTTTATGAGAAAAAAAGAAAAACATTTTAAAATTCGTGTGAAACAATAAAGAAAGTTATAAAATAACTTTCAAAAAGCTATAATGGCATCGTTGGTGGAGTAAACACACAGTGGTGAAGAGTCCTACATATAAGAAGATTGTAAAGCAATATTTGAAATAGGTGGTAATTTTTTTAAGAATAGACAGATCACTGGACTAGAATAAACGTTAAAGTTGTGGTCCTACTACAAATAAGAGTTGAATATATGATTTTACACAAAGGAGCACCAAACACTAGAAGAGAAGAGTAATTCAATTAATGGCATTAGGACTATTGGTAAGCAATTTTGGCAGAAAAATCATTATTGAGATATTTATCTCACACATGCATCTCAATAAATTTCAAATGGATTGTCCTCATTTATAAAAATCAAACCATAAAAAATGTAGAAGAAAAGAAAATAAATATTTTTTGGAGGCATTGCAACTTTCCAAACTTGAAAGTGATTGAAGAAATCACAAGAGCGAGAGATTTCACTGCTCACATTTTAAAACCTCTTCATATAAAAAGTATAGCCAAATGAAAGACAGACTGTAAATATGTGTGTGTGTGTGTGTGTGTGTGTGTGTGTGTGTGTGTATTCTAACATTTGATTCAACGATCTACAAGAACCAGGATCTGCAAATACACATTCACAGTCTCCCTAGCCCTGGTCCAAAGTGGAGGGTCTGCTTTCTAACCATAAATTTACCTTTAATTCCAGCTGAGAAGTTTGCTAAACTTTTCTTTAGTTAGGAACCACATTCTGCCTTTACCTATGAATTTATGTATATTTTTATGTTTAAAAAAAGTGTCTAACATAACCAATTTTTTAAATTGGGTTAAGTTTCATTGGGGTAGGCTGTATTGAACAAGTGAATCTTAAAATGATTTAAGGAAAGGATAAGGCTATCCTGTATAAGGCTATCTTATAAAAAATTGTTTTTCCCAAAAGCTTAGCGCTTCACCTTAGTTTTCATTTCTGATGCTATTTTTTAGAACCACTGCCTATTTGGTATGTATTGATTTCATTTTTGTTTCTAGAGACAAGCAGTGAATAGAGGTTAATTTGTTATCTAGTCCATTGATTTTTCTCCTAAAAGAATGGGTTTCATTTTCAGCATTTCCATCTGTTAATTGCTACTCATACCATAAATGGATTCTCCAAGCTAACGTCTATTGATCTCTAATATATTTTCTGAGTCATAGAATGTGGTTATTGTGGTATTTGGTCATGATTGTTTGGTCTCACACTTCATTCTTGTTTCTAAACTCCTTGGGATGTTGCAGATGTGTAGGAGGTCTCCAGGGGACCCCCCCAATAAAGAGTTACCCTATCCTTTGTTCAGACTCTGAGCAAGTTGAAAAATAAAATAATGAGTAAAAATAGAAAACAAAATATTAATGTCATTTGTAATAGAAGCTAAATGGGAAGGCAAAGTTTAGGTTATCAACCAAACAGGCCTGCTGATTGGATTAGGCAAAGTTTAAGCACCAAATTCCAGGCAAAAATGAACCAGAAAATCTCCCCCGCTCTTACTCACTTGCCTGCCTACCACATACCTTCTGGAACTTCAGAGCTAAGTAGAATATCACTCTGAGCCGGCAGGGTCCCTCCCAAAAGGAATAAGGAAAGACTTCTTCCTAAATTTACCGGTCAGATAAATTACTATATCCTTTCCCCCAGAGTGGAGTGAGAAAAGGGAGAGAGGCCAAGTGTTACTCTGATTGAGCACCCTCATGGAAGAAAACATCAGGAGATAAGAAGAAGGGTTCCACACTAATGAGATGCTTATAGAGAAGCAAGAATAAGAAATGAAAAGAGGAAATAAATGGAAATCAGAATGTTCGGCATTCGTCCTGATTTTGCCATATCTTCTAGCCATGAAGACATGAGAAAATAATAGCATCTCCCTGAGCCTCAGTTTTCTCATCTGTAAAATAGAAATGATATCTGTTCTTCTTATCCTCCAAAGTTTTTACAAGATGATGTAAAATAATGCAACATAAAAAACTGTTAAGCACCAACGTATGACATTAGCAGATAAAAACGTACACAAATTCTAACCAAAAGTTATAGGTCAAGAATTTGATCTCTTAGTGGACAGATTCTTTCTCTCAGCTTTTAGGAAGAGTGTGGCTATTTTAAGAAACATTAGACTTGCTTCTTAAAATGCTCCTAAGTTCCTTCATCCTCTTTCTGTGCACTTCTTATTGTGACTCTAAGGTGATGAGAAATTCCCCAGGGACTCTTGGAGCGTTCGACTCAGGCCCCACATTTCCTTCCTGTACTGTGTTAACACTGCCTTTCCCCAACCACGGTACAGATGAAAGCTTTGAAATGGTTATCTAACAAAGCAAATGACCAGCTCCCAGGAGGCCTGTTATATCTGATCCCTCACTATAGTTTGATCTTTCCTAATTGGTGGGCAGGAAATCTGAGGCAAATTTGCTCCTCCTCCCAAGTCACTGTCTCCAAGAGTAGCATCAGCAACTTCTCAGTTGCTAAACCAGAAATCTGGGTTTCGTTGCTGCTCCTCCCAGCACCCTTGATCTCCCTGGTGAAAATAACAGTTACCAATTTTTGAGACTTAGAGTTAGGTACATTTTTAAGTACTCCACATGTCTTGTCTTTTTTAATCCTCAACACAATCTCATAAGATAGGCCCTATTTTCTTTTTCTTTTTAAAAATTTTTAAAATTAATTAATTCATTTGTTTGTTTGTTTATTAGCATTTTATTTATTGCCCCCTCCCATTTTATTTATTTCCCTCCTCTGGCAACTACTAGTCCATTGTCCATATCCATGAGTTTCTGTTTGTTTGCCCTTTTCATTTGTTGTTTTTAAGTTTATACCCCACATATAAGTGATATCATGTGATTGTCAACCTTTTCTGTCTGGTTTATTTTACTTAGTATGATTATTTCAAGGTCCATCCATGTTGTTGCAAATGGCAGTATTTCATCTCTTCTTATGGCCGAGTAATATTCCATTGTATATATGTGCACAGCTTCAAAAGATAGGCCCTATTTTCATTCCCAGTTTGATTTCACTGATGAGAAAGTTAAGGCCCAGAGAGGTTGCATGCCTTTTTATTAAGTCCCACACTTGGTAAGGGGTCTTACTGGCACTTGAAATTCTACATTCTACCAACTGCAAAGTCCTGTATATTTGATCTCCTGTTTTTCAAATTTGTTCCATCTCTTCATTCTTACCATCTTTGTCTAGTTGAGGCCTTCTTCATCTCTCCTCCAGATTGTTGCAACTTATAACTGAAATGCTTTTCCTTTTTTCCATAGCCTCAGTGTACCTTCAAAGATATCTTCTTTAGCTCTGCTAACTTCACATCTTTCATCCACTCTAAGTGTTTTCAGTTCCCAGGATATAATTTGTTATTTCAGATTTCCACATCTTTGAACATGCTTTTCCACTTTTTCTAATATTTCTATTTGGAAAACTCCTACTCAATCTTCCAGACCCAGTATGTTCTCTATAAAGGCTTCCCTGCCATCCCAAGCATGGCTGATCAGTCCTTCTTTAAGTTTTATAAATGTATACATAAGTATTTGTTTATCTGTCTCCCCAAATTGACACAATCTCTGTGACACAGACAATTGATAATATTAATAGTAATAATGAAAGTTCCCATTTATTGGATGCCTATCATGTACCAGATACTCTGCTGGCACTTAAATCTTCATCTCTACTCTTTATAACTACCTCACATGGTATATACTATGATCCCATTTTAGAGATGAAAACACTAAGACTTACTGGTCTTTGTATAACTGTACTTGGTACACTCTGGGCAGAGTCATTCAATAATTGTTTGTTGATATAAAAATAAATAAATGAATGAATGACTTTGCAATTCTCAATTATTTATCTTTAGAAAAACATTATAATGTATATGTGTATACATGGTGTGTGTGTGTGTGTGTGTGTGTGTGTGTGTGTGTGTGTGTTGGGAGTAGGGGTTCTGATTCAGTGTACATGTTCTTTTTAAAAATTTTGGTGGCATCTAAAAGTTTCAGGGTCCAGTAGCACCATTTTAACTCTCGTATATATTTTTTTACAAAGTGTAATTCAATTAAGTTTTTTTCACTGAAACTTCTTCATCTGAAAAATACAGAAAACTGAATATGAAGCAGATCATAATGAATATTCAAAAGGGTGATATCTATGAGAATGATTAAAGAGACACCCCAAAATATCATCTGGTTTATTCACTGTATGAGAAATAGGTCAACATTATCATTTTATTCTAAATGTAGCCATTAAAATCTCAATGAGGGAAAATTTCACATATCACTGATTATTCATTTGATAATTTTAGCCAAAAGATCTTCATTCTTTTCTAGGGCCTGTACAAGTCAATTGTAACAAACTGTGCAATTATCATTCTTGCAAATGACTGCTTGTGGCAGATTAAATTCTGTTTTGCAAGAGAGCCAAAAACTCTCCTTTGCCTCCTAAGCTCAAAAGCCAGAAAGCAGCTGAAAAATGGTCACTGCTTTGTTCTTGAATGTAGCTAATTACAGATTGTCTGTAGCAGGATGGGCACTAGGCAGTCAGTGTGTAAATAGGGACAATTCGACTCATTTTAAGCAGATACTACTTCTAAAAAAAGAATCAGAGCTTCAGATTTTAATTACTCTCAAAAGAATTGTTACATTAAAAAGAACCTGACGATTTTTTTCCTCACAATTCAGTTCAACGAACATGACAATTCTCTGACATAAGAATGTTCTAATTTTAACATTTCTACAGATGGTTTGGTAAGAATGTGAAGTTTATTCCTCCTTTCTTTCCTCACTAGATTTATTTTAATCCTGCACCACCATCGGTTTAAAATAATTTGCATAGTATTGGAATATGTGTCTTCCTACACCTCCTTAGAATCGTCATTTTTTAATTTTTAATATTCAACCAAGCAGCCATTTATTAAATTCTCTATATATTTTCCAGGCGTTTCGCTTAATGCTTTAGAAACATTTTCTTGCTTAATCCTTATCTCTACTTTATGAGGAATATTTTATAGTTGAGGAAATTGAGGTGGGATTACTTGTGCAAGGTCACACAGCTAGGAAGTGGTGATTTAAATCTAGTCTACTTCCAAAGCCCTTTGTGGCCAGCAGAATTTAAAAAGCAGTACCGAAGGGTGTCTGCCCCCAGGAAACTTGACTAAACCACTGTAGGAATTTTGCATGTGTGTGAGCATGCATAAATGCACATGCATGTGGGTGTGTGCGTGTGTCTGTTTGTGTGTCTTTCTGGGAGAGGGAGCACTACAGCCTTGGAATCCACAAGTTATCCAGATGCAAGGTTATGGGTGTCGGGACTGGGAGGGCATAGTGGGGACATGAGAGAAGAACAAGTTCACAGAAATGTCCCAGATGAGGTGGTCCTGTGCTCTTGGCAGTTGTTAGGTTATGGTCCAAGATCAAATGACTGATCTTTCTCCAGGATTTCTTAAGTTTATGGACAGATGACCGTTTTGACATGCTCCTCCTTTTTCTAATTTATGTTTCTTTTTCTGTGTCCATGTTCTGAACCTGGCCACATTGTATTACCTCGCAGATTTTCCTCTCATTTCTATGTTTCTATTTTCTCTCTCCTCTCTGTTATACACATTATACGAGTCAGTAATTCATCACATGTTGCTTTAGATTCTGTTTGTTGGTTTTCAGAATGACACCTCTGCTCAGAATCATCTGTCCTTAAATGACTTATTTGGCAAGAACAAAGCCATGTGCTGGAATGTTCTCTAACCTACAAAAATCCCTCAGTGGAAAAGAAAAATTGTATCACTTTGTTATTGTTCATTAAAAATTCATCAATAATTCTTTTTTTTTTTTCATAGCCAGATCCTGTTCAGCCATGCCTAGACTTCTGTATAGCATATAGGCTTGAGATTTTAAAATAAAATGGATACAAGGAGAGCAGATATTAAAGAAAAAGTAGAGGTAGGGAAGTTAGTTTTATAATTCTTGGCCTCTCTCTCCACCTGTCATCCTCTTTCCCTCCCTTCCCTCCCTCCCTCTCCATTTTTTCCTGGAAAGAACAATATCACAAGTCAGGTGCCTGAGGAAACAGACTCTGAGATAAAGATTTGCATTCTTCTTGTTTAATGGGGGGTGCTCTCCGGTCAACACCCACAGGGAAAGGGAAGGAAACAGACTGGGCAGAAGTGAGAGGGTGTGATGCTATCACCACACTCAGGAAGAGTTGGAGTCAGGAAGGTCTTTCAGAATGGTCTCAAACTGAGGCTAGCAGAGTGAGTCTTTAGACCTCGTATCAAGTAATCATTGACTAGAGGCCGCTCCCATAGATGAAGTGGAGCTGTTTTTAAAAGGCAGTTAGGAACTGGCGAAGTTCAGAACTCCACTGTGAGTACGGAGACAAACATGCCAAACTGTGGGCAGCTGGAGGAGTGAGTGTTTCACTCCCAAAAGCTGGGGTGAATCTAGGGGGCATACCATAGCATCCATTACGGTTTTTCTGTTTTATTTCTTAACTATGAAATACTTTAGATATACACATGAAGAATAATATACCCATAATCCAGTTTAATAAATAGAACATTAAAAATTCAGCTGGGAGACTACCTAGGAAGACAAGGTGCTGTAGGCATTAAACAAACAAACAAACAAACAAACTTTATGTAAATGGGATCATGCAGTGTTATCATTCTACAACTTGTCTGTTTTTTAAGCTCTCTATAAGTTTTGTGAGATTGAGTCATATGGATAATTAAAGCTCAAATTTATTCATTTTTACAGCTCCAGAAGTTTCTACTGTTTGGATATAATCATACTGTATTTATCCATTCTGCTGTTGATGGGACATTTTGGTTGCTTCTAGATGTTCATTTCAAGTGCTGCAATTAGAATTATTGTACCTGTCTCCATGAACATGTCTGAGAGTTTTTCTATGTAGGAGTAGAATTGCTGGGCTGTCTCACACACACCTTCACCTTTACTAGATAGCTGGAAAATTGCTCTCCAAAGTGATTATACTAATTTTCCTCCCCATTAGCTTTGTTTTATTGAGGGTGGGAATAGGGGATTTCTATGGCTACATGTCTTTACCAAACTTTGTTATTATCAGACTTTGAAAATCTAAGGGATGTGAAATTCTTGCTTTCTTTTAAACAAAAATCTACCGTTTATACTGTTCTCTACTGCTTTTTGTGTGTGTTAAAATGAAAATATTCACTAATTCTGATTCTGTAGGAGAATTATTTTCTCACTGTGAGCTCCTTGAGGATAGAATCCAGATCTAATTATTTTTAAATACCCAGAAACCATCCCGGTGCTTGTCACCCAGCAACCACTCAATACATGCTTGCTAACTTAATGAAGGATCAAATTCCTTGTGTTCTATTTCTTGTTAATGTTTAATTTCTTAAATATCTATGGAGGACTTAATAGTCATTCATTTATTCGACAAACATTTATCAAGTACCTACCATGTTCCAAGCACTGTTCTATGAGGGGGAATATAGCAGTGAAAAGGGGGACAAAAGTTCTTGCCCTCATGAATATAATCTAGTGTAATGTACTTAGCTCCAAACCTCAGTAGATGAAGGCACCGTGGACCAGTTAGGCATGAAGTGGTCAGAGACTGCAGGAAGGAGATGAGGCATAAGCTAGGCTGGGAGAACAGTGCGCTTAAGACAGCTCATGGGAAAATGCAAGGGCACCGAGATGGAAGC
This sequence comes from Macroglossus sobrinus, assembly GCA_004027375.1. Classification (NCBI taxonomy): domain Eukaryota; kingdom Metazoa; phylum Chordata; class Mammalia; order Chiroptera; family Pteropodidae; genus Macroglossus; species Macroglossus sobrinus. Next base: position 11,988 of record PVKZ01000069.1, read on the forward strand.
AAATGGAATGTTTGTGCAACAGCGAAGAGAGAAGCGTTCAGGAGTGTGGGGGGATTTTAAGGTTCAAACCATGGAATAGACACAATGAAGAGCCTTCGAAGGAAGTTCAAGAATTCATATTTGTGGAGTAAGAAACACTGACTCTAAAGTTCTGAAGCAAGGAAGTGACGTGGCAAAAGATCTGTTAAAGGAAGAGAAGTTTGAGTGTGGCCTGCAGAAGGTGTTTAGGGTGAGAAGTTTTGTGTCTGGGGTCAAACAGAGGCTACTGCAGAGAGCCAGAAGCTTGGGGGAGACACACACACACACACACACACACACACACACACACACCCCTACCTCTGCATCCACGGATCCAGGGAGAGGCCAACTTGCCTTGATTCTGTCTCATTAGAAGCTCCTGGAGTCACAATGCTGGGAGATGGAGTTCCTAGAAGGCAAACCCAACCATGTCATTCCTGTTTTACATCCATCAACAGCCTCCATACACCTCAGAATAAAACCCAAGCTCCAAAACATGCTTCACAAGGCTCCGCATATCCTGGCTTTGCCCACCTGTTCCCCAACCCTCCAGTCTGTATTCCAAACTATTAATGATTTCACATTTCCATACCTCAGCATTCTTCCATCCTTTCTACTCAAAACATGTTTCCCCAAATGTCTGAAAACTTTTCTTCTTTCAAGGTCCAGCTACTGAATTAGGTCCTTAAGGAAGCCTTTTTGGACACTTGGAGAGATCACCATTCATTCTCAGTTAATGCTCATCACACTATATCTCATCACACTGCATTTGTAGTTATGCTTACAAATCTGTCTTCCCTGCTAAAGGGTAGGCTTTTGACAGCACAATCTATATCAAACCACATGCATAGACAGTACTTTCATTAGACTGTAAGCTTTATAAGGGCTTGACCCACATCTATTTTGTTCACCATTACCCAAAGCTGAGCGCATATAGGCAATTAATAAAACTTTGTTTAATTTATGAAAGATAGCAAGTACTTAATAAATGCTGAATGAATGAGAGTTGCAAATGCTAGGTCATGGGGAGGAGGTAGTTGGACTAAAATTTCCAACCACCTAGGGGTTCATATTTTTGGACTCACTGTCTGCTGATTAGAAATTGTAAAGTTAGTCATCTGCAGATCCCAGTTTATTTAATATTCAGTGTCCCCTTCGTGATATGCCTAATGTTGTATGGCTCTCAGTCGGGCATTTAGTTGGTGCATCTGTGTTGTTAAAGATGGTGATGATATCACTTATTAAATAGCAAAATTCCTCATTTAGTGATTAAATGAACTAGAAGTATCAAAAAACTTAATAACTAACTCAGTCTCACTCCCCCTCCCCAAAGATGCAAAATCTTCTGGTTTATTGCTCTCACCCAGTCACATTTTCTTTCTTAGCCAACACTTTTTTGTGTGTGCACATTTCATCAATATCATTTGCAAGCGAGGTCAATTTACCTGTAAGTAAAGCCAACCAGAGCATATGACCTTGAGATTTAAAACCACAAAGTGAGCACAGAGTGAACAACCACTTTATGTACTTCCAGGCATCACAGATCTCTCTTCAGTCCAAAAGTCATTGCATGGTGTGCCCTGCAGCAACTTCAGAAGAAACGGGCAGCATTAGAATAGCCCAGCACGTGATTTGCTTGGGCATGCTCTAAAACACCAGCACGGTGTCCAGCCCATAGCAGGTCCTCATCTGAATGAATGAATGAATGTTCATTCCGAATTTCTGTTTAAGTATCAAAGATGGCAACGGTACAAAAATTAGAAAAAAATGCAATTCTTTACTATATTTATAACTTTCATTCTTGAAAATTATTTCCCTTTGTATCTTGATTTTATTTAAAGAGAGTTCAAGCATTTCCTTCCTGTTTCTGACATTTTTGTAGCTATGAATAAATACCTTAATTCTTTTTCTTCCATAACTTCCATTTTGCTTTCTGACTGAAGGCCAAATTCTTGAACCGGGCCTTCAGATTTGACACGGTGTAGATCCTTTTTCCCACTCTGCAAGCACCTTACATGGCAGCCTGAGGGAACCCTGCTATTTCCACACATGTTCCAGAATCTTTCCCCTGCGCCTTTGCTCACAGATGTCTCCAGCTGGAGTGCTCTTTTGTGCTGACTACAGCATGGGGTGGCAGGATTCAGAGATTCAGCTACAGTTTAAAACAGGTTCCATGGCTTGGAGTGAGTTACTTGTGCTGGTGGTTGGTTTGTTTGCTCTCAGATGTACCCCTGTCCCTTCCCCAGCTTCCTCCCCTCTGAGCCCTGTAGTCTGTGTCTTCCAGACTCTTGGGTCAGCCAGTGAAGGGCAGCAGTGGGACTTTAGGGGACAGGAGAGGGGAGAAGCAAAGTTTTCTCCTTTCTCACTGTCTTGGGTAGCATCTCTGGCAGCTGCTGTACCTCCTTCTTGGCTCCAGCTCCTGCCAGACAGGCCTGCTGTGGTTTCAGCTTCCTGGGCTGGGAAGAGGGGAAGGAGTCCCAAGGATGTCACCCGAATTCCACCATGCCTGAAGCAGTAGGATATACCCTCTGTGATTCTCATTTCTGTGAGTAATACAGTTGCTTTTAAGCTTAAGCTATTTGCCTTGGGTTTTTCCACCATTAGCAGCAAATAATCTTCATTACTTTAATCCCTTGAGTAAGAAGTAACCTCTTACTTATCAAGTAAGTAGGAGAAAAACTGTTTTTGAGTCACTATAATGCAGGGTAGAAAATACTACTTGGTGTAGGAGTGATGTAGAAGATCAAAAGAGAGGGTGACTTTCATCATGACCTGTGGGAGGAGGGAGCCAAGGCACTTGGCCTTTATTTAGGTTGGAATGGGAAGCCATGGATGTTTTTTGTGCAGTGATGCATCAGGATTCAAGTTGAGCTATAGGCACATTACCACGGGCACAGCACGGGCCTACAGGGCCACCATACTGCACAATTTCACGGGGTGCCATTTGCACAGAATGTGTTTTCTAGAGTCATACAATGTGCAGCCTTGAGCCGTGGAAGCTAAAAGTGTGGTCACAGAGCTATTAGGGGATATTGTCATCCAGGAGAGAGGCAAGAAGGCCATGAACTTGGGCAGTAACAGAGGAATGGGTTGGTTTTGAGACAGGTGCTAAAATAATTCCTAAGTTTTAATATGGGGAGAGGAAGGGATGTCAACAGAAATATGGGAGTCAGGAGAAAGAGTAGGTTTAATGAAGTCAGTTTCTTAAAGGTTTTGAGGTAGTAAAGGGGGAAGGCTGATTGCTGCTGACAACGGAACTGGAGTTCAGGGATACAGGGCTGAAAATAAAGATCGGAAAATCATTTGCACAGAAATGTTACTGTACTGGAAACCACAGTTTAGAAGAAACTGACAAAAGAGAATATTTATTAGAAGAGAGTCAAAGAATGGTCCTTCAGGAGTAGCTACATGGAAAGGGCAGAGAAGGAACACAGCCAGAAAACAGGGGTAAGGAGTGAGAAATCAGAGAACCATGAGAAAAATCAGAGTGTGTCAGGAGGAGAAACGGAGGATTCAAGGGAGTGCCGGCCACTCCCACACCCCCTCCTCCCTCCACAGTAGTCACTGAAGCCTTTGTTGAAATGGAGCTTCCATCAGCTTGGGTCCCTCTACAATGAGCAGAGCCACAGGTGACCCTGATGGATATCTAGCATGAAAGAGAAGCAACTTTCATTGCTATAAAACATGGAGTATTTTATTGTTACTGCAGGAAAGCCTAGCCCACCCTGACGAACACATGGTGGCCACTTGGGAATGAGGGAGTGGACAGAAAAAGGAGAGAGAATGTATAGTCAGAGACTTGAGCATGTTTGTGAGATTAAGAGGGAAAGGTGGGGAAAGGGAAAAACTGAAGATGTAAGAGAGGGTGTAGTTGGTTGGTCTTGGCTTTGGGGAGACCTTTGGCTGTGTGCAAGCACGCTGGACATATGGCCAATGCACCTGACTATGAAAGATTTGTGACAGGCATCATCAGCACAATAAATCACTTCTGGAGAAAGCTAGAGAGAACTGATGATCAAGTATTTATCTGAGATGATTTATTGTCAGGCCATCTGTAACAAGCAGAGGAATGAAGAAACATCTTAGTGCCTCAGCTTTGTCATCTATAAAACACTAATAATAGAATATGCCTCATTGAATTGTAAAACTTAAATCAGTTACTATATGTAAAGCACGTAGCTCAGTGTCTGGCACTAAGTGAGTTCTGTTTACGTGAGTTCGGCAGAGTTCTGCTACCCTGGGAGGCACACAGGCATGGTAAGCAATGAATATATTTAACATCGCTACCAGTTCCAAAGCTAGTGTTGTTAAATAATCTATCTTAATTTATCTTACATACACTTGTGTCATTTTATCTAATAATTTTTTTTTTTTTTAAGAGAAGCAGAAACTTGGAGGCTGGCTAGCTAGGGTATGTTCATGGAAGCATGAGTGAAGGGGTGGGAACTCAGGCCGCAGACGGGAGATGAAATTATCTCTCTTGAGCTTCCAGAGCTGCCGAATGACTTTAGTGCTAATTTTTGTGAGATTCACTGTACAGAAATTTCTGGGTCTTCCCAAGATGACTATGGGTCCTTCGGGGCTACAGGCTAGTCAGGAAGATGCTTCAAAGGCCCACAATGTGTTGAGTGATTCACAACAATTCATTTTACAAGACTAGTTTCCTCTGTCATCTGCTGGAACAGCAGGACAAGGCACTGAGATGTCGAATCACAGGAAGCACCTTCTCAAAGCCGTGGTCCTTTGACACAGCTGAGAAAGCTGGAGGGAGACCAGACTTCCCATATGCAGCTGGTATGACATCTATCTCTGCTAGGTGGCACACTTGTAAAGACTGAGGTGGAGCTTAGTGGAAGGGCGGGGAGGGGATCAATCCCAAGGTTACAGGAAATAATCTATAGAGGTAGAGAAGCATATTTGTTTTAGAGATGTGCATTTCTTGATCTTTAAAGTAAGGGCTTACCCAGAGAAAGCTCAGATTCCTTCCTGTTTCCAGTCCCTTGTTTAGAATTTTATTCTTACTGCTTTATTTTCTGAGTAACAACTGGTGGTAAATGACTTCTTCTTGACTCAGAAACAAACACCATTTTTTCATTTTATGGGCTCCTGATCTGAAGCAATATGAGAAAAGACAAGCTGCTCTCACCGAGGTGTTTTTATTCATGGGTAAAATAAATCACAAAGAAAGAAATGAATGGGCTACATCACACTTTTTAAACCAGGTGAATGAAGATCGTCTCTCCTGGAGAGCAGGGGCCAGTCTGATCACTATATCCCTAGTGCACAACATAGTGGCTGGTAACAGAGTAGGCACTCAGAAAAATTGCTACATGTGTCAATGAATGAATGAGTGTTTCACTGCCTTGTGGTTGAGTAGATTGCTTTAAAACCAACCACAAACCGGTAATAGGAGGAGTCTGTTGGGCCGGACCAGGTGCATTTAGCACCATTAAAGGGGCCAAATCCACATAACCCCTGGGACAACTACTTCTTATCGTTATGATGTCACTGCTGATCAAAGGTTGGTTTTAACACTACAGCTAACAGGCTCTATCAAACTCCCTGCCTGAGTTTTCCCGATCCCTTCAACATGAGGACTGAATTAGGTAGCAGCTAATCTAAGCCAATATGGTATGCTCTGAGTAACTGGTCACAAGCCTGGAAATAAATATTTTAAAACAAAAATCTGGAAAGTTGGAACATTTCCAACAGTTTCTTCTGTAAAACTGCAGCATTCCCTGTTGTATTAATGTGACAAAAAAAAAATCCATCACTTCAAGGCCACACTTATTATTGCCCTCTTCCTTCCTCTCCTTTCCTCTCCCAAAATAAGGTCACACTGGCAGGCTCCTTCAAACTCTACCATGACTTTTTCTCAGGAAAAGTCCCTTCGCGGTAGCTGGATCTACATTAGAGGTTCACTTCACGCTTATTTCCATCAGTGAAAGGATATTTTCTTCCCTCCTACCTTTCCTCCATAAACCCATAGGCATTAAATGCAGGAGACTTGATTGTGAATAAGCGAGACAAAGACTCCCCATCCTAGGTTTGGTGAGGGATTGAGGTAAGTTAAGGGGAAACAGGCAGGTGCAATGCAATGACAGGCAGGGAAAGTTTAAGTGGGAGGGAAGTACACTGGAGGCATCCAACACAGGCTTGGAGGGGCTGGAAATTTCTAAGTAACATTTAAGATGTGACAGAAGGGATAACTGAGTGAAGGGTTGGGGAAGGAGAAGGGAAAGTCAAGAGAATAGTGCCTCTGAAGGCTCCAAATTCTCCCTTTGTAACTTTCCTTTGAGCTTCACTGACATCAAAGGCTGTAATTCTCAGCAGTTGGTGTTTGTTTTCAACCTGGAAGGAGACCTGGGACTTCATGAACTTCAAAAATTGTTTTTGCTGATGCTTAAGGTAATTGGAAACGATTGTAAATTGCTGTTTAAAGGCACTTACCTTCATTTTACCTCAGTGCTTAGGATTAAAATTTTAAATTTCTCTCTTCCAATATACACCACAGTTTGGCCTGTTCTTCCACAGCTTTTTTTTTTTTTTTTTTTTTTTTTTTTTTTTTTTTTTTTTTTTTTTTTTTTTTTTTTTTTTTTTTTTTTTTTTTTTTTTTTTTTTTTTTTTTTTTTTTTTTTTTTTTTTTTTTTTTTTTTTTTTTTTTTTTTTGCCTCGAGCACCTAGCCCGGTGTAATGAATTATTGGAGGGATCTACATGACACAACTTGTATCACATTTTCAGGGCTGTGTGAGAGAAATTTGAATTTACTCCTTTTGAAAGCTTATGAAACCTCATATAGAGGACACTTATTTTTAAATGTTTTTTCTTTAAGTGGAGATTCTAACGTCACCTACAGTAGTACCTTTTACCAGTATCCACCTCTGTTGCACTGTCAGGAAACTGATTTTAATTGCTAATATCAGTATTTTGTGCCAGATTTAACCTATTTTTATCTCATCATTTATCCAGCAAATTTACTGAGCACTGTCCTGAGGATTGAAAATAAGATCAACGCTTTGAACATAGTTAAGTGCTTTATAAATGTTAAACAAAAAACATAAGTACACACTAATCTCTAAATCTACGCAAGTGTAGAATATTTAAAATAAAGGGCAATTCAAAAACAATTAAATCAAGATTTTTCTCAGGAGAAAACCAGGATGTCTTATTCCAGCCGATTTTTAAAAAAGATGCCAGTTAAGTCATATTTTCTTTATCACATTAATATGAAAAGCAAAACAAGTTTGTGGAAAAGTATAGTAGGTAAAAAAAATTTTATCTTTCAAATAAAATTCAATTAGTCATTCCTAGTAGGTATTTTTATATTTACTGTCAATGTTCTTCAACGTTTCATCATCTACAAAGAAAATTCATTCACTTATTAACAAATATTTACTGAATGCCTACTATGTACCAGGCAATGATTTAGGCTTTGGAAACCCAGTGGCGAACAAAACATATGCAATTTGTGTCTTTATAGTGCTTATATCCTAATGAAGATAATAATACTGTCTCATGGAATTGTTCAGAAATTTGGATGTCAACGGCATCAAGTTTTTTGTGAGCTGCAAAGAGCTATGTAAACTCAAGGTTCTTGAATGTGATGACTGTCTTATTTCTCTTTTTATCTCCCATGACTCAATAGGTTTTAGTAAACATGACTGAGTAGTGTTTCAACACTGCCACATTGGACCACTAGAGGTCCTCAACAGTCATACCCAACAGTAATCCATTCTATTTATTGCATTTGTTCATTCCATATAATGAGATAATTTACCAAAAGTCATTTAAGAAAGTTGGTCTCTTAAGTGTATTATATGAAATTCTAAAAGACCAATCACAAGAGATTAATTATTATAACACATACCATGTGCCCAGATACCATGCCGTATTGTTGTTCCTGGCTGAATATAGAAAAATTAAATGTTAATGTTTTATTACTGCCTCTCAAAATATACATAAGATAAATCAACATCTATATCATTTTAAATGGCTGTATGGTATCCTATTTTATGGTTATACCAATATTAATGATGTGATATAATTAACTTCCTTATAGCTAAAGGAAAACAGCTTAGATTTTATAAAATGTCTATCTTTCCAAATTTACTGGCAAATGTTGTTAGTATTTTTCTGATATTGCCCAAAATTTCATTAAAAATTTAAAAATTTTACATTCACAAATGATTAGGAAAATTTAATAATAATTTTTGCCTAAGTGGTGTTTTTCTGTATTCTTTTTAAAACATAGCAGGAAGTACTTTTTGTAATTGCTCTGATCATACAGAAAAAAGTTTTCAAGAATATTCTAACTGTATGGAACTGTGAAATTAAAACAGAATTACAGAAATTGAAAAGTCCTATAATCAGCCTTCTGTAAATACAATATTTGAGCAAGCTATATAAAATTATGTTTTAATAACTGATAAATTGTTATCTCAGAGATTATTAAGTATGAGTCCAGCCATACTGAGGTAAACCTGGCAGATATGGCAACTTGTGGAGATAAAAAATTGTTATTCAATGGCACAATCTTGTAATATTCTGGATGCAGTGAAATAAATTCCATAAGGAAGGCATTTTAAATAGTAATAAAATTAAAATTATATGCAATGTCTCACATGAACCAAGTGATCAGAATATATTCATAACACACAAAGAAAAGCAAACTGAGAACTCCATATATATGTTTAAATTTTAATACTTGAGAAAATAAAGGTTAACATCTGATACAAATGCTGCTGGCACAAGAAAAGAATTTACACAAAGCTGTATTCAAAGAGTCAGTCTGTGAACCTGGACATAAGACTGTACCATAACAGCCTGTTATTGAAGACTTAAAGAAATAGTAAATTTTTTCCAAAAAAATTTTCCTCATCAAAAATCGTAAACTCAGTGCAGAGAGGAAAGTTAGAATTTATCAAATTTATCAAGGCAATTTAAATATTTAAGGCTTATGAAACACCTAATGTAAGCTCAAACAATGTGAAAATAATCAGAATTTCATTTTTCTCTGAAGATTAATTTGCTATATTAGCCATCTTAACAAATTATAGCAAAAAAACTCCATTTTTTTAAAGTAGACATTTCTTCTGGTTACTTCAGTAATTTAAACATAATATTTAACCATGAATATTAAATATGATCTTTTATAATCTTGCATTATTAAGAAATAACTTTTTTCCAACTTTAACAATATATTTTAAAAATTGAGAAATTAGAGGCACTAGTTCTTTAAAAACATTTAAAAATATATTTGAAAAATGTATCTTTTAGCAACTGTTTATTTTTAAAAAAAAAAAACATTTATTTTGGAAAGGTAAGCTATACATAAACAACAATTTATTCAACATGAATTAGACAAATCCCCTACTAATGAAGAATAAGGCTACTTGTATATTAATTACCAATTTATCAAAAAAAATGATTTTTGGTTTTTGTGCCAGATGTCTGTGTAATAAAATACTTTTATCCCTGATGACTCTTGACACAGAAGTGACTGTTCATATAGTGTAAAACCTACTTGGATTCATAGGTTCACTGTAACATCATTTACTTTTTTTTAAGTTCTAGAAGTTACTGATACAGAAGTATTGTTTCATCTTACGAGGGAATAAATGCCATCCTGAAGGTAAAATTCTTCCTCTTTGAAAGATGCATTAAATATTTCTGACCACTAAAAATGTAAGCTTCTAGCATTTCTTGAACACTGACTTCACTTTCCAAAGATGTACATATCCGGGCATCTCTCAACAGTAGAACTAAACCAAATATTTTGTGACTGTCTCTTAAGAGAAGCATCCATTATTCCAAAAACTAGCCTGCATATATCTTTGATTTTAACTGCATTCCTCAGACAAAAGGTCACTAAGTTTTATACAGTTTTTCTACTTTATAATCTATGGAACATTAGTAGTCAGCTTAAGATGCTTACTCTACATTTGCACATTTGTGTAAACCGTTAAGTGTAACATAGTTATAGAAAACACATTATAGTTTAAAATAGAGAAATACAAATCTCAATATTGAACATAGTAACCTGTGATAACTGATAATACTGTAATATTACAAACATACCCTAATACTTCTGAATATACATTAACAATTTTTTTAAAAAGTCACAATGTTTTAAAAAACAAATTATTTACAAATATCATCTTAGATTGATGGAGTCTATGCAGTGATACGTGATCTGGACATGTTCCCTGGAGAATCTGCCTACAGAGCAAAAAATGCTGAATGTATACTGTTCACTTGCCATGGAAAAATGAAGGCAACATGATTTATAAAAGAAAATTAATATCATTGGAAGAATCTAATTAAAACTGGTATTGTGCTATCTAAAGAAAAATAACCATATGATAGCATTTTTATATAGCACTATTCTAAGATCCTTTATCACCTTAATTTTAAGATTGTTAAAATGTAATTCTGATATTAAAACAACATATTAATGTAAAAATTCATATCTGCAGTCATAGGTAATTACATTAGTAAAAAATATTTTTAATATGCTAAAAGCTATTAAATCAGTTTCCCCGTTCACATTGCACTACGTCCATCTAAAATACAAGGTGTAAATTTTTATAAATAATGTATGAAAAATCCTGGTTTTACCAAAAATATTGGTAACAAAATATTACCAATATTAATATAATCCAGTTAAAAAATCAGTGCTCTCTGATTTGGAAAGTTTAAAAAAAGGTAATAAGAATTTTACCAAACCCAGAATAACACTAAGCTAATTATCAGCAGCCATTGGTATTTAGTATTGTTTGATTATGCAATCCTGCTAAGAAAATTAAATTAGGTGCCTTTTGTAAGACAAGTGCCAAACCATTACTGTTTTACTAAAATGCAATACTAATATTAAGAGCACCACTGCTGCTATTAGCAGGTATGTAACCTCTCTACATAAATATAAACCTATACTTAATACACATTCCAAATGTAGCAACTATAGCTATAGTTCTAGTAGTGTTATTTGACTTTGTATTTCCCTTAAAGGGCAGACATTAATAAAGATTCTCTGGACTGAAAATCAGGTAAATGTGACTTAACTGTCTGCCTGCCTCGAAAGGGTATCTTCTGGTAAATTCAGATACATAAATTCTAAGGCTCTCTCTCCTCACCCCAACCTCTACCCTCACCTCGACCTCTAACGCCCACACTACTGTTTTATTGTCTGAACCTATTCAGACAAACACAAATAGGAGAACCTTTTCCCATGTGAAGCTGACAGGTTCACTCTCTTCTTTTCCTGTTTTCTAAAATGACACATTTGTATTTATTTTCTAGGTTTCTTACTTCCAGTCATGACAAAATAATGGTCGTCGTCTTTGTTATTTGCGGTAGGTTTTTTATCTCCGCCACCTGCTTCCTTACCAGATGAGGGTGGTTTCCTGGTTGAAGTTGGGGCTTTGCTATTTTTTGGAGGCCCTACGGCCAAATGCTGGCTTTTAGTGGCAGTCTGTGCTGACTTTGGTATAGTCTTCATTTTAGCAGAAGACTGGGGTAGACTCATGATGGACAGTGGGGTACGGCCAGGGGACTTTGGGGAGCTGGGTCCTGGCTTCTGGGATGTACTTTTATTCTGAGGCTGCTTTTTAGCAACTGAAACTAAATTCTTATCTTTCAATTCCTGTGCATCTTTTGCAAGAGCAACTGAGGATACAGAAAGTGGTGGGTTTAAATTCAAGTCTGACTTAAGTTTCTGTGCTGCCACGGCCCCCGGTCGCCGGGCTCCATCAGATGGCTGAGACTGTGTTCCTAGGCCTATGGTTACAGTTTTGGAACTGGATTTTGTTATTTTTGCTGAGGACTGGACAGAAGGAGAAGGTTTAGGCAGTTTTGGACACTTTGATGATGAATTTAAACGTGCAGCTGAATGAGATACTGCATTAACTCTGGAAAACATATGACTGTGTTTCAAATGCTTTGGCTCAGTTTTCCCAGAACACTTATTTGGCAGAAGTGGAGACTTGGGCACATCTCTTGACTTCTGGGCTGAAATAAACTTAGCCTTAGCAGTATTAGGTGATGAGATTCCTTTTCTCAATGACTCAGGTACACCAGGTGCAGTTCTAGATAAAGCTGGTGAAGAAGTGTTTTTACCTATTGGATTTAAGGTAACAAGTGAAGATGATGCATTGTTTGAAGGAGCTTGTTGTTTCTTTGTTACACCTTTTGAAGATTTGAGTTTGAGATGAGAAGATGCTGCTGGAGAATTTGGCATTTTAGAACGAACTGACACGGAGTCCATGTTATCTGCTTTCAGAGAAGATGCTGGCAGCAACACACCTGGAGGATGTACCTGCTTTTCTTTACTCCTTGGAACACCAACTGGAGTACTGGGTTTTGATTTTTGTTTCTGAAACATGCTAACTGCTGACAACGGATTCATCTCAGGAGGCTGAGGTGTTCTGGCAGGCGAGTCAGGTGCACTTTCACTAGAAACTCCTTTGTGAAATGCTAGAATTTTTTGTTCTAGTGTAGCAAACTGTAATATTCGACACGGGTCATATTTAAGCAAAAATCCTTGCAGAGTATCCCAGCCTCCACCAACACGAACCATGACATGTTTTCCATGAAGCATCTTTCCCGCAAAAAAGAAGTAAAAAATAAAGCTGTAAAACTGTCAGGTTCATAGTTATAATTCACTAGTAGGCACAGTATGTGATGGCTGTGATCTATGAAATTCAGATTATCTGTCAACAGCTTTACTATAACTTGACAGTCTCTTCCTTATGTTATTAAAATAATAAATTTAATCCATATTTAATCATGCAACTAACAAACAGTACCCTTTAGTTTGTAAGGAAGGTATTTAAATATAATTTACATCCTGAAAAATCCAAATTAGTAATATACAAAATTACAAGGGCAATATTTTTCAATAAAAAATTGAATATCAAAGAAATAAAAGAGGAGACAGGAAAGGAAAGGGAGAAAATAAGAAATGGGGACAAAGAAAAAGTGCCACCTAAAAATGAAACAAAATTATGAAAGATAAAAATGACTAAAACTTGTACTTTACAATTTAATAAATTACTTTCATGTGTATTATATCAATTTAATCTTTCAAAGTAATTCTTTGCAGATGAGAAAATTACGGCTCTGAGAAATTAAGTAAGTTGTCCCAAATCACAGAACTTAGCCAGGCCTCAAAGTATTACTCTGTCCCAACCTAAATGGTGCTTTTGTGCAGATAAGATACATCCTGGGTCGGCTAGCACAATCCAAGATGGATTTCAGGCCCCTATTCATTCAGCAGGCAAATCTGCACAATCATTAAGAGTTTGCCTTGAAAAATTTAACTCTAAATCCTATGCTCTGTACACTATCACTATCTCATATTGCCTTTAAAAAGAAAGCTAATTAAAAGAAACTACACATAGGTGTTTCTGTGTGAGTTGGGTGGATGAGGGGAGGTAATAATATATGAAATAAAAGAAAATATTGATGTTAAAATTATATTTTTAAATACTTTCATATTAAGACTAAAACAGTTATTGTATCAGAAGCGGACAGAATGCCGAACAGGTGAAACTGCAGTCTCCTTATCAGCAAAGGAGACAATTGCAGATGGGACAAAGGAAGGAAATGATTGTGTATCTCAGCATATCGGTACATATACAGATGCTGTGTCTATAAAAAAGGTTTCATACTTAGGACACAAAGAATATATTATTACAAAATGCAAAGTTTCTATTTTGTTTTCTTATTACTGATATTTAATTTTATTAGAGGTATTGGTTTGTTTTTTTCTTATTATAATGGTAAATTATCATTTTTTTTAGAAAATGTAACAAATAAAATAAGTTACCTTAGGTAAATGAAGATTTTTTTTTATCTAATATTATTCAGTGTCTAAATAGTCTTAGTTATCCTATAGTTAGTTGTCTTTCGTGTTAAAGGTGTTTACCTAAATTTATTATACATTCATGAAAGCATGCATCCTATATTTTTCCTTCACAGTAAAATCCTTTCATTAATAACACCCTCTGGTCCAATTTTTTAAAAGTAAAAGAAGAGCAAAAAGAGGTTTGTAAAGCGATAAGAACTGTGTGTAAATGGTATGTGAATGGGACTTACTCTTATAAAGAGTATTTTATCCCCCAGTCGGTACCGTCCTTCAGATAAGTATTCAATAGAAAATCGATGAGAACAACTACAAGGAGGGTCTTCAGCAATGTGTGTAACCTAAGATTAAAAATAAACAATTAGTGCTGTGACAAAAAGTGTCTTAATGTTAAAATGCAAGGTTATTTGATAGCTAGAAAAATCAAACTCAAAAGATAAACGGTTAAAGACAAATAATGACATGAGACATTATCTAATCTAATGAAACTAGCCGTGATGAAGTCTTGAGTCGCTCTTTCTCTCTCCAGCACAATCAGGCTTGTAGTGCATTTACTGACCACTGGAGAAAGTCTGTGACTGTGTACAACAGCAAAGTAAATTCAAATCACATTCATTAAGTCACAGGAAACACATGGGTTCATCATTAGGCTTGAATTCTTTTAAGAACTAGATTAACATCCTATGTCAAATCAAAGATAGGGCCAGTCAGATAAAGCTTACATAAAAATTCTCATCCCTTCACACTGTGCTAACTTAATATTGTGGGGGACTATCTAGATTTGTTCCAAAATTACTGTTAAAATAGGCGGGGATATATTTATATCTTATTTACCTAAGATATGGTAAACTTCAAAAAATTCAACACGTATTTTTCTAAAAATGCTCATTTTATTTCAACAGTCTGCTAAGGAGATGTGTGTCAGAGAGAAAACCCTATTTCTCGAGAAGCTTACATAATTTTTAACTGCAGCAGATATCTAAAATAGTAAAAACTGTAATAAACATAAAAAGAAATTCAGGAATTTGATACTTAAAATAAACTGGTCAAATGAAAATATCATGTGTTGAGTTATAGTTCAAGTTTATCTAGTCCACTGCTTCAGTGTATGTGCAGATTCTCTCATTCTCTCTCATTTTCTCTCTCAATCATTCTCTCTCTCTCTCTCTCTCTCTCTCTCTCTCTCTCTCTCTCTCTCTCTCACACACACACACACACACACACACACACACACACACACACACACACACACACACTGCTTAAAAATAAACTAGGGTAAAATTTACAATTGTTGGAACCATATACACATCAGTTAACCAAAGTAATTTGAAAAAAAGGTATTTATTTCTGTCACTACTTTCGATCCATAAAAGTTTCATGTCTGCAGAATTGCAGCGGCATACTTTTTAATACTCTAAATAATGAATTAGATAATAATTGTTCTTTATTTTAAACATGACCCTAAGATCTCTGTAAATCAGTTATATATATGATAAACACTGAATGTATTCATACAGCACAAACATATTTAGAGAAATGTGTTCCTTTTTAGTTTTCAAACAAGAATACAGACATGAAAAGTCACCTATTTCTTTGTTTAAAATATCCAAATACCAATTTTATTCAGCAGTACAAATCAGCACTAAGCCATAATCTAAATAAGGGGGTGAGCCTAAAAGAAATAAGCACTGTAGATAAGAAATATTCTCCTGGTCTTATCTATTACATAATTAACATTATGACACTAAAGAAAGTAGCTAAAGAAATTGAAAGTATTAGCAAGGGCACTAACCTTCTTCTATCAACTACTTCCATTCTCCTAGTTGTCATATACTTTGTCTATATATACATACTTTACACAAAATAAACATTTTTCTTATTGCTACATAATCTTCATAATTACCACATAAAATGATTATTCTGTTAAGACAATGAATCCTAATTTGCCTAGCCATTTCCCTATTTGAGTATTTACATTGCTTCCAATTTTTCACCATTTTACATAATGGTGCAGTAAACACTTTCATTCATGCTGTTTTCTCTTTCCAATTACAATAAAAATAAAAGAGGAACATTTTTGTGGCTCTTGATGTCCATTTGTCAATGTTTTTCAAAAGTTTACATCTTTTTCCATTGCCAATAGCAATCTCTAAGTTTAGTTTTACCAGAATTTGCCAGCACCAGGTTTCATAATTTAAATTTTTTACTAACGGGACAAATTGAATATCTGATTTCTTTGATTATCAGCAAGTTCCAACATTGTATTTTCCTCTTGTGTGAACAATAGTCCTTGCCCAATTATCTACTGGGAATGCTTTTCTTATCAAATATGGTGTTTAAATAATAGGAAAATTAACACATTGTATTTCCTATTTAACAAAATATTTTCCTGATGATTTCCTTTTTATTTATTATTTTAGGTTATGTGAGATTTAAAATAAGTTTTATTTTTTACCTACTGTAGAATCACTGCATCACATATTGATATTCACAGTCATCATACAAATCAATAATATAGTGCAGGTAAATATACTTTGGCCCAGTAATGAGTTGTTTAGGCTGACATTTTCTTAATCTCTTTCAAGGCTATCCAAATGTCTTACTATAGACGTTTATTACATTAAACAAAACAATTAAAGTAACACTTTCTAAATGTTTATGAGTAATGACTTGTTATTTCTTAAACAATTTTGTGCATTAAGCATCTTCATAAAATACTAAAATCCAAAAAACACCATGAATTCTAAGCAACAGCTTAAGCAGAAAAAAATGTTTGATACTCAGTTCACCTCCATTACTTATTATGTTAACTTATTACATATTAACTCCTACATAATGATGAACAGTTAAAGTTAAGAAGACTTTCCAGTTGAGACCCACTATCTGCATATATTCGATAAGGGAGAATGTTCAAATTTACCGCATCAATTTGCTGTCACAACTTTTCCTCTTATATTTTCCAAGAATCAGTGTACTATTTACCTAGAAACCTTAGAAATCATCCTAGATTTTCTCCATCCCTAGCGGAATTAGTATTCCTGTCAATTTTACTTCCTAAATATGTCTTTTATTTGTTCCTTTTGCTTCATTCTGGCTGCTACCACTCAGGTTCATCATCTTATGCCTCGATTATTACAATAAAGCCAATATAACCTCTGTATCATCGAAAGAGTAATCATTATAATTTGCAAATCAGATTATAACAGAGCCATGTTAAAAATAAATATATAAAAGAACCAATGAAATCTTGTGGCCTATAGAATGCTTCGTGATGGATTTCAGCTTTTGGCCCCAACACTCCTCAACTGCACATCCATTCCTCATCATATACAAGCAACAAAAAGTCACCTTTATCTTATAATGCCTTTAACTCACCAGGGAATAGAAATAAGTACTGCTATATATTCTAAATAAGAAACATTTTCTTTTAAACATGGCAACACCTGTGGCAAACCATAAGACATTAACATGGCACAGTGTGGCAATTACTTACAGCTTCATGCAGCTTTTCATGTTGACAGCATGATTTTGGAATGCTGATGGAATCTTCAGGCCCAGAAGTATTAAGTAAGGTCTCTTCTAACTCAATTTCTTTCTCAAGTTTTACTAACACTGGTGGCTCAACTCCATATCTGAAAACCAATTAAGGGATCTCATCATTCAAGCAAAGTCCAAACCAAGCACTTTCCTGAATATCACAATAGGTTACATTTTATTTTTTAAATGAAGTCTGTATGACGCTCTTCTACTATTTCACTGGGATGTCTGGAAATGATTTTTAATGCCGCACAGATTACCAACATTCAGATTATAATCTTCACATCATAGCATATATTTGGGTGACTGGATGCTCCCAATATTTAACCAAGGATCCTGAAAGGTACCTTTAAAATCAGCTTATGAGTAATGATGGGGCTGAGCTAGGTATGGAAGACACCAAGCCTTGGCCTTCTTATCAGATCCTCTTTGTGTCTAGAGGGTTTGCCTCTCCTTAAACTGATAAAAGACTACATGCTCTTACTTTATTCCTAATCTAAAAAATTTAAGTAACCACTTTTACAGTTTATCAGTAAATGAAGGCAAGCTATATGAGCAAGTAGATTTTGACAAATGATATAGCTCACACAGAATAAACATAAAGAAAAAATAGGGAAAAAAAAGAAAATTAAGTTACTTTATTCCAATCAATTTTTATATATATATAGAAAATAGTGTTCTAGCTATTGACACTAAAATTCTGAAATATTATGGAATACATACCTTGATACAATTCGACCAATTTCAAGAAGACAAAGATATACCTGTCTTGGATCTTTGTGTAAAACTGTAAAAAAATAAGACCACATATTGAAAGGGGCAAAATTAAATCGAAAAATATATTTCTAGCATAAAAGAAGTAAAAAAAAAAAAAGAATGATGAAGACAGGTTTACTTGTCTAGAGATTTAGATAAGACATTTTGTTTTCTCCCTATATTATCATCTTCCATAAAAAAAAAAAAGACTAATAAGGAGATGAAAACTTACCATGGACCCTTATTAGTATAGCACTTTAATTCTAAAACAGTAAGGGCTTAAGTAACATTAAAAATTATATTTTAATTCTTTCAACAGGAGATACTATTTGAAGAGATGTAGCACATCAATTTTATTCTAAACTATCTTTAGCATAGAACAATGTGTTAATAGTCTTTTCAAACTCTTTCAAAAAGAGAAGAGGAGGGACCATTTCCTAATCCATTCTATAAGGCCAATATTACCAATACCAAAGCCAGACAAAGACATCACACTGAAACTAAAGACCAACATCCTTTATAAATATAGATATAAAAATCTTCAATGGAATACAGGCAAACTGAATCCAGCAGCAAGTGAGATCTACCCCAGAATGCAGCAGTGGTTCAACATATGAAAATCAATCAATACAATATACCATATTAATAGAATAAAGGAAAAAAATACATAATTATTTCAGCAGACACAGAAAAAGCATTTGACAAAATCAAAGACCCTTTCATGATTAAAAAAAAAAAAAAGACTCAACAAACTGGGAACAGAAGGAAACCTTATAACTATGAAAATGGACATATATAAAAACCCACAGCTAACATCATTCATAATGGTGAAAGACTGAAGGGCTTCCTCCTAAGCCCAGGGAAAAGAGAAGAATGCCCACTCTCACTACTTCTAGTCAACAGTGTACCGCAGGTTCTGGCAAGGGAATGTTGGCAAGAAGAACAAATAAAAGGCATCCAGATTGGAAAAGAAGAAGAAAAACTATTTCTATTTACAGATGACTTGGTCCTTTGTATAGGAAGCCCTAAAGAATGTACGAAAAAAATATCAGGGCTAATAAGGAAGTTCAGCAAAGTTGTAGAATACAAGATCAATACACAAAACTCAATGAATTTAATACACTAAACAATCTGAAAATACATCTGAAAAATTAATTCCATCTATAATAGCTTCAAGAAGAATAAAGTACTTAGAAATAAATTTAAAGATTTGAATAGACATTTGTCTAAAGAAGATATACAAATGGCCAATGAGCCCATGAAAAGATGCTCAACATCATTAGTCATTAGGGAAATACAAATTAAAACTATGATGAGATACCATTTCATATCCATTAGGATAGTTATAATAATAGTAATAGTAGTAGTAGTAGTAGTAGTAGTAGTAGTAGTAGTAGTAACAATAATAATAACAGAACAGTAACTGGTGTTGTTGAAGATTTGAAGAAAGTGGATCCTTTATGCATGGCTAGTGGGAATATAAAATGGCATGGCCACTATGAAACAGTTTGGTAGTTACTCAAAAAGATAAACATAGATTATATGACCCAATAGTTCCTAGGTTTAGTCCTGAGATAATTAAATATATGCGTACTCAAAAATTTGTGTACAAATATTCATAGCAGAATTAATTATAATAACCAAAAAGTAGAAACAACCAAATAGTGCATCAGCTGACAGCATATTTTAAAAATGTGGTCTTATCCACAAAATGGAATATTATTCAGTCATAAAAAGGAATGAAGTGCTGTTACACACTACAACATAAATGAACCATTATGCCAACTGAAAGGAGTCCAACACAAAAGACCACAATATTGTGTAATTCCATGCATATAAAATGTCCAGAATATGTAAATCCATACAGAAAGAAAGTAGATAGATTAGCAGTTGCAAGAGGATAGAGGTAGGGAGCACACAGTTTGGGACTAACTGCTAACAGGTATGGGTTTTCTTTTGAGAGAGATGGAAATGTTCTGGAATTAATTAATGGTGATGGTTGGACAAGACAGTGAACATACTAAAAACCACTGATGTGGACATTATGAAGTGATGAATTTTATGTCACATGAAGAATGTCTTAAATTTTTAAATGCTATAAATAAAAAACCTCATATACTTAAAAATGTTCTGTATATTTTACCACAATTAAAAATTTTTTTAATTAAAAGGGAACCTAAATGCTAAGCCTAACAGTTTACAGATCCTTAAAAAATCAAACAAAGCAAAACAAAACAAAGCAAAACAACAACAAAAAAAACTCTGATCATTAGAACTTGTGCTAAATGTACCAATAGGGTAATGTGGATCATCTACCTTTGTATTTCTGTTCTTACAGTTAAATCTGTAGGAAACTTCTGAACCCTAATTAATAATGGTATGTGTGATAAATTGCATGTTTACTGACTACTGAATGGAAATTACAGTTCTCTGATTATATACTCCAAGCACAAAGCAATAAAAGAGGCCTATATCTGACTTTAAAATTCATACTAGAAGGAATTTATGCTGAAATTTTCATTAAACTTGTTTCTCTGAACACTCAGATGTACCTTTAAATGGTGTATTTGTTTTTTTAACTGCTGTGAGTTCCTAGCAAAACATAAAAAATGCAGAGGCTCATCTCTGAGACCTTTAGAAAGTAAAAACATTAGCTCATCAATTCAATGCCTAAAAATGAATTAATGTTATCAGCAGTGCTTTATTTAGTATTATACTGACTATCACGACAGAAGAAGATGGCTTTCTATTGAGAACGAGAAATACACAACAATCTTATAACCTTTCAGAAATAATAAACTAAAAACTAGAGAACTCAAAGCACTGCCACTTCCCTTTGATTTCTAGAAGCTGTATATGCCATTAAATCAGCCACAGTGTCAATAATGATCAGCACACCTGGATTAAAAAGGGTGCAAATGGGGTGGTAAAATATCAATCACATTTTATGTTTTATTCCATTCTACACTGGATAGGACTATCGAGACATAATAAACAGGTAGCAGTAGGAGCAGGCTATCTGCATGTAGGCAACAAGAGTGTACAAGGTCAATAGAGAATTTTAAACAATATTAAAATCAGTTAAAAGTCAGTTCACTTTTTATTACCACCATTAACCAGCAATTCCAAACAATGTCAGTAATAAAATACTTCTCTCTACCAGGGCAGACTACTACTCCCACGACCCCCACCCCTTGGGGTGCTACTGCTCCTATCAAAACATTATAAATGTTTTGTGTGTATGCGTATGTGTATCACACATATATATGTATATACATGTGTAAATGCTTTGAGGAAATATATATATAGCCTAAAGCTTAGATAGTGTCCACTTTAGTTACTGCATAGATACTTCTGTTGACTTAAAGGAAATGAGAAAAAAATGTCAATAATTCTTCAGTAGAGCATGACTTTCTCAAATGAACTGTCAAAAACATTAATTCATTTAGATAATCAAGTTGGCAGCTGCTGTTTACAAGGTAAATCTAAACACCATGAACATATATCATTACTAGTAATTTAGACTCACTAGTAATTTAGACTTGGTAGAGTAATTCTTAATGAAAACATTAATCAGCAAAACATTAGTCCAGAAACTTCCCATAGGCAACTCATTTAGGAAGTAAAACATTTCTAGGGCATTCTAGATATGTAAGTTCGAACTATATATGAAAAGATTAATATATTTGAATTAGAATCTCCAATTGTGTCACATATATTTAAAGTATACATTTTTCCAGGAAAATGAGATGTAGCATTCAAGTCTTTATTCGGAAAGTAAAATTATAAATGAGGCATACAGAAATATCCTAACAAACATTAAACACAAAAATTAATGACAAGAACACTTACCTAAACCTTCAGATTCAAAGAGATAAGTTTCATCGACCCCAATGTGCCTACACCAGTGAAGAAAGTTTGCAGTATTGTCTCTAGCAAAGAATGAACCCGAGGCAGCATCTTTCTTACAGGGCACCTTTCTCATTGAAAAATTCTGGAACATACAAAAAAATAATAATTAAAAAAAATGCATCAAGAATATTTTCATTAGATATCTATTTTAATATTATTGAAAATATGTTCAGTGCATTGAATATAACTAAAAAGTATACAACAGTAGGAGGAAAAAATATCTTCAAAACTATTTTATTTTACTGTCCTTTAAGTATATTTCAGAAAATGACTCCTAGGTCAAAATTAGCAGAAGAATAAAGCATCTCTAACCTCCTTTTTTAAAGAAATAATACAAGAATCCTTTAAATTTAAATTAAATTTAAATTTAAAATAACAGTCTAATAATTCCAAAGTACATCTCTTCAGTATGTCTCTCCATACATAGTTTAATATAAACAAAAAATTTCTGTTGTATTAGAGATTAACAGACACACTCATGTTTCCTCATTTCCTTATTTGCAGATCCATAAATATAATTTTGAATTTCCTGAGGAGACTATCAAATAAGGAAGTAGTAGGCCATTCTTAATTCAACTTCTTTGAAATTTGATGGTCTAAGTTTTGCAGAATCCTGGAGTATTTAGATAATCCTGCTGAGGCTGAGAAGTTTTTAGTTTTATTTTAGTTTAAACTTTTATTTGAATAAGCAAATAATGCATATGATTTTTAAAAAATGCAATAGGCACAGTAGGGTATAATATGTCTTTCTCCCACCTCTAACCTTCGGTTCCTCTCTCTCTCCCTAGAGATAACCACTATTACCTGTTCCTTATATATTCTTCCTATTGCTATTATTTTCAAGAATTAAAATAGTCTTGTGATTTTTTTCTAAAGTATACAGAACATATGATTCATTGCAAAATTTTTTAAAAATCAAAATCAAATAATACACCTAAATACAAAGGCAGTTAGTATCAACTGAAATCTCTCACCCATATTTTAGCAAGCCATCACTGGGCACAAGTGTACACCTGGTACATATCTGGCACCTCCAGAAACTTACATAAGCACTGTTCTGATATCTGATTTGTGTGTATGTGCTCATGCAAACTTAATAATAGATAGGTTGTAGTAATCTTTAGGATAAAAAAATAACAGATTATGTTATTTCTAATGAATAGATAGATACTATTCCACTGTGTTTAAGTACTGTAATTAATTTTTAACAACTTATCTATTGATGAGCATTTAGGTTGTTCTTAATTTTTTGTACAATCATTTTTATGAATTTGTGATTTTCTTCTTAGAATGAATTCCTGGAAGTAAAACTGTTATGTATCACAAGATGTGCTTTATTTTCAATGTGATATAAAGTACTGTCCCTACTTTATACTTCCACCAACATGGTGTGACTGTCCAGATCCCGTGTGAAAACACCGAAGTTTGATGAAAAGAGAGAAAATATTATCTATTTTAAAATACAACTTAAGGGTCAATAGAGGAAAACTAGCTAAAAAATTATTATTCATTCAACCAATATTTATAGAATTTATCTAACAAGACAATATATGAAGACTATAAAGATGATGATGACGACAGCTCTTACCTATGTGCCAGGAACCATCACAAACTCTTTTCTCATTTAACTCTCACAATATCCTATATTATTGTTCTTGGGAAGAGCTGGCTACTGGATAGTTACTATGCACTAGGCACTAAACTAAACACCATCTATAGATAATCGCATTTAATTTTGCTGAATCCTCACAAATAAATCCTACATGGTAAATGTTGATATCTCCACTTTACAAGTGAAACTATTTTTCCAGATTCTCAAAAAAAAAAAAAATTAAGTAAATGAGCCAAGGTCTTACAGATAGTTGGGGTGACTGTTTACAACCTTAGAGAGATAATAAGGATAATAAGAAATGTACATAAATAAATTAGTATGTACCAAGGTAGAAAATCACTACTGCCAAACATCTTCTTACCTTTGGTTCTTCGGAGTTGCATGTCTTCACCATGTTTTGAAGAACATCAATCAGCTGGCATAACAGTACTCCATTATCGAGTTCTTCCAATAACTTTTCTGCCTTAATTTCAATACCTAAAAACATATTTTAAAGTTAAGCTTCTAGAAACAGTAAATTCAAATAATATGGTTAAAATTTAATTAAAGATAATCAGATTATGGCTGAAATACTAGACAAATATTAGATTAGACTACAATTATTCACTCATGGAAGGTACAGTTAAAACAGCAAAGAATATCAAATTAAAGAAGACAACTAAAACGAAAATATCTGTAGAAAAACAGAGAAAAATAAAGAAAACTGACATGTATTTTTATTTCATTTTTAAAAAGACCAGTGTTTTATATGTAATTATTCACTATTAATGTTAAGTTTGGATTCACTGCACATTACTGCTTACACAAGAAAAATTCTCTATAAGATAGGCTTTGTTGCAATTTAAAAATTAAAGATGATAATGTAAGAAACACCCAGGGAATACCAGCTTTTCACCTCTAAATACCTTTAGAGGCTTTATTACATAATAATTTTTTTTAAATTTCTAAATCAAACTGATACCAGATATCTAAAGTGAGTGTTTGCTGTGTTTTTAATTATCTTGGGAAAGTCATAGATAAGCTTTGTGTATTCCTTTTCACAAAAATCTTGCAACGCTACATGAAATTCTATATTAAAAAGAGAATTTTTTCTGCAGAGAAAGTTCAGAGTACTTTTCATATTTTTCAACTAAGTAAAACAATATGATGACAAACATTTTCCAACTTGACATTTCCTCCTAGGTTTCATATGCCTCCACCTCTCAATGTCTGAGAGAGAGTCATCATTTTAACTACAGGATAAATTCCACTCAGAACCTCATGTCTTATACAAGATTAAGGGAGTGGGGCGATGAGTAAAATATAGATCCCAAAATTAGTCCTATATACTATAAAAAAATATTTTAACATTATCAGTGAAAATGTTGATAATTCAAAGCTTACTGACCTCTCCTGTTAAACCTCAAACTTCCTTACTATTTATTCAAGCCCTAAGGTCAAGGTGAAATAGAATATCTCCCTAACTAGAGTATAAGCTTTGTAAGGACAAGGACATTGAATATTTCATTCACTGGAGCATCCCCAGCCTCTAAAACAAGCACTCCTTGACAACAAACACGGTTCTCAATAAACATTTACTGAGTAAGAGAATACAATATTGAGTATCTTTTTAAGCCTTACCTAATAAACCAGATAACCAGATTGACAGATCTTCCTGCATGGGCAACAGGGTGGCTTCATGCCTCACAGCTATCCACTCATCATACTGACAAACATTGGCCAAACCTGGCCCATGTCTGGGGATCAGAGGGCTCCGTGGACTTAGAGGCAGGTCTTCTCCAAACCACATCTAGAGGAAACACCAACCAATTAAATGGATGCAGAAAATAAAACTAAAAGCAAACTATTATTCTAGCTAGGTACTTGAGAAATTTTCAATTTTCAATATTGTGGCAAATTAAGTGAATCTCTAATCACTGAACAGATTCTACTATCAAGCCACGAGGATATAAAAGCCAATGAATAATATTTTTACTTCACTTGTTGGATGAGTAAGTTTAACAAGTTACTTAACCAATGTCTCAGCATCTTGGCTGAAAATAGGGTTAATGATACTTGCCTTACAAGATACATCTCTGTAACATCTAGCATTGGACCTAGCAAGATTTGTTGAATAATAGATAAATGCTTGTATGAGTATATAACTGGCATTTTATAAACTTTAAATCATAATACAAATGTTAACTAAAAAAAAAAATTCTAAATAATCTGATCTGTCATCTGATTTTGCTTAGCCCACGAGCTAAGCATGGTTTTTACATTTTAAAATGAAATGGTTTGTTATATAAGTACCTACACAATAGCCTTGATTTTGCCTACTGACTTGCAAAGCCAAAAATATTTACCACCTAGCCAACCCCTGGTTTAGAATAAAAATTGACATAAATGTAACTGCCAAATGAACACCTGCAAAATTTTAAAAATTTACACAAGCTTTTAATACAGATTATTTAGAAAAAAAAAAGACTATCAATTCTCAATTTAGAAAGGGGTATAGAGACCAAGTAAGATTCTTGCAGGAGGATAACTTGAAATGGAGGGTCAGAGCTTGAATGAGGTGAGAGGGTGTCTACATGTGAGGACAGTGGCAGATTCTGAATGGGATAGGGAGGGTATTCACTGGGGACAAAAGGAAAACGTCCCAGTGTAGGGTGTCAAAGCTCAAGTAAGCTGAGAAGGGCATCGACTCAGGGCAGGGCTAGCAGCAACAATGGAAAACCAGTTACATACATGAGATTTATCAAATGGGAGCCAGGTTCTCATTGCCAAAGAAGAAGACTATAAATATGGAATGAGAGAAAACTAGAATAAATCCTATAGTGTTGGAGTGAAATTTCTTTTACCAGAAAGCAAAGAAGTACTCAAAGAATGATGAGGACATGCCAAAAGGACACAGAAGTCAACCTGAAGGGACTTCTATTGGCTAAATCAAGAACAACTTGAGAATCAAAATAATGATTTAAATGAATAACATACTGAATAAATAACAACTCTAAGTCTGTAGAGATATAAATAAATGAATAAATAATTGGAATTTTGATGAGAAATGAAATTTTTACATAATTTCAAAGTACTTCCCTATAAAATACTTATTACAAAGGGAAAAGAGAGTTATTTTAAAGTAGAGAAATCTGACAGTCACCATTTAAACCATGTGATGAAGTGAGCATTATCGGTCAGTAATGGGACAAATCAAAATCATATGCCACCTGATAAGATGCAATGAGAAAACATAGCAGTCTTCTGTGACATTCCTGCCAAAGATGCATAACCTGAATCTAATCATAAGAAAACACCAGGCAAATCCAAACTGACGGACATTGTGTAAAATAAGTGATCCATCGTATTAAAAAGGGTCAAGGTCATTAAATACAAGCAAAGGCTGAGATATTGTTCCAGAGCAATAAAAACATGACAACTAAATGATAACCATGACTCTGAACTACACATTAATGGGACAATTGGCAATGTCTGACTGTGGTCCAAGTATGAGATGGCAGTACTGTTACCAATGTTAATAGCCTGATTTTGATCACTTCCCTGTGGTTGTGTAGAAAGATGTCCTTATTTGTGAGAAATATACACTAAAGTATTTGCAGGTGGTGGGGCATTTGATTGCAACTTATTCTGAAATGGTTCCGAATGTGTATCTCTGTACTATACTTACTCATTACTTTGTAGGCTTGTGATCACTTTAAAATAAAAATTTTTAAGTTAAAAAATCTATAAGTATAGGTAATATCAAGCATTCTTTCTTATTTTTAAAAATAGTTAATTTCCCCCTAAAATATAATTCACTTCCTGAGGTTTATTTGAGAGAAGCTTTACTACACCAAATCAAAAGCCATAACAACACCATAGTTAATCTAGACAAACTCTGGAGAAAACAATGAGAGCAACTGTTTTTAATCTTTCCTGATGAGAAACAAACATGCTTTTTAAAAAACCCCAAGAGCAGAGAAAGAACATGAATAGATTAACACAAGAGGCAAGAGGAAGAGTGAAACTCTATAAATTACCCAAAGAATAATAAAAACAGTCATTGGAGGAACATTAATCCAGGAATTGAGAGTAGGAATTGGAGAATGAACTCCTATATATATATGAAGATCCTATAAAGTTTTAGGATAAAAGACAAGATGTTATTTATTTCCCTGAATTTCAAAGGGAATACAGCAAAGATTTACTATCTAAATCTTCTCTTCATAAGCATGTCTTATTTCTGTTTGTAATTCCAGAACTCAGTATAATACTTAGCACATGGCATTCAGTCAAAAGTATTTGTTGGTTTAACTGAAGAATAGATATCAGCAAATGACTTTGTACCACCAAAATTGAGATGCACCTTATAGTCAACAGAATATGTTGTCATTTAACCATTTGGCTGAGTTGAAAAAAAAAAAACAAGGCCAAGTGTTTGTCCAGGAAAGATGTACATTAGTTAGGAGGGTAGTTTTGAAAAAATTGTGTGTGAAAATGAAGACACTAACATTAACAAAGATCATTCTAATTCCTTGCCACATTAGGGAGAAGAGTATTTAGATTTTCCTATTATTGGAAGTAGAAGACTCTATAATAAACTGGGCTAGTCAATAAGTAGCATATTATTGTTAAAAGTCAGGTATTTATAACCAAAAATACATGTATAAAGGTTGTTCTAAAACATGCTGAAAGCTGTCATATTGCAGAGATTCTAAATCCATCGGTAATCTATAGAAGAACTTAAATATGTACACTTGCTTATATTTAGGCAAAATTTTATGCCTGAGTACAAATGGCCCTTTTCTTAGTTCATAGCCTTCCTCAGTTTCTCAGA
The DNA here is from genome assembly GCA_004027375.1 of Macroglossus sobrinus. Classification (NCBI taxonomy): domain Eukaryota; kingdom Metazoa; phylum Chordata; class Mammalia; order Chiroptera; family Pteropodidae; genus Macroglossus; species Macroglossus sobrinus. The sequence goes on from PVKZ01000069.1 coordinate 40,501, forward strand.
AGGGGCCTATAACCCAAAAGAGATTAGGAACTATTGTTCATTGGTTTTTAAACTATGTTTTATACTAATCAGAATGAAAGGCATTTAAAAAAGGCAAGTAAGATCTTAGTGTATTAAATTAATAAGAAACCAATTGATAATAGCTATTTATTGGATTCCCCTTTCTGTAAGGCACCTATGAATAACTGGATAATTGTCTTATATCTAAGACATAAGTTATCTAAGAAAGAGGTAAAAAGTCTAGAAAGTTCTCACACACATCAGATAGAGAAGCAAAACTTCCATGACAGATGTCAAGGGTGCTGTTGGAGAAGAATAAGTAAAGACAGATCTGTGAAATCTAGATTAAAGGTTTCATGAAACTATAAAACAAAACTATGAAAATAATCACCGAGTTAAGAAAATATTAATGGCCATTAACATAGAAATGAGAAAAACACTGTCAGTGTGGCAATGATAAAAAGCACTCTATAAAGAATCAAGAAAATATAATCAACATGAAAGTGATGACATTTCTGAGACTTGAATAAAAAGTCCACAAAGAAATAATGAGGTAATAAATGATTGTGAGCAATAAAGAAGTTCTGAGCATACTCAGTATGGATTTGAGAAGACCCGAAGGAGAAGAATGAGACCTTCTGGGAGATTGCCATACACTCCCAAGTCCCAAAAGGAAAACAGAATGATAGAACTCTTTATTAGTAAAATAGAAGGATATAGTTGCATCGTATAGGAGGAAACACAAGTAAGATCACAGAGTTATCCTTAACCATTTGATAAATTCTCTTCTCTAGGCCATCACTCATTGCTAGTTCAATAAGCCTTCTTTCTTAATTAAAAATAAAAAAAGAAAGAAAAAGAAAAAGAAAGATGTGCAGAGGTATAATCTCCACTTTTATATCTGGATAATTTCGTTGTCCAAATGATACAGTCAAACTTCTGAAGTGCCTACTATGCAATATTCTAGTAGGTACTTTGTGCATGTTAATTTCATTGATGCCTCACAAGTACCCTGCAAAGTCTAAGTTATCGTCACCTTAGAGGTATGGAAGCAGAGAGAGACTCAGAGAAATAAAATAACTTAACAGAATCTCACAACCAGAGTGGCAGAACCAAGATCACAATGAAATCTGATTGACTCTAAGTTCTCATTTTCTAAGGCAAATTTTATTATCAGGTAGCTGCCTGTGTCTTCCTAGGTAAGCCTTCGATGTGATTTTTATCTTTAAGTTAATATTCAATCATGTTCTATTTATAGCAAAAGGAAGAAAACTTAAAAGGACATAAGAATAATATAACAAACACTGTACCAACTCTGGAAATCATTCAAATGTAAGATTATTATGGTTTGTCACATCTCCATCTTCCCTACACCCCCAAACCAAACATACAAAAATCTTTACATTTTAATTATTGGTTATTTGTAAGTATAAATATAAATATAAAAAATTTATATTTGTGTTCACTGAAAATCTTTTAACCATAAATATGTACCAAATTATGAGAGGAAAACTACAAAACATTCTAATTTTTTTCTCAGAGCAGTATAAATAAGATGGACTTACCATTCCTAAAGAATTTTTGATTCTTACAAATATTCGATATAAGCCTAGAATTAAAACCTTTTCAGAAATAAGAAATCAAAATAAAGTATTCCTGTTATTAAAATTTAATATTAAAATAATAATATTAAAATTTTTAAAACTGGTACAATAAAAACATTTTGATAATTTTAGTATTTTACTAATTATTACAATTTTATTATATTAATCTCATAATTTTTAAATACATTTTCCCCCCCATGAAAAACACTTACTTGAATTACAGGCTGCATGGTCATCAATATTGAAATGAAATTGCTTTTCTGAAAATAGAACAAAACATTAATATGCAGATAATGGCAGCTTTCCTTCTCCCCCAAAACCCTCAAATTAAAAGAAATTTGCTTGTACTCTATTTGACTGAAAATCGAAAGCTTTTTCTTCTAGGTGCAATAATTTGACTATAAGAAAATTCAGCAATCACTCTTAGCTTCTTACTTCATAAAAGTACTCCTCATTTGAAACAGGAAAACATAAAACACATTTTACTGTGTAGCTTCTGGCATTAGTATCAAAGTAATTCTTTTTTTTTTTCCTCCCTAGGATAAAGAAGTTATGCAATACAAGGAATGGGGATGATGTGGCTCAAAAGTCTAAGCTTTCTCTCTCTTTCCCTCTCTCTCTTTTTTTTTTTTTCCTTTCGTAATCAACCAAAAATGAAAATGCTGTGCGGTGGGAACTTTCATGAACTATATGATTTCAAGGAAGCCAATTCCTGACACATCTGGCTTCAAACTAATTCTTGAAGCTTCTAGCTAGTAAAATTAGCAATAAAACCTAGCCATATAAATGTCTCTCAGAATTTTCATCTGTAAACCTGACGTAAATATAATATAAATACAAATGTCACAACAGCTGATATTAAATGTCAAGTATCTCTCATCTAATCTTTACATGGAGATCATAAAAGTTCATCTAAACTCTGTATAAATTCCCAAACTTAACCATAAGCTTCTTTTGCCAGATGACAAGGTAATAAACATAAATGTCAACTTTAACTATGAAATAATACACAATGCCTTTCTATAATAATTGTTCATAAGTTATCTCCTCATGATTTGTTAAACACAAAACAAACAAAAAGAATATTATAATTCAGCTCCAAAGTACTATTCTTAAAAGCTACAAGAAAACAAACAAAAATCCACAACTTTTAGTTAGGTTAATACAATTCTCCAGGGTATTTTTAGAGAAAAAAAAAATGAAGTTTAAAAACATTCAGAATAATTAGACTATATAAAACCTACAAGTTGTAATCACTTATAGCAGCATAATAGTTATTTTTTATTGTAAACCAACAGTAAAAGATTCTAAGAAAAAATATACATAAAACAGTTTCTATGGCTATAATGCTATCAATATCAGAGGAAAGGTTATTTTCTCCTCAGTTATATGAGACATACCTCATGAACAGTGCCAACTACACATACCACCTTCCTATCAGGAACATTTCTTCTGATACCACAGATGAACTTGAGCTAAACCTAACTGCGAGGCCTAATGTTACATCATATTTTCTTTGCGGGAAGCCAAAGGACAGCAGAATGTCCTTTTTGATGTCATTTTCCCTCTCTCTACCATAGCAAAAGGCCAAAGTACAATTGAGCATTACTAATGAGCTTGTTATGCTTCCCACGAGCTAAGTCAGTGGGGAATACATTTTCCTTTAGCATAAATAATCCTTTGTCCCCAACAAAGATCCACAGTAAGACGCTTCCGAGACTATTTTTTAAAAATGCAGCAAAGAAGCTGCTCCCATTAAAATAAGGAGTCCCACATAATCAGACAAGAACTTTAACAGTTGGAACTGCCAACCCAAAACAAAGGAAGGCCTAAATTATAAGGCATGTGCAAATCAAGAACAGTGACACTTTCACAAAGAAGCTCACAAGAATGTTTAGGAGTTGCACTTTTTACAGAAAATTCAATAAAATTAGTTTCATGAAGAAAATGAAGAATTTATGCATAACCTTAAGTCACTCGAACTTTAGCAGAAAAATCTTTTTACATGTATATATTTTTTATCATTCTTCTTGTGTAAAAGCCTACTTTTCGGATGACAAAAAGAATCATCTGGATTACCTGGAAAAATAAATTCTTTAATAAAATACTTGGATAAATACTCAGATAAGTTATAATGTTATCTTCACGCATAAGAAACTTTCAGGTACATAAATATATGCTTTTATAGGAAAACTTTTATGAACTGCAGAGAATGCATCGGTAAATCCCCAAATACTAATATTTTCTAGTCACTCATTATGATCATCCTAAACCATGTTTGTGTCTCAGGCATTTAATCCCAAGAATATCAACTTTTCTATAGTTAGTCCCAGCCCTCAATCTACATAGCAATCACAATTCTTGATGGCTTCTCACTCATTTCATGACCTAATTCCCTCTTTCCTACTTTTCCCCGAAGGTCTCAGTCTCTATTTTTTTCTTCAGAAACCAATTACACTGAATTGGCGACACTTCATTTTTGAACCTACATCTTCTTTAGCAACGTATTGGCTTTGTTTCTGTGTTTGTCTTTGTCTTTTTAAGGGAAACCTTCTTTAAGTCTTTGGTAACTTGAGGAAGCCTTTTCCCTTAGGTTTGGGGGAAAAACCCTCTCATGTGACCAAGTACGAAATGCGCTCTGACCCTGCCGGGCACCCGTCACAAGACGAGGCGCTTACGCTGAGATCATAGGTGACGACTACTACACTTCATTCTTAGACCTGGGGGATACGTTAGAAACGCAGAAGGTGCTCGTCCACCTGAAACTTGAATAAGATTTGGGCATAACCCACTCATTTATAAAGATTTAGTCATGAGGTCCTCAAGATTATTTTTGATAAGGCTCTTCATACTAATGTGACTTTACATAATGACGAAAGAAGATGCCGACTTGTTGAACTGATCCTTTGTCCCACAGCTGTAGGCTCTGACACTTAGTCCATTTTGATTCCTCCCTCGCGTTATAGGATATGGTGAGGAAAGCACAAGGTGACATGGCTCAGCCCTGGTACAAGTCAGGGGTCAATTTAGAAACGAATGGCAAAAGAGTTAAGAAATAAGGTAAGAGATAAGAAAACTACTCAGAAATTCTTAAAATGTAATTTGGAAAACTCCTTTTACTAACACACACAAAAAATGGTTATAAGTGAAAGTAAAAGCTTTAAAATAGCCACATCATAATTGGAAGGATACCAAGATAGGAATTTGTGACTTATTCTCTTACTTGAATAGAAGTCTTTGAAAATTTAACACAGGTGCTTTGCTCCATTCTGCCTGTCTCCTCACTGTCCTCCCAATCGGTTTGGCTCATTTCTGTGGCTCTATCACTGTTCTGGGTGTTTGCTTTTTCAGGTGGGGTGTACTCATTCATTTATTCAGTGAGCATTTACTCACAACCTTTACTGAACTAGGTACACAGGCAAGAGACACAGTGATGTACGTAACAGACATGTGACTGCCCTCATGGAGCTAATACATTCATTTGTGTATATAATAAATATACAAACAAATACACAATGTTAAATCATAATTTTTTTGAAGGAAAGAACAGAGAGTGAAATATCAGGGGTCTACTTTGGTCTTAGACTGGATAGTTAGAAATGGTTTTGCTGGAGGAAAAAAAAATAAATCTGAATCATAGTAGGAATTAGCCAGAGAGAGAGTTTTGTTCATGGTACGTAATTTTTACAAAGACTCTATACAGAGAACGACTTTAGCGCATTCAGAGAACGGAAAGAAGCCACTATGGCTGAAGCTTGGAGAATGTGTGGCTCAGGATAGGGCTGAGAGGTTAGGGAGCAGCCCCATCACAAGGCCATGGTGAGGAATTCAATTTTATTCTAAGGGCAGCGGGAAGCCATTGGAGAGTTTTAATGAGGCAGAAACATAACTCTAATCAGTTTTAAAAGAGCTCTCTGAAGGGGAGAGAAAAGCATTAAGAGTGAAATAGTAATGGCTTCAACAGAAAGGGGGGAGAAAACATAAGGGGTGGATAGAGATGTGGGGAAAAGAACTACGGGAAACAAGGAGAGAAGGATAAACTGAGACAGGTAGAAACAGTGAGGGAAAAAGAAACGAAGCATATTGGAAATGAGTTGGACAGTAGCCTGGAAGGGAAAGAGTTAGGAATCCACTGCAGTAGTTCGGTGACAAATGATGGCGACTGAGCTAGAGTGCTGACAGTGTCTCCACTGAAGAGAAATGGATGGACTTGATACCTATTTTGGAGTCAGAAGCAAGACTTGATGATGGTTAGAGATGGAGGGATGGAAGAGAGGATGAAAGGGCAGAGTGAAGTGCGACTCCCAGGTTTCCGCCTTAAGCAACTGAGCAAATAGACAGTAGTAGCATGTATTGAGATGAGGACCATAGGAGTCAGCACAGATTTAAGCGGGGAGCACAGCATAGATAGGTCAAAAGTGCTGTGTTTTTGTCATGTTACATTTAAGAAGCCTTATAAAGACAAGTGGCAATGTCAGACTGGCAGCTGGAAAAACTAACCTAGAGCTAAAAAGAAAGCTCAAGAGGGCATAGAAATTGTCTGCAAATATTTGAGAGGTAAAGCCACTGGCAAGAGTGAGATCACCTAAAGAAAGAAAGAAAGCAGTGATGAGGGTCTAAGAACAAATCCTCTGAAAAATCCAATTTAGACATGAGAGAAAGAGTCAACAAAGGAGACAGAGAAGGAATAAAGAGACTCAACATCTTCTTAACTAATCCGGGATTATAACTTTTTCGATTTATCTCTTCCCAGTAGCCCTTCCTGATCTACCTGAATTAATTATATCTAAGCTCATGAAGTCGCATAGCATTTCTACCACTCACTTGCCTTTACAGTGCTTTACACTATTTTTAGCTATTTCTGTACATTGCTTGGCCAAGTGTAAGTTCTTGGAGTACTGTTGGAAGTAGTGTTGACAGAGTATTCGAGTCTAAAGTTTAAGAAACACTTTTGGTGGGAGAAATGTGAAAATCTCTAGGAAAAACCAAGTTGTCCCCCTTATCCACAGTTTTTGCCACAGAAGTGTGACAGCAAAACTTGGAAGCAGCCATTATAGTAGACAAGTGTCTGAAGGGAGCCTTTTTTTTGGTATTATCATTTTTTTAAAATTTTTATTATGTAATCCGAATTAATAAATGACTCTGCCTCTCACCCAACATGTCCAAAGTGAAATATGGTGAGTGGTTACTAGTCAAAGTACCTGCAGGTTCAGTGAGCTGCCCGATATACCAGAGAAATCACTAAGGAAAGAATGACTAAGCCTGGTGTGTAGGCAGAGGGGCCAAGTAAACAGGATAGAATAGCTGTGCCAAGAAGTAAGGATTCTGGGGCACTGTGTGACTCAAGAATTTGTAGGACTGCCCCTGTGGATGGTAGACTTTTTTATTACACTTAAATAAACTCCATTTGTGGCAGACAATATAATGGTCCCCAAAGATATCTGCATCCTAATTCCCAGAACCTGTGAATATCCTACCTTCATGGGCATAATGGACCTTGCAGATTGAGTAAATTAAGGACCTTAAAATGGGAGAATATCTTAGTGGGCCTAATATAATCGATTACAAAAGTCCTTATAAGAGGGATGCAGAAAGGACAGAGTCAGAGAAGGTGATGTGAAACAGAAGCAAAGAGGTGATGGATACCACGACAGCAGAGAGGCAAGAAAAGAGAGAGATTTGCGTGGTGACACTGCTGTCTTTGAAGATGCAGGAAGGAGCCAAGGAAAGCAGGCAGCCTCTAGAAGCTAGAGAAGGGAAAGAAATGGACTTTCTCCGGAAGCCTCCAGAAGGAACACAGGCCTACTGCCATCTTTTTTTTTTTTTTAACTCATTTCAGATTTTTGTCCTCCCATACTGTAAAATAATAAATATGTGTTGTTTTAAACCTCTAAGTTTGTGGTGGTTTGTTCTAGCGGCAATAGGAAACTAACACATTAAGTGAAGAAGGATTTGCCCAGAGATCAAGACCTAACCTAGAGAAAGCAATACATATCCAAAACATGACTAGAAGATGCAGTGAGCCTAGCATGTTGAAGCAATAAGAAAAAAGGGACCAATTTAAAAATAAAAAAGATGCAAAATTTACAGGCAAAACCCACTGTGAGCACTGTGTTTGCTATCATCACTACCATCAAATGTCCCTGCCTTTGATTATCTGAGATCATTTATTCATTCATTCTCCCATTTAAATATTTACAAAGATTTCCTGTGTTTACTATCTCAGGGAATGACATCAAAATTCACCAAATTACCAGATCATCCTTGATTCCTTCCTCTCTCACACATCTACCTCTTCCTCCCCGAGTCCCTACCTTACCTTAGCCAAAACGTAATCAATGGCCATGTCTTGTTGCTTCTACTTCAAAAATTTTCTCTTCAACACCTATGGCCACTCCTCTATTCAAGCCACCTTCATCTTCTCCAGGTATACTGTTACAGCCTCCGACCAAGTCACCTTTGCTCCAGCCCTCAAGCCTCCAACCTGTTCTTCACGTCCTGCAGCCAGAGGGATGTTTCCCAAACTCTCTTCTGAAGACAAGATACTATTCTCCTGCTTAAAACCCTTAATGGCTTTTCACTGCCTTCAGGAAAAAGCCCAAACTCTTTAACAAAACTAACAAAGTTGTATGGGAAGCCCTCCAGCCTCATTTCTTGACCTTTATGCTCCAGTCATGTTGAACTTCTTTTAGACTTGAATTTCTTGGAGCATCTTTTGTGACTGGGTCTTTGAATAAACTGATCCATCTTCGAGGAACGCTCTCTTCTCCCTCTCTTCCAGACTCACTCCTACCTATCCTTCAGATTCAATTCCTCTATAAAGCCTCCCTGAACCCCCTCCCCAATTTAGGTTATATAGCAATGTATGCTTCAATTTTAACTGTATTCCATACTTTTAAAAATAAGATCCTTGAGGGATAACAATCTCCATTTCTTCTACTTCTATGTAAAAAATCAGTGCTAAAATTAATACTAGAATTACTTCTTAATATAATAAATGTATTTATTACTAAAAGGAATATAAAACAATAATAAACTAAATCTATCGTGTATTCATTTAAGGGACAGGAAGTTTCCAAAGCCACATGGAAGACTTTTAAGAGAAAGAAATAAGATTCTTAGAGTTTAATAAAATATAACATATTATTTACAAAATATAGAGGCTGTTCATTTGTTGAGAACCTTTGATGTTTTATTTGAAATTTTCATCTTACACTGTTTGACAGAGATTCAACCTGAATAACTTAATTTTATATTAGACAGACATTAATTTGTCATAAAATTTTGTGGAATACAAAAAAATTTTAAAAGAACTTAAAATCAATTTGCCTTTTTATATGCTAGACTAAAAGACTTTGTGGAAAATATACACACACATAGACACTAATCTAAAGAAATGTAAAAACATTAAGTGTCCATTAGCAGACAACTGCTCAAATAACTTATGGGACATCAATACAGGGGATTCAGTCAGCCATTTGAAAAAACGAGAAGGAACTATAGCTACTAATACAAAAATATGTCTACCATATCTTATACAACCAAAAGCATTCTGCAAGACACTATATATAAATATGTTTCTAAATTTGTGTGTGTGTGTGTGTGTATGTGTGTGTGTAAAAAGAAAACCTTCTGAACACAGTTAAACAATTTTTCAACAGACAATTTTATTTTGAGAATCAAAAATATTAACAAGTGATCTATCAAGGAAAAACAAACGTCATTAGGCTTCAAACTATATAAAGTGAGCCCTTATCATAGCTAATATACTTTCTTCCAGAAAAGTTTATGTTGTGGGATAGTAGGCAGAAGTCTCTATCAGTCAGCACTTCAGCAATACCCAGAATATAACTAATGGTCATAACACAATTCCTTTGACACTTTTCAGCAGCAAAGATAAAATTATATTTGGCATTATCTGTTACATTTCATTACATTCTAGCTCTTTGGAAACTACTAATTCATTTTCAGAATGCATGGTAACTTTCTGTTAAAACCACCAACTCTGTAACAATGTAATAACATGAGAAAACTTTGAGTTTTTAGAAGGAGAAACACTAAAGAAATACAATTATAATTACTGCCTGTATCTCATAAACATTACCTCTGAGGCATTTCTCTATGGCAGTTAAATTTCAATTAAAAATAGGAAAGCTCAAAGTGAGACAACCGACAGACTCAAGTTTCTTATTCCCTCAAATCTTATGTACATCACATGTTCATTAGGTTTAGAAAGGTTTATCTGATGTCAAAGTATAGAAAGCACCAAGTAATAAGTAAAACACACACATATAAGAAAGACACAAACATGTTACTATAAGAAAGTTAAATACATAGTAACCTTAATCCCTTATTTTCCCCATCAACAGTTAGCTTGAAAAAAAATTACTGAAGTAACTGAACTTCCTTCTCTTAACTCCAAACTTAAGTTGAGATTTACAGGGGAAAAAAAGATACTAGAAGAGTGCTGTTTAGTAAAAATATAGTGAATACACAAAAAATGGGAAAATATAAATTAGGAAACAATACTTCTGAAGACCAATTCCCCAAATACCATTGGAGTTTAGTTTTTTAGTAATAGTATGTATACTCTTGACATTATTCTCTCATCACACATGCTGATTTACCATCACAAGTTATTTCACATTTTTTCAATTAATGAAGTATTCAAAATAAGCCCATACCCACAGCAGAAATGAATCTAGGCCCTACAAACAACTATGAGGTGCAGAGAAGTTGCTTAACGCTGGGAACATAAATGCAAGGGCAGTATGATACAAAAAAGTTGGACCTTGGAGTGAGACAGTCTGGACTGAATTCTGATGGACCTTACTAGGTTATTTCCTTTCTCTGAGCTTCAGTTTCCTCATCTATAACATGGAGATAACAACAACTACAGTGCAGAATTACTGAGCTTTACCAATAATGTAAGTAAAGCTCCTAAAACACCGAATCTGGTACATTCTAGGTAATAATGTATTTTATAAATAAGAGTATACAGTATGTTAGTACATGCCAGATCTTGTTGTAAGTGCTTTACATGAATAACTTAATCAATGAATAATTACTTCATCTCTGCTCCTCTCCATCCTTTCAGGATAGCTTGAAACTTTTAATCCAAATTAAACAGCATAGAAATAATAATAGCTATATGCCAGGCACTGTACTAGTTATGTTAATTATTTCATTTAACCTTCACAACAACCCTTGCAACAATAAGGTAGGAACCACTATTAACCTTCTTTTACAGATTAGAAAATTTAGGCTTAGAAAGATTAAATAACTTGCTTAAGGTCACTCACATGGTAAAGTCTGATTTCAGAGCCTGCATGCTTAGCAACTTTGTTACACTAAATAAATATTACTTTTAATTCAGTAAATCAAAATAGCAGAGGCACCTACTATTCATAGCCTGCTGTGAACAGCCTAGTGTTTGACACAGATGAGTCAGACATTTATCACTATCTACACCAGAAAACTGTTGCCAGAGTTTCCACATTTTCATTCAAAACTATTCTCATCTCCTCCCAAAAGGAATCTGAGCTGGCAAGAATTCTGATTACTAGTCATTTAAGTGCCAAGGGAGGTGATCAGATAGCAAATTCACAAACTTGAGAGAGTAGTTATTAGCACTCTCCACACAAGCAAAGCAAAACCCAAACTCTGATCTAGATTGGGCCTGCAACAAACCATCTCTTCACTTAATAACGACTGAATGGGCTTCCCCACCATACAATACCGCAAGCGTTCTAAATCCACAAGATTCAACCCCCTGGTTTGAAAAGATTAGTATTAGAAATAGGGGCGACTTCATAGTCAAGCATTCCCTCCAAAACGTTCTTCCCATTTCCAAGGAAATCTACAAGCCTTCGATTTCTTCTGCAAACCCCCAATCCCACGCAGCGCTGCAACCAGAGGGGTGTGGGTAGGAAAGCATCGCGCGGAACCTCCAGTTATATCTCCTAGTTCCGTCCTTTTGAGAGATGTGCGCCTTGTATGGATAAAGAGCACAAACGGGGAAGAGAGTCTAGGAGAAAACGACTATTTGTACCGTTTCCAAGTTCTGTAATTTCATCAATACTTCCTGAGATGATGTTAAGGAATCGAGTGACCCCACGCGCTTGGGGATGAGGGTGCCCCTGGCGGCTCTCAACTAGCTTCAGGCTCTGATCTCTCTTTGGATTTTAAAGAGAGGGAGCAGCTCGATACGTCTTCCCCAGCCAAGAACGCCAGCACCTGCCGTCCGCCGCCCCAGCACACCTGTTGCCCCTCGCACCCCACGAGCGTGGGCAGGTGAAGGCAGGCATAACTTCACATTGACGGCCCGAGGAACCAATTAGAGCAAGCGAGTCTCGCAGCGGGCCAATCGCAGTGTGTCTTGGATTCCGCAGCTTGCAGCTTTGGGGGGTCCTGTTCGAACCTCCCCTTTGACTGCGCCGAGCGCGGGGGGGTTTCCTCGAACCCACACGCCCAGGCGCGGAAGCACGGAGAAAAAGAGTAGAAGTTCGCGCGGAAAAGAGAAGGCAAACAGAGACATACTCACCCGCCCTGCCCGAGAAGGGTCACTTCTCCCTGTGGGGCGACATCTCGGCACAATCTGTGCGGTGTCGGCACGCCCTTCAACAGCCGCCGCCACCGCCACCGCCTCGGCCTCGGGGTTCGCGGCGAATCGCCGCCGCCTGTTTCGAAGGGACCAATCAGAAGGCAGGGAGAAAGCGAGCCCGGAGGCCCCGCCCCGGGCCCCGCCCCCACCGCCCCTGGAGCACGCGACCTTCGCGCGCGGCTCAGCCAGCGGGGGCGCAGGGCTCTCCGCCAGCTGTCTCACGACCTCCGTGGCCACGCCTCTCTTCCCTGAACGACCGAGTAGCGTAGTCTCAGAGCATGTCGTCCCATCTGGCCCCTCAGCGACAGCAACAGTCTGTCCTGTTAGTCCCCATAGGCTAGAATGTTGAGTCAACCCCTCCTGGAATGTTGCCCGGTAAAATTCAAGGGCGTTGTCCAGAGTTTTATCCTGATCTGTTAAGAGGCCCTCCCAATTTTAAATACACGCGCGATCTGGCTGTACTTGAGGGCGTCATGGTTTCCGGAGACAAACTGCCACCAAGCAGGAATGGGAGTCCTAAGTAGAAAACTTTCAGAGACGCCCCACTTCTACTGAGGGTTGGAGAGGAAACCTATAAGTCCAGGCCACAACCGAAAGCAAAAAGGGGATGTTAGCACTTCCTTCAGGAAACACAGGAGCCAGGGGAGAAAAATTAACCTCACCACAATGGGATATGCTTACTAGCTGTGAGGGTTGAGATAAAACAGAGACTGGACTTAAATGTAACAATAGATAGGTCTCTGAAAACTGTAAATGTGGCTTATTAATAGCAAAAAAGAAAAAAGAAAATTTAATGGCCAAAAGCCTGGAGGTCCAGGACGTTCCCCTCTTCTCAGTTGAATTTTGTCAAACCATGTCACCTCTGAGAGTCCGTTTTCCATCTGTAAAGCGTAGGAATTAACTTGGAATGATGGTCTTTCTAACTTTCATTCCTTCATTCACGCACCAGAAACAATGAAGAGGTTCTGTTGCTTGCTGAAGATACTAAAATGAACAGTCCCTGCCTTCAAAATGCTCAGCGGTGTGGTCAAGGCTCAATCAGTGGAAGTCTGTGCAGGTCTGTGAAAGAGGAAACACCTACCAGTCTTGGAGGGTGGTGGTCAGAGTTTTGAAAGGAGATGAATTTTGAAAATATGAATAGGAATCTGTGAAGATTCCTATAATTGGAATTAAGGAATGCTTTCCAGGCAGGGAATAACAAGGTTCCTGAGATGTGAGAGCATCTTCAGTGTTCTGGGAATAGCAATTTTGAATGACTCAAGTTTGGGGATTGGGAGATAGATGAGCCTGGAGGACTAGGCACAGAGGACAGGCCTGATAGGTGCTGAGGAGGTTAAATTCTTTCTTGCAGGTAGTTGGAACTGGTTATAAGAAGGAAATGGTATTGATTTTGTTTTAGAACAAGATTTTTTTCAAGGATTTTCGAAGAAAGGAGTAAGATTGGCAGCAACTCTAAAAATTAAAAGATGACAACTACCTAAACTAACTCAGAAAGGATGGTGACAAACAGATGTCTGGAGGTACCTTAACATGCTGATTTACCTGGACTTGTCATGTGACAATGATATTAATCTAAGGAATACAACATTGAGAAAAGAATAATGTATTTTGATTAGGGGTGTGTTCAGTTCAAAGTGTAGGAGGAATATGTAGGTAGAGGTGTTGTAAAGATAGTTGGATGTTAGGTTTGAAGCTGATTAAATTGTTTTGTGCAGAGATATAGACTTGAGAAGTCAATCCTACAAGGACTACTGAGCACTTGCTCTTCACCAAACTGAATCCTGAACACAGGGGTCCTGCTCTCACAGAGCTTATCTTCTGGGCTGGATGGGTGAAGATGCTCATCAAAAGGTCGACATGTGAGCTATAATTGAACCTAATTCTCAACAGCAGTTCCTCCTTTTTCACAGAAGTGATCCTAGAACACTTCGCTACCTATAACTACCATAGATCAATTTTCACAGGACCTGTTGTTCAAGTCAACCTCTGTTTCATAGTGTTTCTATTTAAAACTAAGGGGACAATTGTCATACCACTTCCTTTAGCCAAACTTCAAGTTGAATTGTGGGTTTAAATTGATTCTTTGAGCCCTAATATCAAAATTTGTATACTTCTCTATGGAACCTTAAGATTAAGTAAATTGTATTATATAGCTATTGTTTGATGAGTCATTAGTTAACAGTTGTTTTATTTTTTCTTGCATGCATATAATGTGCCTAAACATTTGAATACAACTAATAAAAGTTGAAACTATGCTATATAGATATATTCACAAACATTCTCTCTCTCCTTACACAAACACATACACACACACCACATACTATTTCTAAACCATTGACTGAAACTTTAGCAGCAGAGTATTTTTTGGTTGCTTTCTTTCTATTTTTCTCATCTATTTGGCTTGTCTTGGCAACTTCTCTTCCTTATAAAGATATAGGGCACTACGTTGGAAACCGAATCCAGAGCCAGTCTGTGCAAATCGCTACTCCTCTATAAGCCCATATTCTCCACTGGTTAAATGTGGGGATTGGATGAAGTGTTCCATTTTAGAGTCTTTAATTCTTGTTGCTCCTCCCTTCTCTATAAAGAAGAAAAAAGTCCTCTTTGATGCTTTTCCAACCTTGCTTTCACATTATTTCCTAGTTAGTACCCCAGTCCCTAAGTACACTCACCATCCTATCTACCTTTGTTTTAACACTGCAATTAGTAATTGAGGGTTCTTCCTAAGGAGCAGCAATCTACTTTCATGTGTAGATTTTCTAATTGGTGGTTAGGTGAATAGCCATATTTTAGAGATTATCCCTGTACTTGCAATTCACATGGTTGTAACATGCAGAATGTGCTTCATCAGTTTGCTTTCATCAGATGACAAAGTCTATTAGTTCTGACTTTCCCAGAATTGTGAAGAAGTCCCTCACTTTAAGAAAGTATTGTGCTTGGAAATCTAAATTTTAAGTTATTATGTTAAGAATCATTATTCACTTGACGAAACATCATTCACAGACCTATAGGAATGCTCCATTGCCTTAAATATACCACAGCTGGAGATTTTTTATTTTTGCTTTGGACTGGCTTATTAGTTTTGTTCTGCATTTTGTGGTTGCTGCTGTTATTTGTTTTTAATGCTTTTATGTTATTGAGTGCCAATCTATGGATTGTGCCTTGAGTGATGTAATGGATGAAATTTGGGGGCAACAGAGATCTTAATTCATTCACTATTAAACTACTCATTCAGCAATCCATTGAGAGCTAACTACATTGAAAACAATACAAGGCTCTATCTTAAAGGAATGTTACCAACTTACATTAACAAATATAATGTATAAGTAATTTAATGATATACAATTTTACAATAACAGTTGTTATTAATGCTGAAATAATAATCTATGTAGTGGGTTGAATAGTATCCTCTCCAAAATTTATGTCCACCTGGAACCTCAGAATGTGAGTTTATTTAGAAATCAGGTCTTTGCAGATATAATTAAGGTAAGGATTGAGATTAGAACATATTGGACTAGGTGAGAATATTCCTATAAGAGATAAGACTTTTTTGTTATATCTGATAGAAAAAAATTCTCAAATTAACTTATGAAAAAAAAGGAAAGATTGGCTCATGTAATTGAAGTCTCTGAATAAAGCTTGAGCTTGAGGCGAAGCTCAATCTAAGATTTCAAATAATATAACCAGAATCCAGTTTCAAATGGCTCTGCTTTTTATATTGGCTTCATACTCAGATTCCCTCTGGTTACAAATAGTTTCTAGCATTTCAAATTATACATTCTCTTAAGTTCAAGTCTAACCATAAAAAAGTGTATAGTCGGGCTCAAGAGTAACTGTATAGTCGGGCTCAAATCAGAAAACATAAACCACTGTAGGTGCTTCAAAAAGAGGAAATTTAATGCAGGAACTTAGTTTCATAAGAGATGGAGGAACTGAGACAATAAAGAGGAGCAGACGAGACAACTTAAAGATGAGCAACACTAGGAAGCTTTCTTTCTAGGGCTTCAAGGTTCAAAAGGGGATCCCAGAAGGCAGGGCCATTAGCACGAGGATAGGATTTGCTCAGTAGGAGATGCAGTCACTACCAGAGATGCCATGAGAGGCAGAGAGAGTGAGGGAGACGTTCTCTGCCTGTTTTCTTTCTGTCCTTTAATCTTCCATAGGTGCCTTCTATTGGTTGAAACTAGCCAGAGCCAGCTGACTGGGGATCTATAAAATGCAGAGTTTGCCCTCCCTCCCAATATGAGCAGAATCAAGTAGAGGAATAATCTGAACACAAATAGGATATACTATTTAGGTTTTTGCCATGATAATACTATAAAATAGACAATTCCTACTCAGTGGCTTACAATAATAAACATTGATTCTTCTTGCTTATAGATCTGTAAGTTAGCTCATGGTGTAGTGGAAGGGCATTGCTTAAAGCTGTGTGTTAGATTTAGATATGTTCCTTCTGCCTCCCATCCTGGGACTTGTAGTTTTCATTGTAGTTATTCTCTTCTTATGGCAAATGGCAAAGTTCAAGAGCAGTGGGCAGAAACATGTGATGTCCTTTAAGGCTTCATTTCAGAATTGGCATCCTGTCACTTCCACCCATATTTCAAGTTGTATAGCAAGTTGTAAAGGAAGTTGTATAGATGAGCCCAGCATTAATGGGCTCAAACAACTATTCTGTCTGCTCTTATGAGAGGCACTACAAATTCACCAAGCAAAGGGACCCTGGACATATATCTGTTACAGGGAAAGAATGAAGAATTTGGAACAATAATACAATACACACAAACAAATGACCAGCACTGCCTACCTCCTAAAAATACTCCAAGCCAAATGCACAGACCCCACAGCTTAAAGGCTCAGACCCACAATACTGTCTTGCCCCCAAGTCCCAGGTTGTCATCTGTACTTCTGACCAACTGGCTATAATCCAGGGGTTCCTGCAACCCCCTTCCCAGGTTTAATAATTTGCTAGTATGGCTCACAGAACACAGGAAAACAGTTTACTTACTATTGCAGGTCTATCATAAAGAATAGAACTCAGCGACAGCCGGATGTAAGGAGTAGAGGTAAGGCATGGGATGAGAAGCTGAGCGGAGGAAAAGGGCATGGAGTTTTCATGTTCTCTCCATCACACCACCCTTCCAGCACCTCAGTGTGTTCACCAACCCAGAAGCTCTTCAAACCCCATCATTTAGGAGTTTTATTGAAGTTCTATTACATAGGCATGATTGATTGAGTCATCAATCATTGGTGATTGACTTCAGTCTCTGCAATCACCCTCCTTCCCCAGAGGTCTAGGATGGGAGTACTGAAAAGTTCCAACGCTCTGATCACATGGTTGTTTCCCTCTGGCAACCAGCCCGCATCCAGAAGCATCCAGAGGTCCACAGAGATTCACCTTATTAGCAGAAATCCATGTGTGGTTGAAAGGGCTTGTTATGACTCACAAAAGATGCCCCTGTCACTCAGGAAATTCTAAGGGTTTTAGAAGCTCTGTGTTAGGAACTGGGGACAAAGTCCCAAAACTTATTTCTTCGTGTATTGTAATTAGTTCTCCACAGGAGAAGTGTTATCATGTACTATTACAAAGTCTTAACCACTTGAATAAATCCAGACCTGCAGGATTAACTTCTGGTTCTGTCTACAGTGTCCCACCAGTTCCAGCCACTTGCCACCACATTCCCATAGATGCCTTGTGATCTGGAGATGCCAAATCACACTCAGCTTTCCAAACCAGATCGACTCCTTCAGGCATTCAGAAATCTATTTCTCTGTATTAAATGTCCTCTCCTCACCAACCATGTTCCCTGGCAGGCCAGCAGCTTCCCACTTACTCTTCATTAGCAGCTAAATCTCTTTAGATGACAGGTGCTGTTATCTTCTTCATTTTCCAACGGTGAGACTGAGGCTCAGAAAGAAACTGCACACTCTCTCTCCTCTTAAGTTACTCGTGTCCTTTTAACATCTGTACAACTCCCTACTTTTGCTTCTGCTGCTCCTTCCGCCTTGAATTTCCTTCTTTCTGACCTTGACGCATGGAAGTCCTGGCCATCCTTCCAAGCCCAGGGATGTGCCACCTCCTCCGTGAGGCTTTCCCAGCTGAGCCTTTACAACATTCCTCTGGACTTCTTTGTAAACCCCTCCAGGCAACTACTGTGTTTTAATCATCTTTGTATCTCCATGGAGTTTAGCAAAAGAATCTTACACTTAGTGGGGACCCGAGTCTTTTTTCACTGTAGCAAATGTAACCCAACTATTGCTAGCCCCAAACTCACCCCTTTTTCCACTAGCTATTTTTAGGACTTCAATGTTGCCCCAGTATTTTAATTTAAAAAAAATCTTTTGCTTGCTTAGCAAGCTCCATTTTGGCTGACTCCAGGAGAAAGGGAGATATAAGCCCATTATTTATAGAATGTGTTTTATTGTATTCACCAAAGGATAATGGGGAGAAGAATGCAACAGTATAACAATAAAGGAAGGAAATGAACTAATTCCTGCTTTGGGGGAAGTATACAACAGCTGTACACTAGGCTGAAGGAGTGTTTTCCAAAAGCAAAAAAAAAAAAAAAAAAGATGAATTATATTCACTGAAGCAAATAGTGAGTGCTTTTAAGGAAGAAAAGGAATGTTCCACCCCTGGAGTTATCCCCATACTATGTAAATGCTACCTCAAGACCCTAACTATGGGAAGGATTCCCCCTAAAAGATGACTGAATATGCTTGGGGGAATATCTTATGTGAGAACCATTAACTTTTCTGCATACTATTCTCTTTGAACTTCAAAGAAAATGAAATGATCAGAGAGCTACTACAAATGAATTAATATTTACCAGGGCTTCTCCAGGGATGAAAAAAGTACCATTTATGTAATAGGAGTTTATCTTTTTATAAAGTACCCCCTCAAGCTCAATAGGATGGCATTCATCATTTAAAGAAATAAGAGTTTGTATATATTTTTAATTCTTTTCCCAAGTAAAAGCCTGTGGTGATTGTGTTCAGTTTATTGCCCAAATTGCACATAACTCCTTAACAAAATATATGCAATAAGGTAAGACGAAGAGCAAAATGAGATTTTTCCCTGTTTCAACAGAAAGAATTGAAGTAATGATCAATTTAATCAGGCAAACAGGGCATGCCAATTAGCATAAAAGATTCCCTGAAGCCATATAAAAATGTGACGTAGAGAAAGTAATTCTATCTAGCCCCATATTTACAATTGTGGAACTTATATAATTACTACATAAATACTCATCAACCTTCTTGTGTGGAACCAGGTACAAATGAAATAAAGGAAAGTTACACATCAGACTCATATTAGGAGGAAGAGAGCCAGACCCTGCCGCGGTGATGCTGGTCACTGCACGTCCCAGACTTCACAGAGAAGCGGGGTAAACTTGTGGTCATTCACCCTCCACGACATCAGCATCTCGGCATGGTGGTGATTGAATGTCCGCAACTCAGTCAGGCGGCCCAGGAGGCAGGCGAAATGCTGAGGATTTTCAGGCTGATGAATCTTGCACAACTTTTGTAGCACATCAAGCAGTGGCTCCTGAAGCTTCTCTACTGCCTCTCTATCTTTTATGTACTGTCTGTCTGTTTGGAAGTTTAAAATGAAATGCAAAATTAAAAGGCACAAAAGTATGAATTTGGCATCATATAGCAAGGTGAGCCTTTTGAAAGTATAACTTAGAAATGTTGTACACTTGAAATATACAAGTGTTCCACTTGTTGAACACACATGTATATATTCTTGTAATCACAAGATCAAGATATAGAAATTCACTGGCCCCCCAGAAGCCTCCCTAAATTCTCCTCCCAATAGGTGACCCCAAAGTTAACCCAAATGGTGGATAAAAAGCATGATTGGTAGGTATATTCTGAGGAATAGAATTGCTGGGTCATAGGGTATATCTATGTGTGACTTTAGTAAGTACTATCAAATTTTTTTCTGTTTTTTAATTATAATTTTTATAGTAAAACAAAGTAACAACTACCTTCTGCTTCAATATCATGTGTACAAATGATTTGAGTCTAACATTGTAATTATGCTTTATAAATAATGCATGTGGCATCACTTACTCCCAAGTAATTAATAAAAAGTATTTTTAAAATGGTGTACAGAGCTGTTCATTTCAGCATTGTTTAAAACAACAAAAAATTGGAAGCATCCTTAATATCTAAATATATGGTAAATATTAAGAAAATGATTAGTCATCAATACAATGGGCTATGATACATGCATTACAATAAACTTTTACCAGTATAATTTTTTCATGACATGCGCAAAGACTTTTGAAGAAAAATAAACTTAGAAAAGAAAAAATAAGGGTATGTTCTCAAATTGATGGTTGCCAGATGAGGTAGGGGGAGTGGGAGTCTGGGTGAAAAGGTGAAGGGTAAGAAGTACAAATTGGCAGTTACAAAATAGTCATGAGAATGTAAAGTACAGGGAATATAGTCAATAATATAGTGATAATTATGTATGATGTCATACATAATTACTAGACTTATTGGGGGGATCACTTCACAAATTATGTAAATGTCTAACCACAGTGCTGTACACCTGAAGC
Source organism: Macroglossus sobrinus (assembly GCA_004027375.1). NCBI lineage: Eukaryota > Metazoa > Chordata > Mammalia > Chiroptera > Pteropodidae > Macroglossus > Macroglossus sobrinus. Next base: position 61,275 of record PVKZ01000069.1, read on the forward strand.
TAATATAGTACTATTGACCGTCAACTATAACTGAAAAAAAAACAAACAGTATGTTCTCTATTATGTTAAAAAGTACGTAATTTCATTTAGGTCTCTGCTCAAATATTAACCCCTTGGAAAAGATTTCCCTGGCCACTAATTAAAATACCATTCTACTTTCTTTCCTTCTGTTCTCATCTTTATATGTTTTGAAGCATTTACCACCTCCTGAAAAATTTTTTTTCATTTATTGTCTTTCTCACTCTGTTAGAATATAAATTCCATGTAGCTGTATCCTGCTTGTTTCTTTACTGCTATATCTTCCAACATCAAGAACCATGTTTAGTACATAGTAGGTATTCAGATTGCACTTATTGAGCAGGAGGTTTAGAAAAAAGGCTGATAAAAAAATATACTGAAATGTTAACATGGTTCAATTTGAAGTGGGGGAATATAGGACATTTTACTTTTACATTATGTTTCTGTTTTCTAGGTTTTCTTTAACAAACGTTACTATTAGACTGGGAAAAAAATAAGAATTGGCATAAAAATAAAAATATAACATTGAAATTACCCGGAGAGAGGATAACAATTGCTGTAAGCAGAGCATACTCTTCTTGAGTCATTTTCAATTCTGCCACACTTTTGTAAAAACTAAACATCGGCGTTATATATTCATCAGAGATTCCTATGGGGGAAAGTTGACAAATTGCAGAGACACAGTAAATTTTTTTAATAAAAAGTATAAAATTACAAACACATTTCATGTACATATATACTAATAATTGCACCCATATGCACACATTCAAATAATGGCTACATATTATATGTCTCAGCTAAAGCACATTGCAAAGAAGGTCAGCTAACAAAATCTTCAAAATATAACCAAATCAATGGTTTTTTTTCTTCAATGCTGGCAGTGCCTTTGTTTTAGTTACTACTGTATGATAATAAATGATAAGATTCTTGAATTGCCAACAGAATCTCCTTACCTCATCATTATCTAGACGGAGTTTGTTAACCTTTTTAATAATAATATCTATAATCAAGGCATAGGTAGCATTTTAAACAACCAAAAAAAAAATATTGTTCTTGAGCCCAGAAGTATAAACAGCTCCACTTAATAATGGTTAGGGTTCTTGTCAGAATTCTGATCTCTCTCTGAAGTTTCAAATCTATTTATCCATGGCCTACTAGGCAGTGGTGATTAGCTCTTCTCTTCGAACTCGATGTGTCCAAAATTAAAGACACCATGCACAGAACTAAACTCTTTGTCTTCTTCAAAATCCAATCCTTTCCTAGTATGCCCATTCTCCGTGATTGTACCCTCACTCACCCAACTGCACCCCCTGACAACCGAGATTCAGCCTCCCCCTCACTTGGTCAGGGGCTGACTCCAGTGATAGGACCTGCTAAGTCTCAGTTGAGGCTCTCTCTCCTCTCCATTGTACCTGGAATTGACTTAGTTTAAGTCTATTTTATTTCACTTTGAATACTGATTGCCTTGTCACTGGTCTTCCTGTCTTTGGTTTGGTCCCCTTCAACCCAACCCAGAATCACCTTTCTAAAATTTAAATCACACCCTGACTCCTTACTTATGAACCTTCAAAAATTCTTCATGGCTTTTGGCATAAATGTTCTTTCTTCTTTACACAAGAAACTCTAGGACCTGTCCTCTGCCTATCCCACTACCCCAACAACTCACTCATATGATAATAACATAAGTTCAAATTTTTTGAGTACTTATTATATATTAGGCTCCAAAGACCTCTTATGCCATAACTTACTTAATCCAACAGCCCATGAGATAGGTGCAGAGAGGTTATATAACTTGCCCAAAGACACACAGCTGGTGAGAGGTTGAACCTGGATTCAACTCAAACTAGCAGGATCCAGGGAGTCCTGGCTCTTGGCTGTGACTAAGCTGCACAACCTTCCTGTCCCAAAGCCTTTATTTCAGCTGTATTCAGCCATCACAGTTCCCTAAACAACTCACGTGGCCCAGTTTTTGTACATGTTGTTCTCTCTACTTGGAATATCCTCCTCCTTCTTTATCTAGCTTATTCCTCTTTATAGTTAAGATTCTTTTGTGTCACTTCCTCCACTCATTCAACAGATATTAGTTTGGTAACTGTTCTGTGCATGATTCCACTCTGAAAGAGCTTTGACTGGGGAATGTAGAGACCAGGAAAAAAAAAAAGAAAGACCGATGTGACTTATGGATGAGTTAAGATGAGCATGAATTCTCAGGACTGGTCCAGACAAGAGTAGACTGCTCCAATCCATTCTAAACCAGACCTAGAGCCATAGAGCTTTGGCAAACCAAACTGGGATACAATTGGATTTCAGATTCTAGAAAGTATCATTATCATCTAATATTATCCTTTACAGAATCAGAAAGTCTAAATCCTCACCTTAGAAGAACCTTAATAATAGCCCCAAACTGAATCCTTGGATTTCTTCTCTTTAGTCAAAATACCACACTTTTCTCCTCTTTGACTCTTGATTGTTTAAGCGACCTCCATGGGCTCTCTTAACAGCAGTGTCTTTGGTGAGCACCTTGGGGATTACATCATGTGGAAAACTGCCGTCTGTCCAGCTGTCACTGATTGAACTGAATACTCATGACTAAACTAGATACAACTTAAAATGCAGAAGGCTAGAGTATGAGCTACGAGTACCAGTCCTGGTTTCCAACGAACGTAGTGGTTAAGAAAGAGGTAGTGAGCCAGCTCTGAGTTTGGAATCTGACCTATGATTTGATCTTAGGCATATTACTTAAACTCTTTATGCCTCAGTTTCCTCATTTGTGAAATGTGAATTATAATAGTATTTAAGCACCACAACTGACTCATAGTAAATGTTCCAAAACTGTTAGAGCAAATAGTAAGAGCTATTATTATTGTTATTCAGGAAAATTGGATCAACACATTAATTCCATCTTAATCTCAGTTCATCTAATTTTAGCTTAAGCTCATACACTTTTGTGTTTACAAAACTATGCTTTTATTTTTGCTTTGGTTTGGTTTTACATTCTGCAGTTTCCTAGGGATGAATATGAATTGGCTGATGAGGGTTTTGCCTCAGTATTTTTCTAGGTTTTAAAATTAAGCAAAGATCTGTATTTCCTTTTGCATCCTTCAAACAGTGGCAGTCTTCAGCATTTGGGGACTATACCAATCAGTGTGCTTATTGAAAATAATAACTAATGATTGCACCATTATTTTAAATAGTATGTGAGGGTTTGTGGATAACATTAAAGGCCACTGATTTGAACATATTTAATTTTTAGAAATAGTCTTTGACTACCTAATTTTCTACTTTGTGTTTCTAAATCCCCATTCTCCCTCCAAAGATGTTACCTCCATCCACTAGCTAGTCAATAATTTTGGGGGAAAATAGATTTTAAGAAAGGTAAAATTTACATCACGACTATTCATCTTGTGCATGTTACAAAGGCAAAGTGAATATAGAGAAAATGTAGAAATTGAATTAAAGTTTTTGAAAAATAATTTTTCTAAAGGATAGAGCAAATATAAATCTGCTTTTGGAATTAGAGTCCATAATCAGAATTAACTACTCCAGTATAAACAAAGGGGTGTCTTAAGTCAGGGGTCCCCAACCCACTCAGAACCATGGACCGATACCAGTCGATGGTCTGTTAGGAACCGGGCCGCACAGCAGGAGGCGAGCAGGAGGAAAGCAGGAGGCTAGAGAGTGAAGCTTCATCTGTATTTGCGGGCACCCCTCAGAGCCAGCATCACTACCTCAGCTCTACCTCTGATCATCAGGCATTAGATTCTCATAGGAGCACCGGTCCCTGGTGTCAGAAATGTTGGCGACAACTGCTTTAAGTGTTCATGAACTAGTAATGTCTAACATATGAAATGTAACAATAACATCATCCTGAAGGGGCGCTCTTTTCCTGCTTTCCTGCTTTCTCCTTTCTGGAGACAGGCTTAAGGATTGCTTCATTTTGGTTCTTATGCCACATTAGCTGATTTTTGGTCACAAGGGGGAGCTATTTTCTAATTTAATCACTAAGACCACTCTGGAAAAGTCCAGTTGTAGAAAACGATCTATGTTACTACTGCTCTGTTTCATGTTTTCTTTTTTAAAGTCTGTGATGGATAATGAATTATTCAATGATCAGAAATATTTTGAGAATAACCATTTGATAGAATTAACACAATGCTGTGTTATTTTAAATATAAATGTCTTTTATTTAACTTTCTTGTTTTAATTGGGGACAAAAAATAAAGCAGAGGTGTGTGTGTGTGTGTGTGTGTGTGTGTGTGTGTGTGTGTGTGTGTGTTAGTGTGTGTGTTAAATACAAATGTGCATAATTAGGCAAAGAATCCTTGTTATGCTAGGACTCCCCATCCACTCTCTCTGGAGCTTTCCCTGTCACTGTGTAGCAGAATAAATTGCTTTCTTTTCTATGTTCAATTCCATTGTACCAATCACAATTCATATCTCTCCTTCTCATTAGAGTGTGAAATGACATATACATTTTATGAGAGCAGGAACCAACTGCTGTATTCCAAGTGCCCGGCACACTGCCTGACCAGTAAAGGGAACTCCATGGATGCTTCTTATTCATCTCTGTTATTAACTAGCATCCTTCAGGAAACATGGTAGGAGACTAATAAATGTGTGTTAAGTTAGGCAACATTACATTTTGCTAGTTTCTTGTGAATAAGGTGACACAGTTGAGATGTGATGGGGAAAGGATGCCATTAAGACAATGGAAATATTCTCGTGGTGCTGAGAGATTGGATCCTGACCTCTATTTCAACTGCTAAACTCTACTCAGGGTCATTTGTGGCTTACTGTCGGCCATAAGTAAAAAGCTGATGTCAGATTAGTTATTCAAAACATAACTACTTTTAATTGAAAATATTTAATTGAAAATATTTATAAGTAACATACTTCCCCTTAGTCCTAGTGGCGAAAAGTTATCTGGCCAAATTAGATCTCACTGGTTCTTAGGAGTTGCCAAGGTTTGTACTGTTAAATTCAAGATTCATCTCAATAAAATTTGCCAGATTTTGCAATGACCTTGGGCAGTTCATCTAGCCTCTCTAAGCCCATTTCCCCATCAATAAAATTGGTGTGTAGCACCCACATTCATAGGCCATTGATAATAACAACAAGATGATATATGTAAAAGCAAACCATTGCAAAATCACAAGTTATACTGTTACATGAAAATCATTCTCACTGAATTGAATATTTCATTTCTGTCTTTTATGAGAATCAAAAAAGGCCACAAAATACTTTCCAGAGGTTATTTTTATTTGAAATTAACAAACAAGTTACTTTAGTCTGTAAGAAGTTATTGCTAATACCTTAATGTTAAAATATAGACTCATTCATCATTAGTAAGCCTATTTCAGTCCTATCATATTTTATGAGATTATATGACTTCTATGTTAATACAAATTATATAATATTACATTATAATATTACATTAGGAATTAATACTACATTTTGAATTTAAACAATGATGCATTAGAATTATGTAGAAACAACTCAACCACAGATTGTCAGATATATGTTCTGAAGCCTCAATTAGCATGAATAAACACTGTAACCTTCATTAAGAAAATGTATCTCAGGAGACAGTATCTTTGTGCATGTAATTGGGATTTAATAATAGCAAACAAAAGGGTATGAATTTGAAGAATAAGAAAAGAAATTTTACATTATATTTTTTAAAGTCATGTAGGCATAAACAGCATAACTTTGAGACATTATATTACTGTGGAATTAAATGCACAATTAAAATAAGAATGTGTTATATTTACATAACAATGAAAAGTTATTCTGAAAGGTCATCTTGCAAGATCAGGTTTTTATGTGGTGTGTGGAAGAGGCAATGTTCTGAAAATCTACTGGGGAAGCAAATTCATAAATATTAATAAATCAAACAATCACTATAAACAATAAAATACTAAGCAGCCTGTGAGTTTGGATGGTTTTTATTTTCATGTGGCTGACGTTTGGGTAAAGTATCTTATTATAAACTAGAGGCATGCATATTTATTTACACAGGTCACAAGCTGAACATTTTTGAAATTTTCAGAATCAAGTTCTGAAATGTATGTTCGCATGCAAGATTTTTTCTTTTTGATTACACATTTTTAACTTGCAAGACCCTCAGCATGTCTCATGTGGTTATTGCATTGGTCTCTGCTTTTTGTTTCAATTTCTCTAAACTTCCCTTCACATCACTGCTAGGAAGTTGTTTTTATAGCACCACTATAGTCATGTCACATCTGCTCAGAATATTACAGAGGCATCTCATTATATAAAAACTAAAACTACTTTTGTGGCATTTGATGCCTTTAACAGTATAGCACTTACTGCAACTTCAGCTTCATAAATTTTCTTGCCAGTAGAGTGTTAGCCTATTCTGCTCAGTGGAGGAATCCTCCAATGAGCAGCTTTGATTTGTTCTATGCCTGCTAGCTTAGCTGAGACTGAGAATGGAGCTGTGGTTCTTCCTACCCAGCCCTTTCTTGCATCTTTCCTTCCACAGATGTCAGATCAGCATGGTGGTATGGAGCCCTCTTTGCCTACACCTGCTTTCTCCCCACTTATTCTTCAGAGGCATTTCCCTCAATTAATCTCTTGCACACACCATCATGGTGTCTGCTTCTTCTAAAACCCACATTCACACAAACACTTAGGATAGAGCCTGACACATAATAGATATTGAATAATTGTTAGCTTTTGGTACTATAATTAACAGATCCATTCATTATACATATAAACATTCACAATTTTCCTCTTAGTTTTCTAATAAACTTACTTCGGACAAGTCTTTTTTTTCTCTTGGCTGAACCAGAGTGAAAAGAGACTTCTCCCACCTTAGCCAGGCTAGGGAAGGGACTTGGTACTGCCCCAGTAATCATCATGAAAATGGCAGTCGCTAACTTAGCTCAGAAGCCAGGAGGTTGATGAAGCCAGGCAAAGGGGAGAGGGAGTAAGAGAGAGGGACAAAGGGGAAGATAGGCAGAGAGAGGGAGAGAGGAAGGAGAGAGGGAGGGGGCGGAGAGAGAGAGAGAGAGACGGGGGGGGGGGGGGGGGGAGAGAACAGCTGCTGGATAATAATCCTTCAGATGTCCTCCCATTGAAACATTTCAATTCATATAGCAAAATTGCATTCTTTTTTGTTGTTGTCTGGCACTTGAATTGACTTCATAACTCATCTTTTCTACTTACACTCTTTCTCCTTTTCTTACACTGAAATGCAAAAGAGGTTATCTGATCCTCAAAATAATTACTGCAGGCAAGATCAGGAAAAATGATTTTTTGTTGATTAGTTGCCAATCAATTAGTTGCCAATTGGGACACCTATCACTGATTTTCAGGGGAAGAACAATCTAAGAAGTAAATAGATGGACAAGACTCATTCATTCTTTCATTCATTTATTTTACAGGTTGTTTGTTGAACAACCACCCTAAGCCAGGCATGTGGTTGATATCTGAAAGAAGAAGTTGAATCAAAAAGAGGTAGCCCTGCCTATGAAGTTTTTAATATAAAAATACAGGCGAGACTATAGAACAAATATTAAAATTTGACAAGATTTCAAAGAGATCAAGTTATGGGAGGTTTATTTTAATAAGTCCTAGAGATCTACTGTACAACATTGTACCAATAGTCAACAATACCATATTGCATACTAAAACATTTGTCAAGATGGTAAATTTCATGTTAAATATTCTTGCCACTGTAAAATAATAAAATAAAATAAAATCAGGATACTTTAGTAGCTGGCCAAGTGACTGGCTAAACCACAAACCAGTCCCCAGCTTCCTGGACTGTCTCTGTCTCTCTGTCTCTCTGTCTCTCTGTCTCTCTGTCTCTCTGTCTCTCTGTCTCTCTGTCTCTCTGTCTCTCTCTGTCTGTCTCTCTCTCTCTCTCTCTCTCTCTCTCTCTCTCTCTCTCTCTCTGTAAATTAAGGCCCAGAACAGGTAAGTGATAAAATCTGTCCAGGACCAGAATCCATATTTCTTAACAACATAACGTCTTTCAAAGAGTGAAAAGCTGTAATAATAGATTTCTTCCTCTCCATTTCTCCTTGGAGGTGTCTTGCATTCTCCCAGGTGTCTCCTATCCTGGCTTATCCTAACATTGCTGGGAGATCTGTAAAGCAGAATTTGATGTTTCCCTCCTCCTTTAACAATCTTCAATGTCTCCATATTACATAGAAAATAAAGAATAAAATCTTTAGCCCAGCATTCAAGGCCCTCAAACATTTCGTTCTGATTTTTTTCTTTTTATTTCTTTTTAATGTAATCATTAATTCAGTCAAGCTCAACTGTTCACTCTTCTTTGTGTGTGTGACCTGGTTTCTCATCTCACTCCTTTGCTCTGATCAATCCTTCTCTCCTGAACCTCCACCCTGAATGTCACACAAAATATCATTTAAGGCTCAGCTCAAATGCCAACAAAATCTTTCCAGAGCCTGCCCAACCTGAAGTCATCTCTCTCTCAGTTCACCTCTTCCACATTTCAACTATCTCTGTACCGTTCATCTCTTCCCACTAGACTGTAAGCTTCCTGGGGAAAGAAACATGTCTGATTCCTTTTTTCACTACCACTATAGTGCCTTATTTTGAAGTAGTTGCTAAACTAATAAGTCAATGGATATATAAAATAATGCATTCTTAAAAAAAATTTTTTTAATCTATCAATGATGCTAATGATGCTTTCCATTTTTAATTAAGAGGAGAAAACCTAATGACTATGGAAAGCCTGCTTTTGAAAAGTAATCTTTAATTTTTCAATCATTTTACTTATATCACAGATGAAGAACTGGCTGAAAACTTTTCTTCCAAAATCTGTTCTAAAGTACTGGTTTTATGAGTATTTAAACTTGTTCTAGACAATTATAGAATAATAATACTTTAGCAAAAAAAAAAAAAAGATCTTCATAAGACATCTCATTTCATTCATAACCTGACCCCTACCCACCGCCCAACCCATATATAAAACCTCTCAGAAAAATAATAACTTATCCTACTTTAAAGATAAATTGCTTAGAATTTCTGGTGTTCCATTCTGATAGCTCTTTCTTTTTATTATTATTATATCACAATTTTCCTCCTGCCCCCACCTCCTCCCCCTTGGCAACCCTCAGCTTGTTCTCTGTATCTGTGGGTCTGTTTCTGTTTCTGTTTTGTTTTGTTGAGACTTTCTGATGTCTCTTGACCCTCCCTGTCACAGCATTACTCTATGATAAGTTACACTGAGTTACTCATACTACGATTTCATTTGTCTCTGGAGAGGCAGTGTAGCCTAGTGGTTAAGACATGTGGCTTCTGAAGTCAGACTTCCTGTTTGTCTCTGGAAAAGTTATTTATTCACTCTCCATCTCAGATTTCTTGCCTATAAAGTGGGAATAATAATGGTAGTTATTTCACATGATATTGTCAAGGATTTGATGAAATCATATATGTTATTTAGAACAGTGTCTGAAATATAATCAGTGATATATGTGTTACCATTATTATTCTTTTTTTTTAATATAAATCGATGGTAGATTGATAATAGTTTCTTTGAACTGAGATTAGTAACAAAACAAAACAGAAACAGACCCATAGATACAGACGACAAACTGAGGGTTGCTGAATGCACATGTGTATGCACACACCCCAACCGATAACCATACCTGGAGGTTCTCATTGAATGAATCTCTTTCTGGACTGTATAACCCCAGGTCCTTTATGCTATATATGGTTCTATCAAGCTAACTTTAAAATCTTTTAAAAATTCTTCCTGTGGCCCTTCCTCTCAGTGAAGTGAAGAGAGTATTTTTGGTATTTTGCTATTGCAACAAGATCTCTGAACAAGGCCTCTAAAAGTCCCATCTATTGAACACAATTTTTTAGAGCCATTCTCCATGCAAGTCACAATAGGCACATACTGTTGCATAAGACAGGCGAGAGCCTTGCCTTCATGGGGTGTACAAATTCTTACTTGCAGTCACACTCTGTTTATCATTAACCAAGTCACTTACCACTCTTTCGAATTCTCTCCTCCAATAGGTCAGTATGTCCAGCTGGAAGTTTCTTATTGAAAATCTCAGCTGAACGAAGGAACATAGCTTCAACTGCAGACCCTTTCAGCAAAGCAATCTGATCTTCATGGTCCAATGTCTGGAATCCTGGATGAAGATGATAATTGAATCAGTATCAAGGAGTTGTAAATGCTATATAACAATATTTCTTTATCATTATAATCCCCATTGATAAAAAATTTTCATAAAGTGCTCTTGTAATTGTTTTAAGATAGGGTAGTTGAGACAATAAGTATTTATTGTTCTCTCCCAAGTAGAAGATGACTTTTTATCTTCATTGAGTAGGATTTGATAAACAAGTTGGGAAAAAGAAGATGTCAAATCCACACCAAATATATAAATTATGGTAAAGCCAGGCCCAGATGAAGTAGCCCTCATAAATTAGAAGCAACCAGATACTTTTTGAGCCATTATTTTTATCATATCTGGTGTCACAGGTTATCTCTGTAGGATGGAAGTATCCACAAATCAGAAAAATCTAAACATGTGTCCAGATGTTTAAAGAAATATTTGGCCAACTCAAAAATATTTATTTAATTTTGAGAATGGGTAGCATTAAAAAAAAAAACTCCAATCAAGGTTATGTTGAGGTATCTTCTCTGAGCTCAGCACGGCACCATGCAGGGTGGAAAAAATCAGAGAAATATGGAGAAAAATTGATAATCTAAAGGAATATTAACCACCTGGAAGATCCAAAGTCCTTATCCAGGTGTATGTGCTATAGTGCTCAGCAACCTCTGTGACTTCATTCCGTTCTTTCTTCCCTTTCGCTCATTGTACTGGAGCCACACCGACCCCTGGATGTGTTGTGAACACATAAGCCTGCTTTTGTCTCAGAGGTGAATGTTCTTCCCTAGTTATTCCCACGGTTCTTTGCTTTAAGGTGACCCTACCTAAACAGTATCCCTTGCACTCACTAGTCCGTACCTGCTTTATTTTTATTCACAGAAATTACCACTACCTGACAAGATATTATAGAACTATTTTTTTGATTATTTGTTGACTGTCTGCCACCTCTAATGGAGTGTAAACTCCTTGGGGGGCAGACTTTGCCTGTTTTGTTCACTTTTGTATCCCCAGTACCAGGCACATAATTGGTATCCAAGAATTACTTCTTGAAAAATTGAATGACTGAATGAATGAATGAGAAACAAACATGAGCTCGCGTGTACATATACATGCACACACCCCATGCATAAAGATAAAATAATGCCTCCAGAGTCTAAATAGCTTAAGAAAGAATTAAATAGCAATGGGAGTTAAGAAGAGAGTAATGCTAAGGATCAAGAACTAACGTCGCTATTTTGAAGAATCTAAGCGCTTCTCTAAGGGCAGGAAACAGGCCAGGTCTCCAGCACCCTGGACAGGGCCCAGCACAGGTTAAGCTCAAATGAGCCTCAGAATGGAATGATTTGACACTGCCCTTCACAAAACACTCTTTTCATTATTGGTATTACATCACTATTATTACTCTTTGTAATAATGTCATTTATATAATTATTATTAATTTTTTATCTTAAGGATTTTTTGCTTTTTTTTCTCCTTCTGTATTTTTTCCCCTCTGCTTTACTCATTAAATACACATTAATTGTACTCTTTCCCTTCCCCAGAAACCAGGACAGGCACCAGGAATGAAGAAGTGTGTAAGATATTGCCATTGCTTTTAGATAAGCTACTTTGATATGCGTGAGGTTTTTTTTTTTTTGGCTTCAATCATTTCTTGGTTCAAGACCAAGTGACCGTTTGAACAGAAAAATCTTTTTTCATAAACAACAAAAAACATCATATTATTCCCTTTTCAATGTCGTCTGCAATTTTTACTCCTGTGTAATCTTGTTTTTGATCAATATTGCCTTAAGCTTAAATAGCATGTAACAAATTAAGTTCCTCTTTTATTGTTAAAAAATAAAAGAATATTAATTTTTCAATGATAATGAGAACTTTCTCCCACATTTTGTGTTTTATGTAGGCTTATATCTATCCATGACACATCTAATAAAATAATAGCATAATGTTTGCAAAATAAGGCAAATTAACCTGTCTAATTAAAATCATATGTCAGAAGTTATCGTCTTTGATTTAACATTACAGTGTTATGCTGCTATACAAGGTATTTATTATACTCCTCTAGACCATGGGATACTAATGTACTAATATATTTTTAAAACAATGAAAAAACTTAAACCTGTTGGCTTAAATTGCTTTGAAATTGTGTCTGAAAGAATTCAGGCCTAGGATATAAGAATCTTGCATTCCAGTTTCTGTACTGGCACCATCGAATGACTGTGGATAAATCCCCTCACCCCTCATCCCACACATGATGAACACTAGTTCATCAAATCTTATCAAGTTTTTAATCTCTCTTTGTTTCCTGTTCTCTCTCACAGTGCTATTGTTTTATTTCAAGCCTTCTTGAAGTAGCATAGTAACTGACCCTCCTTGCCTCCAGTTCCTCCCTATTCATATAGATTTTATGCAAACCTAATAAAGTCATATCTCTATAACATATATCACTTTCCTGTACCCGCCCCCAAAAAAGCAACCCCAAACTCTTTACCATCCAGGGGACAAGAATTAAATTCTTTAGTTAGGCCTATGCAGTCTGATACCAGCTTGCTTTATGTCTAACTAAGGAGCCACAGACATCATGCTATAACCACACTGAATTTTCTTTCCCATCTCTAATAATTCTATTCTTGTTCATGCCTCATTATATTTTCACATGCATGTTTCTTAAGTGGCAATGCCCCCTTTATTCCACAATCCCTGAAACGCTCCTTTTTCTTTTAGACACGTCAAATATTATTTTTTTCAGAAGCCTCCCTGTCTTTCTCAGATACAATTAGTAATTACTTCCTCTCTGTTTAAAGAGAACTTTGTATATACTTTTTTATTTTAGCCTCTAATAACTCTCCTTGAAGGTAATAACTAGGTATAAAGTAGGTATCAACAAATTATTTATTATTAAATAAATAAATGGATGAATGATAGCTTTACAAAGTTTCAATGTCATAATCTATTAGTTTGGAAGAATTATTATGTGATTTTAAATATCCCATCTAGCTCTAATATTTCATGTCTATAGTAGATACATTAAATCAGATGTGAGATTATTCCCATTTTGCAATGAAACAGAACTGCTTCTCTCAGTATCACAAGAATGTTGCACAATCTAGCAGAGAAGAAAGTACATGTAACAATACCTGGCAGTTTTTTTGTGAATTCTACAAGAATCTGCACATGACTTGTAGCCATTTCTGTTAAAATGAGAAAATTTTCTTCTGCACTGAATTCTTCTTTTAACTAAATTTTAAGAAAAAAGCAAATAATAAGTAGATAAAAGTATAAAGTCATATAAAATTATCAGAATAAAGAACCAGATTTAGACAATAACATTTAAAAACTCATCTTATATTTTTCAAATCCTTGGAGAGCAATTACTTTTACCAAGATAGATATGACTTCTTACTCATTAGTCATTTAATGCTACTAAAAGTTTGAATGTATGACTAAAATTCTCAGCTCTAACAATTTCAAAGTAACAGACATATATAAATTTCACCTCCAAGGTAGTAAAAACTCCAGAAAATTTTAACTTTAAACCCATGTATTTTCATATGTTGTACATACAATTTTATTCATTATTTCCTGAGGCATCCTCTGTTTGCTATATGAATCCATAATATAATGTAGAAGATTCTGTTGATCTGGGGTGAGTTCAGTTTTCTCCTACACTGGCAAAAAAATAAAAGGTGTTAGGGAGGGTGGTTATGTCATTTTTTTCATACATATATGCATTTATCTGGAGTAAATTAACATCATTAATTGTTGGGGGAAAAAGCCATAAATATGGCAGGAACTGTACATTGCATAATCACTTTCTCTGGGTCCTTAAGCAAGCCATATCATATTTCACTAAATTTATCCCAAGTTGCTTATTGTCTTATCTGTAAAATAGGGAAGACAAAATATTTCTTTCAGGTATTTCTTGGGAATAAATAATAGTCTGAATATGAAGCCTATTGAGCCTATTCACAGAGAAGTTCAGTGGAAGTTCAAGATTTAGTCATAACTAAGGAAAAGTTGCCATATATAAAATGGAGAATCCATTTTAGCCTGTGAACCAAATCCACCTGGTTTTATAAATCTATTGGAACACAACCACACTCATTTGTTTATGTATTATCTATTCTGCTTTTGTATTAAAATGACAGAGTTGAGTAGTTATGATGGAGACCAGTTCGTCAAAGTCTAAAATATCTGACCTTTTACAGAAAAAAAAATTTAGCTGAGCCCCAAAGTAGAATCATCAATCCTGACAATTTAGAAACTAAAGACCTCTTTCCTCTTTATTAGCACCTTTTGAAAACTGTGAAATTGTGTCAACATTTTGCTTCCTTATACCAAAGTGTTAAAGATGAAGCACTAAGGGAAAATAATACTTTTACATAAATTATTTTTCTGAAATAAATACAAAATAAGCATATTTGAAAAACTGAATGTGGATGAAGTTTCCTTTGTCAGTAGTATAATGAATATTGAAAAGGGTGTGGCTTGAATGATCATGGATTAGTGGTTTTTTAACTAATGTCAAATTAAAATTTCTCCAAATGCCCTGCACATTATCACAATGTGTTTATATAATCATCCGAGATGCTGTTTCTCTATTTTGTCCCAAGTTCCTCAAAAGATTTCGTGAGTAATTTGTGACCTCAGAGGGAAGGGCTTCTCTCTGTTGGTCCACAGATGTGCATTCACTGTTTAACCCATTGATAAAGACTAACTCACAAGCCTCTGTAGAGTCCACACCCTTCCAAGTTTGAGCCTCTTTTCTCAATGACAGGAAAAAAAACGGTCATAACATTCACTTTGAAAAATCCATTTTATACACCGAACCATTTCTATGGCAGCCTCTGGATAATAGGAGTGGAATGGAGCCAGGGAAAAGGAGAACTCTCACTTTTTTTGCTTTATACACTGCTATTATTTGAATTTTTACACCGAAGAATGTATTCTTCTCTCGATTCAAAATAAAAGAAGTCCATTTAATACACAACCAAAATGAAATTCTATGCATAGCTGCAGCTCTAATTTGAAAGCTTCCCAGCCAGATCACTACACGCCTAGAAGCCCAGCTGCTGCTGGCACTGGCAGATACCACTGCTTGTCATTACCCTGCGTGACTTAGTAGTTGAGGTCACTTGTCGCAAGTCACGTCCTTCACTGTCTTCATTAATGGTGTGATCTGCATGCTGCTTCACGTTTTTTCTTAGTCGTTTAGATTTACACTGAATTTCAGTTAACAAGCCTGAAAAAATAAACATAGAGACTTAGCCAATCACAGAAAGTACTGTTGGGTGTGCGGTCGCAAGGCAGCTGACTCATAAGATCTCCTGTGCCGTTTGCCACAGAGCCAATTCCAGCCCTTATGATGTTTTAAGATTTGACCTTGAATAAGAAATTTACCCTCTATGAGTCTTAGTTTCTTCATTTCTAAAATAGGAATAATGTCTACCTTGCAGAGCTTTGTGTTGATTAAATGTAGTCATGTCATTTTTTAAAATGAACTTTATAAAAAGGACTTATAATGCCAAATGTTATACAAATGTAAGGTATAATGGTCAATAAAATGGTGAATGGCACTCTCTTTATTGTCTAGAGGACCTTGAAAGCTAGTCTTTCAAGATAAAGTATTAATCTTATTTTTCACTCATGTTCACATTTAAGAAGCATATTCAATTTTACAATAAATCCATAATAAGTAAATGTGTTTAGTAAAACAAAGATCAAAATCCTTCAGGAAAAATTTTAAAATCCAGTTAATTTTCAAAACTGTATAAATTATTGAGAACATAGTTAAAGATAAAAGTAACTCAAGGGGACTTTGAAATTTTCTTTTGAATAATCATACAATGTCATCATTAATTTACGCTTAAACAGAACTATAAAAAATAATTTAGAACAATTCTCCATATTTTCATTTAACCTTATTCTCTTAGTGTTGATGAAACTAAATTCCAGGAATTCCTTAATGCAGGGAATTTAGTTTATAGGCTCATATGAAAGCTTTGCCTCTGTCAGTGGATGAGTCTCCCAATAGTATAGGCTCTTGTAGGTGGGATCATGAAAAAATGTCTTCAGTGCTTCAGTTGGAACAAGTTCATATTTAAGTGATGAGCAACATGAACCACCCAGTATCAAAGTAAGTGTTTCCACTGCAAGATTGGATTCCCGCAGCAGGCCCTATTGCAGTGTCATGTTTCATCTATGCTAAGAGAAGATTGTGATCAGCCACTATAAAATTTTCATCCACCCAGAGCTGGATTATTTACACTGGTCTATTTCCCCCTACTCCTGCATGCATTATTTCTCTGGGTCCATCCCAGTTGCCTGTACAGTTTGGGAACAATAGAACTGGAGTCACCTTCCAAAGGCTTTTATTTCATGTGGCATTCTCTCCCTGGATGTTATCATCTCCTTGGTGACATTTGTTTGTCTATTTGTCTTTTGAGGAGGAACAGGACATATCTCAAAATCTAAGTGGTCTGAAGAATTTGCAGAATGAAAAATTAATATGTTATATACTAGCATGCATTTCAAATTTTGATGAAGATTAAAGTTCCTCACAAAACCAGCAGTTAATACAGTGTCTTTTTTTTTTTATCAGATTGAAGGACCAAATGATATTAAAACTCAGGGTAGTTAATTTCCTGTGTAAACCTATACAAATTGGTTCAGAGCTGCACTAAAGGGAAGGATTCTTATAAAATGACTTGTTTAAAACTCTATTTAGAGAATTCAGAGGCAGTTATACCTTATAGAGCATTCTTAATTTTTCCCACAACTGTAAACTTTATGCTAATTAAACAATAAATTTAAAAATTCAAATCAAATTAGGAGGACACTTTTAGACTGTCCTTCTTTGTAGTTTATTAAAACATGTTATTTTAACTGTACATTAGTGTCACTTCCCTCCACGTATAATGTATTGCAACAATGAACAACAAAACACAGCCATTTCTTTCAGGTAAGTAAAATGCTCTTTAGCCGACAGTTTGCACAATTTCAGTGGCTCATTACCCTTTTCAAGAACTTAGATGGCATAGCACATCCCTTCTTTCATATGTGTGAAGTACCATTCTTATTCGATGAGTTACCTGACATCTGCCTCCTTAAGAGATTTTTAGTGGAATTTAATTGCTTGATGCGAATACCTGTATACATACATTCAGCCAACATTCCCATCTCTTTGCATTTCCTTAGTCGACACTCTTGGCACTTTCTTCGCATGTACATATCCATCACACAGTTGCCCCCATTTTTACACTTGTACACAGCATTTTTGGTAATGCTTCTCCTGAAGAAACCTGTGGAAGAAACAGCAAAAAGTAACAAGTCTCCTAACATGATCTACTCAGAAAAACTCATTAGGATTGAGATACCCAAACATTTTTTCATAAACCCTTGGAGAGCACCCAGGCAATCCTTGAGAGTACTGTTGGCAAAGGTACTTTCAATGGCAACATATCATCCAGAAAGCTTTTGTTTTATTTAACTTTCAAAAAATAAAAGGACACGTTTGAATTGTAGCCTCTCTTAGGAAAAATCTTAGTTGTTTTAAAATAGATTACTTTGATTATATCTTCATTGAGGGACAATTATGTGCTGGTGTGCTTTAGGTACTGGTCATGTTAAGGCAAATAAGGCATCCCTACCTTCCTAGTGTCTACGGGTTGATTGAGGGCAAAGCCAGGCAAACAACCAAACAAGCAAAATGCAGCTTTCCTGGCTGTGATTGGGGCAAAAGAGGCAGGGAGAATGGTCAGTTCTGAAGGAAGAGGTCGAACTCGGAAGTGAGTGTTAAGCTAAATCTTAGAAAACGAGTTGCTGTTTACTAAGCAGACAGGGAGAGGTCACATTCAAGGTTTCATTTCGGTACTTAATACGCCCAGCTTGGTGTAATAATAAAAATGCCAACCTTGATTTAAAAGCAAACATCTCCCCTGAGAAGGTGTAGCCTCAGCTGCAGCCACCTTCAGTTAAGCTGTCTAGAGTCAGGGAGCGGACATGACTGGCTGCCTTTCTGCTTTCCCTTTTCTCCACTTTCCACTTCTACTTTTTCTCTTCCATCTGGCTAACCACACTTGCTGACATGTTCAGAGTCAAGGCAGAGTGGCGAATAGGAGAGGATGGTGGGAGGTGAGGGAAGACGTGACAGGAAAGTGCTTACTTGCCTGTATTGTGAGCAGCTGACTTATGCCCAGTGAGCTTCTAAAGCTGACTTTCTCTTTTTGGGTTGGGTTCTTACCGAACTCCTCTTATTATTGAGATATTTTCTTCTGCAATCTCTTGATGAGGGGAAATAAATCTCTATTCTAGCCCATGGCTTGTACATCCTTCAGCATCTAGGAATTTGGCAATTCGTCTCTATTTCTTGATGCCAAAGTTCTTCCATGTGGCCCTCTTACTGTGGACTTAAGAT
Source organism: Macroglossus sobrinus (assembly GCA_004027375.1). Taxonomy (NCBI): domain Eukaryota; kingdom Metazoa; phylum Chordata; class Mammalia; order Chiroptera; family Pteropodidae; genus Macroglossus; species Macroglossus sobrinus. The sequence continues at coordinate 79,827 of PVKZ01000069.1, forward strand.
AACTCCATGCCAGCTTTCTCTGGTCCCACAAACTCTGTGGAGCAGAGAAATCTCTCCTACTTATCCATAAGCATTCATCCACCCTTTCTTGTGCCCTTCCAACTTCTCAGGTAAAATTCAGGTGGCGGTCTCCAGTCTCCCTCAGCTGCAGGGGATACGTGTCAATCTCTTCAAGTAATCTTTTTGAAGGCCCTTGCAATGGGCCTCAGGCAGCAGGACTTCCTTACCATATGTATTTTACCTGGGGAAGGGGAGACACCTTTTCCTAACTGTCACAGAGGTACCATACTAAAAGTCCAGGGGTGGCCCCCAGTAGTAGAGACCTGCATTCTACACTCACTCCTTTGCAGTGGGGTTGTGGGATTCATAGCACACTAGTCACAAACACCAAAATCCTTGCAGCAAGACTGCTCTATAATTTCCAACTCCTTTCTACTTCATCCCCTCAAAGTCGGCGAGATATTTAATTAGATCTTGACTACCCACTGCAAGATGGGCTCACTTTGGAATGTAGTATTTAATATCTTTACGCCTCAGCCAAAACTGAGACAGTAGGAATCCTTCCTATTTTAACAGCCTGTTGGACTAATATTTAATATGTATTAAGCACTCATTAGCTGATGTTCTAACCACTTCATCTGCATTTAGTTATTTAATTTCATATCAACCTTACAATAAAGATAATATTATATGTCCTCATATTACAGATGAAGAAAAAGAGGCACAGAGAGGTTAATTACCCTGGCTGTGATCACAGTTAATGAGTGAACTAGGAAGATTCAAACCCAAGTAGTCATCAAAGCCCATACTCTTAAGCAATACATTTACTCTAATTGTCCCTCTTGGGTTACAAGAGAATAGAATAACTTTATATTAAGTAACCTACTGTCTGAAAGCTGCATTCCCTGGCCTGGAAGAAACCAAGACGAGTAAGACATTACTTGTCCTCGGAGCTTCCAACTTAGTGAGAAGACAAAGCAGTACACTCTCAGTATAATACAGGATAGAGCAATAGGAGCGAATTAAATAATAACTTATTGGAATGTAGATGAAACACGATCATTTCAGGGCCACACTATATGCCTGAGAAGGTTGTATAGATTTTAAGGGGTGGGGACAGACAGCAATTTCATTGCAAACATAAATATGCATATTTGTTATGACTATCTTTCCAGCAGAAGTCAGTAAGAGATTATTCTAGCAAACTAAGTATAATATGGCAATTTTGCAACAGTTAGAAGTCAAGTGTCTTAAGAAAAAGGCAGTATATAGCATGGGGATCACCTTTTTTAATTCTGAGTTAGGGGGATCAGGGAAGAATTCATGAGGGAAGTAGGAGTGGAGCTGGATCTTGGAGAATAAGTAGAATTTTGAAACATGGACTGTGGATAAGGAAGGATGTTCTGGGAAATGAGCAAAGGAAGGGCGTTACAGTGATTTCAAGGTAGGGTGGATAATCCATCTTGATAAGAGGCTTGAGTATGGGGCTGAATTAGTGGGAGATGGGTGAAGGCATGCAGTGGGACAGAATATGGTTAAATGCCTTCGAATGCCAAGCAAAGGAGTTGGGATTTTTATAGAATGAGAAAACCCATGAACAGGTTTTGTGTTTTGACAGGGGAGGGTATCACCTAACCTGCATGTTGGTAAGAATCCTTGGTACAGGGTGAGGAAAAGTGGAACAGGAAGACTAGAGACTGGAATCAGGAGACCAGTCAAGAAGTGTGATCAACGCCTGGACTTGTTGCAGGGTGGTAAGAACAGGGAGGAGGAAACCAAGAAACATTCAGGAATTAATAACTAAATATGAAAGCAGAGGCTGAAGGAGAAGCTAGGGATGTCAAGGTCAAAATCATGATAGATTTGTTTGTGAATTTGTCAGTTGGCATAACTTGCACTCTGAAAGATCTTACCGTTTTCCTTTGTTTTCATTCAAGCACAGAAAGTCTAAAAAACAGACTGTGCTTCAGGATTGAAGTTGATATTGGAAGTACAAATACCAAAGTATGTATTCTAAAAGAGACTATAGACCAAAAAAAAAAAAATTTTCTGGTACCAAAGCACTGAGTCAATCTATCTACTAATCTTCAACCCCTCCCAGGAGCAATTCCATCTAAAAACCATCAAATATGAATAGCTCAGTAGTTAACAGAATGTCAACTATCACTGAAAAAGAAAAGTTAACAGAAATCAAACTCCTTATTTCAAGATGAGTCAAAGGAACAGTGCATAGAAATTTCTGTAGGTTTTTTTTTCACTCTGATATTAACTGAGAAAGAAATCATTATCATTTCAATAGCCGAATTAATTAGCTTTCACTCTGAGGTGGCAACACAATATAATCATTATATCACTTAAACATGGGTACATATACTGTATTTATACTTATGCAAATCTAGCCATACACATACCTGTGCCTCTCTCTCGTGAATATTCAACAATGCTCAAATCAGAAAAGTCATTTGAAAATGAATGGAAGGAAAATTCACTGCAGAACAGAGGATCCCTGGTAACAAAAAAGTGAGAAGACAAGGCTGGCATTGCCATCTGAGGAACGTGTAGCACTAAGAGGATTCCTCAGGAGGCAGAAGCACAGCTATAGAATAATAGAATGGATTCCTCAAATATGCAGAATATTGCACACCATGCTTTTCCGCTTCTTTCTATACATGAAACCCTATACTACATCCTACTCTCAACTCATACACATACAAGTGCATATGCACACACATGTACACACATAAACATACAAGCACAGCATACACCAGACTTCAGTAACTGACCATAGGCTACCCATTACTTTGAAATTAATAAAATGTTGGTTGCTTAAAATTTCAAGGGTCCCCATGCTTTTAAACAGCAACACACACATGCAGAGCTAAGCAACTAGTGATCATCACATCCAATATGACCCAAAAGGAGTTAGCCCTTAGGTCTGTCTCAAATGTCAGAAATGAGAGAGGGATCAGCACTAATAATCCCATGGACATTAAAAGGAAAACAAAGGATTTTTATAAACAACTTTATGCCTTCTCTGTTTTTTCTTCTGTGTTTGTGGAGAAGGGAGATGGTTCTGTTGAAATAAACAGACTATTCAAATGACCAAAAATAAAATGTGAAATAAGAAAATCACAAACACAATTGGTTATCAGCAGTTGCCTCTGGAGAGAAAGACTTGAGATGCAGAGGGTGGGAACAGGGGCCTTTCCCAATTATATGCCCTTTGAACAAGTTGACTTTTGAGTCAGGTGTACTCATTGCTTTGGCAAAACATGTCTTAAGTGATAAAGTCATCTAAAGAAGCTGAAAGCAAAAGTCCACTGATACCCTCACCCCTACTGTATGATTTGAGATGATGAAGGGAGAGGTGACAGTGCTCTCCATGAGCTTGGCTTTGCACATTGTTAAGAGCCATTGAAACTCCCAGGTAGGTATCTCCCAGGAGATGAAGGCTTAATTAATTAATCACTAGAAAGAGAGATAGTTTTGAAGATAGTATATGATCCAAATTATTAGGATGCACAAACAGAAGAATAATGATGATAAATTAATAAGAATTAATCAAAATAACAATAGCTAATGCTTGTGGGCACTCAAGTATGTCTGGTACAGTTAGATATTTTAAAAAACAATGTTTCAGTTTTCCCTCACAAAAAAACAAATGGTAACAGTAATAATAGCAGACATTTATTGAGAGTTTACTATTGGCAAGTACCATGTTAATTGCTTTATACACATTACCTTATTTCATCCTCTTGACAACCCCTAGATACTCACCTCAAAGGCTTGTCCCGAAGATTAAATGTTAGTACATCTCAAGCCTTCAGATAAAGCCTTCACATAATAATCACTTGATATATGTTCGTTCTCTCTCTCTCTCTCTCTCTCTCTCTCTCTCTCTCTCTCTCTCTCTCTCTCTCTCTTTCTCTCTCTCTCTCCCTCTCTCTCTTTCTCACTATCTCTCTCCCCTTCCTCTTTCTCTCTCTCTTATTTATCTATCATCTATTATGTCTAATCTATGTATCTCTTGTCTATCTTCTTCATCATCATCACCATCATCATCTCACCTTCCTCATCACCTTTATTGTTATCTTCATTTGCAGGTGAGGAGTCTGAAGCCCAGACATACTAAATAACCTGGAACAGCTGGGAAGAAAATCAGTGAGGTTGGAATCTAGGATGACTGCCTTCAGAGTCCTACTGTTCCCATGATTTTTTCTTTTTTTTTAATTTTAATTAGTTTAAGTATATAGCACATTGGTTAGACATCTATATAGTTCATAAAACAGTCCCTCCCCAATTGCTCCCTCTCTCCCCTGACCCTCTGCCTAGCCAACATATTCATTCTAATTGCATTCCTTATGCCATGCTCCCCATCCCCATGTCCATCCATTGGCTACAAATTTGTACTTCTTTAACCCTTCACCCCATTCTCCCAGCTCCCAAACTTCCCTACCCTCTGTTCACCAAATTGTCCACTACATTTGTGAGTCTGTTTTTGATTAGTTTGTTACTTTTATTTCTTAGATTCCACATATTAATGAAATCATATAGTGCTTATCTTTCTCAGTCTGACTTAAATACCTTCTAGGTCCATCAAAGCAATGTTTTTCTATCTCCTTCCTTTTAGTCTGTGTCTTTTAATCTGAAGTGAGTATCTTATAGGCAACATGTAGGGGTCTTGTTTTCCTTTCATTCATCCACTGTTTTGGTTGGAGCACTTAATTCTTTTCCACTTGAGGTACTTATTGATAGAATGTAGTTGTTACATTCTTTATTTCTGTTTTTAAAACATGTTTTTTCTTTTTAAAGAAGTCCCTTCAATATTTTCTGTAATACTGGCTTAATGGTTCTTTATCTGTCTAACTCTAAATAATAGCTTTGCTGGATAAATTATTCTTGGTTGTATATCCTGGGTCTTCATTATGTTGAATATTTTTTTGCCATGCCCTACTTTCCTGCATAATTTCTTTTGAGAAATCAGCTGCCAGTCTTCTGGGGTTTTCCTTATAAGTAACTATCTGTTTTTCTCTTGCTGCTTTTAATATTCTTTCTTTGTATTTAACCTTTGGCATTTTAATGATGATGTGTCTTGGCATGAGCCTCTTTGAATCCCTGATTTTTGGAGTTCTCTGAGCTTCCTGAGGTTGTATGCCCATGTCCTTCACCAGGTTAGGGAAGTTTTCCATCATTGTTTCTTCAAACAGCTGTTCAACATCTTGATTTTCTTCAGTTATACCAATCAGATGGATATTTGGACCCTTAACAGTATCCCATATGCTCCTTAAATTACTTTTATAGTCTTGGCATCTTATCTCTCACCATTCTAATTGTGTGTCCTTGGCTTTCCCATCCTCTAGATAGGGCATTTGATCCTTTTCTTTATTCATTCTGTTTATTCTATTTAACATACCTCTAACATAGCTCTCATCTCAGATAATGTGTTCTTCATTTCAGACTGGTTGCCTTTTATAATTTCCATTTCCAGTTTATATGTTTTTTTATCTCTTTGTTGAAGTTCTCACTGAATTTATCTACACTTTCCAAAAGTTCATTAAGCATCTTTATAACCAGTGTTTTGAACTCTGCATCTGTTAGATTACTTGACTCCATTATATATGGACCTCTGTTCTGTTCTTTCCCATTGGTTTCTGTCTTTGTCATCCCACTTTGGCTGCCTTTCTGTGTTTGTTTTTGTGTACTAAGCAAAGCGCCTAAGTCTCCTAGTCTCATTAGTGTAGATTTGTGAAGTAGGTGTCCAGTGGCATAGTCCTGAGAGGGGTTCAGCTGTAGGCCAAACGTAGCCCAAGGCTCTACTCCTCTGAGGCCACCTATTAAGATTGAGCAAGCAATCCACAGATGCTGTGCTTATAGTTGCCTCAAAAGGCCATGCCACAAATTGAGGCCAGCTACCTCTAGTGTGAGTCTAGGCACTGCTCAGCAAAGAGCACCTGACTCACTGAGGATACACCTGGATATGGCTTGGGTGGGGCAGTGAGTTGGGGGAGGAGGGGTTTCAGGAAATCCTCTGAGCAGAACAACCTTCGTATCTAGTTTGTTGACGTCATAGCTATGGTGACACTGTGTCTGTGCACCTGGAGGGAGGAGGGCTCAATAGGGAATAATGGATACTACCAGCATTTCTGTACTGTCCAAGTCTCACCCTGACCCTCACATCAACAATATCTCCCTGTAAGTCCCTCATGCCTCATGCATGCAGCCAACTGGGCACTGGTGCTCAGAGCAAGAAAGTCCATCACCGGGAAAATCCGCTCGTGGACGTGGCCCCTTGAAGAGGCGTTTGCCACTGCCGCAGCCTCCGTCTCACCCAGCTGCTCGGAACCAGGCAGCCCTGTGTCCTCATCCCATCCTACCTTCTGCCATTGCGGGGTGATTTCTTATATTTCTCCCTAGTTGTATGGCTTGTTCATCAAGATTCCAGGTAATTTTTTCTTGCTACTGCTCCTTGTTTCCGTCACAACTTTGATTTGATTGCCAGAGGGATGAACAGAGCCTCTTTCATCTAAGCCATGTTGATTCCTCCCCTGTTCCCAGGATTTTTATAACACACTACAAAAGCTTTTTAATGCACTGAAATAGTTTAAATCGTACCCTTTACATCATACTCTAAGATAATTTAACCTATAGAGATCATTAATAAATTTTATAAAATCATATGTCAAAATCAAATAGAATTTTAGGAAGTTTGTGCGTCACTGCACCTCAGCCCTGACCCATAAACAAAGGGCCCTTTGAAAACACTATTTGATACACTAGAAAAGTTTCAATAATTCTGTAATATTTTTTAAAATTTCAGAACTAACTAAAATGCTGGTTCACTATCTTCTACAAAAATATGTTCAAAACAACAATAGGTCACCCATTTAATCATAAAATGTTTTTTTAGAATCCCACCATTCTCTTACTGAAAGGTGTAGATTCTCCCGCCCTGGAGAAGAATGTGACTGACATTGACCTATTCAGAAATGCGAGCATTCGAAATTTTCAGTCAGATGCAGATAAGTTTTGTTAGTTGAGGTTTGAAGTTTGAATCAAAATTCATTCAGACGTTAGCATATTTCCATATGCTCCACTGATAACCAAGGGGGAAAGGAAGCTCTTGATTTAATCTAATAAGCAAATGGCAGTCATTGTCACTTTGCATTATGCTTGTGTTCTGCAGTGATTTTAAAAAATCAAAATTTCTCTGATCACTACCATAAATGTCTACAAGAAATAAAATAGAAAAACCATTTCTAACAAAAACAGATATAGAGACCAATGAAAACCAGAAGTTTAACCATAATCTTTGTTTTATTTTTAAGTTAAAAAAAGTGTGTGTGTGTGTGTGTGTGTGAGCATCACAGGACTGACAAATCTGCAGTGAAATCCTAAAGCAAGAGAGCTGCCAGGATCCTTACATATAAAAATTTAATTTAATCCTCAATATGACTCTGTGAAAGAAATATTATCCTTATTTTGTAGATTGGAGGATCAGAGAAGCTAAATATTTTGCAATCTAAAAATTGGCTAGCTAGATATCCACTGTACTCCTCTCTATTCTGGTGTGCATCCTCTACTATAAAGACTGGAAAGTTGAACCCAATCTTTCCCAGACTCTTTTGCAGCTAACATTGTGGATGTTAACAGACACTCTTGTAAAACATTTGGAAGGTAGAAGCGAAGCAAGAGCTATACTTCTGCTGCTTTTGTTCTTGCTGCTAGCAAGAGGATCATGGTGTGTTGCTGTGGTAGCATCTTGGTTTCCAGTTGCTAGCTTTGAGGGTATCGAGAGGCAAGACTCAGGGCATTCATTATTTGTATGTACAAATTTATCAGGCAAGCCATGGCTCTTGAGCCAGTAATTGTGGTGAAGGCAGCTTTCTGATTCCTAGATGGCAGCTAAGGTGGCACTTCCTGGAGCCAACAGTTCTTGTGGTAGCTTTATGATTTCCCATCTTCTTGAATAGCAATTGTCCTTGTAGCCCAGTTCTGCAGGATTGCTCTGAGCATCCTCCTCGAGGCTCAGCATAGAACTTACTCCTTTACCCTTCCAGCTTCTCCCGTACTAATTCCTTTCTGCCTGAAATTTTTGTTTGTTTATTTCACTGAACACTAACTGATATAATAAGTATCTGGCTTACTTGGCCAAGAAGTACTGAGCTTAAATTTAATGCATGCCTGTCAAACCACAAAGTCCACATTCTGTTTCATAGAAAGTCATGGAGTGAGATTTTGCATCTCGTAAGCACAGATATCCAAGGGGTGTATAGTAGGAGGACCATTTTGGCTAAGCTATTGGGCCTGCCTTGCCTGAGGCACTGGTTCTTTTACTTGTATGTTGCCCTATTCTGTACATCTCCTCCCTATTCACCAAGCTAGGACAATTTTCATTTGTTTTCTTAAGAGGACATATACAAAGCACAAAGAGTCAATTATTGGATTTTTAGTCACTGAAGCCTAACTTCCAAGATCCCAGACACCTAATTGCCCCAAGTTGGGAGAGGCAGACAATCAAAGAGTAAATGAAAAGAGCTAAGACATATTAAGTACCTGGGAAAGCCCTGAGCTCTGTCTCTCCCACCCTCCTCTCATCCCCAGACTGAGTTTTAGGATGGGTTCTTTGAAAGATTATAGAAACTCCAAGTCATTCAGTAACCCTAGAACAGAGGGATTCTTGCACCATTTCCTGCGGAGAGCCTGGAGCAGCCCTCGGGATTCCCAGCACCCTGAGTGGCATAGGAGGAGATGAAATGGCTGCACGGTTTCTCTGGGCAGCTAGGCATTCCAGTACATCCTTGGGGAAGTGTCAGGAACCCATCCACCTGAACTTCCAGGAAGCAGGTGGGCCAGACAGGAAGGAGGAGTGTGCCAAGAACCCCAGGATGGAGCCTCAGAGACCTTTCCCATTGGTGACCGAAACCCAGCTAGAACAACCCCCAACAGATGTTGGATTGTGTTAACAGCACTGAGAATAAGAGCCCCACTCCCAGTGCCCTGTCCCTCCACAAGGCACATAATCCTGAAACCTAGATGAAACCCCAGAAAAAAAAGGATGTTTGTTATGGGGTTTTGTGGGGGAAGAGAGCAGAATAATTCTGAATTGATTGAAATAAAGTTTCCACCAGGGCTTGAAGTTGAATTAAATCCCATTATACAGAATAAGTTTATATTTCTTGTGCACAGGCCTAGTGCACATTACACAGCATCCAGTTAATTTTGACTCTTGAGTATCTAAAACAGGGGTCAGAAAACTACAGCTGGGCCATTGGGCCAAATTCAGCTACTTGTCTGATTTTTTTTTTAATTTTCCTGCCTATTTTTGAGGCTAAGTAAAGCCACAGCAATGCCCCTTCTTTGCATGGCTTTGTATGCCAAGTCGTATAATTGCAAGAGACCACTATTGTGCAAAGCCTAAAATATTTACTGTTTATCTCTTTAAAGGGAAAAAAATTGCCAGCTCCTAGTGCAATTCCTGGGCTCTGCCTGGCTCCATCTCATTCCCTCCCTTGCACTCTGGGCCTTTTCTGCCACGATGCGGGCAAAGTCTTAAATCAAAATCAATGAGAAAGTTCTGCCTATCTCTGCTCTTAAAAGCACATCTACTTCTGGAGCCAGCTTTTCTCTTCTGAACTCTCCCCAAACATCGATTCTCTTTTGACCATTTTTCTGTCCCCTTGTCTCCTGTGATCTGGCACTTCCCTGGTAGCCTCCTCCCTCTGACTTCTATTCTATATTCTTTATTGGTCTCTCTTTCCCTGCCCATCTTTAAAGCTGATGTCTTTTAGAGTCATCTGTGGCACATTGGTCTCATTTCACCCTGCCATGCCCCCCAAATTCTTCCCAGGAGGACTAGGTTTTACTATAGCCTTCATTGCTAAGGAGATAAACCTGTCCAGGTTACTGACTTTAGAGATTTATTCCCTTGGTTTGCACAAACCAATACTTCAACATCTAAATGAGTGATTGATTGTCTTTCTTTGGCTACCAAGTTAGTCAATATTAGCCTTGAGTAAATAGCTTAAAGAATTGAATGATCAGTTAGCAGGTAAGCTAATGGTTAATAATAGAGGCTCTGGACTTAGATTTATAAGCTGTAGATTTGAAGCTCTACCCCTTAGTAGCTGTGAAGCCTTGAGTAAGTTGATTAACCTCTTGTGCTTCATTTTCTTCATCTATAAAGTGGGATAAGGCATGAGAATTCATAAGTTTACTACTGAAGTGTAGTAAATACATCATATAAGCTATTAGCACTGGCCTCCAATCTCAGTTTCTGTTTAAAACAATATTTTTATTCCTCAGCTTTAAAATAAGCACAGTAATACCCACTGCCACAGTTGCTGTAGGACCTGAGGAAATGTAACTCTGGATGTCATTGGTGCTGAAATTTGTAGGTTTGAAAGTATTAATAATGGAACTTTCCTTTTTAATCAGATTTTCAGAATAAACTATGCATGTTCCTTTTTATTTCTCTCCAAGCAGGAAACATGACTTAAATTAGACTTTGTGTGTTTCTAGGCTTCTAGTCTACGTTTTTATCTACTGAACTTTCTTTTTGATGACCTAATGGAAAACAGCATCCCAACCCTCGTGAATTTCACAATCACAATGCACAACCAAGCTACTTAGCCAGATGAGTCACCTCCAATGCCTTCTAGAGACGATTTATACCAGTGGTTCTCAAGCTTTTTCGAGGAGGGCTTGCTAAATCACAGGTTCTTGGGACCCAAACTCATACATTCTGATTCAGTAGGTCTGGGGGAGAGTCCTTAAATTTGCATTTTCTACAACTCCCCAAGAGACGCCAAACTGATACTTCTGGACCAGGCACCACACCTGAAGTAGCACTGGTCTACACAGACAACTTAGAGAAGCTTTTGGAAATAAGTCAATATAAAATAGAATAATTCTTGCCAAACAACTGATAACAAGTTAGGCATCAACATTTATCAAGACAAGCGGAAAATAGTCACACTGCCACAAAACTCTATGTTAATAGATTCTAAGACCATAACAATAATGATAGGCAACTACTGAGTTTTGACTATGTACCAGACGCTTTCTAAGTCCTTTGCACATATCAAATCTATGTTTATATTTTTTTATGTTATGGATGTATTTAAAAAATAATAATAGCATTCTCTGGATCATCTCTACGACCATCGTATACTGCCATTCAAACTAAATGCCCTCATTTTTGTTTGTGTCCATGATCTCATTAACAGAAGCAGTACAATTTATTTCTCAAAGCTATGAAAAAGTGGCAAAGATAAACTTAATATGCATAAGATTTACTCAATTCAGGGATGGCCAAATGGAGCTCTAGGTGAAACGAGATTTAGATGAACAAACTGCTTGATCAGGAAAAAGCAGCGGGGAACTGAGGCCTCATATGACATGCAGGATAGGCATACCAAACCCAAAAGAAACTGCCTTACTCACATTTTGAGCAACAAAACCACATACTCTAAGCAGTCTATTCTTTTATCAATTTTATATATTTGTTTGTATTTAATTTTATAAACTCATTTTTCTTTTGTTGATGTATTATTGCATTGTACACTTGAAACATATAATTTTATTAACCAGTGTCACCCCAATAAATTTTATTTTTAAAAAAATAGCGTAAGAATTTAATAAAAGCAATCCAAATCAACATTAGAAACATGGCTCACTTTGAGAAAGCTCCGTATATAACTTAAGTTTGAGAAACTCTCTGTTATAATAGTATTTAAACTGAAAACTAGTGGTTCCCAATGGGGCAATTTTGCTCCACAGGGGACATTTAGCAATGTCTGCTGTAATTTTTGGTTGTCACAACTAGGGGGTTGGTAATGGCATTTAGTAAGTAAAAGCCAGGGATGCTGCTAAACAACTCACAATGTATATAAGACATGCCCCTGTAACAAAGTTATCTGGCCTAAAATGTCAATAGCATTGTGCGTCAGAAACCTGGGTCTAACTTCCTCTTTCATCAATTTACAGCAACAGGAGGGGCAAGATGAACTATAGATATTTTTTTACTTATGAAATTTATAAACTAGGTCATAAAACAAGACAAACAGACATGAAATAATTAAAACATTATAAACTGTGGATTCGGAGTAACAGCCAGTTTTTGACTATAGCTACTACAAAGTTCTCTTTTTTTAATGCAGGTCAGCAGTTTATTTTTCAAAACTCTATGTGGAATTTTATTTTTATTTTAATCCAACTTTCAAGCTGGCCATTTTTAAATTGTTTTATTTTTCTAACCAATTAGCAATCACTCCCTGCTTTATCTCAGCTCTTTTCTTAATTGTCACATAAGCAGATTTCCACCTCCATAACTCTGCCTCAAGAAAAAATTGTCACCAAATAGGGAGGTTGAAGTATAATATTTACTCTTATCATTTGGAGGTATAAAAGAATTAAATATTGTAAAAGATTGTAAATGTGTTTTTACAAAGTAGAGTTATATATACCAACTACCAGTGATGAACATGGATTTTCATTATGTCATTCAAAAAACATTCATTTCATAATTACTAAGTACCAGGCACTGTGTGGGTTGCTGTGGGGAGCGACAGAGCTAAAAAAAGACATAATCTATACCGTTAAAGAATTTATAAGTTATATTTTTTACCTGTAAAAACTTGACTCTCCACAAAAAGAATAAGGATATTTTAGGCCATAAATGAGCTTTTTAAAATTTTCTTTCTAGATCTGTTTTTAATTTTTAAATTTTGAGCATAAACACTACTTAATTTTTTAAAAATCTAATAAAATTGCACCAAGTTTTTAAAAGGTGACTAGTGTAGTTTTACATAATCTGATCATTTGCACTTTCAAAGGTTTGAAACATCCTTGAGCCATTCTTATGTGACTGTTTATTTTTATGGCAATCTTTGGCATCTGGAAACCCAAATTGGGCATACCATTCAACAGATTCTGCTCAAGGGCAGTTCTTATTCAGCTGTAGAAGTTAGCACAGTGCCTAACACACATGGTAGCATTCCATAAATATTAGTCAAATGAAGAAATACAAAGATAAATAGGTTAACCTACTAGTCCACTTCGTCCTTTTTTCCAAAATTTTACAAACTTATTATCTGTGCCTTTATCGAGAAAGTAATCATATAGGACTTCATATGGAGTCATTGTCATATATCATGTGTTGTATTTTATCCATTCTAAATGGTTGCAATTTTATTGATTCTCACTCAGCATCTCTCATAGATCTACGTTCTCGTTAAATAAAATTTTTGTTGAATATAAGCTATTATTACTTCTTTCTTTCTCATTAATTTTTTACCTCTGTTTCTCAATTAACTAAAGTAAGTAAAAATGCATTTTTAAACATCCTTTTAATAAAGTCTTATTCTCCTTGATCTTAATTTAAAAGAGATATAAGTTCAAGTTTTTCTTCCTTTAAAAACTAAAAAAAAACTTTTAAAATCCCACAATCATAAATTTCTTTTAACTGTGTGTAAGGTTCTAAATGAAAAACAGGTTACTTATATCTAAACTAAATATTCTAACTAGCATTTCCTAGAGGTCTATGACATCCCAACAAAGGTGAAGAGACAGGAAGAGGTACAGGCAGAGAAGGAGAAAATGAGAAGTTATCTGTAAAAAGGAGAGACTCCATTCTGAGGGATTTCAACAACCAAGGTAGTGAAACCTTAACAAAGAGAAAATTGCCAACCAAAAGATGCTTACCTTAAAAAAAAAAAAAAGATGCTTACCTTTGCAACCCTCGCAGGTCAGTGCATTATAATGGTATCCAGATGCTCTGTCTCCGCAAACAACACATAGCTCATCCCCTTTTATTCTCCCTGCGGATGCTCCCACTCGGGCCTTCTTTGTTATAGGAATCTCTGCTACCTCAGTCACTCCCTGGTACAGAGTCTCAGCTGGCATTCGCCTGAGTTCATATATTCCCGGAGAGTACCATTCTTCAGGCTGTTGGGGATAGAAACCCAGGTTGGGATAATAGGATGATGAGGAAATCTGTGGTTGAACTTGAGGAAACTGAACGTTGTTGTATTGTGAGTATGATTCCATTTCTAGGTTCTGTCCCAGAGGACCTGCTGTTTGTTCTGTTAGTACACCTGAACAAAAGTGACAACAAAACCAGAATTAACATCATAAATTAGAGAGGCAGTTTTAGCATATGGTCAGAAATGTGGGCCCTAAGACTGAAATATTTAACTATATAAGAATTAACAACTTTTTACCATAAAAAAGCCTACATAAAAGATTTAATGACTAAATTAAAAGCTCAGAAAAATATCTACAACAGAAAGAACAGGCCAAATACTTATATCATTAATATGTGAAGAGCTCTTGCAAACCAGTAATAAGAACATGAAAAAAAAAGGAAAACAAACAGGAATATTTAAAAAAAAAAAAAAAGAGGAAATGAAAAAGCATGTTGAAAAAGATTCAACATGGAAAATATTCAATATTCCATGGAAAAAGGAATAAAGGACATGACTGAACTGTTTTTAAAAATACAAACATAAGTGTGTTATAAACATATAAAAATGTGTTCATCCTTGCCAATTATTAAAGTTAAATTGAAACTGCAATAGAAAATATTAGCGTTTTCATCCTTAAATGTATAAGGTTAAAAAAAAGTTTGACAATACACATCCTTGGGAAAGCAAAATTCTTGGAGGGCAATTTGTCAATATTTTTCAGCATTTAAAACTCAGATATTCTTTTAACCCAACTGCTAGAAAATTTATTTTAAAGGTATGCTTGTATCTGTATGAAAATATTTGTGTAAAGATGTTCATTTGCAGCAACATTTGTAAGAACCATAAATTGAAAATGATTTAAATATCTATCAATAGGAGTCTGGTTAAATAAATTATATTATGTCCATACACTGAAATGCTATACAGATGTGAAACAATAATTTAGATCTATATGTGCTGATGGAAAGGTTTCTACAATGTGGTGTTATTTTAAAACATTAAGTTAGAATAATGTATATATTTATGTGATTAGAAAAACTGCATGTGTGAGTGCACACGTGTGCACACACATGCACACAGCATTTTTTGCACAAGAAAAGGAACTGAATGGTGGTGACTGTAGAATGTGAGATGGTTGCATTGTTTTCTGGGGCTGGAGATTATACAACCTTTTTATTGTTTGCAGTTTTTGCCATGTATATATATTATTTTAATCATTATAATAGAGAAGTTTTTAAAAAATGTAGTGCCTGAAATTAGTCTACCTGGGTTCAAATCCCAGCTCCATTACTTATTATCTATGCATTTTGGCTATTAACAGCTTTAAGACACAGTTTTCTCTTCACAAAACAGGGTATAATACCTATAACATTAGATTGTTGTAAGGAATTAATGAATAATGGATGCAAAATGTACTTTGCTAAATGTGTACACACATAAAGTGCTAGATAAATTATAGCTGCCATAAAAATAGTAATAATTATTATTCTTACTATTATTATGAAATGAGCCCCTCATTGATAAAACCTCTAGGTAATAGAAAACTATCAGGTTCTGAAAATGATTCTATTTCCTAGAAACATAAATTATGGCTCTTTAGAAAATAGCAGTTTTTAAATTATAGGAAACACCCAAAAAAGTTTATAGACATAAATAAGATATAGAGAAGCATACAAATATGTCTGATTCTTCAAAGCAGAGTCAGGCAACTCTACACTAAAATCCCAACCCCCTCTCTTACAAACGATGAAACTTTAAGCAAATGAAAATACTGATAACCCGTTTTTACAGCAGCAAGTTTGGGATGAGGATCCAAAGAACTAACACAGATCCACAGATCCTCATCTCATCCTCATCTCATCCTCACCTTGAGATCACGTGTGTTTTGAAATGTAGAGTTGTTTGAATTTTAGAATAGAAAACCGTACTATTTCTCCCAGTATTGTCTGGGACAGAATTCAGAACCCAACAGCAATATTCTCTACAATGTAATATAAATATTCACACTAAGATGAATAACTAAAGGCCATAAATATCCTTGTGTTCATTCAGGTCAGTTTTTGCCACCAAGAAACTTGTGCCAAACTTTTAAAAACATGCTTTATTTTCAGAGTTTTGAAATTTGTCAATTTGTGGTTGTGGATCTATAAATCTAAACATATAAAATGATCTTTTTAGTAATATAGTGTCAGTCATCTTAACATAACAGCACTAGCTCAAAAGATGACTGACACTATATTACTATTATTGTTAGAAAACTATAATAAAGAACTCTTTACTGGAGTTCTTAGTGCCAGACATTTGTATATTCTCACTTCTGACCCACAAAATCCTAGGAGTTAAGTAACATTATTATCTCCACTTACAAATGAGTAGCTGGAGGCACATAGAAGTTAGGCGGCTTTAATCCTAACAACCTAAGTAGCTAAGATTTGAACTTTGGGGAGTCTAACTTCAAAGCCGGTGTGCTGAAATGTTCCTCTCTAGGATCATTTTAGATGTGTAATGCTTTGAAGCATCATATAGCACAGGCTTTAAAATAGTAAAGCCTTTCTCTTCCTCTCTCTGTAATTGAGTTTCTTAGTCCCTTAAATGCTTCCACTTGCAGATATAACTAGGCCTGCAAGGCTCTGCGTGACCCCACCTTTCTTCTCTTTCTCTCTTTCTCCCTCCCTCCTTCCCTCCCTCCCTCTCTCCCTCTCTCCTCCTCTCCCTTTCTTCTTTCCTTTCTTTTTTTTCCAGCCATTTTCCATGGTCTGACTTGTCTGTTCCTTGAATGTGCCTTGCTACTGGCAGACGTACGACTTTCCCCCACATGCTATTTCTTGAGCCCAGAATTTTCCTCAACATGGCCGACCCCTCCAACAGCTCTTCTCACTAAGATCCACTTAACTCTAAATTTCTCTTGAAGTATAGTTTATCTTGGGAAACCTTCCCTGACTCTAAGACCCTGGGAATCCTGGCCCTGAATCTAGTTATCGGTACTTACCTATCTATTCTGAGTCAACCTTTGCTCATCTATAAAGAGAAGACTCCACGCTGGATGATCTCATAGTTCTTTATATTGAAAATGTCTCTAAGTATATGACTAATAGTCTATGAGCATTAGAATTTAGGGCTTTGTGATAATGGCAAAGTGGAGTATATGCATATTTAAGGTTTGTTGAAGGGAATGCTAGACAGAATACAAAGTATATAATATCTGTGCAAATATCAATTTCCTCTCTTTGATGCTTGACGTATTCATATAAAACCAGCACTGAATCAGAATATCTGGCAGACAAAAAATATTTGTGTAATGACCGCAAAATGTGAGAATATTAAAATGTGGAATTATTACAGGAAAAAAAGGGTAAAAGTAAAATTCTGATTTATTTCATAACTATGACTAAAATCTCTGGAGTGAATAGGACTGAAAATAACTAAAAAGTATAAAAAACATTAGTGTCACTTGCACTTATACCTAGATATTATCTTCCAACCCATCTTGCCCCACTCAACTCCTTATCCCCACCCTCAGCCCCAGTTCCTCTCCACCTATATGTCCAATACGGCTGAGCAACTTGCCTGAGGTCAGTCTATGAATGACAATCTGGATTCTGTGGAATCCAAAGAAATGTATAATATTTTTCTCTTTACATGACAATTCCAAGGTCTCTAGCATTATTTCAACAAAATGAATCTTTTAGTAATCAACAGATATAATGGAATGGCAAGTCAGATCATGGTATCAATATCATATCACTCTCTGGAATCATCTTTGTTGAAATGAAAAACTTACAAAGACATCAATTCCATTACATGAAAATAACAAAGCATGGTAAGAATATGAGATCAGTATACAGTATTAAAAAATAACATCTCTATTTTGAAAGCATATCCACATCTAGTATTTTACAGTGTCCCCACCAAATTTCTACAGAGTAGAGGCATTAAATATACAGGAAACTTACAACTCCAAAACCAGAATGGCCAACATATTCCAAAATGGTGGGACTAGAACAATTTCCACCATGAACTGACTGTGAGATCTTGAGTGACTGCCTAACATTTTTTGTTTCAATTTCTTCTGTAAAATGGGATTATTGACACCCACTCTTGCTGCCTCAGAAGGTAGTTCTGACTATAAAATACGGTCATTTAAAAAAGGTTTTGAGAAGTTGAGGGCCATAAAAAGATATGTCTGTTTCCTAAAGAACCTAGCAATATCCTAATTCTAACGACAGTTAGTTGATAGTTAATTAGTAATTATTAATACCTACCAGTCTGTTTTAATGATATAAATGATAGGATACTTTTTCACTTATATATATATATATATATATATATATATATATATATATATATATATATATATTAAACACTCTTTGCCAGACACTATGCTAGGCTTTGAGGATAAAATAGTGAATAAAACAGATAGAAAGACCACAGTCTTTCTCTTGTGTTTATGTGTGTATGGGGTGGGGTTAGTTTGTGGGGAAAGGGATGTCATAGGCTGAGATAAAACCAAGTAAACAAATACAGAATTTTTAAATAGAGCATAAGATGTAGAGGGGGCAGAGGTAGGTCAACTGTAGAGTATACTTTCTGAAAAGGAAAATTTATTTCTACTTTGATATAATTTAAAGGAAATATATTTGCATATATACACATATGCATATATATATATATATATATATATATATATATATATATATATATTTGAATTTGTGAGTGCTTTTTAAAAATCTGTCAAGGAGTGGAAGAATTTGGATTCTTTTGACAGGAAATTCTCTATGAGAGTTTAGGGAAGAGCTTTTAAATGAGAATATTGGAATAGATTCCAGGGGAGTCTGAGATTCTCTGAACAGGAAAGTAAAATTCTCCTGGGTAGAGAGTCTCTAGCATTTAACAGTTTCTTGAAAGATGCACCATCCAAGGGAACTTTCAGAGGTGATGAAAGTGTTCTATTCCTACCAATATATTAGCCACTAATATGGAATATTGAGCATTTGAAACATGATTAGTGATAATAAAAAAATGAATTTTTCATTTTAATTTTAAATAATTAAAAATGTAAAGTTCCATTTGGCTAATGAGTACCATATTAAACAGTACAGTTTGTGATCAGAACCACTTGGTACCCAAACAGGGAACTCAGGTTCACATAATAACAATGGCGCTTTCCCACGATCTCGCAGTTTCTAATGAGCCTGATAAAGGGTCCAGGTTTTATACAGTTTTTCATCCTTGGCACAATACTGACCATAGTAAATATTACATGAATGTTTGTTGAAATGTTTCATGAATGAAAAAATTGCCTTCTCTACCTTCCTTTATTTCCTAATGGTTTCTTAACTAGATGATACAGCTTCATTTGTGAAATTGTTTACTGTTCAGGGTGCCAGGCCTTTGTGATATTCTTGCCTCTCCTCAACTTGTCAGCTGATCACCTCCTTTGTAAGGCCTGTCTCATCTTCCCTAGGTAGAACTCATCTCTCCTACCCTCTATACATACCTCTACTATACATTACAATCATTTTTGTTTGTTTACAGGCTTATCTTCTACGCTAAACTTTAAGCAGAATAACATAATGGTTATGAGGGCCCTACTTCATGGTCAAATCTGGATTCAATTCACCTACAACTTGCTAGATGTATAAACTTAAGAAGGATATTGAACTTCTTTAAGCTTCTGTTCCTTCCTCTATAAAACTGGAACAATATAATCTAGTGAGAGATTATAGTAAAGACACACTAAGACAAAAATATAAACTGCATAGTGCCTGACACAGCATAAACAAATGTTCAATATATTTTTGCTACTCTTGTGTTTAGTCTGTGAACTTTTTAGAGAATCCTGCTCTGCTCTGCTCTGCTCTGCTCTGCTCTGCTCTGCTCTGCTCTGCTCTGCTCTGCTCTGCTCTGCTCTGCTCTGCTCTATTCTATTCTATTCTATTCTATTCTATTCTATTCTATTCTATTCTATTCTATTCTATTCTTTTTTCATTCCTGGCACCTTATCCAAAGCCTGACATAGTGTGAATGTTTAATAAATGTTAAATTGAAATGATAGGAAACTTGCTTCCCCAGCAAATTTAACTAATTTCCATTTCTAAACACAGTGTCAGTCACTTTTAAACACCACATTTAAACAAAGAAGTATGCTGCCAAATCTGTGATCAAAAATATATTCAAAATTATAATTCTTATAAAAATGAATAGTTTTTCTTTAACTGAAAATTTAAAAGGTAACATATTGTTTTGAGAAAAATAATAAAACAGGCGATATATCATACTGTCTTACTCTTTAATTATAATCTATATTTTATTCCAGAGACAACAAACAGCTGAGGCCTAAAGATGAATTCTTTACTCATCTGATTTTCCACAGACTATTAGAAGAAATCTGCTGTGAACCTAGTTCAGAAAATAAGTTTTTCTCAATCTCTCTTTATTTTCTTTACTACAACCCACAGTTTGAAATACATCTTGTATGATGACCCCTGTACACATTTCTACATTGAGGCATATGCTGATGTTTCTATTCTACTTTATTTCTATTCTCTTTATTTCTATTCTCCTATTCTATTCTAGTTTTTAATGCTGATCACAAGCCGCAAAACAGATTGCAAGACCCACTGGGATCTGAGACTTGCCATTTTTAATACACTGCATTAAATAATATACTTTAAAATGTCATTTCAATTATCCATAGGCATTAATGTTAGAACTGCTTAGTAATTCACTTGAAAGAATAGTGCTAATTTTACATAATATCCAATGAAGAATTTTAGGGAAAACATACTTAAATTTAATCTCGATGAGAGACTCACCTACTTAGAACCCTAAAAATCACCCTACCCCTACTTCTCACCCCAGTCTTCTGGTTCTGACTGAGCCATCTTTGCTATAGATCTGTTACTATCATCTCAAACAAAAGTCCCCCACATTTCCTCAGTTTAGTTGTAAAAGCTTGACCAAGAGCACCTGCACACAGTATCCTACCTTTGGCAGGCTTCATGCTCATCATCTCCATGATGAATCCTGGTGATGTGCAGCCATGGCAAAGACTATTTTGAACTGGATTTTCTAACTCCTGAAACTGCATTACCATTCTTAGCTTATTCCCAGCAACTGAAAATGAGACTAGGTAAGGAGTGACAGAGGCCAGAGGTTGTATGGCTTACTGATTAACTTCATTATGGGGCAGAATATTTGTAAATGTTTATGAGAAAAGACCTCGATGCCAAATTGCCTAGCAAGCTGGAAACCAGTTTCTTAGATAAACATTTTGGGGGAGCACTTTCCACTTTCAGAACTTTTAGAGGCTAGATTTCTGTTCAGTGCCTCTAAAGGTGGATTCATGAGTTCAGGCACCATGTTCTAGGTCTTGACATTTGTTCCTATTAAAAAGCTATAGAATTGTTTTGTAACATTACGATGCATTAAATCATAATGCTTAACAGTGTGAGGCCAATAGATCTGGGTTTATATTGCATTATGGGTGGAATTACATCCCCTCCCAAATTAGTATGTTGACATTCTAATTCCGTACCTCATCATGTGACATTATTCAGAGAGAGGGTCTTTATAGAGATAGCCAATTTAAAAGGAGGTCACTACGTTGGGTCATATGGCTGGTGTCCTTGGTGTCCTTATACAAATAGGAAATTTGGACACAGACAGGAGACAGTGGGAAAAGACACGGGGAAAAGGTGGTCTACAAGCCAATGTTCTCCAAGGCTCTCCAAGGCCAGGAACAGGTCCTTTGCTCATAGCTTTCAGGAGGAACCAACCCCACCAACTCCTTGACTTTGGACTTCCGGCCTCCAGTATGGTGAAACAATTCCAGTCTGTGGTACTCCATTACAGCAGCCTTACCAAACTAGTACACCCAGTCTCCCTTGGCACTCTCTAGCTCCGTGGACCATGAACAAATTCTGGAATCATTTTATCCCTCAATTTCCTCATCTATAAAATGGGGCTGATAATCACACAACCTCAGAGAATTGTTATGAGGATTAAATAAAGTAATATTGGTAAAATGTTGGCACAGTGGGTGGCTACCCATCATTATTATATTGAAGTTATGATTATTTGACTTTGGACTCATGTAGGGTGGCTTGGTTATCGAGTAGGAATCATTGCTGCAGTATAACTTGTGGATATCAAGCTTGTGACTATTGGTTATTTTTGTGGAACAGAGGGCTTTAAAACAGAACTCAGTAGGTTCCGGGATGAGCTCGCACATAATGTAACCAGGTGCGCTATGTAACCCCAAGCCAGTCTCTCGGCTTCTGCAGGCGGCTCTTGTATATGTCAACAGATGGTAAAATATAGATAATTCCTGCCCTACTCCCCTCATAGACCTGTTGTGATGATAAAATGACATAATAAATATGAAAGCAGTTTTAAAAGGCGAATGTGATCTATATAAACACAATAATCATTGCTAAGATGTTTCTACAGCATTTACGAGTTTACAAAGTGGTTTCACATGCATTATCTCATCTTGTCCTTACTTGCACCCTTTGAGGACAGTATAATTTATGATGCCCACTATCTTCTACCATAGTTTACAGAGTCAGACAAGCAACTCAGTGAACTTAAGTGATTTGTGTAAAGTCGCCCAGTTATTAAAGGATAAAGCTAGGACTTTAACCAAGGTCTTCTAACTCAATGCCCATGGCTGAAAAACTAAAGCACACTAGCCCTAATTGCCAAGAAAGAAGAAAATAGTAATGATCCATGGGTGTACTCCAGTTTGGATTGTTCTGTCAAGGGCTACCATTTGCAAAGTTATTTTCAATCCTATCCTCATTCTCCTTCCTCACAATCCAGGAGCTATCCTTGCCTTGAGAGCATCTTAGGTAGAAGAACTATGCAAAGGATGGAACCAGGACAAACTACCTCTGAAGTTTCTATTTCAAGAATTCTCTGCTGAGTTTTTCACTAGTCAAACAAATGGGCCTCTCTGTTGCCCTCAGAAATTTCTGTACTAAAAAGGAAATGATCCAGATAATTTACCTAATCTAAGAAACTCTCATTGCTGAGTGAAATTCATACAAAATGTTCTTATAAGACTGATTAGATCTCTTTGCTTCTCTCTCTCAGTGATGACCAAGTGCCTCATGTTATTTAATTTTTTTCTAAAAATACATTATTTCCCCACAGGTCTGTGCTGTCTGAAACAGCACCCACTAGCCATTTATGGCTACTTAAATTTAAATTAAGTTAAATAAAATCAGAATCAATTCCTCAGTTACACTAGTCACATTTCAAGTGCTCACTAGCCACATGTGGATAGTGGCTACTGCATCAGACAAAGTACATCTAGAACAATTTTGTCATCACAGAAAGTTCTATTGGACAGCACCGCTGTCCTTGGTACTTTGGAGCAATGTAAATGATATGCTAATCATGGCAAATGGGGCATTACTGTTGAAGCCATGAAAAAAGGGAACTTGCAGAGCAAATGTTAGCAGTGCTTTTCAGAGAACTCTCCTTTAGACAAGATGGCCAACAGACTTGGTGTGATCCGACCTCATTGGAAAGACTTTCTTTAACAGGAGTATTCTCTTAGCTTGGATTTCTAATCATTCAATTCCCATTTCTTCAGAAAAATCTCTATTTTCTCATTGGTAAAAGAGAAATAGTAACGATATCTACCTGACAGGGGTGTTATGAAAATTACTATTAATGGCAAATAGTAGTAGAGCACTTATGATATACCAGGCATCCTTCTGAGAACTTTATTAAATAAGGAAAGTAACTTGCACATAGTTAAGGAATTTGCCTGAAACCACATACCAGTAAATGGCAGAGACAGAAATGAATGCAGAAAGTCTGTGTACTAACACATCAAAAATGTCCTTAGCATGATGCCTGACATATAGAAAGCACTCTTTCTTAAGAAATGGTAGCTGTTATCATTATTACAATCTATCATTATAAATAAATTTTAAACTGATTTTTATAGTCAACCTTTCTCAGCTTGGTTATTATGAATGCCCTTGAGATCTGTTTCTTAGCCCACAAGGTTGAGAGCCAGACCCTGGATGGCCATGGCTTTGCCCACCAGTTGGCCAACTTGTCTATCATTTTTTTTGTCTCATTGCATGCCTTTTCTAAACTATTCATTCCCTATCTTTAAAAGGCAGTAATCTATTTTATAATAGCAGAAGATCCTTTTGATATTTCTTTTCTTTCTCCCATTTTTAATTCCACTAATAAGAGTATCAGATCTGAGATTCTTGGGAGAGCAAAAACCAAAGCCATGTGAATTAACACAAATCTTATAGACTGCTTAAATTTGTGGAAGAGATATAGATGAGAACCAGTAGTGACAAAATATTTAAATTACACTAAATCAAAGTTCCATTTTGTCCAAGCCAACGGTATCTTTGCATCTCCCAGATACTTTCAGCTTTGATTCACCCATTAGCTCAGAACTACGTTCACTTCAGTTAAACTCAAGTGAGGTGAAAAACTGCCTGAAATGAAATGTCAGAAATATTCCACAAAACTGCATCTCAAGACCTTTAATTGTATTTTAAAACATCTGGCTGATTCTGTAACACCAGAAAGGTTCTAATTATAGTGAAAGACATAGGCAAGAACCAGACTCCAATAAAAATAGAGCTACTCAGAGAAAACAGGCATAAAGAGCTGATAGAAGCATAAAGTAATAAAAAAAATAGCTAGAATATGAGTGAATAGGATTACATGGGATATCCCTCCTGCCACTTGCTGGGCCTCATTTAGAATGGAGCTTTAGAAAGGCTGTTAGCTACAATAATAAAAATAATATAAAGACGTAGCTTTAATAGCTGTTGTTGCAATGCTATAATGCCAACATGAGACAGAACATGTGCTTCCTTCCTTAGGGCACCCAGAAATTGATTTCCATACTGTTGGCTTTTGTTGGCTCCTTAGAAATTCTTTGCACTCAACAATATTAAGATAAACAGAACTTCCTTTAATGAGTTGAGTGGTGTTTATCACTTCAACAATTTAAATGAGAATAACTATATATCAAGCTCTGGGCTAATTATACCATTTTATGATGCTCTGAGGTTTACAGAACACTTTTCCACACAGCCATTCAGTCCTCCTAAAAAGCTATGAAGTGATTGCCATTATTATTTCCATTATATGGGGGAGAAAATTAAAGTTTGGAGAGTCTCAGTTGCCTCTGGGACTCGACTTCTTTCAATTTCATTGCTTATTTCCACTCACATTCAGTGAACGTCTCCCAGTATTACTAAGCTAAGGCAAGTGGACTCATGGAATTAGAAGCATTTGGTAAGGGAGCATAAGACTACCTTTTCTTGCTTATTTTGTGCTATTAGAATGCTTTTTTATTTACCTGAAATTCTATGATTTTTTGAATTCTTAAACAATCTGCTAAAAGAACACATAGATTTTAATTAACATGCCACCTCCTACCCTAGTCACTATATCAAACCATGGGAAGCTGTGGACTTTGTCATGATTACCTTTTATTATGTGTTAATTGCATCAAGATCCTGCCTTCTTCGTCCATCAGAGAAGGTTTTCTTAATCCACTAAATTAATCTTTGACCAAGTTTCCTGGTTTTCAGGATCTCCCAAAGGAGACATATCTCTGTTAGGTCACCATGTCCTTCCATTCTGAGTCTTGTGTGTAGATTGAGTTACTGATGAGCTAGATTTACATCTGGATTTGTCAGGGGTGTATGGCAGCAGGACAAATTAAAGGATCCTATGAGGTGATTCCAGCTCCATTTTTACAATTCCATTCTATCCAAGCTTCT
The DNA here is from genome assembly GCA_004027375.1 of Macroglossus sobrinus. Classification (NCBI taxonomy): domain Eukaryota; kingdom Metazoa; phylum Chordata; class Mammalia; order Chiroptera; family Pteropodidae; genus Macroglossus; species Macroglossus sobrinus. The sequence continues at coordinate 105,568 of PVKZ01000069.1, forward strand.
TTTTTTCTTGTCTGCAAAGACCAGCCTAAGAAAACAGAACTGTAGAGCAAATCTGCTCCTGCCCTCACCAAATCTTAGCCTTCCTTTGAGTATTCCAACTGATTTGGGGTCAAGGGAAATCATATTTATCCTGCATGACAGACCTCTCTGGTGTCACATCCTTTGGCATACCATTCATTTCATCTGTAACTGAAGCAGATGATCATATATGAGCTCAGACTTACCCCATGTTGACAGCCTGTCATTTCAAGAACACACCACATGTCCTTTTGCTTTCTGCCCAGAACTTCGCCAATACCAGCAGAGACCACCTGATTCCACTGGGAGTGGCAAAAGCACAGCCCAGAAGTGCAGGGAGGTTAATGCCCCCAGGGGTGACCCTCAGCCTATAGGAGCCAGAGGTGGGTTAGTAACTGTCCCAGTCCCCAGTCCTGCCATAGACAATTTTCAATGCTATTCCCAGTGGAATCGAGCTCCCCATCCCTGTGGCAGTGACCCTCTTAACTCATCTCGCAATGGTTTTCTCTCCTTCCCTGCCCTAGTCTTCTGCTTTGCTTCTGCTCCCTGGGAATACCTCTCACGCAAACTGCCCACACACAAGACCTGGCTTCAGGCTCTGCTTTTCAGGTAACCATTTATATGGGTGGAGATGTTTCCCCTTCACCTTAACTAAAGTCTTTGGAAAGTGAGAGGTTCACAACTCACTCTAGGAGAAGCTGAAAGGTCTCACTCAATAGGCTGTTAGTGTCTCCAGTGCCCATTCGTGAGTGGTCAATAGTATTTGCTGAATAATCTTCACATCATCTTCTCAGTGCCTTAAAGTTGGGATTTTATGATGGTTTTGTAGTAAGCATGCCCAGGGCCACCTTAAAAGTCATGCCATGTGACAGGTGTACCCTTGAGTCCAAGTCACCACTTCTTGACACAACAGCTGTAGCAATTTGAGGTCTCAAGTTCTGGATGGGGGTTCTAGAGGTCCAAGTTTAACAATCTCCTTTTATACATGCTAGTTAATGGACATGCAGGTTCCAGAGTCAGTTCTCTAGACTCTTTCAATCGCTCTAAACAAAAATGAAAGAACAAGACCCTTCCAAGTCCATTCTAAACTTTGGGTCTTTTCACTTGCTATTTCCTCCACCTAGAATGTTGTCCTTGGCTCATCTTCCAATCTCAGCTCATTGTTAACTCTCTAGAGCCCTTCTCTGACCACACTGGTCAGAGAGCTGCTCCATTTTTCCAGTTACCATGACACCACCCTGGTTTGTTGTTTTTATAGCACTTACCGCTACCTGTTATTATTTATTTATTTGCATGTTTCCTGTGAGTCCACCCTCCACTAGGGGCTTGCCTACCTTAACTCCTGCTTTATTACAATGCCCAGCATGTACTTTGGATGGGAGAAATGATAGCTGTTCATATGCTGTACCATAGACTTCACTTGCCCTTCTTGTGACAACATGACTGCTGTTTTTGATTACACAATTAGACCATCAGAAAAGAGTCTCACTCTGACTAGTTGGGCCCAGTTCTCTGGCTAGTTAAAACTTCTGAATCTCTGGCATATCTCAAGATCCATGAATAGTAATTTAGGCACTGTGGATTACTCATCCACAGGCCACAGTCTTTTCCTTGGTGCTCTGCACTCTACATTCAAGGTGGGAGGTTCTTAGAATTCATTATTGTCATTAGAATACAAAAGAAGATGAACAAGAGGAAGAAAGAAACTAAAATGTCCTACTCTGATATACTTCTAACTCAGGTATGTCAAGTGGAATGAGATCGAGGCCCTGGAGTAAAGAAATGTAGAAAAAATGCTTAGACCTGGCTCTAGAATTTAATGGGGAAAAGGATTCCCAGGGCTCACAGAGGGTTCAGATTAGTTTATCAGGAATGGGGATCTGATGAAGATTTGAGAAAGCTATTTCAGCCAGGAATAACAGCTATGCATTGTAACTTATGCATCTTGTGTTACATATTCTCAGACACCTTAAATGAAGTGTTAGGAAACTGGATACGAATGTGGTCCAGCAAAGGAGAGATGAGAGAAAAGCAACACTGAAAGTGTGAGTCATGGCGCTTCCTCAGCCATCACATTCAGAGGCTTCTAACTTGACAGCACCTTTGCAACTATTTATCTACTCACGTCTTTTCACCTCATTGCTGCTGAGTTCAGCCTTCAGCTTGATGTGCTTGCAAGGAAATCTTAATATGAAATGGTAAAATTTCAGAGCAGAAAATATCATTTATATGTGAAAAAATAACCTAATGTGGAATTTTCCTTAGTCTATGATATGTACCTATAGTCCTAATTATAATGTGCATTCTGATTGGTATGGAAAAAATTATAAAGATGTCTATACACTGATTATTTTCAGGACTTGTAGAAGGGTAGACCAGAAGCAAATGGTCAAGTAGGTGGACATAGAGGTAGAACCGATTGGCTTTGATTGCATCCACAAGAAGAAGAAAAGCCAAATGGAAGAAATAAGATGCAGCAAGTATTTCTGAGAACTGGTATTTCATCAATAATTACTGCTGCCTTTGGTTTCTCTGAGAGTTTCTGATAATCATCTCCTATTTTCCTAAACCTCTTTTCTCCTTCCCTTCTATTATTTATGACTTGATTCTTCTTTATCAAGTGTATTCTAGGATTAATAAAATATCATCACTTCCCTTAAATGCTCATATACTGTACAGGTAGACATGTAAATAAGTAACACAAATAATGACCTCTTTTTGGAAATGATCTAATAAATCATTACACACAAAAGTGTTAATAACTGGTAGATAATCTTGTAAGCTATTAATTAATATCTCCCAGGGATTTCTACAAGCAAATAGGGGATTATGCCTTCAAACATTGAATTTTGTGGAGTTTCAAGCATTTTCACTCTCATAGTCTACCACTGTCCATATGTTAATGTAGAGTGGAAAACTGGAAGCGTCCAAGCCTCCCAGCAGGGCTACTGTGCAGAAAGGAATTATTTTAAGAGAAGCACGAAGCTTCCCTGCCCCACCCAAAATTTACCCCTGCTGACTCTTTGCTCATGTTCCCAGTTTAGCTCTTTATAATGAGATGTCTTTTCATAAATGCATAAAGTAGAGCAAGATATCATTTTATGGTATCATCTAGTTAAAGATCTACTGAAAACAATTTAGTGAAATTGTCCTCAATCCAGTTTAAATGACTAATGCTGACACTGGGCCATATTTTCCCCAGCACCAGCAGCCTGGTAGATAGAAAACCTACTGCAGAGCTATAACCTAAGTAACCTCAGCCTTTAATAGGTATCCTATTAAACCATAAGAATCATGATTTCTTACTTTAGTACATACTATAACAAAATTAGAATTAGCCTTAGAGCAGGAATCCACTTCTGCTCCCAGCTCTGTCAATAATCTAGCCTCATGGCCTTGGACAACTCACAAAGCTGAGGATTGCTGTCTTCATCTACAAAAAACACCATTAGGTTTAATGAATCCAAGTTTCGACCTGCCTTTAATCTTGCATAGTAGCCAACAATTATTGAGTACTTGTAACGAAAACGTTTTCTGAACTCTGTTGCACTCATCGTTTAGGCTTTTCCATCATACATCTCCAAATTGTAGTTTACTTATAGTTAAATGAACTTGACAACTTACCAAATAAATTTTCAGAAAGAGAAAATTCATCCACAGCAGGTAGGTGGGAATGTTCAATGAGATTCATTTTTGATCCCATCCAAACTTTTTTTACTCGAGAATGCACTTTTGTTGTGGTGGTCTTCAAAAAAATCCCCTGAAAGGCAAATAAGTAAATAGAGAGTTTGCAGGGAAATGGTTAAGAGAGAGAGGGTAGGAGAGAGCAAGCTAATTTCCAAAACAGCAAATGGCTCCATTCGTAAACTTTCTGTATATATCTGTACGTGTCTAATTATAATTTTTACACCTAATTTGGACTTACAAGTATCCAGAATATGTGCTTTCAGAAAAGATACCCTCTAATTTACCTAGGAAAACACTACATGTTTTCATTTAAATTTCAATACTTAGGAAATTTGGGCAAGATAAGATGACATTTTGGTTGTCTTTATTTCTTTTACATGTAGAAAAATAAACAAATAAAAAGGACTTAATTTTAAATGGGACAAATCAATAATCTTGTATCTTAAAATTTATTCTAAAGTTGAACAGGTCTTTGCAAAGACATGAAAGTGATTTAAGACCACTTGCAGCTAGAATTTTCTTGAGTTGATTAGGCGTTATGTCAGCAAATTAAAAATTTGGAAAGTATTTCCCCGCAATCTTTATTTTTGCCTTTTAGAGGAAATTTCAGGGGTTTTTATTTTCACTCTCATGATCTACCTTGGTCAAATACTTATCCAGGATAAAAAGAAGTTATGATAAAAAGAGAAATAATAGTAAATCTCACCAAAATGTCTGAAGTTTCATCCTTAGGAGATGTCCAGAAGTAATCCAAGAACCTAAGAGAAGCAGTATTCACTTTCAGTTATATCTCTAGGTATTTTTTCCTTCCTTCTTTCCTTCCTTCTTTCCTTCCTACTTTCCTTCCTCCCTTCCTCCCTCTCTCCCTTCCTTCCTTCCTTCCTTCCTTCCTTCCTTCCTTCCTTCCTTCCTTCCTTCCTTCCTTCCTCCTTCCTTCCTATACCTCCCTGAAGAAGTAATTTTAAAGGTCAAATATAGAAAAGTGTATCAGAACCTCATTTTCTAGGCTGTTTTCTAAAGGTGATTTTCAAACTTTATCCTGTGTCACAAAGAAATCACTTTGTTTACAAATATGTAACTTTGTATTTGCTACTTAAGAAGAGAATAAAGGGTTTTTCTTGGATTAATATTTATTTCATTTGAACTTTCCTACTATTTGTGTCACTATTTCTTTCTCACTCAGCAAAATGGTCCAATTCAAGCAGTAGCAAGTAGCAGATACATTTGGCTGCTGGTAAGGTAGTCCAGCAGATAGTGTTTGCTGCATTCATTCATTTACTCATTCTTTCAAAAACCACTTATTAAGGATTTATTCTGCTCTAAGCTCTGTGCTGGATCCTTGGAGATAAAATGATGAAAGAAAAAACAGCGTCTATGATCTATGAAGATTAATGAAGAGTAGAGACATTAAAAATAATCACACAAATACACAGATAATTACATATTGCCATAAAGCTGTTAACGAAGGCAAAGATCAGGATGATCTAATAGAGAGGTCAGGTGTGAAAAGGAGTTGAGATAGAAAAGTAGCAGAGGGAGGATGTGATTTCAAGGGCAGTTTTTAAAGACAGGCAATACTAGGGCACATCTGAATTGATGAGAAGACACCAGAGAGATTGGAGAACTGAGAGAGAGAACCTCCTGTGCAAGATACAAACTGTGTCTACTGTGGGAATGAAGACATATCAGGGTCTATCTATCGAGCCAATGGCATGGCATGGTCTTACTGAATCTACTGTCTAGTTAGCCAAGGGGCGTATTGGAAGAAAAACCATTCTAAAGTCAGAGGAAACCAGGGGTCATGACTTTCACCCCAGAGCAAAGCCTCAGTCATTAGTGGAATATGTAATTCTCAGTGGGTCACACTGTTTGATCAACCTGTACTAGATTCAAGAGGCCTCCTGCCAATCTGAGGTAGAAAGGGATTGGGTTATAAATAAAAACGAGGCTTAGAAACACTGAAATATAAGGTAGACCCTTTTAACAGAGTGCAAAAAAGTAGGAGAGAGTGAGCTCATTTCGACTCCACCCTCACCCTCAAACAACTCTGCCACATATCACAGTAGAACTTTGACCCCAAGAGGACTCAGGGCCATTCTGGGGAAATTGTGAAATTGTAGCAACAGCCCAGGTGTTGCCATAACCCGTGGAGAAGCGCCCAGCAGAGGAACTATGACCACTGGTTGGGTGCTGCTCTCCCCAGTGGGCACAAAAAGTACTGGAAAAAACCTTCAGAACAGACTTGATGATGAACAAATGTGAAGAGACCCTAAGGTACTCCTGAAATACTTGGGGGGAAAGGGCTCTGGTAGGAAGCTGGAGGTCCTGAAGAATAAGCTAGTGAAAACTGAGTTGTTAAATGGGACTTCATTCATACTCACCAGCTATTTGAAGACAAGGGAAATGGAAGTTTCAGTATGTATATATGAATTGTATATACACCTATTTAGTATGTCTATATTAAGATTATATATTATATATAATAATTATGTATATGTGCCTGCATATGATGTAATAAATGGGTTGAAAAGCTCCCCACCCTCCAATTCAGGTAACCCAAGTTTCTCATAGAGTTTCCCTGTCTTTGGAATAGTAAATTCCAGTTTCCCATAAAAATAATTTCCAGAAACCCACAATGTGCAGACTCAGGAATTCTTTCTGATATTCAACCCAAACTTATACCCTGTAATTTAAGATCCATTTTCTCTGATCTTTAAAAACTAGAAAGTTTCAGATGGGACTCTTACTTTTTCCCTCTGTGCTAACTCTCACATTTGTCTTTTTAACTTTCAGTCACGTTCATCAAGCTCCCCCATACTTCTTCAGCACATTATAGCTCTCTAATATTTCCCAGGTACAATTATTTTCATTTTGGATTCTTATAATGTATTTCTTCTATATGTTCGTATAAACTTGGCACCTTGAATTCAAGTGCCTGGCACACCATAGGCCCTCAGGAAATGCTGGCTCAATTATATGACCTACGTTGTTTTTCTTGCTTAGTTCTACGAAATTCCCTGATATGTGGCATGCTCTTTTTGAAGAAATGGCGCAAGATAAGATTCCATTCTCCTATGGGTACAAACAACAGAATTTATCACTCTTACTCAAATGAAAGTCCAATTTCTCTAATTCTATATTATTTGAGTTATTGTTCCTGGTTGGAGACCCACTATGTGGGTGTACCAATTAGCTTACAACAGAGCCCTCCAGAATCCAGACAGTAAGCAGAGTCTGCTCAGATCTGGATTGTTGGGTTTATGATTCCTGAAGAGATTTTTTTAAAAAGGAAACTCTTTAATTTTTCAAATAGTAACACAAGTATATAGTAAGCAATTCAAACAGTACACTGGAAAATAAGTCTTTCAGTTAAAGGTTCTGTTTGAATAATGAACTTTGAGAAACTGCAGTGATACTAAGAATTGTCTGAAGTAGTAAAAGCCCAGATAACAGGAAGCCACTAATTCTATTCAGATGAGTTTATGTATGTGTTAATATACAAAGGATTAGTTTGGAATCAGAGCAGATAACAAAAAATATCTGAATTTGCACAAGACTTCTGTCTGCATTCACTGTTTTCCTGAAAAGCTGTTAAAATTTATTTTTAAATGAAAGAATTTTTTAAATGGAAGGCCATTGCAGAAAATTCAGAAAGGCATTTTAAAAAATGCCCAGTTACATTCTATAACTTTTTTTTTTTCAATTTACACTCTCACCAGCAGTGGATAAGAGTACTTTTATCACCACACATTTATTGGCATTACCTACTCTAATTTTCAACAATCTTTTCTCATTTGCTAGGTGACAAATCCTATCTCACTGTGCTAAACTGTGTTTCTTTGATTACTAGTAAAATTGAATTTTTTTTACATTTTTATTGTCTATATATGATAGTTTCTTTCCATTTTCTTTTTATGATGTTTACCATTTTTCTATGAAAATGTTGATCTTTTTTATTGACTTAGAAAAGTTCTTTGTATCCTGAATATATTAGCATTCTCATATATTTGCTACAAACATTTTCATTTGCCTTTTATTTATCTTTACCTGAAAAGTTTTTGCATTATCTATAGTTAAATGTGCTTGATTTTAAAACTTTTGTTGCTTTTTATATTTAGTTTATGGTACAAGGAGAATTTTTTTCAGAATTGCTTGTTGAATACTTTTTTCTTTCGCATTAATTTATGAGCCTTCTTTGAGTAAATCTGAATTTAGTTTTCCATGGATCATGCAGTTACATCTTGTACCAACATCATCCTTTCCTATTATCATTCACTGTTTTTCAATACTTCTTAAGATAATCTTACCTTCTTGTTCTCTATGATAAACTATCACATCTGTTATCACATTCTTTAAAATTTCTTTGGGAGTTTGAGATGGGACCAAACCTATATTTTTAAGTAGGAAGACCTATATCTTTCTAATATTCTATTTTGCCTTTCAGGGACAAGGTATGTCTCCATTTATTCAAATGTACTCATATAGCTCTCATTTTTGTAGATGTTTTTCCACGTATGTCCCAACTTCTCCATGAATGCTTCACCCTATCATTTATCCTCCTCCCCCTTGTGTGGTAATTAATGAGTTAACTTCTCTTTTAACTTCTCTACTTTATCAACAGGTTGTAAACTCCTAGAAAGCAGGTATAATAGTCTGTATTTCTTTTGTATTCCCCTTTCACAGCTGGCAGTGTTATGAATACATATGATTAATAGCTGTGCTCTAGTAGAAATGTCATGGGGACAAGGCATGAAAAGATTGGAGTGGAGAAGCTGTTTTAACCTTTCCTAGCTTTATCTATGACCTACAGCTATTCACCTACTTCTTCCCCTCCCCTGAGCCTCAGCTGAATGAAAGCTTAAAAAATCTAAATAATAGGATTGTCATAAAGATTAAATGGTGAACTGTTTTTAAATTTTCACATATATGTATAAGGTAACACACGCAAAAAAGTTCATTGTGTTGTTTCTAATAGTAAAAAAATTAGAAATGGCATAAATATCCACCAGAAAGAGAATGGATCCAATTAAAAAATAGTATATTCAAAATCAAATACTATACAGCACTTAAAGGGAATGAACTATATATTCATATGGATAAACGGAAAAACATCATGTGAATGACATACAATTTGACAAAATTTATGTATGTTTAAAGGCATGAAAAACATTGCTACATATAGCCATTGATACTCTAATGCAGGGGTCAGCAAACTATGACTCATGGGCCAAATTCAGCCTGACAAGGGCCAAATCTGCCCTTTTGTTTACATATTTTCTATAGCTATTTTCACATACCAGTGGCAGAGTTAAGTAGTTGCAACACAATCCACATGGTCTGCAAAGCCTAAACTATTCACTACCTGATCTTTCCAGAAAAAACTTGTGATCCCTGATCTAACTCAGAAAGATATGCATGGAAGTGCTGCAGAATTAGTGATGCAGAATGAATGGCAGGTACATGGAAAAATTTCCCTAACACCTGAAATGTTTTTCTTTTTAAGTTGGGGCGTAAATACAAGGCAGCTGATTATATTATTTAATTTTTTGCACATTGGAAATATTTCATAAAATAATAAAATAAATAAATAAAATAAAATAAAATAAAATATTGAATGAAATTCTACCTCCAAAATCTTTATCTGTAAAGATATACGAGTTTATACAGGAATTCTTTCTTACACACACACACACACGCACACACACACACACACACACACACACACACACACACACATTTTTCAGACTTTGAGGAGAAAGTAATTTCTTCCCGTAAAATGTTTAGGGACCCTAACTGTGGTCAATGAGGTGCCACTGGAAATTTTGAATGGCACAATGAAATCTACCTTCAAGATTAGTCTAATGAAAAAGCGGGACAACAGTCAGGATAAGCAGTGAAAGAAGGAGGAAAGTTCAGGAAATCTGTTGTATAGTGAGATGGTTAGCTGCATATCAGGGTGGTATCTGTAGAGATGGGAAGAAAAGGACTTGAATCAACACACAGAAAGGAGGGAAGAGAGGAAAAGCCTGAAGATACAAAGTTTAAGCCTTGAGTATTGGTGGAAGCGGGGACAAAATGTTTATTTTACTTAGTGTTTATTTGTATGATGTGTAACCTAAGTCTTAATTTAAGGACCCAGAGCTAATTTCAGAAATGGTATGCACTGTTTGTTTTCAATGTGATAAGATACATAATGACCAGTAGTTTGACTCCCACTTTCTGGTTATCAATTTTTACTTGTTTAGACACTGTGTGTCATAGGAAGTTCATGGTGTATGGAGCTGCTATGAATTAGCATAAACCATTTGCAAATAGAGACCTTGGAAACACCCTGCTCCAACTAAATTGCTTTGCCTCTGCTTTAGAAGAATCTCAGCTGTCAGAAGATAAAGGTAAAAACGACTACAAGTATGGGTTACCTATGAACTCTTAACCGAAATATAGCATCCTTGGTGACATTTTTCTTAGATGGACCCAGTTGTTGATGGAAAGGCATACATTTTGTTAAATATCTATGTAATCCATGCTTAAAGGGTGGGAAAAAATTGAACTTTTTCTAGCCATCGACATTTCATGCCTAAGGAAGTCCTGGATTTAGCCCAAAGGCAAGAAGAATGTTCTCAAGGGAGAAGAATAATCATGATCCTTCAAGATGCTTAGTGGAAAAGTCAGGCAAGGAAAACCCAGTGAAAACAGTGTGGGGATCGCTATGATGGAGGTTAGCACAAGTCTTTTCAGGAGCACAAGCAAGGATATTCATTCATTTAATATTCATTAGTTCTCCACTGGGTATCATGCTTTGATCTAGATCTTGGAAATAGGGTGATGGATGAGGCAGAAAAACAAAATAAAACAAGGCAAAAACAACAACAACAACAAAAAAACACTATCTTCATGGGGCTTACATTCTAGTGGGAGAGATGGAGAACATGCAAGTAAACAAATAATACAATTTCCAATGGTGAAAACAAGAAAATAAAGGAGATAAGGGACAATGTGATGTGGTTGGACACTATTTTAGAGAATAAGATCTGGAAGGAGCTCTCTGAAGAGTAGACATTTGAATTGAGACGTGGAAGATAAGAAAGAATAAGCCATGGCAGGGGAAAATAAGTCCAGGCAAGATGGTCAGCGAGGGCTAAGGGACAGTCTTGGAGAGCTGGAGAAACAGCAAAAGCCCAGTGAGGCTGGAAATAAATGAGAAAAGGGGAGTGCAGGAGATGAGGTCTGAGGGTAGGCAGCTCTCAGATGGCCTGACAACTGTGGTCAAGAGTTTGGATTTTATTTAAATGGGAGGTAATGATGGGTTTGAAGCAGGGATGTGGCTAGGAGAATGAGGGACGTCTTCCTGAGGGTGAAAGGCTGATTCTTGAATTTAATGTTGAAGGAGGAGGCATTAGATCAGGCAAAAGTCATGCAGTGGGAATGACTATAGGAAGGGGAACTGTAGGCTGCATTCTGAGCAATCGTAAGTTGTCCTCCATGCGGTAGCTAGTGGATTCTGCTCAATCAGTGGAGGGGGGAAGGAAACAGTGTTAGAGAAATTGGCTATTTGGAGGGGAAAAAGATTTCTGTCTTTCATCATTCTTGAAAATAGGTCTTAGGTGGATTAAAAACTTTGAAATTATGAAATTATTGGGATAAATATTAGGAAATACATTTATGATCTTAGTAAACATAAAGATAAAGAAGGACTTATGAAACAAGAAATAAATAGAAAAAGAATAAATCTGACGATATTAAAATCAAGAAGACAGAAATCAAGATACCATAAACAAAGCTAAATATATGAAACAAACTGAAAGAAAATGTTTACAACACAAATTAACAGCCAAAAAATTAGTACAAACAACATATAAATAACTCCTTTAAATAAAAACAGAAAGAATAAGCAATCCAGGGCAGGAATTAGCAAAGGATATAAAGAGGAAATTTACCAAAAGGGAAGCACAAGTGGCCAATAAACATACAAAACATCCGAAACTAATTAGTAGTTAGAAAAATGCAAATGAACATAACTAGATACAATTTCCACTTAGCAGATTGTCAAAACTTTTTAAGATAGATAATATTAAAAGTTGGAGTAAGTGTATGGAAATATATATTCTCATACACTGCTAGTGGGGGCATAATTTTTAGTCCTTTTGGAGGACTTGTTAGCAGTATATATTAAAATAAAATTATTAGGTAATTTCCCTGGAAAACCTTTGCACATGCGCACAAGGATGTCCACTACAGCATTGCTTCTTGTGGTGGAATGGAAGCCATTTAGTGACCATCAACAGTGAGATGGCTCAATGTACCGTGCTCCATCTGTAGTATCACATATTAGGCTGTGGTTAAAAAGACTGAAGTGGTTTTATATGTATTAATATTGAAAGAGGACAGACGAGAACAGGTTTGGTAAAGAGAAATTTTAGACTTAGTTTCTAAGTTTGTAATTTTTTTTTATGAGATGAATGCACTGAGGATATTATTCCTGATTCTCCATTTGGCCAGTCATACAGTTGGATGTTGCAAGCAGGCACATTATATTCCCTGGGAGAGAGGATTGTTGTTTATACTCCCTGTCCCTACAAATACACAACCTCCACACCATATATTTGTTACAGCTGATGAATCTACATTGAAATGTTATTATCATCCAAAGTCCACAGTCTATTTCAGGGTTCACTCTTGGTGTTGAATATTCTATGGGTTTTGACAAATGTATAGTGACATGTTCACCATTATAGTAATATACAGAATAATTTCACTACTCTAAAATTCCTCTGTAAAATGCATGCATTTTTAATGTAGTCTCACAGTGTTCCTGGTCCCTTGAAGTCCAATCATGGCCTCAAATTCAGAGCCTGGACTCCAGGAGAATAAAGAGCCCACACACAGTCATTGTGAAATGTCATTCTTGCCCTGCCCTCTTATACCTGGCTCACAACCAGCTTATGTTCCTTAAGTGACAGGCTGGTACAGACTCAGCATTTACATCGAGCACTTCTGAAGCTCTCGAGAAAGTGGCAGCAGGTGGTTTTCTCTGCTTGGCCAGGGAAGATCTGATCACCAGAATAGTGGGCTTTTCTCTAATCAGGAACATCCCCCAGCAAGACTATCTTTTCCAAGGACAAATAACTTATTTACCATATCTTCCAGATGACTATGTTAAATACATTTGCCAGGACCTGAAACTGCAAAGCTACGTTGTTTCTCCTTTTCTTTGAACTAGTGACATTAATTAAAGTATAAAGGATCCAAGTTATCCCAGGATCATTGGGACAAGGAAAAGGCATTCTAAATCTATTTAAAATGGGAACCAAAATTTAAAACTTCTATTAGGATTTTATCTGAAAAAAATGAAGATTAATACAAATCTATCTTATGCTCACACATATTAATTTTAGTCACCAGAACTCTGTTATAAGTCTTAGACCTAACAAAATACTGTCCAAGGATGCTGCTCTCTTGTCCTAGCCAAGCATTTTTTCCTGGGCAGTATTTCACATCATAACTGAGTTGTGACATAATAACATTGTACTGACACAAATTTACAAAGAGGAGAGAAAATAAGAATTGCGTACATTCCTTCATTGCCAAAAATGGAAAGGGGCAAAGTGAGTGAGAAAATAATTCACTGTGGATGGGCATAGAGATCAGGGGATTAAAGAGAGAAGAGGGAGGTGGGAGAGAAGAGGGGAGGGTGGATATTTTTACATAATGACTATTTTTGCTTCTTGGTGCAGCTTAGTGACTAAGGACACACATACAGTATTGCCTTGTGGCTACATCTCCACTGATAGAAAATACAGAACAATTAAAAAAATACCTGGAAAGAAGAAAATTGTTCCTATTTCTTTTACACCCTTCATGATCTATGTAGCTAGAATTTAAGAGAGAAATGAGACTGTGAACAAAATAAGGGGAAAACACTCCCTATGGAGAAAAGAGCAGATATCTTCATTTTTTTCCTTTATGTGGCCACTTAATGACATGAGCCTTTTGCATTCTCATAATCCATAACCTCTGCAAACCACAGGAGTGCTGAGCTCTTCCCAGATGTCCCTAATCACGACGCAATGGCGGCTTCGTGCGGTCTTTAATTAAGACGCTGATAACTGAAGTCTCCAATCAGCTCTCCTAGCCTGACCTCTGGGTTAAAGCAAATAGTGCTGAAAACTTTCCACTTCCTCTGCTCCTGGTGCAGTCATTAGAAAATGCCCTACGAAGTTTAATAAATCTCCACAATTGTACTGGAGCTTAACAAATCACCTCTGTCGAACTCAAATGTTTGCAGGCTGGTCTACCTGCTCTCCCATCATTCTAGATTTCAAGTTTTCCCAGCCTCCTACAATACGGGGGTAGCAAAGAGGCCAGAAAGACCTGCCCTCATATTCAGGTCCTGCTACTTTCTAACCATGTGACCTTGGACAGTTGATTTGTCCTCTTTGAGCCTCAGTTACCTCATTTATACAATGAGCGTAAGAAGAACTTCGATGCAGAATTATTGTGAGTAGGAAACAGACAATTTAGGTAAAGCCTGTGACATGTTAGTAGACATTTGATCAGAGTTAGCTCCATCACACACACTCGCGCACACACACATTTCTATTCTTTTTCTCCCCAAGTTCTCAGAGCCTCACAACTATTAGATGTGTAAATAAGAGGAAGGACAGGGATTACATTACTTTCCCTAAGGTGTGTGGTAGAAAGCAATGCTGCAAGTCCTGACTTAGGGTCTCAGGACAAGAGACAACCATCCCTGGCCAGTATTTTATCAGCCAACTCAGTTTCATCAGCTATATTGCAACATTCTCAGCAAAACAGCAAAGTCCACAGTGCAAATGGCACAGGTCCATAATTGAGGGGAGGGTTGATTCAAAGATGAAGATGTCTATCATTCTATAAAATCACAGCTAGAAATCCAGTGATGGCTCCCCAACATCTTTCTCTATCCCTCTTGTCAATAATGCTGAGGTAGGTGGCTCTAAGTTATCATCAGTGGCTATACCAGATTCTTTATAGCTAGGTGAGTTTCTCAGAGATAGAATCCAAGTGAGTCATATGCATTCCCTGCAATCCTTGCCCCTCACTTCCAAATAAAAACTCAATTGAGAGAAATGACCCAGGCTCACCTCGCAGTTGCTAATTCACCATAGCAATCAGCAGACAACGAGGTAGGTGCCTTATCTGTAGATTCAGACCTTGGATAATTTTAATATAAAGTTCTTCCTAACATTTTCCATCTTTTAAAAATATTTTCATCTGCTATTCATACAAGAAATGGAAAGCAATAGAAAAGTTTACAGCAGAAGTCAAAAGAGAAAGGTTTTTAAACCTAGTCTTCTAAGAAAACTTTCAATTAAGCGAAGCTTAAACATTGTCCTATTCCTAGTTCCTAAGTCATCTGACAGTAGCAATATTCCCAAACTCACATCAGGATTTTTGATAAATCACCAAAACATAGCCCAGTATACAAGTCAAATTGTCCATGGAATCAGAACAGACACATTTCCAAAATGTACTGTCTCTAGTGATTCTCCTGGGTGACCGCCATGTCAAAAAGATATTCCTCAATAATTTTTCAATAAGGTAAGCAACTTATTTTTCAATGAGATAAATTAGACCTATTAACTTTTGCTACTTTTTAAGTTTCTTTTTTTTTTTTTTACTTTCAAGATTTTATGTCAAACACTACTAATGTAGAATTTATTCATCTATCCAACTTCATAATGTGAAAGAGAAACTTTAAATGATGACTTTGCCTCTCTGTTGCCTTGAGCTAGACACTTCACTCCCAGGGGAATCAGATACTCACTCAGATTTGTCTTAGGTCAGAGATAAACTTCCAAAGCCCTGGGAGAATCGTGAGATCAGTCTTCCTCTCCAAATGCCAGTAATTTTTCTACAAATGCTCAGAATCCGAGTTTGTGTTGGGGTGAATGCAGGAGACCATGGGGTGATGAGGAGGACGGAGTTCTAGCTAAAGCCGTGGATGATCACAGGCGGCCCTCCAGTCTGGCGGCAGCATCTCTTCCTTGGCTCTGTGCCTCACGGACACAGATTAGTCATTAACAATCCTTTCCCTGCTAAAAGATATAAACATGGAGAAGAGCCTTGGGAGAGCCTTGAGGTTCCCAGGACAAACTCCCAGAGCCCCAGGGTGGGGAATGTGACAAAGCCAGGGAGCCCTGAAGCTCGTCTTTTAAAACATTTCTCCTCAGGCTGCTTTTTAGAGTTCTGAGTACCCAGATTTCAGCACACATCATCTAAAAGTAGACTGTCATGCTCCTTCTCTTTGTCCAAATTTCTTTTAATAGTTCCACCTTTTCCCAGGAACTGAAGCTAGAAAACTCTGAGCCTTCTTGACCCTTCGCTCTCCCAGGCCTCCTGTATCAAGTAGTAACAGACTTGTGTGGATTCTGGCTTTGAAATGCCTCTTACTTTTAACCCATCCTGGTCTTGTGCTAATTTGGGCCTACCACAGCTTCCTTTCTGAAGAAAAACTCCAGCCTTCTTTTCTCTTGTGTCCTCTTTCTTTCTTTCTTTCTTTTTCTTTCTTTCTTTCTTTTCTTTCTTTCTTTCTTTTTTTCTTTTTTCTAAATTGCATAGTGGTGCAAAGGGTGGGATCTGGTCCGATGCCTCCTCATTTGTCGCAACCTACAACAAAATATTTAGCCTGAGTCTCAGTTTCCTTGTCTGTAAGATGGAGTAACTATCTCATGGGCTGCAATGAGAATTACATATGTGGTTTAAAATTTGTAAAATGTCTAGAAAGTGCCTTGCATATAGCAAGCACCCAATATATTTTAGCCATTATTATTTTTCCTTTATCAGTTGAACAAATATTGGTTGATTGTCTACAGCTATACACCCGACAGCTTGTTAGATGTTCTCCTTATAAAAAATCTCCAAAAGGTTCCCAATGCCTAAAAAATAAACATGAAATGCTATGTATGGCCTGAGAACCCCCTCTATACCCTAATCTATCTTTCTAGCATTTTTCTGACATCCATCTCTTCAGAGGCCCAAACCTCTTGCCCACCTGTGCCAAGCTCTCCTGCCTTCATGCCTTCACACAAGTTCTTCCTTTTACCTGAATTACCTTCCTTTCATAGTCACTTGGCTTCCAGGCCCATTAAAAATGCCCAGCTCTCCCCAGAGCCAACCCTATTTCTCCTCCGCCTCTATTCTCCCCAATAAACTTCCCTCATTTTTTATTTCTCTCACTGTCCTTTAATTCCTCTGACTTTGTATGTTATAGTTACAAGGACAAAATTTCTAGAGGACAAAGACGGTAGCAGACTCTCCTTTGTATCCATTTGTAGGCCGAGCATGGTGTCTCTCATAGAAAAGATATTGCAAACCATACGTTCACTGAATCAATAAGTGAGCTGAGTGAAGAACAATTTTCCAAAGTAAAATGCCTGTGTACACACGTGGGATGTGAGTGTGAGTGTGAGTGTGTGTGTGTGTGTGTTCATATGCACAATGTTCTCCATTGTAAAGTAAATTAGTGGAAGGCCATACTCGAATATTAAGAAGGCTATATTTTACTTCTCTTTTTAAATTGCACACATAGGCCCTATGTGCTTACACTCCATAACACCACATGTTCCTGATACGCTGAGGCACACCCCCTTACACACTCCTTATCACAAGGAAGAGGGGGAACCCAGTCCTGTAAATTCTCCCTCACCCATTTGAAGAGTCTTTGCAATGATACTCGCCATGCTCTGCAGCTCTGGGCTGCCAGAGGGACTCCTGTAGGACTCTCTGCCTGATTCTTCTTGGATCACAAGAGCCTGTGTTATGCTTTCATTCTCTCCAGCAGCAGTGGAAGTTGGTGGTTGAGAGCACAGACTCTGGAGCCTTTTGCCTGGGTTCAAATCCCAGCTCTGCCACTTGTAAGCTTTGTAATATCTCTATATCTCAGTTTCCTCATCTATAAAATGAAGATGGACTTACTACCCATTTCATGGTGTTATTGCAAAGATTAAGTGACTTAATAATATACGTGAAGTGCTGTACATACAGAGTATTTGATACACAGAAATCTTATACAAGCTCTAGCTGTTATTTTGTTTTCCTCTGGGCATTTCACACTATCACATTTGCCTAAGTAGCCTAGATCTGAAGCATTGCAGGTGTGTTGGGAGTGAAAGGAAATGAGGAAGAGAAAAGGGAATCTTTCAGGGTAAGGAAAAGGCAGCAGCAAAGGCTCTGAGGCAGGAGGTAGCTTGGAGAATCCCGTGAAGTAAAGAGAAGGCCAATCTTTTCCAACTAAGAGTGAGTAAGAGGCAAGAAAGGGTAGGATAGGTGGGGCAGGGGTGTGCTGGGAAATGTTCAACAACCAGCTGTCAGAGAGGGGAGTGCAGAAATACACACACACACACATACATGTTTATTATAAATTTTTCTGAGATAACAGATGTGTAACTCACATTTTACAAATAATAAAATATACAATTGTGTATATTTTTGTAAATTCCACATAGCTAATTGATTCTCATAGAATTCTTTCATTGCTGAACTCTTTGCATTGGTAACCCACTTACAGTGTCAGCTTAACCATGATTTGACAAATGGAATTGCATCCCAGTCCACCAATTCTTTTCCAATATATTTATGATCATGAAATCACATGTGATCTACTGTTAAACTGTTACTTGTGTACAAACTATATTCACTAAACTGAACCCTCTTTCTGCTTCAACACTACATATGTTGGAAATTCATTCATTCATCAATGACATGAGAAGCTTCTTTGCTAAATCAAATAATGCTTTTGAATACTGGAAGACTTTTCTTCCATTGTTTTTGGTGATCTGCACAATGCAACAGGTACATGACACACTTTTAAGTTCAACCTGCACTAGTAACATTTCTTCAATCACTTAGACCAGAGGTCAGCAAACTTTTTCTCTAACAAGGCCAAAAGTAAATTAAGTTTTAGGCTGTGAGGGCCACAAGTATTCTCTATCATATTTTTCAACCTTTTAAATATCTAAAACCTCTTCTTAGACTGCAGGCTGTACAATAACATCTATGGCCAAATTTTGTCTGCCAGCCTTAGTTTTCCAACTCTTATGCCAGTGGTTCTCAGTGAGGAGAAGGGGAAAATTTGCCCACCAAGAAATATTTGGCAATATCCGAAAAGAGTTGTGGTTGCCACAGCTCAGAGGGAACGCTACTGGTATATAGTAGGTAGGGGCCAGGATGTTGTTAAACATTCTATAATGCACAGCACACACCCCCACAACGTATCCAGCCCTAAATGCTAATAGTACTGAGGTTGAGAAACCCTGCCTTAGACAATCAATAAAGCAATAAATCCAGTCCTGATTTATAGACTTTGCTCATTTCCATGGTGTAAGTATTCTCATGGCCAAATTCAAACTATCAACATGATGTCATTTAACAAGGAGTTGAAAGAGATGGACAAGGGCACACTACAACTATTTCTACCACACAGATACAATAGACGTAAATAGCCACATGAACAAAGGTAATTGTTAAACATAGTAAAATAATTGGGATGCAATGAGTTTTGAGCATTACTTTTGTTTTTGAAATGTATTTAATTATGTGTTTATATAATTTAATTTTTAATAGTGGCTATTTAACACCCCACTCAGAAGTTTAACAACTGGCTCTCGTGACTCAGGGTAAGTCGAGTCAGTACACCACTGAGGGGATGAGGGCTTCATACATTTAGTTGTGACAAGTTAGGAAGTATTTTCAGTTTACAAATAAGAAAACTAAGACTTGAGGTTCAGTGACTCATCAAAGCAACAAAGCTGGGCTTTAAACTTCAGCTCATTTTCTCCAAAGCTGTTATACTTTCTCTTTTACTTTATTCCACTATCTATCCAGACAAAGTGAAATCAAAATATTTATTCTATATGAAATACCTATCAGTCTTGGGATATTTTAATTAATTGTTGAACAGAATAGAGATGAAGGAGAAAGTCACTAACATATTGTTATGATCAACTCTGCTGTAGTATTATGTAGCCGAAAAGCATTCTGCCAAAAAAAAAAAAAAAAAAAAGATCTCTGTTCACAGAAATTAGTATTTTCTAATCAATGCTTCCACTTCTTTATCTTCTCCAGGATTCCTCCTTTTTCTAATTGAAAATTTTCCCCACCAACCCTAAAGAATGAGTTCATCATATATCAGAGACTGAGACACCTAAGTAAATGGGAAGCAGTACAGGTAAACTTTGAATATTGGTGTAGTGAGGGTGTGACCTAGCCTAGGGTCAGCAGCCAGGGCATTAAGCTTCACGAGGTGGTGACCACAAGGGGACACTGAAATGCATAAAGGGAGGAAAGGAGAGAAAGCCTGGAGAAAGCATTGGCTCAGGCCTGGCTGTGTGATTCCCTGTTTTGGCATTGAATCCCTCTGTCGGAAGTATGTCTGTGGTGGTCCTCATGCTCTAGTGAGGCACCGCGACTCTCAGGAGGCTGTACTCTCAGAACCAAAAAACACTTTTCAGATCTAGGGCAACACGGTAGCTGCCCCGCACCCCCCACCCCACCCCCGCCATGGTGTCGCTGAAAGCGTAGTGTCTGAATCAGGGCTGTGGGTTTGAGTGCTGACTCCGATCCTGCCACATGATCTTGAGCAAGCCAATCTTAGTTTTCTCCCCCCAAAATAATACAATGGGGAGAAAAATGCCTAAGTCATAGGATTCTTATGAAAATCAACATAAATAGCACATGAAAATACATGGGTTTTTTTTTTAAATGGAGGGCAAGGGATGGGAAGCAACTAGCAGGCCCCATTAGAATCTTCCGGAATCGAGAAGCCACATGGGGCCCTGACCCATCTCTCTAAAATCAGCTGTTTTACATAACAAACTGAAGTCACTGGGTCTACACTGGAGAGGTTACTCTGCTATAAATGGTTGTTTTTAATTACACAAGTAGTAATATTCATCGTAGAAAGTTAGAAAATACATATAATCATGAAGAAAATAAAATTCACTTGTATTCCTACAACCCATAAAGTCATAGAATATACTATTAACACTTTGGTCTATTTTCTTCCAAACTTTTTAATGCTAAATAGAAATAGGAAATGGTATCATATGGTGTATATTGTTCTGAACTTGCTTTTCTCATTTAATATATCATGAATATTTTGATACTAATAAAGATTTCATTATACATATAACATAATTTAATAGCTGTGTACTACTCCAGTTCATAGATACAAGACTTCACTTGACCAATCCCCTGCTGTTGAACCTTTGAATTCTTTCATTTTTCCTCCATGATCAATGATATTGCAGTGCATCCCTTGTACTAATTCTTTGACTACATCTACGATTATTTCATTGGCCTGGTTTTCTAGAGGTTTAATTATTGGATCAGAGTGAACATGTTTTTAAAACTCTACAGCAAACTTAGCAAACTGCTTTCAGAAATATTGTGCCAATTTATATTCCCCCAGTGGAACCCAAATGTTTCTATCTTTCCCCTTTGCCTTGATGGTGGTTCTTTTTTCCAGAGCAGCCTTCCTGTGAAATGCCTCCAGTCCTCACTGACCTCTCCCAATGGGGAAGCAACATGGACATTCAAGCAATGTTTTTTGAATTGTATGATATGACCTATTACTGGTTTATAGAATCAATTTAGTGGATTATAACCAGCATGTTTGTTTTTAATAAAATAGTATATTTTTGTAAAGCATAGCAGATATTTGCATTATAAGTAGAAACACAAGTACCAATTCACAGAGTTTTGTTTCATTTATATCGGTGTGTGTTGATGAGAGCTAGATTTTAGTATTACACAGTTGTAAGGTCATAGTTTAGAAAATTTGAAAAATGCTGATCAGTCCAAAGATTATTGAAGAGCCCATGAGACTTGAATTCTGGACATAATTTGGTGGAGAAGGAGGCCAATGAAAAAGAGAAAATATACACATTTTATATAGTTTTCTAGTGAGAAAATGTTGATGGAAATGTGACAGAACTCTTTAAGGTACATAATTAGCTACTAAAAAAATGTAACGTAAGTCATGGTTTTGTAATGGGGGAATTATCAATTTCAGGGTGTGACAAGTTATCTGTACCTCTCTTCTCTACATATTTCTACTCCACATTATATCTATGATTATTGATCTGGCTTTACCTCTCCCCAGCTGTGTTTTGGAACTTAATTCATTTAATATCTTTAAGCCTCAATTTTCCTACCTGTAAAATGAGGATGTTGAACCAGCTAATACCCAAGGTTCCGTGCACATCTGTGGTCCCAGGGGTCTGATGAGGGATCAGCTGTGCTGTGCTGATCCAGGGTCGTTTCCAGCAATCCATTAACAGGGTTGCTTCATGAGCATGTAACCTGTTCAGTCACACAGGGTCCCTCACATAGAAGACCCTATGTTTGATTTAACACTTTGCTGTCCTTCTTTCGAAATTCTTAATTTTTCCACAAAGGTCCTTATATTGTCATTTTCCATTGACCCATTATTATGCACCTATTCCAGTCTATTAATTTAGACAATATAAAGTCATTCTGATAGGAAAGTGCAATTCTTTCCTTTGACACTGCTAAGAGCCTAAGCAGTGACTTTCAACATCAGACGATAAAGTATGAACTGCTTAGATATACATCATTTCAAAAGTCTGCCATGCACTAGAACAACACATAAGGGAAGCTGTTTAGGACTTCTGTTCTGCCCAAGGCTTGAGTTCAATTGTTCCAGCCCCAGCTGAAGTGGACTGTCCAAATTGCATTCAACTTTTGTAAAAACGTAGTCTTAAAATAGGATGACCCATTTAACGGCATGTGCTGTTATATGGGTTAATTGGATGTGAAACAATCACAGCAGGTTCTCGATAAAAGATACAATAGCAAGATGAAGGTAAGGGTTGGGTCTGAGTGCTATATTATGACCAACCTGCATTTAAAACCCAAAGGTTCCCTAAAAGATTATTAATAGGTAGAACACAGGACCACATTTGGGGACATGGCCCATTTCATATTGCAGAGGCCTCCCTCTGTTTGGGAATTTAGCTGATAGCTCAATGGTACGTAAGCTCTGTGTCTTCAATGGAGACAAAGCTGCTTATTGTCAGTAAAATATAGTTTTAGAGTTTTACAGTGGTCGGGATGATGTATCTACACTATTCCTTCTGTGTTTCAGGGGCTGGATATAGGTCATGACCATTGGGCAGAATTAGATATGATGAAGATTATGATGTTGGTCTCCTTAGAAATGAGTCTGATACCGAGAAGTCAACCAAATACTTAAAATATGTCTTTACACATAGAACAAGCATTTATTAAGCATCACTACACAGAGGCTTGTATACCCTTTGCAGAATTTCCTAATCAGAAATGGTCTACATGACTGTTATTTCTCCTCTGTGCCCTCAAAACACCCCATGTTCACCCCTCTCAAAACACTTGTTTTTTTTAATTGCAATTGTTTATTTTATTATGTCTCCTTCACTAGTCTGGGTAAAGCATATGAAAAGATGATACACAGTAAAAGAAGTGCAAATGACCATGAAAAATATAAGAAGACATTCAAACTCAATCATAATAGTGCAAATTAAAACCACACTCAGATGTCATTTTTCACCTATCACATGGGCAAAGATTAAAAAAAGTTTGCTAACATATTGTACCAGTGAGGGTGAAGAAAAAAAGTACTTTCATATATTGTTGATGGGGATATTAATTAGCACGTCCTCTAAGGAGGACAAATTACAAGGGTGTATAAACTTTTGCCTAGCAATTCCATTTGTAGGAATTTATTCTAAAAGATATATGTCTTTAAATTTGTGAACTGTTGTTGAACACAGTGGTAAATTCACCTGGTATGCTCAGAACTGCTATATCGATTGTTCAAATATTGAAATTCTTACTTACTTATTGGTAAATACTACTTCCCTGAGCCCACTCAATATCCTGCTGCTGCTCTGTTATCCAGTACCTTCCCCAAAATTCCCAAACCCTGCCGTAACCCAGCAACTCAAAAGGCAGCACCGATATCACAGGACCTTTGGCCAGCATCCTTCTGATTGGTCAGTGCTTGTGCTGTAAGGGTTGCTAAATATTTGGATAGCATTCCTATGTTCAAGATAGTTCGCTGCAGCAATAGCAAAATTTGAGAAACAACCTAATCAAAAACTAATATTTATCAAGTACTTACTTTGTGCCATACACTGTTCTAAGTACTTTACATTGATTAACCTATTTAATCTCTACAACACCCCTAGGAAGGTGGTACTATTGTAGTTCCCATTTTATAGATGAGAAGACTGAGGCACAGAGACATCGCGTGAGTTGCCCAAGGTGATATAGCTATATGTGATGAGCCAAAGGTCTATCAGGGTCATCTGATTCTAAAGCCTCTGCGGTTATGACTAAGTATCCTCCAGTAGAGATTGGTAAAATCAGTCAGGGTGCATTCATGGAATGTAATTCAGCCATAAAGAAGATAAGGAAGTTCTTATCTTCAAACTCATAATAGAATAATATCCAAGCTATACCACCAATTGAAAAGTACCAGAAAATGTGTAGTAGTTAGCCAATTTGTGGACACATACACATGTGTGTACATGGTGTGTGTGTGTGTGTGTGTGTGTGTGTACACTATGTGCACATACTGCCCAGTTTAAAAAATAAACTGCAAATTATTTGCAAAATGAATGACATAATAGGTACACAAAGATTCAAAAGAGCTTAGAGAGAAATAGAAAGGTGCACAGGGGGTCAGAGGTGGCCGAGAGTCCATCCTCCTGGTCATCGAGGAGAGCTGAGCCTTTGAGATGAGGCCTTAAAGATGGAAAAGCTGTGAGGATATCTGAGAAGTGGGAAGTCCAGGCATAAGAGGTCCATGACAGATTTTAACACAAAATGAGGCAAAGGTCCCTGGAGGTCCCTGGGCCCTCCACAGTTGTGAGAAGAAACACAGAAAGCTAAGTTCTGGGTGTGCAGGAACCTGGGAGGGGCTGTAAGGAGCCCCTGAGACTCAATGCAGATTAGAAGCCAGCCCAGTGGTGCCCATTTTAGAGAAATTCAGGGAAATTCAGAGGAATATGAACCAGATGTGCTTGAACCTCGTCCTGTCCTGTATCCTGTGCTGGTAAGGAGTTAAGCTGTGGCGCCATTCTCAAAGAACTGGGCAAGAAACAAAGAACTAATTGAAGGGTTGGGGACAATAGGGCCAAGGGAAAATGGTTCAAGGAGCTGAGATTGTCGGTTCTAAAGGAGGACAATTACTGTCCCCTACTTGATGATGCATCATCGTCATTGGGATGGTGACCAGCTGTTCTCTGCTGCCACAAAGGAGACAAAGAGGGAAAGGACTTTGACAGCAGCAAGAGCAAGTTAAATTAGATCCAGAGAAACTCTTTTCACTAGAAAAACAATGAAGTTGTCAAACACTGAGGGAACAGATTCTGAGGGAGGAGAGGGTATCGCTATTGCTCCTTCTAAATTAGACCCGATGCAGCAGAATCAACCTGGGTTTAAATCGTCATGTTTTCCATTTCCCAGTGTCTTCATCTTGAACTGTGGGTGATAATACCGACCTCACAAAGTTGTAATAAGGGTTAAAGAGACCCTGTGTGTAAGGTATGTGGGACAGTGCCTAACTTATAGCAAATTCTAAACAGCAGCTAATGTCCTTTAGGGTAAAATAGTGATTTAGATGATTACTTGGGATGGTCCCTGAAGGTCTCATTGATTCAAGCAAATATCCCAAGCCCTTCATCAGTCATTTTATGTCCACATTTATATTTATATATTAGACCATCTTATCCGCTTTAATTGTTAGGAATTCTGGTGTCAGCCATGTCCCCAAAAGTCACATTTCTAACAATCTCACCCTCTGGAGCAGTGCTGTGCAGAGTTTTTCAAATATTTTGGACTGTGACCCAGAGTAATAAATTATTCATCACACACACACACACACACACACACACACACACACACACACACTTTCATATGTATGTAACTGAAATAAAAGTTTGCAAGAAAGGTTAGGCTTCCCATGTGTCAACTATTCTGATATTTTCTATTTTACTTTTAATTTTTTAGAAACACTAACTTTGACCCACTAGATTAATATCATGACCCACCAGTGAATTGTGACCCATAGTTTTAAAAACTTGTGTGAAGTTGAAGATCTGTAACCCCTGACCACACTGAGAGACACTGGGCAAATTTCTTAACTGCTCTGGGATCTACTTGCGCATCTATAAAAGGGGATTAAATTATCCATATCTTAGTGCCTTGTGAAGTTTAATTTAAGACACCAAGTACAATGTGCCTACTATTTACTTAATAAGCCATCCTCAATAACGTCGATTATATCACTAAAATGGCAAAGTCCCTACACTGGAGTTGGGTGCAGGCCGCAGTCCAGGGCCTTATTCGCCGTTATTTGAGGCATCCTCCCCCGTCCTGGTGCCTGGTTTCCCCTCTATAGCAAATGTTCATTAGAAAAGAATTTAAGAGCAAAGTGAGAGATGAGAGCAAGGCAAGAGACCAAAGCACTCTCCGAAATACGAGAAGACTATACTTAGTATTAAAGGCTAGATGAGAATGAGTTTTTGAGAATTACAGAGGTAAGTTATATCCTACATCCTCCACTTAAAATGCAGGGCAGAATATGTTTTAGAAAAAAATATTTCCTTCCAAGTGGCAAAAATACAGAAAGATAGCAAAAGAGTTTGTTCCTTAAAGGAATACATCTTGCGTGTTGAGAAAATAATCATTGTGAAATATCTCTTTCTCCAGGTAAGACGAATGAGAGACATATCACTGTCATTTGAAATAAATTGGCAGAAAAAATAGTCGGGCATTTTAATTATAATCATGCATCCCATGGGCCCCCTTTAAACTCGACAGTTATTATTCCTTGCCTCGGTCCGGAAAAAACTAAATACAGTTTCAAATTTTGTTTCTATCATGTTTATCATTTCTACCCATGACCAGTGCAGTAAGATTTAATGGAATGATCATTAGTGTGTGTTGTCCTCCCCAAAAGCCACCACTCTGAGCAGGTAGATAAATCTTGTGTATTTCTTTGCATTTGCCACCCCTAACCCTCCAACACACACAGCTAACTAAGAAGAAAATAGAAACTACCTGAACATAGCCCTCTTGAAAGAGATTTTACTGGTAATTGGAGAGGAGGAAGAAAGAGGAGAAATGCCCTCAGGGCAAGATTAAGACTTAGAGACTGGGGCTGAGAGGAGTATGGACCAGTACCACTGTCTTCCAAACACAATTCAAAACAGAAACAGTACTGATCTGTAACATCAATAAAAAAGAAAGCCAATTAAATCTAGATGTTTCCTTTTAATCAATAAAATGTGTTGTAATATCAATTTTTTTTAGTTTCTGTGTGTGTGTGTGTGTGTGTGTGTGTGTGTGTGTGTGTATACCCCTGCATTGCTAGTGCCCTGAGTGTTTATTCTCCCTTTGAATTTATCGAGCACTTAGTGCTTGAGAGGGAAGATACCCACAAAACTGGAGAGTAGAACGTTAGTGAGAACTCATGCTCCACTCTACCTTGGGTAGAGGGGAGAATTTCTGAGGAAATAGCTTCCAATGGCTTCTAGAAAGTTTGGGCTCCAGACTTTCCAGGGGTTCCAAGCTTTCCAAGAATTCGGGTACTCTGAGTGTGGCACAAAAACCACTGAGCTGCAGGGAGGGCACCTGCAGGCTGGGACAACGGACGGCTCAACGGCGAACACTGTGGATGGTGTCATGTGGTTGTGAAGCTTTGACTAAGCTTTGATACAACACTGAGTAGAGTCCCAGTAATGACCAAAATACAATTTCTTGCCAGTTTGGCTAAATGGAAAATAAGATTACCTGTCACAGACTTAAGTTTCTAGCCTGTTATTTAAACCTGCTCACTCCTGGATCCAGCACCTTGGTGGTGGTACCTCTGCAATTGGGGCTAAAATCTTCCATCCTGGACCATGCAGCCTATGGCCTTTAAGAGCACTGCTTTTACCTGGTCCAGCCCATCCAATCAGATGCAATCTGCTTGGTATAAGATGTCAGATAGGTGTCTTACAAGCAGGACTGGAGCAATAGGCAAAAGTGAGCTGAATATAATATCTATACCAATCTCTGGGGCTTCATTTTCAGAAATAGATTTATATTCCTACTACAATGATTCATTATTGTGCATTATATTGAGAGAACACAAGACAAGGTGACACTTTGGGGAGACACATTTCACTGTAGAATGATGAATCATTTCAGGCTTAAGAAGTCAGCCCAGCCCCCTCTTTCCTGTCTCCAGGCAAAGGAAGGCAGTGTGTTCCTATCAGATTTGGGGATCAGATATCATAAATGAGGCTGAATAGAAGGAATGCTTTGTTATTTTAACAAAACCCATTTTTAAAGAATTGTCTCTCACTGCTACTGTACTTAGCAAAGAGAATCAGATTATCATCAGAACAAGGCCCAGCACTATTTTATAAAGAAAGGCAGATCATTACTCATTAGGTTTTAATTACTGGGTTTAATTTTGTAGATACTACCTCTTTTTATTTTCTTCTTCAGAAGAAAATTCTTGGAAATTTTTCCCATTCTTTCTGATTTCATTATTCCCTATCTAAATACCTAGTTTATTAAGATTTTTTCTTAATTGATTTTAAAAATTCAGGTCTAAACATCAGTCTCCATGAATCACTTTGGTAATATCTTCTCTGTGAATTCATAGCCAATGATTAATATAATTAATCATGAGCTTTTCCATTAATGGGTAGCTTATTAAACTATTGCTTTTATAGCATAATATTAAACCATTTATCTGCAAATATGAACTTTCCTGAGCTTAACTGTTGAATGTACTATATTTAGAAATCAAAGCTATTATCTACCTTATAAAATGAGAAAAATGTGTCTATAGCAACCCATGTGAAGTCTAAAGTTACAATCAGACCTGGAGTTCATCTTCTTTCTCTTGAAAGTAAAAGGAAGTAAGATGGAGAATGGAAAACAAGTCAAAGAGATCTTCAGCAATAGCAGAAAAAAAGAGCCTGTGAATATCAGTCAGATCTGTGAGAGAGTGACTAAGGTTAAGATCCCTCGGCATCTTCAAAAACAAAAGACCTCATTTTCAGGTACGATGTAATATTAGAAGAATATATTACAGTGTAATATTACATTGTATCCTCGGATATGACATAATCTTAATATTTCCAAACCTAAAACCTTGAGGTCTTATGTGATGAGGAAGAGTGTAGTTATGAGCACACTTCACCCTCATTCATTCATTCATTCATTTATTCATTCATTTATTTATCCAATATATATTTATTGAGCTCCTGTCCTGGGCCTGTTCCTGAGTATATAACAATACACAAGACTGATCACATTTCCTATCTCTGTGAAGGATATTATGAAGTAAACTCCAAATCTACTTCACATAAAACAAAAAATTTATAAAAGCAAAAAGCAACTAAAGAGAATTGAGTTAAATCTTAATTTAGACTTCCATGGCTACAAATAGAGAAATCAAAGGAAATTAGATGATAATCATCATATTTATTATATATGGACCTGCCATTGGCACATAATTACTCTAATGTTAATAAAAACTTTCCAAAGCCTGTTTCCTTCTTTACACCTAAAGAAGCCAAGGGTCTGCCTAAAGCCAAGATCTAGAAAGTCCAAAGCTGTCGTACATATATACAATAGAATACTACTCAGCCATAAGAAGAGATGAAATACTGCCATTTGTGACAACATGGATGGAACTCAAGATAAACATGCTAAGCGAAATAAACCAGACAGAAAAAGTTGAAAATCACATGATATCACTTATATGTCAGTTATAAACCTAAAAGCAACAAATGAACAGGACAAACAGAGACTCATGGACATGGACAACAGACCAGAGGGGAGGATGGAGGGGATTGGTAGACAGGGTAAAGGAGGTCAAATATGTGGTGACAGAAATCTAACTATGGAAGGTGAATACACAGTATAAATATATATATGACTTACTGTTAAAGTGTACAGCTGAAATTTATTGGATTTCACTAACCAATGTCACCATAAATAAATAAATAAACAAACAAATAAATAAATAAATAAAAGTCCAAATTGTGTGTTTGAACCAAAACCCAACAGCCTCTCAAAGCCACACTTTTTCCCTGTACAAAACATCTTCTCTGTGCAGAGGGCTTTTCTCCCAACTAAGAACCAGAATCACCACATCAGCATAACAAAAAGAGACCTACCTAGAGCATATTAGCTTACCTTCTCACAGAAATACTTCATAAGGACTCATCTTCTCTTTTATAAAGGCTATTAGAAAAACAACTTTTATGTATATAGGTCAGTCTGTTTCTTCTGAAATACTGCAGTAGACAATATCATCCATCATGTGTTACTCCTTTACCCCTATTATTAAAATCCACACAATAACTTGTTTTGCTAAGCTTATGTGCTTTTTTATATTAGATACATAACTAATAACGTTTCTTTTTTTGCTCTAGCTACTAAGAACTTTCAAGCTTAAATTCTCTGATTTTAGTTTAAGTCCTTTATTTGTTCTTTCAACAAACATTTATGGGAAATTATTACTTTAGTGTGATTATCTTATCCTGGCCTCAAGGAGCTTTTGATTTCCTTTTTATCTTTATTGTAACTGCTTTTCCATTACATGTTTATATATTTTAGTATACGTGCATTTTAGAAGTAGTTAGGAGAGTATAAAATGTAAATGATGAATAGACAGCTAAAATAGTTTTACTGTAAGAATGTTAGAATCTGGGATATAATGTAGCATGGGGACTAACAGTACAGGGCTTAGAATCTCAGACTCTGGGTTCAAATCTCACTTCTGCCCCATTCACGCTGTAAAGTAAGACAAATGATACTTTCTGAGCCTCAGTTTCCCTGTCTGTAAAATGGGACTAAGAATCCCCATGAAATGTTTATAAAAATTAAATAAGATGATGTATATAAAGCACCTAGCACTGCAAGATACATAGTAAATGTTTAATAGTCATTACCTGTCATTAAAGCAGGTAAATATACAAGTAATAATCTCACCCATAAATATCTAGCCTCTAAAGTGGATTCAGCTTAATTTCCATAGAAAATAAATGGACATTTTTTAAATCTCAAAATTTTAATTAATTTAAAACTGCTTCTCTTTAATTCTCTCCAAGATTCTCGGCAATGTTCCATCACGCCTGGTTGTTGAGCCCTCTTGTCTAATTATAAACTAAATTCTGGCTTGCTAGCAGGAAAGATTTTCTCAGGCTCTGTTCTATAAACAATACCAGACAAACCACAGATGCTTTGAAACCTAGGAGAGCTCTCCCAGTCTGCAGTTTTTTTTTTTAACTGAAAGACCCCACAAATGACTCTGACACAGTCTTATAGTTGTATATTTCTATGTCTGCCTCACCCACAGTAAAATTTTTGAGGGCTGGCATTCCTTATTCATTCCCTATTCCTAGTCCAGTGGCAGCCACATAGTAGGGGCTCAATAAATATTTGCTGAATCAATGAATGAACCAATTGATTAATGAAAAGCTACACTAGGGCTTCCTATCACCTATCATAGTGAATGAATGAATGAATGAATGAATATCATTTAGCTGAGACTACTTGAAATACAAAAAACTTTTTAAATAACAATTTTAAAAAGATAATTATTTAAACTTATTCTTTTTAGCTTAAGCCACAAAAAAAATAACATTTTTAAATCCCAGAGGTAATTTTTAGAGAACTTTTGAAAACATGCCCAGCGTTTAAAAGTTTCAATTTATTCGTGACTATTTTCACCAAAATTCTCAAACAAATCTTACTAAGTTCTCACAGTGTTCTATGTAGTGTTTTGGTGTTATACTTTCTCTATTAGTGATGGGGGAAGCTTGGGCAGAGAGGTGTGAGTGAACTACCCCAAGATCAGACTGAGTTTAGCAAGGCCTGCATTTAGAGCCTGGCTTGTGTTTTTCCTAGAATTCAGAAATATTTCATGTCTGGTAGATGTGAAAGGTACCTGCCAGGGATTCATTCATTGTGAATAACCAGGAGACTCCTGGGAAATAACTCTTCTAAAATAGGTTGCAAGAGCAACAAGCCAGTGGAAAGCTGAGGGGTGATTCTGAGTACTTTCACTTGTGAATTGTTCACTTTCTCAAGCTGTCTTTCTGTCATGCACAGTATTGGCTCACACATGAAATAGCCCCTTCCGGGATTTCTACACACATCAATACATAAACCTTAACAGCACAGAGCCTTTCGTTGAGTGGCAGACTTAATAGATGTTTGGAGGGTTCAGGCTTCTGTCAAAAATAATCTAAAAAGAATCTCATAACTACTGTTAAAGAATGATTTTTGTCATTTGAGCAGAGATTCCTAATTGTTTCCCAGTATTCATTCACTCTTTCTGTACTTGGAATTAGAACTCTTGAGTTTTACCTGTGTACATGGACACCCAGAATAAAGTCTATCTTCTTAAGACTCCTGCTGCCAGATATAGATATGGACTATCAATCAGCAGGACAATGTGAATGTTTTACTAGTTATGTCCTATAAGGAATGGCCTCTACTTTCTTTGTACTTCCTTCCTGTTGGATGAAATGTGGACACGATGGCCAAGGCTGGAGCAGCCCTCTTGGACCATAGGAAGAGGCTGTGTGTTGAGAATGACAGAGCAACAAAATAGAAGAAGTCCAGGTCCCTGCCTTGGTGGAGCCACTATTTCAGTTCTGAACTCCTTGTTTAAGCTACTTTCATTTTGGTTCTTTGTGACAACCATTAAAACAGTATCCTGCCTAATACACCTCTTTATACAGATATTGGCAAACATCAGCAGCATCAGTAGATACTGTGACAGGCATTCTAATCAGATTATCCATTAGAGTAAGCCCTGCTCATTTCCTTTCTATTGCTTTTTTTGTTTTCCTTTATTATGTAAAATCATTCTGCAGACTTTTATCAAGTCAGCAGATCTCTATTGTTTGGGGTTATAAATAAAATTTTAGAATTTTATTTGCATGGGGCTTTCTTCAAACATTTCCATTTAATACTGCATGCTTCTGAATTTAACTTTAGTTTACATTTAAGTAAAATTAAAATTTTCTATTTAAATTTCATTAAACTTACAATTTTTATTTCAGATTTTTTTATATGTTTTAGTACGAAGTCTTCACCCATACAAAAAAACAGAATATGTTCTTTTAAAAAACAAGAAACCACTAACCAATCGTATTAAAGAAATCTAAGATATTGTCATATTTGGTTCATTTAAACTTTATACATATCATTCAGCAACTTGCTTTTTTATTCAACATTAGGCCGTAGTTCATTTGTTTACATCTATTTTCTAATTTTTCTGCACTGTATCTATTCTCCCAATGATAAAAATTAAGGTTGTTTTCAATTTATTACTATTTTATTCAATGCTGCAATGAGCATTCCTACATCTAACTGCAGAGGTACAGGTTTGAACATTTTCTATCTAGGATATATGTCTAGAAATGAAATTGTAGCATTGTAGTAATATTTGATTTTAACAAGTTTTGCTGAACTGCTCTCCAAACTTGCTCTACCAATTAGTACTCTCATTTCACTATATCTTCACTAGCATATGTATTGTCAGTTTACATTTTCCCAGTATGATGGGTATGCAATGGTAACTCATTTAAATTTGCATTCTCTAATTACTAGTTAGGTTTATTTGCCATCCAGTTTTCCTTTTCTGTGACTTGCTTCTTTATAATCTTTGCCCATTTTGCTATTGGGTTATTGAGAATTTTTTGTTGTTGATTTATAGTTATTCTTTACATATCTGAGATCTTAAACCTCCCTATTTATATACACTGGAAATGTCTTCTTCAGTCTATGGACTGTCATTTCACTTTCATGCACAAAAAATTAAAACATTTTGATGTCAATTATTCTTCCCTATAAATTTTGTCCTCTGATCAAGAAATTTTCCTACCAGAAATCATAAAAATGTTTTTCAATATTTTAGTCTAATAATTTTAAAGTTTTGTTTTTCAAATATAGCTCTTTAACCCATTGAGAAGTAAATAGAAATTTAAAAGTTTTAATTCTGAGAATACTAAATTTTGCTTTTATGACATTTAAAGATTCGGCAAAAGAAAAAAAAGTGATCACGTTTCAAAAAGTAGAAATGACATCCAAAATACCTAGAAAAATATCAGCAGCTGAAAGAATTTTGTCATATGTACTTTTCTGTTTCACTTTTTAAGCACTTTTAAGATCTTTTCATGCATTTCTCACGCAGCATATGGTTCTTAATTTTGCACTGAGCTCAGTTAGTTTACACACCACTCCAGAGCAGATCTCCCCATCACATACTCTCTAACACTGGCCACTTGCCTTTCTTCCCAGGCTGGAGCAATCCCAGAGATGGCTCACATCCCAGCTGCTGCCATCATCACCACCTCATATTCGAACATTTCCAATTTTCTCAGCTTCCCCTGGGATAAAGACTGGGCTTAGGCACAGACTCCTCTGTGCCAGCTGGGTGGGAGCTGCAGCAGGTCAGGTACACAGGGGCAACCTGGCTGAACCCCACAGAGACTCTGTTTTCCCCAGCTAGTGGTTGCCCAAAAGGACTGGGTGATCCTACAGGCAATTGAAGGACACTCAATTCCCTGTAGGGCAGGCTTTCACTAATGATCCAGAAAAGGGAAATGAGCTTACAGATAAATGTCATACACTTATTTTTGTTCCACAGTGGACAGTTCTGAGGAGCAGTGGATCCACGTGACCACTCAGGAGCTGTCCAAATTATCTAGCAATGTTCTCTTGTGAAGGTGTGCTTAAGCTTGGCAACACATCAGCTTGTGTCACTTTCCTCATTCTCTGCCTTATATTCTTTTTCCCTTCCGACTACATCCTCCTCTCCAATAAGCACTGGCATGTTAAGTTTTGCTTCACACTCTCTTTTCTATGGACCCCACACTAAGAGAGTTTGCTTAAAATATAAAAATATGTGTTATCCATCAGTAACTAAAATTCAAAATTTTTATAAAAACTGGTAAACAGTTTTATTACAGATGCTAAAAGTATAATCAGTAAATTTTATAAATATTGTATAATGAATTGGTTCATTGAAAGACAATCATCAGGTAATTTGGCTTGCTTCTACGGAAGAAAGGTGAAGAGAAGTACAAATATCTGAGTCATATTTAGAAGATACATTAGATAGAAATTTGTTATTGACTAAATGTGAGGGTGAAGGGGTAGGTGATATTAAGAATTATGCCTTGGTTTATGTTCTGGGTAACTGAATGAACAGCAATGCCATTCATTTCTTTAAAGCAGAAAGAAGTCTATATGTATGGTAGGGCAGGACCCTGAGGTGTAGGCAGAGGACTGTCAGGGAAAATGATGAGTTTATAGTATCTGAAAAGTCTGAGTTGTTTTGTAGGCATTTGCATAAATGGGTCTAAACTTCATGAAGCAGATCTTTTGAATGGTACGATTAACATAACTGATTAACCATCCACAACCATTCCTTCCATCTTCTTGCTAACAGAACTCCAATTTTATTCCAGCAGTGATGTACCCAATTCAGGAAATGAATAAAAATTAGTTCATTTTTCTTTGCCACTGGTCAGTCAAAGTTGCTTATATGGCCCATTTAAGGCAAGTAAAGTCTGCAGTGGGTAATTCTAGGAAATATTTTCCTCCTTGATAAAATACAGAGGAGCAAAATCTCCTTAAATAGTACCAGTATCATCTGCACATTCCCAGTAATTGCAGCCACTGGAGCAGATGAGACCAGCAGTAAAAGCCTTGGGTAGAAGTTTGAAAGATACCAATGTGGAAAGGATGGAGGAGAGAGGAGTCTGCAAAGGGCCAGCCCAAGAGATGTTAATAATTCCATATAACAAAAGTAACAGTATCATAATCTAGCAGCATCACAAGGAAATAAATAGATTATAAGAAATGTAACTGAAAACTGTTGATTAACTCTTTAATTGCAAATCTGTTCAAATATTTGGCCAAAGATACAGTGAAAAACAGGAGGCATAGGTTTTTATTTAAATAAAAGTTTGGGATTTTTTTTAAATTCTGGAAGCTCTGTATTTTTTTTCAACCCATTATTTCAATCAATAATTAGTTTGGAGTCATTCACTGATAGATTAATTGAAAATCTTCAAATTCCATGCTTAAGAGTTTCTGATGGGTTTGCATCCTGAAATTCATTTGGCCCTGAGAAATTATTGCTTGTCAGATTGAAGCCAGGCTGATGAATAATTTTGACAACACCACACACCAAATCAGTAAACTGGCCAACTTCAAATTTCTCCTCTAGCTACTGTTTTTGCCCAGTTTTCAATCGTGAATGGACATAATAAGGTTTTCCCTCCCCATTCACTTAGAAGGAGACTCACTGACATTACGCTATCCATATAATGCCTTTATTCTTTCATTGTGCCATTGGTGATTTAAGAGGATACTACTCTGCTGGGCCACAGCATAAAAGAAGGGATTAGGGAATACTTCATGTGAGAAAATAGTGCAATTTTAGTAATGTTAAAGGTAAACTAATTTAACACTAGGAAGAGGAGAGGACATGGGAAAGAGCTCTGGGGGTCAGATAGAGCTGGTTTTGAATTTTGGCACCACCGCTTAGCAACTATGAGAAATTAAGCAAGTTGCTTACACTTTCTGAATCTCAGTTTTCCCTCTGCCAGATAAGATTAATAACGTCAACTCCATAAGGTTGTTCTGGGAACTAAATCACATCTGCAAAGAGCTAGCACAGAGCTTAGCTTATTTGAAAAATGACTGAAAGTTCTAAATCAGCACATTTATAGACTGTTTTTACTATTCAAAAGGTTATTGAGGCTACATATCTATTAACTATGTTGCAAAAACATTGTCCCAAGTAGTCATATATTTCTTAACTTTGTCTTTCTTTAGGCAAAAAAAAGAAAAATTTTGTTTAACACAGTCAAGTCTGTCCATTTTTTTTTCTTTATGGCTTCTGTGTTTCTGTTTGGTTTAGGAAAATCTTTGGCATTTTTCAAGATTTAACTATGTTGTCCTATATTTTTTCTTAATACTTTCTTAGTGGATGCAATTAATCTGAGAGTTAGTATAGATTATGATCAAACTTTTTTTTTCTCCAAATCAATATCCAATAATCTCTCTTTTCCAACGATCTCTCTTTTCTCTTTTATTGTATTGGAACCATCTCTACCACAGAATAAATTCCATAAATGTATGTCTGTGTTTCTAAACTTTGTTCTCTGTTTCATTAATTATCTATTTTTCATAAGTACCAACTTTGTTGTAATTAATATTGACATAGAACATTTTAACCTCTGGTAAGGCAAGATCCTTATTATTCTTTCTTAAAACAGTTTTTATTCTCGCCCATTTTTTTAATCAGCTGAACTTTAGAATCAGTTTATTAGACTTCCTTTAAAAATCCAGCTGTAAAGTTTTTAGAATTGGACTGAATTGACATTTTATGAAATTCAGTTTTTCCATTCAGATCTATTATTCAAAAGTTCTTCTGTATTCTTTAACTTTCTGTACATTTCTTGTTAAAATAATTTATATATATATATTTTTTTATAGTGTTTATTGCTCAGTACAATTCTTATTAGGTCTTTTAATATACATTTTATAGTTTTATTGCTAAGATGGAATAAATAGGAGTTTTGCTTTATATTTTCTAATTGATCATCACTGATGTATAGGAAAGCTATGGTTTTTAGCTTCTTGTGTGATCATGTATGCGATCCACTGAATTTTCATATTAGTCTTGCTAGTTTTCCACTGTTTTCCTTAGGTCTAAAAAAATAGAACATCAGGTTTTTACCAAAAGTGACAATTTTATCTCTCCCACTCAGATATTTACACTTCCTTTTTTTTTCTTGTTAAATTGTGTTTTTTAAGCCTATGACTGTTGAATAGTAACAGTCATAATAAACCTCCTTGTCTTAGTTTGTGACATTAGTAGAATTTTTTTCTGATGATTCACCATTAAGTACATAGATTTTTTTTCTAACTCTAGGTTTGCTAAGAGATTTTATCAGGAGCAGGCACTGAATTTTATCAAATGCTTCTTCAGTATCTGCCTATTTCCATCTGTTAATAAATAGCTTTCCAAATATTAAAGCATCCTTGTACTCCTGGCAAAAATGCTACTATGTTGTGATATATTATTTTTCTACATCACTGAATTTAATATGCCAATGTTTTATTTAAGATTTTAAAAATACATTTATAAATGGGGTAGGCATAAATTTTCTTTGGTGTGTGTGTTCTCTGTGCCAGTTGTTAGGTTATTGTCTCTCAGCTCCAAGCCCTCCCTTCTGTACTTTGATTTGTGATGATGGGGCTAGAAACGTGCAAATCACATTTTTGCTCCTGGCAATACTTCTTCACCAAAGCAGCAGCAGTGTCTTCCCATAGCAAACAGTTAAATCCAGTTTGTAACTTTTCCAGCACTTGTAGAACCAGCCTCTGCATGCTCCAGACTCACCTCCACCCCTCAGACACTAGCACCGGTGGGCAGCAGCCTCTCTTTGGGGATCTGAATTTCAGTTCATGGGGATCCTTCTCCAAACTTCTAATTTTTAATAAAATCAACTTCTTCTCTTTATTTCTTTATTCCTAACAACCTGGGACGGAGGCTTCTTTCTGCAGCTACTATTATTGTGACACCTTAGAGTTCTCTTTTTATCCTTTTGGTTACCTGGGTAATGACATTATATCTTTTCATTATTTTATCATTTTTTAATAACTGGCAAGGTTTTTCTCTCTTGACTGGATTGTCATGGTTCACTATCATTTTCCAGCTTTGGTAACAGAGTCCTTTTCTAACAGAGTTAGAAAACTTTCTGTATTTTTTTCTATATTCCTTTAAGTTCATTAAAACTCAACTATGAATACTTCTAGGCCTGGTACCTTTTCATTGGTATATATTAAAATTAATTTTCAATTTCTTCCATGAATATAGGTCTATTCAATTTTTCTATATCTTCTTGAGTCACTTTTGGTAATCTTGCTACATTTTCCAAAAAAAAAAAAAATTCATACCAACTTTGTTTTCAAATTTGTTTCTATTAAGCTATTCACAGTGTTTTCTTAAAATTTTACCGTCACTCATATTCTAATTTGCCTGGTTACAGAATTTTAGATTCAAAATCAAACTCTTTCAGGTTTCTGAAACTTTGGTCTACTGTCTTTTAATATTCTGCCAAGGAGAAGTTGTGACTACTTAGCTTCTCTTTCTCTTTTCTTTTTTCTCTCTCTGTAGAATTTTTCTAGTTTTTTTCTTAATCTTTCAGAGTTTAGAATTTTTACAGGGTGGATTAGTTGTATTCACTCGTCTTATAATTTGCTAGGCCCTTTCAATATAAGAGCAAGTTGTCTATTCAGGTCCAAAATTTTTTTTTTCTATTGCTTTGATAAACTTTGATAATTTTCTGTGTCTGGAAATCTTATCAGCTAAATACTGGATCAACTTCCACTTCCACCCAAAGATGGAGTGAGTAACAGGGACTGAATTTAAGCTCTTGCCTTAAACAACTAGAAAATGGGG
Source organism: Macroglossus sobrinus (assembly GCA_004027375.1). Taxonomy (NCBI): domain Eukaryota; kingdom Metazoa; phylum Chordata; class Mammalia; order Chiroptera; family Pteropodidae; genus Macroglossus; species Macroglossus sobrinus. The sequence goes on from PVKZ01000069.1 coordinate 144,818, forward strand.
CAAAAGCTGTGAAACAATGGTTTTCAGATATTGGATGATGGAGTTTAGGACTGTCGTCTCTGAGAAGAGTGAAACAATTGAGTGAGCGTTATGACAGCCCAGCTTACCACCGGGAGGCAATTTCCCCACCACAGTGCAGGAGGGATGTAGCCTAATAGGACTCACTGGATAATCTTACTGAGTTGAGGAGACAGAAGTCAGAGATTGGGGAGGTACCATTGCTCGGATTTTGGATTGACAAAAGTTAAAAAATAGGACCTCAATTTCTGTTGACAAGAACTATGGAGAAATAGGCACCCTCAGACATGCTGGTGGAAATGTGAACTGATAAAACTCTTCAGGAAGGAAATTTGGCAATACGTTATAGAACTATACATGTACTTAACTTTTGAACCAGCAATCTCACTTCTGGAAATCTACCTTGAAGTACACCTTCAACAATAAATATATATATATATATATTTTTTATATGGTTATTTATTGCATCATTATTTGCAACTGAAAAATATTGAACCTAAATACCTAAATGGAGGAAACTGGTTGGATAAGCTATGATGCATTCATACAATGGAGCATCACGCTACCATTAAAAATAAATAAATAAATAAATAAATAAACAAACAAACAAACAAGTAAATAAATAAGGAAATGTTCTATGAGCTGATAGAGTAGTCTCCAGGATATAGTGCCAACTGAAAAAAGAAGCAAAGTGCAAAAGAGTATACATAGTATGCTATCCTTCCTGTAGGAAAGAAGGGTATATAGAAGATCTGTACATTTCTGCTCATCTGTGCAAAAGAAAGGAGGGAAGAAAGGGGGAAGGGGGGTGGAGTAGTAGGGATGGAGGGAATAGTGACATTTCTCTGAATATACCTTTTGGATAGCCTTGACTTTTAGAATCATGGTAATGTTTTATTTGCAAAAAAATAATCAGTCAATTAAAACCTACTAAAAGGAGTATATGCATGGAAGCATAGGGACAGTGGGGGGGGTGTAAATAAAGTACAAACAGTAATAAGTGAACTTAACTATATTACCAGTAAATAATATAGTCACACTACATAGCAAAGACTGACTAGTCAGGCCTACCAGGGCCTAACTTTGTTCTCATGCTCTTTTAGGCCTGCACATCTGGAGCCTTCCAATTTTTTTTTCTGGGTTTCAGTTATTTGTCATCACCCTAACTGACATTCTTAGTTAGCAGCTATGTAAACCAAAATTTTGGGAAAATGTATAATTTTTAGATTTGCTTCTTAGTTTTAGAAATATCTACTATTGGGCCCACCACCTTATCTTGCGAAACAATGGGCAGAGAATGAAAGAGATTGGCACAGTGGTGGTAGAATAGGAAATTCTTCTATTATGAAATAAAGGACACTATGTTGGATGAAAAGATTTCATAATCATCAGTTTCTACGTGACCTTCAAATGACCTTCAAATGCTCTTCATGCTCATTAACACAGATTAATTATAGTTAGCCTTTTTAGTTTAATCAAAGTTGGAGGAGAAGTCACTAGTTTTAAAAGCCTGGTGAGAAACTGAATAAGTGAGTGCTCACATATTAAATTCTCAGGTGATCCTCATCATGTGTTAGGTACAATGCCCAAGAAATAATCAATAATCAAGGTATTTTTTGTACCTTTAAAAATATTGACCTGCTGATTTTATGTTCAGCAATTTCTCATGAGGAAATCACAGAGATGCACACAAACATTTACGTACAAAGACTGCAGCATTATTTTTCATAGTATGAAAATGGAGTACACTTAGATGTTCTCAGTAAAAGCAATGGCTGAAGACTTCATGTTACGACTGTTAAAAATGTTTTTCAAAACCAATTAACAAAATGAGGAAACAATCAGAATATTAGAAAATAATGCTACAGGCAAGTTTGCCTGTATTATGCTGCCTGCAAACAGAAAAATGTTGGGTATTAATAGCTCAGAGGTATTTTAATTTAAGAAAAAAAACTCAATAAACACGTGTTCTGTACAGTTAAAGCAAAATATGTATATGTGTATATGTATACATATACTGCTTTGTATATGTATTTATATATTTTTTACTATATGTATGTGGACACACACATACACAGGAAAGCCTAGAACAAATAACAAGGAAGAGAAAATGACTAGATACATATCAAACTGTTAACAGTGATTATCTTTATCTAATAGGAACTGTGGATAATTATTGTTTTCTTATTTATAGTTTAGATATTTTCTAGATGTTCTGCATTAAACATGAGTTACTTTTATTAACTCTATTTTTCATGTTGCTCAAGCCAATAATCTTGACTTCATCTCAACGGTTTTTCTCTAAAACCTCATACCCAATCCATCAGCAAATTTATTAATTTTACCTTCAAAAATGTCCTGAATCCATTCACTCACTTACCATGTCCCAATATTATGGTCCAAGTCCCCATCATCAGTTGCCTGGATTTCTGCTACAGCTTTCTTTCTGGTCTGTGCCCACATTTGCCCTCCTACACCCATCCTAGTCTCTAGAAGGACCAAAAAGAGGGGTTATAAAAGAAAATTTGAGGCATAAAACAGTCCCACTTAGAGAACTACAAGCCAAAACCCAGAGAGGAGAATTTCCAAAGGGGAAATTGAAGGAAATGCCAGATATATTTTAAGGAAAACTAAAATCTGACATTACATTTGAAGTTGTGTTCCTACCTGTGTTTAAATTACACACCTCACCTGCCATTATCCACGCAAAATGCGCAGCGAAGATCTCTTGTGTGTAGTGAGCTTGAGTTACTAGTGCTTTGGGTTGTTTGTGGTTAATCAATTTACATCTAGCACAGAGAAAGTAGAAGACAAAATGGCAAATGAAGAAAAGGAAAGAAACCGGAATGAGAAGTGACCAATAGGAAGCTTCAGAAAGCTGAGGGTGGGGCGCTGAATTTCCCACAGTATACGTGATGGAGGTTCGAGCCATTTTATTCTCATATGACAAGAGAAGGGGACATCATTTATGTTACATTACTATAACGTCAGGAAAAAGGTGGGTTGGACAGATGCCATTTCCACATTTGTTTTCTAATTGGCCTCATGTGAATATCTCATGAGCGAGTAGAGGTAGTGTCTCATTCGTCTTCATATGCCCTACACCTACCACAGGACCTGCCACAAAACAGGTGGCAGAAAACAGTTATAAAATGGATTAGTGAATTAAGAAGAAGAAGAGAGGGAGGAAAATAAATGAATGAATGAATGAATGAATGAATTTACAGATAACAACACAAATGGCTACTGCTTCTGGAACATTTACTATACCAGGGCTTTCATATATTAACTCATCAACTTGAGATTAGAATTTAATTCCCTCTGGCTTTATGGGCCTTGTGTATTTTCATTATTAGCTTCACCAGTGATCAGATTTATGGTTCAAAGAAATTCTTTAATGAGACGATTAAAAAAGCAGATGTCCTTAATTAAAAAGAGGATGCTCATCAAAGTTGTTTTTATATAAGTTGTCCAGGTGTTGTTGTCTTATGAAAATGCATGTGAGTACCAGAGGCCAAAAACTCTGAGGATATGTCTTCAATATCCCATTATATGAACAACTAGAAATGACAGACTGAGTTGAAACAAAGTAATTATCCTGTTAATTCAGGCCTCCCTAAAAGCTGCCTGCCTCAGCAGTTGTCTTAGTTCATTAATAATAAACCTGAAAGAAAATAATAAACTAAAACTAAAAATATATATATTTATGTATTTTCCAAAAAGGTCTTTGAGTGCATTCTCTTTCATTTAGTCATTTGAAAGAGAATTTATTGAACACCTACTATGTGCCGGACACCATTTTAAGTTACTGTTCCATAGAATTCACATTATCTCACAGTTAAGACGGCAGAACAGTAATCCCCATTTCACAGAAAAGGTTGGGATTCAGAAAAAATAGGTGACTCCGACTATGATAAAAAAAAGAGATAGTGTTTTGTTTTTTTCTCGGACTGCAAAATATTTTGTCATGTGTCACATATACATTGTAAAGGTTCTTGAGTACTACATTTTTTTGTGTGTCACTTAAGGAATTCAGAGGGGAGATTCCTGGTAGGAAAGCTATAGGCATTTTTTATTCTTTTCTTCCTCTCCAATCCCTCAGTAAATCCTATCCAGAACTCAACCACTTCCTTCAATTTCCATTGCTACCACCCTGGTCTAAGCCATTATCTCTTATTCAATTATCTAGATTATTGAATTAAACTCCCATCTGGTGACACCATCTTTCTCCCCTTCACTTGTCTCAACACAACAGCCAGAAGGAGCCTTTTAATATATAAGTCAGATCATGTCACTCCTTTGCTCCAAACCCTACAAAGATTCTCTTTTACTGAGAGTAAAAGCCAATCAACATTTTTACAGAAGCCTACAAGGCCCTGCACTATCTGGCCGCCATTTCGCCTGTCCCTCTCTCCTCCATTCTCCTCTTCCACTTCCACCATTCCCGTCATGCTGACCTTCTCACTGTATCTCAAATCCAGGGCATGTTTCTGCCTCAGGGCCTTTGCCCTAGCTCTTCTGTCTGCTTCAAACATTTCATCCCAAATATCTTCATGTTCAATTTCTTCAAGTTTTTTCTCAAGTAGTACCTTTATAGAGAATGACTTGACCACTCTCTTTGAACTTGACACACTCTCAGATACTTCCAATCCCCCTTGCCTTGCTCTCTTTATTTTTCACATCACTTACCACCTTCTAAAAATCTACATAAATTGTTTCCATATTATGTTGTCTTTCTTTCCCTATAAGGACAGGAATTTCTCTTTCTTTTATTTATTTATGTATTTTCAGAAGCTAGAATAAGGTCTGGTATATGGTAGGCACCCAGTAAATATGCATTATCATTGTCATTATCATCATTTGCGAATGTCAATGGGCAAGAACTATGAGACCTTTAGGTTTTCTCACTTTAAGATACCAGACTTTAGAGAAAGAGATCAAGGATTTTCATCGTCCAAGATAACTAGATTTGAATCCTAGCTCTGCCATTTACTTAAGACCCTGAGCAAGTAAGTTACTTGGCCTCTGTAGGTCTCAATGCTCTTAAATGTAAAAATGGGAAAAATCATACCTATCTTACTAGGTTCCAGTACTGTAATATGGTAAAGTGATGTAATATATCGAACCTATCTGGTACAATCAGAGAACAATTAGTATTAACGCTCTCAAATTAGTAGCTGTGTATTTATTCCTATTTAAGAGTGCGGTTTTGAACACATTACTTTCCCTTCTAGAGGCCCAGTTCACACAGTGAAATGAGCTGTTCGCTGAGATGTTCTCTCTTGAGAGAGCCCGTGACCCCATCGGTCTGGAGAGTTCCAGCAGGGCTGGTGGGAACCTGGGCCTCGCAAGGCATTGCTTCACTTTCCCATGGCTTAGCTAATCTGCTGCTGTGCTGTTCGTTACTGAGCCTTTTAAAAGTCAACAGATAATAACAGGAGATAAATAAAACCTTTGTCACTTACTGCTGCCTCAGTTTTACACAGTGCTGCCAAAATAAGTTGCAACAAGAACCTTTGAACAGAAGACCAGTCAAATGGTATGTGCTGATAAACGTTTGTTTAGAAGGCAGGCTTTTCCTTTCCTGGAACTTCTCAGTAATTAACCGACTGCACTCGACAAGACCCCTTCAGACAGCTGTTTAAAGTACTTGATCCCAAACTTCCTACCACTATGCACCCCTTTTCTCCCCCACAATCTCTCCCACATAAACCCAGTTTTCTGAAGTTTCTTCTATCAAACTATATGCATCAAGTGATAATTCTGAATTTTTTACATTTGTCAAACTAATGAATAGAGTCAAAGCCTTACTTATGCTCCAGTGAGCATGAGTTGACATACTTTCACACCACATGGCTATCCTTCCAGCTAAAAACAAAGAAACTGATGTTTTAGATAGCCTGAGCAGCCTAACTTGAAGTATATTCATTTATGCATTCAACACATATATAATGAACACCTATTAACTACCAGACATGATTCTAGATACTAGGGATATAGCAGTGAACAAAACACACAAAACTTCCCACCCTGATGGAGTTTACATTTTAATGAAGATAGGCAATAAGCAAGGTAAGTAAATAAAATATACAGACAGAATAAGTTTTAAGGGAAATAAAGAGCAAGAAGAGAGATGGGATGTGCAAGGCACAGTGGGGGTGCAAGGTGTTCTTTTCAATAGCGGGGTCATAAAAGGTCTGCCTGGGAAGGTGATATATGAGCAAAGATCTGGAGGAGGTGACAGAGTGATCCACTGAGATCTCTGGGAGAAGAGGGAGCAAGTAAAGGAAATAGCCCTTGACGAAGAAGCAAACCTAGTATGTTTGAGGATAAGCTACAAGGTTAGGGCAGCTGAGACAAAGAACAGAACCAGGAGATACAGGAGAACAACCTGAACAAAGTCTTGAGATTTGTGCTTTTACCATGGATCAGCTTTTACCAGGATGCGAAGGGAGACTTTGGAGGGTTTTGAGAAAGGAAATGGCATGAGCTTCTATTTTAATGGCATCATTCTCACAGTTGTGTGAGCTAATCAGATGTTTCAAAAGGCTCATGAAAGTAGTAAAGGTTGTCTCAAAAATTCACGACTTCAACATATTCATAAAAGCCCCAAAGTAGAAACAACCCAAATGTCCATCAACTGATGACAGATAAACAAAACGCAGTGTATCCATACAATGAGATTTATTCAGCCATAAAGAGATGAAGTGCTGATACATACCACAATGTGGATGATCCTTGAAAACATTACACTAAGTGAAAGAAGCCAGTCAAAAAAGACCATGTATTATATGATCCCATTTATGAAATGTTCACAATAGGCAAATCCATAGAGACAGAAAGACTAGTGGTTGCCAACAGTTGAGGAGAAGGGGAATGCAGAGTGACTGCTAATGGGTACATGGTCCTTTTGGGAGTGATAAAAATGCTACAAACTAGTGATACTGGTTGTATAACTTTGTAAATATACTAAAAGCCACTGAATTACATACTCTAAAGGGTAAATTTTATGGTATGTGAGTTATATCTTAATTTAAAGAATAGAGGATTTAGGCTTTTGAAAACTGCCAGGAAAATAGCTTCTCCTAATTCTTCCCCTCATGTAACACATAACACTAATAAAGTCTGTGAAACTGATTGATATAAATGTGCACCCAGAATAGTTTACCACAGGAGAGTAAGGGCACCCTTTTCTTCAATCTGTGACAGTACTGGCCCAAGTCATGCGTTGTGACTTGCTTCTTTCTTCCAAATGCCTCTTACATCTTGACTTTGCCCTCATCACCATGACCCTTTTCCACTTCACACAGGTAAATATGGCAGTGTGGCTGTGGTACCTACTCTTTTTTTTTGCTGTCTCTAATCTTTTCTAACAGAACAATCATAAAGCACCATTTTCAACACACCTGTGCCTCACTTAAGAATCTAAACTGGCTTCCTCGAGGCATTTCTCATATCACAGAATATATTGTCTGGAGAAAAAAAGAGATTTAACTATGATTTTTATCTTGCTTCTGCCTTAGAAATGGAGTTTGGATGCTGAAATGTTAAAAGATGTTTTGTTGGTTTATGTGGAAAATGGAATAAAAAGTTTGAAATCACAGCTAGCTTGGAAAATCCAGGAAGAATAGACAATGTATCAACTGCTTACTGAATCAAATTCACAAGCCAATTCTTAGCATTACTCATTCTATAACACTCATTTCCTTCCCACCTTGCTCTTCCTATATTCACTCTGACAGAGATGGCTTCTTCATTTTCCCAGTCCTCTCTTACCTTCTCTTTAAGACCCAGCCCTGGTTCCAGTTCTTCTATGACACTTCCAGGCGAGGCCAGTGGCCATTCACTCTGGTTGCTCTTTGTGAGCAGGCGTGACCGGTTGTCTGGAGTTCAGCCTGGGCACCCCTCACCCCTTTGGGATGGTAGTCGAGCTTGAGAACCATTATTGTAAGCATACTTTCCTCCCTTTACACGTAGGAATAAACAAGACAGACCAAGCCCTATAAGTTCTTAGAGAACTTATATCTAGTTGGAAAATAAGCAATATACATACTTTTAAAAAACTTAAGCTAATTTCATACAGTGATAAATAAAATAGATAAAAAGCATGCATAGTAATAAAGAATGGCTAAGAAAGTGGAAGAAGCAACTTTAAATATTCTGAGGATTCTCACTTATATGTGGAATTGAAAATAGTCAGACTCATAGAAGCAAAGAGTAGAATAGTGGTTACCAAAAGCTGGTGGTGGGGTGGGGGGATGAGCAGGAGATGGCCAAAGGTGCAGTTTCAGTTATGCAAGATGAATTCTGGAGATCTACTACACAATGCAGTGCCTATAGATAACAATACTAAGTTCTGTGATTAAATTTTGTTAAGAAGGTAGTAGATCTTATGTTAAGTGCTCTTATCACACACTAATAATTAATAATTAATAATAATAATAATAATAATAATAGGAATGTGAGCAAACTTTGAGAAGCAATAGAGATGTCTATGGCCTTGATGGCAATGGTGGTTTCAGAAGTATATACTATCCCCAAACTCATTAAATTGTATATATTAAATATCCACATATTTTCACATGTCAATCAAACCTTAAAAAAGTGGTTTTAAATTTTTTTTTCAGTGATATTTAACTGAGACCTGAATGACAAGAAAGAGCCAAGATATAAGCAAGGAGCACTTCAGATACAGGTTATAACAAGGTGGAGAAGTTTGAATGACAGAAAGGAGGGCAATGAACAAAGAGAAGAATGAACAATACAAGATTAAAAAGGGAGGCAGATGATGTTGGGGCTTGTAGACCATGGTAAATATTTGGTTTTTGTTCTAATTGTGATGAGAAGCTGTAGTAAATGGTTCGCAAAGATGACCACTACTCTCCTCACTTCCCAATATGAATGTCCCTTTGCAATGTGACATTAAGGCTCTTCCATCAAGAGGTGAAGTCTATCTTTCCTCTCCTTGAACTGGGGCTGAGCTGGGAACTAAGAAAATGTGGAAGAAGTAACATCGTGTGACATCGAGATTTGGCCTCAAGAGCCCCTGCAGCTTCCACTTATGATGCTGCCTGAGCCACCAGGTAAAGAAGCCCCATCCAGCCAAGTGATGGATGAGAGGCCATGTGACAGAGAACCAGGGCTGCAGTCAACAGCCAAAACACACTGCCCATGAGGCGATCTGGACCACCCAAACCCAGTCAAACAAGAGATGACTGCAGCCACAATAGCAACCCAGGGGAAACCAGCAGAAGCACCGCCTATGAGCCCCACCCAAATTGCTGACCCATTGACTGTGAGCCAATAAATAGTTTTGTGTTTAAAAAACAAAAATTTAGTGGTGGCTTGTTATGCAGTAATACAGAAATCTTTGAAGTTTTAAATAAGGAGTAAAATAACATTTTAATTTTTTTAAAGGCTTATTTTATCCCAAATACATTGATGGTTCTCTCATAAAAGTCATGGTCTACAACCTTTCTTAAAAAGATAAAAAATACGATGGTCTTCCTCAGAGAGAGAATATCGCTCATAGGGCTATGTCAGACTACTCAGGCTTAAATTCTTCTCTTCAAAATGAAATCTTATATACAAGCATATTAAAACTGTGCAAAACCACAAACACTAGACAACAAAGAGCTGAAAGTCATTTGACTCTATCTGATTTCGGCTAAGAACTGAATGAGAAAAACTGATGAAAACCAAGATCACATTTTAGACGAGAATTCATTTTGAAATGTGTTCCAAAGAAGAGTAGAAGGGAAGTATCCATGAACTCTAAACTGTGGAGTTTCAATTCCATGTTATGCTGAAATAATCAAGGAAGCATTACATCATTCTTAAAAATGATCTTTGAACACACAGTCTTGGAAACAACTTGAAAACACCCAGCACTCTTAAAATATAAAAAGCTATTTTGTGAAAAAAATTCTGTAATTAATAAAAGCCAAGATGCTTTCTCCTGCTGTGCATAATTATTTGATCTGCAGAGAAATGGGATTCATTTGGTTCTATAAATAGCATTATTTTTAAATGGTTTTTTAAGTGATAATATTTAACCAGTCTTTATGGCTATTTATTCACAGTACCCCATAGTATTTTCCATTAACTTCTCAACAATATTAACATTATCTTCCTGGAGTGTTCATCATCATGCTTTATTAGATATTATGGTTAGATATTATATGCCTTGAAAGGAAACTACAAAAGTACTTTCAAAATATTATTTAATTCCAATATCTTGTAGTCACTAGTAGGAATTGTGGGAAAATATGGTAGAGATATAGACTGGAGAAGTTCTCACCTACTCGACCACCCCACCACTCCAAGCCAAGGGCCCCCAGTCAGTCTATAAAGAAGATATCTACTACAGTAGATAAAGAAGAAAGGTGGCATGGAAAAGGACAAGAAAAAGAAAAAAGAATCCAAATGAAGGAAGATGATGAGGGAAATATAGTAGAGAAAAACAAAGGAAATTAGGTGAGGAAAAAAGAAGGGGTGATGAGAAGGCCGGATGCCCGAGGCAGAGAACCAGCCTTCCACAAAAGGCATGTCAGGCGATGACTCCAAGTCTATCGCATAATTATTAAGTTTCCTTCAGTTTAGCACACATCTATAGTTCATTCTGGGCACATCTTAGCCTCTTTCGGATCATGGACAATTCAGAGAATATGACAAAAGCAAAAGCAATAAAAAAGTAGAAATAGACTCTCTCTCCAGGTAAAAGTCACCACATACACTTACTGTTTAGTTCATATTTTCTGGAGTGTTCCAAGGACTTCAAATTGAGAAATTTGATGGTCTTGCCTCAAGGTGCCCGGGCAGCCACTCCCATACTAAAACTATCCAGAACAAAGTGGCTTCAACCAGCTTTAGAATATGACTATAATTGTTTCCTTGTGATGTTCTCCCCACATGAAATGTGTGGCATAGTTAGAACTTCACCAAAAAAAAAAAAATCTCGGCCTCCTGTCCTAGTTTAGATAAGAGAGATTAGTTCCGCTCTGCCACAAGCGCTGGCTGAAAGGTGGTTCTATCCACCTCGCTGGAGAAAGTCGAGAAGGAAAAACAAGTGGATCCACCTGGCAGCAACTCTCAGGCCAGTTCACCATGATTCTACAAATGCTATCAGACAAATGGCCTAAAGGGTCCAATGTCCCTCAAGTTAGTGGTATGTCTTAGTGATCTGACTTAACTTAAACTTTATTTCAGAATCCAGACCTTAGAAGTGGATATGTGATGTGGAATGATAAAGTTAATCCATATGTCAGAATCCAAAAAATGGAGGCTGCCCCAGTGGCCTGGCTCACGTCACAAATCTAAACCTAAGTCAGCCTGCACTTACTGGAAACACCTGTCAAGGAAACCAAATGTACCTGATCACAATCTAATGGTTCAACTTTAGCTAACTTACCTTGCCTTACAAGACGAGGCCTGCTTGCCTTATAAGACAGCGGTGCCCAATCTTTTTGGCACCAGGGACCGGTGCTCCTATGAGAATCTAGTGCCTGATGATCTGAGTGGAGCTGAGGCTGTGATGCTAGCACTGGGGAGCAGCTGCGAAATGAAGCTTAGCTCACTTGACCGCCTCTTGCCTCCTGCTGTGTGGCCCAGTTCCAAACAGGCCCCAGATTGGAACCAGTCTGCAGGCCCAGGGTTGAGGACCTTATTATAAGAAAATCCCCGACCAACCGCACTATCCTGTCCTGTTTCCACCTTGCTTCTATTAACATTCCATAAACTGTTTCTTGCCTAAAATCCCTCAGGAAGAGTGGGCCACCGCCAGTGAAATGCTGTACTCCCCCAATCCATGATTGCTTTCCTTTAAATAAGGACATCAACTTCGTTACTAAATTGTTTTTATTTTTGTTATTTGATAGGAGAGATAGGGACAAGAGGGGAGGGGAGAGAGAAGAGAGAGATCTTAGTACCTTGTGCTAGTTCTATGTTTGAAGTACAGTTGATCCTTGAACAACATGAATTTGAATTCACACAGGTTCACTTACGTGTATATTTTTTTCAATAAATAAAATCAGCTCTTTCTATTCACATGTTTCACATTTGCAGATTCAACCAACTGAGGATTTAAAACAGTATTTTCACATTCCTGACAGCCGATTCCCTACCCCAGATGAAAAATACTGTTTACATCTGTGGTTGATTGGCGAAGGGCCACGTGCAGTTAAGTTTTGGGGGAGTCAGAAATTATTCTTGGATTTTCCACTGAATGGGTGGTCAGCATCACTAACTCCTGTGTTGTTCAAGGGTCAACTGCACTTTCAAGCCCTGAAATTTTAGTTATCTATCCACTTTAAATGTAACTATTTGAAGAATTGCATTTTAAAGCTGCCTTGGAATTGCTTTTCAAACAGCTGTGTTTTTGCATTACCTGTTCTGTTATTTTTGCTAATAAATATAACTAACCAGTTACTTATTGAATGATAAGTACTATAGAAATGAAAAGTCATGTTAATTTTCTCTTGAAAATATCTCTCAGAAATAAAATCAAGGGTTATAATCAAAACCTATTATTCATAATAGTGAAAATTTAGAAACTGCCTGAAACATCTAACTGGTCTAAACACATAAAATGAAATAATACCATTCATCCATTTTAAAAAAAAGCATGTTCTCATCAGCAACGATATGGAACACTAAGCACTCATATTCATAGATGGCAGGAAAGTAAAATGGCACAAGCATTATATAGAAAAGTGTTAAACAGCTTCTCACAAAGTTACACATATAAACCTACCCTATGATCCAGAAATTCCACTTCAAGAGAAATAAAAACATATGTCCACAAAAAAACAAGAATGCTTATAGCAGCTTTATTCATAATACCCTCTCCCCCCAGTCCAAGTGGTCATAAATAGGAGAATGGATGAACAAATTTGATATAACTATACAATATAACATTAGACACCAATAAAAAAAGGATTTACCAATAAACACAATAACATAGGTTAATTTTTAAAATATACTGAGGGAAAGAAGTAGAATTCAAGAGTCGATTCTGTATGATTCCATTTATGTGAGACTCAAAAGTAGGCAAAATTAACCCACAAGATTAGAAATCAGAATAGTAGGTACAAGAGGAAGTGGTACACAGGTGTATGTATACATAAGTAAAACTTAATTGATCTGTAAACCTAAGATTTGTGCTTTTCTCTGTATATAGATTATATCTCAGTGATAATTTTAAAATCATGTTCTTAAAGAATATTTAAAGCCATGAGAATTTATTATATAGGGTTATGTAAAGAGCAGGATATAAAACTATATGTTACGGTATGATCCCAAATTGTCCAAAAATACGTAGGTGTAGAGATAAGACTGGAGGTACATGTACCTGAATGTTAAGAGTAATTAAATCTGCTGTAATATTAGGGTATTTTTATTACCTTCAATATATATTTTCTATATTTTGAAATTTCCACAAGAAGCATATTTTATTTTTAGGGAAGAAAAGACTTTTATGAGTTTCCCAGAACTACCCTCTCTTCCCCATTCCCATTGCTTCAATCCTGGCTGTGCCCTCATTTCTAAGTTATTGTAATAGCTCCTAATTGACTCCCCAGACTCACAATTCTGTCTAGCCCAATCTGCTTCTCTGGATATTTCTTCCATTTTTAAAAATAGAATTCTATTTTTTTATGTCACACATGCAACTTCTTTCCTTCTCTCTTAAAGTTTATTCTTCTCTGTGTCCTCTGGTTTCCTTCATGTGCCTTCCTTCCTGTCTGTAATGCTCTTTATCTTTCATGGAGGAAATTTCCTGAACTCTAGGCAATCCTTGGCTATCTACTCATATATAAGAGCAAGACAATTAACCCCAGCTCTTACTGAATCATATCATGCCCTAAACCTAACCCTAACTCTAACCCCTTCTCCAAGCCTTTTTTTCACTTAGCCACAGGCCACCATTCTCTCTGGATCCCTCCTTTATTTCACCCCCCTCTACCCCCTCATCACTTTTCCATCTTTTCTATTTATTTCTTCTCATCTTCCTGATCTGCTTATGTTGGAGTACCCTTAGGGCTCAGTCATGTTCAATCTTGACAATCTCATCTGGTCTCACGGTTTCAACTACCATCTATGTGATGTGATGATGACTCACAAATCTACAGCTCCAAATCTGACCTTTCCCCTGAATTTCAGACTGTATTTCTACTGCCCACCTGATATTGCCACTTAGATATCCATAGGCAAGTAAAACCAAAATCAAACACATTCCAGATTCCTGAGTTCTTCCCCCCACAAATCCTGATCCTCCCCAATCTTCTGCCTCTCAGTAAATGTTCCATCTTCCTTCAAATTATGTCCAGAACCTGACCATTTTAAGAGACTTGGCATTCTTTAAATATGCCAAGTGTGTTCCCACTTCAGGGCCTTTGTAGTTGCTTTGTCCTGTTCCTGCAATCCTCTCCCCAAATATGCTCTTGATTTGTTCCCTCGCTGCCTTCAGTTCTCTGCTCAAAGTTCCCTTTATCACTAAATACTCAACACAACACACCAGTCCCCACACATCCTATCGCCTTACCCTATTTTATGTTTATTCTTAGCACTTATCACTCTCTGACATACTATGTACTGGATTTACTCTTTGACTTGCTCATTTTTTGTGTCTGCCCTCTAGAATGTAAGCTTCATAAGAGCAGAGACTTATTTTATTCACTTATTTTCTATCCCTAGTGCCTGACCCATTATAGGAGTTCAGTCATTGAGGTGCTCATTAAAGATGTCAAATTATTGTAGAATGAATGAATGAATAATGAAATTTCTATTCCCATGGGCAGGGCTTGGTAGAAGGCCTCCAGAGGGATTAATCTGGCAGGAATCCATTTATTTTGATGAGGAAACCCCCAAATGTCAATGGCTATAAGCCTTTCTCTTAGTGAGTACCTACCGCTCACCCCACGAATCCTCCAATCCTCAGCCCAAGAAATAAGAGCCCAAACGCCAGCACTTTGGAAGCTTGGCCATGAAAGCAGCTGGAAGTTTCCAGTGTTCAATATGCAAATTTTGCACTTCCCTGTGTTTAGTAAGGTTCATTCATTCATTTGGCAAATATTTACCAAGCGACTATTAAATTCCAGGCACTGATCTAGGTACGTGAGATACATCAGTGATCAAAATAGACTAAAATCTTGAAATTTTGGAAGTCGTATTCTTGAATCCAGAGATCCCTTGTCCAGAAAATAAACCTTTTATTTTCTGCTAGGTCTGGGGAAGGACACTTTCTTACTTGAGCCAGGTGGGGAGAGATTCTGGGATTATAAGTGATCCTTAGATGTACCGTCAGCAGGGTTGCTAATCTGGCAACTCTAACTTTCAATCATTCCTTGTGTTTTCAGCTCCCCATCTGTAACCTCACTCTACCCCCTCACTCTGTACTCCACAGGTACCTGGTGATGATGTCTTCAATTCTGTAGCTTCTCTGGGTTACAGTAACACAAAAGAGCTTTCTTCTTTTCTCACTCAGTTCTGCTGAAGTCAGTGAAGACTGATGTATCCCCATTCAGCTTCTTAAATATAATTTTCTCCTCCTTCCTCTTTGTCCTGGAAAGTTTATGTGTTCTTTTATTCCTTTATTATAATTTTAGGAAGCAGATATAACTCACTACATTTAATCTCCATATTTAAGCAGCTAACCTAAATGTCATCTCCAGCATAACCTTCTTTAAACATAATAACATATTTTAAAGAACATATCCATTGAGCACCTATTCTGTGCAGGACATGTGCTGAGCATCTTGACAGTGTTTGTACCTCCTGATCTGCCATGCCTAGGAGAAATTCAGTCCTCTGGCAATGCCCCCATGCATACTCGCTAACATACACACACCCAGTAAACATTGGATTCAGCCTTCCTATCTTACTTAGTCTGTGTAGCCAGGGACATAGAAACAATATAGAGGTTCCTGATTCTTATGTCTCACTCAAGTCCAGAGGTTCATTTGGTTTTTCACCCATTCCTATACTTGATTCTGTACTAAACTGTCAGGGCTCATTCCCTCAGTTCATTCACACTTTATTGAAAAGACTAGGACATTCTCCTAATTTTAAAAAACACATTTGTCTGGAATTATTGCAGCCAGAAGAAACAGTGAACATATTAAGAATTAAGATTAAGATTTAATGAAGAAATATTTGAAAAGATGCTCTCAACATCACTAGCTATTAGGGAAATGCAAATCAAAACCAAAATGAGATATCATCTCACACCTGTTAGAATAGCTATAATCAACAGGACTAGTAATAATGAGTGTTGGAGAGGATGTGGAGAAAAAGGAACCCTCATGCACTGCTGGTGGGACTGCAAACTGGTACAGCCACTATAGAAAACATATGGAGGTTCCTCAAGAAACTAAGAATGGATCTACCATATGATCTAGCAATCCCTCTACTGAGTATTTGCCCCAAAGACCTGAAAACCCATATCCAAAAAGATATTTGCACACCGATGTTCATAGCAGCATTATTCACAGTGGCCAGGACATGGAAGCAACTGAAGTGTCCTACAATAAATGATTGGCTAAATGGAATACTCAGCCATAAGAAGAGATGAAACACTGCCATTTGCAACAACATGGGCGGACCTCGACATAATCATGTGAAGTGAAATAAGCCAGAAATAAAAAGTTAAAAATCACATGATATCACTTATATGTGAGATATAAACCTAGAAGCAGCAAATGAACAGGACAAACAAACAGAGACTCATGGACATGGACTACAGGCTAGTGGTAAAGGGGTAGGGGAGGAGGGGAGAGGTAGATGGAATAAAAGGGGTCAAATATAGAGGGGAGGAGGAGGTGAAGTGGGTAAAGGGGATCAAATTTATGGTAGCTGAAGGAAATTGGATTTTATGTAGTAAAAACACATTAGAATATACAGATATCAAATTATAATGTATGCCTGAAAATTATATAATTGTATTAATAAATATTACTCCAATAAACTTAATTTAAAAAAATTAAGATTTAAAATGGCCATGAGAATCTTGAGTTTTAGTTCTGCTCTGAAACATCATTTATTTATTTTAAAAATACTTGGGAATAAATAGCTGAACCTTTCTCATTGGGTTGCCATGAGAATTAAATGAGATCATGCATGGAAAAGGCTTAGCATAAGATCTGGAACAAAGTAATACATGAAATCTAAAGAAAAGTTCAGCTTTCCTGGCTCTTCACATTGGTCCATGTGATTATTAACTCAAATTTGAAGCAGGCCAGAATCTACTTTGCTCTGATGAATCGATTTCTTTGTGGTCTCTCCTGGAGGGGGCTCAGATTTCCCTCCCACACAAGATTTACTCCCTACAACTTAGTTCAGATCTCCCAGAGTGCCACTTAGCAGAGCCACATTTATGGCTCTTGGGATTAGGAGACGATTTCAACATGTTGGGTGAGGGTTCATAAGACCTTGAACTTGGGTTAGAACTGAGTGGCAGATGTATTTAGTGTTCACTTGGCAATCCACATGCTCTCCTTGAACCCCCAGCCACCTCTGAAGTTAGATTGATGCTATATGGCTAGTGTAGGAAAAGAAATGACAGTGTCATTTCTAAGTGAGGCAGTGAAAATCTAGAGCACCTCCTTCTCCCTCCCCCTTTCACAGTGACATCCAAGGTTATATGCCCCAAACAGTGAACTACAAGATGGTGGTGAGTGGGGGAAAAAATGAATTCTGGATCCTTCAGTGAACCTTCAGAACAAGCCTCCAGTCCACCCATTCCATCATAGTCAACTAATAACACAAGAGAGAAATAAACAGCTGCTACAATAAGCCACTGAGATTTGGGGTTTAATTCATTACACACTATGTCTAGGAAATTAAATCAGTTTAATAGAACTTATAAAGGTAAAATTAAAGGGATATCATCTTCTTTAATGGCAGACTAGGTAATTCAAGCCAACCTTTATACTAGAAGATATGTATTTTTTTAAATGTCTACTCACTGCCAGCATGGCAGTGAAAAATTACCTGTCTACAATGTGGCAATCCAAGAGAAGATGAAAATCCAGAGAGGTGAGCCTCACATATGAAACTACTTTTCTCCTGGGAGCATTTGGAAATTATAAGAAAGCCAATGTTTGCTAGCTGGGCAGTTTGATAGCCTGGTATGAATATAAAAGTTGGATGCCAATAAAAACACAGGAGTGTGGCCTGGGACTATGAAGTGCTGTACTGTAGCAATAAGAGTGAGTTGAAAAGTAAAAGAGCCTTCACACTGCCTTCAGCTCAGCTTCAAACCATCTAAGTGGCCCAAAACTTTTCAGGCCTTGCATTTGGATGCAAGAGATCCCAGAATGCTAATGCCTTCAGACTCCTGGAAGAAGTAAACAAAAATCCTCTCTAGAGAGAAAAAAACAAAAACATTATTTTAATTCTAAAATCATTTCTGCAAACAATTTTCCACACACACTTTCAGATTCAAAGGAAACTAGGCACAGACCAAAATAAGACAACAAACAAGGATCAACCAAACCCACAGAAAACAGAGACAGAATTCCATGGTCTCCAGATAGTGGCACTGATCAGACTTCAAAATAATTAGTTTACTATGTTCTAGGAAGAAAACACAGGATTGAAAATTTTAGCAGAGAACTAAAAATATTTTTTAAAAGACATAGCAAAATCAGAAAAGAATCAATATAAGTTCTAAAACTGAAAAGACAATAACTAAAATTAACACAATGGATAGATTTTTACCAGATTAGATCTTGCTGAAGCGAGAAATAAAAATTTAAAAATAAGTCAGAAGAAGATATTCAAAATGACACAGAAAAAGGCAAAGGTCTGGAAAGAAATGTTTAGAGTCTCACATACAGTCCAGCGTCCATTTAACTGGACTCTTGGAAAGAACATAGGAAGAGGATGGAGCAAAAGCAATATTGTGAGAGGCAACAGCTAAAAAGTTTCCAAAACCGATGCTAAACTTTGAGTCACAGATTGAAAATAAAGTTAAATGGACTTGGCAGGGAAGAGAGAAAGAGCTACTTTTTGAAAAGTCAAAGACGACTTTAAGAATTCTAGCTCCAGCAAAAGGGTGATGTGATTAACTGAGATAAAAAAAAAAATGGGGAAAGAAGAATAGGTTTGTTGAGCTCGGGAAGAGGCAGTATGAAATAGAAAGAGCAGTGTTCAATTTTTACCTGTTGAATTTAACATCCAGGCAGGAATAACAAATGTGCCATTATTTCTTGAATAACTATTATTTTTCTTGTCATGTTCAGGAGTCTCCAAAACTTTCATTCTTTTAAAAGAACCAGTCAAGTCTTTCTTGTCTCAAGAATCCAGCACCCTCAGGCCTCCTTCACTTTACTAGAATCCATGGTTTGCCTCCAAAAGTTGATCTACAAATGGATATTTGCAGCAAAATGTACAATGACTTGCAAACTGCATATACCTGATGTTCAATTGTAATTATCTGTTCAATGCAACCTTCACAATACCCGTCAAAACAAAATAATGTGCTTTTTAGTTTTTAAGACCATGATCTAGGACTCCAATTTTTTTTTTAATACTATAAAGCCAAGTTATAAAGGTACTCTAAATGCTTTATTAAAATGTGGAATTTCTGCATAGGACACTGACTTTAAATGTTGGAGTAAATAAAACTCAATGTCACAATCTAGAATATTACCTTAGGGAATATCATGAGAGTATTTTTTAATAGTTATTTGACTTTATTAACAGAAGGAAAAATAAAACACTGGCTACGATAAATTTCTCATTTTTTTACTTAGTAAACAGCACGATTTTCACAATAAATGCTGTGGCTAATAGAAGAAAATAACATAGCATGCTTCCTTTTCAACTGAAAAGGTCCCAAAAAGTTAAAAGATAATAATGATGGTAATTAATGTTTATTGAGCACTTTCTACATGCCAGAAACTGTTCTAAGGGACTTAAATGAATTCACTCATTAAAGAGATTTAAAAATATCTGATAACATAAACTATATATCAATGACATAAAAATTATTACTTAATGGAGAATCAGGCAATTCTTTTTTTTCCCCTCAAATATGTTCTTTTTATAAAATACACTACGACTCTGCTGGTACAATTAGGGACCAGAAGTATATATATATTTATAAATAAATAAATAAATATATATATTTATAAATAAATATATATATTTATAAATAAATATATATTTATAAATATATATATATGGGAGAAATTAGAAAAACACTTTACAATAATAAACTACAAGTAAATCTATCATTTTCCCCACAATATTATATTAGTCTCCTGAGAGTAGAAATAAAATTTTCAGAAACAATAAACAGGAAAATAATTTTATTTTCAAACAATCCCTTACATGCCAACATTAAACTTTTAATTATTAAATTTTAAAATATATAGTAAGCTTATTCATGTTATTGCCTTATGCAATCAAATTTTTCAACAGTATGAGTCTAGTTGTCCCGTATAGTTCACTCTAGTATTTCTCTGTGGAACTACTGCTATATTATTGTGATTTCCCTATACATCATTCCAAAGACAGTCAATAGAAATACGTCAACCATAATTTTGTATAACTTAATCAAGCTTCCTAATATCACCAACTGAAACAGCTAAAAACTTTTTTTTTAACAGAAGACTCAGGAGAATTTTGCCTGATAAAATGCATGAACCAACTTCTTAAATTATCAAATATCTTCAAAATTTTTAAGTAATGTGGGACATTATTTAACAACATTCTTGATATTCTGAAGGAAAGAAATTTAATAGCCAAACCCTTGTCTACTTCTCGGCCAATCTGACCATCAGATTCCTGAAAATTTGCTATTCTGCTTAGCTTTTTCTTTTTTTAACCTCTGAATGTCTCATGTAGTCTGTGACCCTTATGATTTAAAAACTATGAATTCACAGAATCATTTGACTCTTCAGATCATATAAGAACCTAACCGTCTTTGAATCCAGCCCCTCATACGATGTTTGGAAAGCTCTCTGCCACATCAACCCAAATGTTTCCCATTCTCCATGCTTGCCAAAATAGGGAGTTAACTAAAGAAAACCCACTCCGTTTTCAGTTTTCACTATTAAAACTGTCTTCCCTATCCTGAGGTGACATTTTCTTCACCAAAACTACCCCCTAATTTGGATCCTACCAATCTCCTCACTGTCCCCTAGAGAATGACTTCGAGTGAATCCATCTCTTCTTGCTTTACTTTCCTTAGTTGTAAAATGATGGTAAGGAATGTATGGCATATGGGTGTGGAGATTAAATGAGAATGTTTATAAAGCGCCTGGTGCAACATGGGGCTTCTGCAAGCAGTAGCCTTTATTAGGAGCAGGGAACCTTCCTCTGCATGGCTATTCTCAGAGATGTAATGGCAGCTGTTGTCTTCAATCCTGCAGGCCAAATAGCCCCATGTTCTCTCCTTTTCTTTGAAAAACATGGTATTGTCTCTCTTATTTCTCTAGTCATTCCTTTCTGAATAAGTTTGGTTCTTTGAGAGAAGAATCAACTGCTAATCAAAAAAAAATTATGTATATATGTGTATATATATACATATATGTGTATGTACATATATATACACATATATACATATACATATATATATATAACATATATATCATCAACTTAAGACAAGTCTCATATCCAAATGTGTCATTGCAAGACAATATTTCTCTCTTCTCTATTGCTGATGAAATCTCCTCTCCCCTCCCCCACCTCCAGCATCTCCATATTTGACCAAGCTGGGCTATGGGGAAGTCAATAGGTATGGATACTTTCTGGTTCTAAGGTGATGAGAAGACAGAAGTGCCCCTAAGACATTAGGTTGTATCTGAGAAGTTTCCCTCTTCATTCTGGTAGGATGTCAGCTCTTCCTCATTGAGGGTCACTCCTCTCTGTCCTCTCCATTCCTTCTTCTGGACTTCACAATTCTGGGTTGTGGCTCCATATGACATCTTCTTTTTGGGACTTGCAAAACTCTCGTGGTTGAGTTCTGTTTCCTCAGCTAATTCATCTTGGTCAATGATGCCACACTTCTCCTCAGATAGATTCTCGGGGTCAGCCCACTCCTGTTTCTCCCCGGAAGCAAAGACCCCATAGAAGATGACACCACTGTAGTGGACCAGGGCAGCTATGAGGAACACATTCTGCCATTCCTCACGGGTCTAAATGAGGAAACACAGTACCAGTTAATATTTTAACCAAAACCAGAGATCAACAGCATGTTCTGGCACAAAAAAGCTTGGTTCACCCCAAAGGCAGCACTCTGCTTCTTGGGAACATGTGTCAGAAGCATGCCCGGGATCCAAACAGAATTTGAGTATTTAAAAAGTGAAAGTTAAGACTACAATGAATATGCATTTTTTAATCTAGAGAAATGCTTTACAAAATAAACATCACGTAAAACACATGCAGCACCATTTCATAGCTCTTTTAAATATGCTAATGGGGTTTCCACTCACTTATTGAGTTAAATTAAACTAGCTTTAGAAAATCATCATCTTAAATATCAGAGGTCTCCTTCTTGCTTGCTGTTGGATACTTAACAATTTGAGCCATGAAAATGTTCAATCTTGACTATCAGTAGCTTATTTACAATCACGTTTTCTGTGTAAAATATAGAATCACAAAATAATGGCATTTGTGTTTAAGGTTAAGGGAAGATAGTATCTGAGATTTAATAGTCATGTTACTGATCCTATCATCTTATGAACAGAGGGGAAAACATTGATCTTCTGCCTATAAAAAAAAAACCCAAATCCTAACTTTCTTTTCTATCAAAAGACATGAAAAGTTGCTCCAGGAAGTCATATTTGTAATAAGCAATCTAACTAAAAAAAAAAAAATAGTTGGGTAAAAACACCAAAATATCAAAAAATTCATATTTGCAGAAAGCAGCGTCCTGAACTTTATCAGTGACAGAGATGAAGAAACCAGAGATCAAGTGTCCTGTGGTTGAACACTGGATGGAGCTGGGATCCTCTTCTACCCACTCTGGTCTAAATGCACAAAGGTTCAATAACAACTAAGTGCCACACCCTGGTAGGTTCTTACAAAGGGTCATAAATGACTTGTTTATTTCTTCATAATATGGAAATGTAACAGTATTAATATTTATTAATATTAATATTTATTCCGGAACATGCTAAGCAATAGATTGAAATGGGTTATAAAGCTTAATTACTTAGAATTATAAAATGATCTGGAGTACAATCAACTCCTGAGTCGATTGCCTCAGTTTCTTACTGTGTCTCAAAATGGTCTATACAGTGTTCGCCCCAACTACACACACATTTTATTTCTTTGTCGAGGAAATATGGAACCAAAATTAATCAGCCTTATTGCTATCAATAAATGATAATTTTTAAAAAAAAAGAAGAAAAAAAAAAAAAGAAAAGAGAAATAGAAGAAGCTCAAATGACTTAGCCAAAGTCAAGGACATACTTATTTACAGGCTGGGGTAAGGCCTTGAGATTTCAAGTTTATAGAGTATTTCAGTCCTTTGATACTGTAACCCACAGCTCCAGAGGAGACCATTACCTTGTGCTTGGTCATTGCACCGACAATGAGGGGACAGACCATTCCAGAGAGGGTCCCCACTCCATTTGAGATGCCCATGAGAATGCTGGCATAGCGTGGAGCAATATCCAGGTGATTGACATTAAAACCTACAGTGAAGCCAAAACCTCAAAATCAGAGTTAAGAATAGAATTCCAAATACAGTTTGGAAAATACTTAGCTTCCCCACAATGCTCATCAATCTATGTACCTTCTTCTAGCACATGACTAATGGATATCTCTACCAAGAGGGCTGGGTTGAGGGTTGCCAGGCTGTGTCTGCACAGAGCAGAAAAATGTGCTGTGATTGATTAGCAGTGTCTACTCTGGACTTTCTGTGGGGTTCAGAACTTCAAAATAATAGTGTTTGGGGCAATACTGAAAAGCTAAAAGTCTGGGTCACATTTATTCAGAGTAAATAATCACAGAATCACATTCAGTGTGATTAGGACCAAACCCTGCCTCATTATATCCTCCCTCCCAGCCCTTGACTTACTCCTAAAAGGCTACCACAGGTAAGTGTGCCTTAGTGGCCATGTGGCATAGAGGAAAGGGTACTTTTTTGATAATGAACATTTGCACTAACATTGGCAAAATCCTCTGTAATTTATAAAATACTTCCACGCATATACTCGATTTGGAGTTTGTAAATCTGGATTTGAATCTTATTTTCACCATTCAAGTCATTTTTAGGCCTTTGTTTCCTCATCTCTAATATGGAGATAATATTACCTAAGCCATAAAGATGCTATAATATGAGAACCAGGTGAAGTATATATGCAAGAGCTCTTGGCAAATAGCTAGGCTTTACTAACTACCACTAGTACCACTAGCTACCACTATTACCTATATTACCTACTCCTACTGCCTCTGCTGCTGCTCTAAGCAAGCAAGCATCTTCTCTCTCAGAAGTCTTTTTATCAAAAGATATGCTGCGGGGAGTGGTAATAAGTGGTAATAAGTCAGCAACACTTCACTATTTACCTGTTTATCAAGAAAAAAGAAGGAGTGGAATGAAGGGGGAAGCACTGAGAACCACCTACTCAAGTCAATATTGCCCAGGGGTGATTTTAGAGTCAGACAGACCTGCCTCTGGCAGCTTAATTGAGATGCAAATCTGGACAAAGAATTTAAATTTTCTGAACCTCCTGTCCTTCATCTATAAACTGGAATAATCATTCTTATAAAATTGTTGTAAGAATTAAGTTAAATGATGTATGTCCGGTTCTTCATCTATAAACTAGAATAATCATTCTTATAAAGTTGTTGTAAGAATTAACTTAAATGATGTATGTCCATTATATGATAAACCAACACGTATGTTTTTTTCTAGGTTATCCATTTGTCTTATTTACCACTATCTCCCCTGAACTGTCAGTGTCTGGTACATAGTAGGCACTTAATAAATAATGGATTAGTTGATTACCAATTTGAGCTATGAAATTACAGCAGGGGGTTGTAATATTTATTTATTCATATTTTTGTTTTCCTTTATCTGGCTCTTTCATTCTCATTTCTGTGCAAAGAACCTGAAAAAAGGATTAAAAAAATTTTTTTTTCTTTTCCAAATTGGCACATTGGCTGGTTGTTTTTTCCTACTTCCATTCAGGGAGAATTAAAAAAAAAAAAAAAAAAAAAACCTTTTTATAATAAACATGCTGTCAACATGGCAGACAATCAGAATATAAAACAGCTGCAAAATTAATTAATCTTACTGTTGATTCAAATGCAATAAACACTTTATTAGAAAAGAACCCAGAGATAAGAAGCGATTAATATGATTGGTGAGTACTATATTCTGATACAAAGCTCAGGCATCTGCATTCAGCTAAAGATAATGTAAGAAAAGCCACTTAGGTTTCTAGCTGCACAATTCTAGCATTCAGGGGGAAAAATCTATGAGAAACTGAGATATTGATGGATTTTTTTTTCTTCAGCAGATACAAAAAATAAAATAAGAATTGCACAACAGCTGGGAGAGTCTGTCTTCTCTTCATAGGACATTTCTCAAAATAGGCATCACCTAACTGTTGTATCTTTCTAATTTCACCATTGTCAGCTCTCTTGTCTGTGATCAGTTCCTAAATTGTGAGCATATTCGCTGGCATCCCTACTAACTCTGTATAAAGTTGGCAGATAGTAGATCTGAGGAATTATTGTCCCCACAATGATAGTCCCCCCCACACACCAATCACTGTTGGGTCAGACAAATTTGTATTCCAGTCCCAACCACTTAACTTACCAGGGCAAGTTAAGTCACCTTTCCAAGCCTCAGGGTCCTCACTGGTAAAATAGACATAGCAATACCCTTCTCACAGGGTTACTACAGGGATTAAATTAGATTACGTCTGAAAAAATAGTTAGTCTGGAGTAAGCGCTAATAAAAATAATGGCAGCTGTTGTGATTTGGGGTATTGGATTTCCCTCCTCCTGATTGTGTCTTAATTGGCAATATCAGGGAAATATGAACCTGAATATTTCAGTATCTTTGGGGACAAGATATGAATATCTTTTGCCTAACAGAGCTATCAAGGAAAAGTAATCCTCAGCATCCTACTGGAAATAAGTTGTGATTGTTCTCTCCTCACTACTCAAAGTATGGACCACTGGACAGCCAGAGCAGCATCACTGGGGAGCTTGTTAGAAATAAAGTCAGGCCCCACTCTGGACCTGCTGAATCTTAATCTGTATTTTTCAGAATCCTAGGATGATTTGTATGTACCCTGAAGTATGAGAAGCACTGGGCCAAAGTGAATAGTAATTGAACAATAATAGTGAATGCTTATTAATTTTGTTATGCATCAGGCACTGGACTAAGAGCTTCCAATGCTTTATTTCCACTAGAATGTAAACTTTATGAGGAAAGAATCTTTGATTTTTTTTTCATTGCCGTATCCCCCTCACCAAGAACAGTACCTGGATCTTGGGAAGTGTGAGTGAATGCATAAATTATCTTAATTCTTCGAGATCTCCCAACAGCGCTACAGGGTTGCCATTACATCTCTCTAGTCTCTAGTAGGAGATATTGAAGCTTGAGGATTTAAATAAGTAGTAATTTTTGTATAAATAGGTAGTAAAGAGAGATCTCAAACCCAGCTCTATGTACCTCCAAACCCAAGTCCTTAGCTGCAAGCTACTTTTACAGTCGACATTTTTCCCTCATTTTTTCTATTCATCAGCTCTACTGATAAGATTAAACCCCTATTTTAGGGTAGCTTAAACCAGAGATTTCTATTCTAAGACCGTACCACTCTGTTTGATCTTTTAGGCGGCCTGGAATGGTGGAGAGAGCTCAGGCTTGGAGCCAGGCAGAATGGCCCTTTAGTTCTTCCTTTGCCACTAATTGTGTGACCATAGGAAAGTATCTAATTTTTCTAAGTTTTAGGTACTTCATCAGTAAAATAGTGATATTACTACTTACTTCACAATGTCATAAGATAGATATAACGTATGTAAAGTGTTGTTTAAGTGATCATTTTAGTATTACAGTATGTTTTGAAGGTAGAAAAATAACTGGGTTTCACTTTTTCACTATGAGATATGATAGTGCTCTGGTCTCTCACACATAGTAGGCTTCTTGCTGCTCCTCTAATATGGAGATACTGATAGCACCTAGAGGAGCTGTGAGAATTACAGGGGTTAACACAGCCGCAGGACATGGAGTCTGTGCTTAATCAACATTAGCTCTCATCATCACCGTTATTACTCTTACTACCTGTTCTAGCCTATTCAGAAAGTCACTTCCCCTCTCTGGACCTGCATTTCCTTGTTTGGAAAATGAAGACCATGGAAGAGACAAAGTCTAAAGAAGCTTTCCACTCTAGAAAGCTTCTGAATCCACGACTATATGTCAAAGGACTGGATATTAGCAGTTCCCTTGTAGGAGGTGAAGACTGAAAAGGTTGCAAAAGACTCTGTTAGGTAGGGTGAACTGGTGCTGAATTGTGAAAGTGCCACTTCACCCCAGACACACGCTTGGGCCTCTGCCTGTGCCTCAGAGAGCTACACTGTGTCTATTTCCAAGATGAAGAAATTAGGGGCAATTCCAGCCTGACTGGGTTAAAAAACCCAGTGACCTTACAAAGCCATACACCCTAGATGACATTCTCTAGTCCGTGGCAGTGCTCCTTGGGAATGGCCTGGATACTAAAGGAAGGTGATACAATATCCTTTTCCTTCCTGCCTCATAAGACTTGCTGGATCTATAGAAAAGATTTGGAAACCCAAAGGACATTTTACCTGAAATAGCAAAGCCACTAAATCCTACGGCAAGTATCAGAAAGGAGATAGCCACCCCCTTGGTATGGGAAAAGCCAACCACCAGGAGTAAGGTTGCCTCCATGCCAAAACCTGCAAATGAAACAGCAGGGGGAAAAAAATGTCACTTTCATGTCAGTCATCCCAACATCATGAATTTTGCAAATAAGAATCGACTAATATTTCCATGGACCTAAGTTTTTTAGTACACACATTCTGGAATGGTGCTTATAAGATTATCCAGGTGTTTCTTGACTACATGACTATGCTACTGTTACCCAGGTGTTCTGTGAGATTTCTGACACTCCCCTGGTGTACCTTGAACACAGAATGGTCCCAGTAGGTTCCAGCGATGCCCCTGGGGTGAGGGATGTTTACTATCAGTTGCTTCATGGGTGTTTGCTTCATCATTTCTAACTATAAAAACTCTCCTATACACTGTCAGTGAGTCCTCTTAGTTTACATAAGTTATGGCTTCTCACAGAAAAATAAAATGACAACACTCTTAATATTTATTGTCAAAAGTGACCTGAAAGCGATAAATGAATATCCGAAGCAGAAAGCAGCTCCTTACTGCTTGAAAACATAAAGCAAAATTCTTCCTTTTCAGAAATTCACCAAGCTCTCAGGCCTTTTTATAAAAGCCATGAGATATTTGCACAGAAAATACAGCAGGACAAATGCCCTTTCTGTTCCTTTCGTTCAGAATAAGTGACTCCAATACAACAAAAAAGGACGAGGAAATTAGAAAGATGTTCCTTCTTACAAAAACAAAACAAAACAAAATACAAACACATTCAGCCAACAGCAGACAGAACAATGGTATAAATACCATTTCCAGGTATAAAAGTGCCCTGGGAAATGGAAGACAACGATGCTTCATTCTGGAGACAGCTGATTTCAGACATCTCCATACAACTGTCCCTCTATTATTTACTCCTAAACACACAAAGCAAATCACCACCATCATCCTCTTTCTTCTGCAAATTAATCTTTTATCCTCCTGTGTTTAGAAACTCCACTTTAGAATCAGACAGACTTAGGTTCAGATTCTACCTCAACATCACTAATTGTGTGACCTTGGACAAGTCACTTCACCCCTTAGATTCCTCATCCTCAAAAATGAAGCTAATAATACAACCTTAGAGGGCATCAGAAGATTAAATGAAATTGGGCATCTTGAGCACATGAGCACTGCTCAACAAATGATAACAAAAATCCAACACAGAAATCTCAAAACCTTCCTCTTTCTCAGCTTATGCATCAGAATTTGTGTTTCGACCTCAGAAATACCTGTCAAAACTGACCTTGCTCTCCCCTCCTCTGCACCTGTCTTAGTCCTGTGCTCCATTACCTCTCACTTAGACAACTTCAGCAGACTCTTAATTGGTTTTCCCATCTCTTCTTCTTCTGCTCCATTTTCCCATATCACTAAAATCTGATCAGTTACCCCTTTGCTTAAAACTTTGTCAAAGGTTCCACATTATTAGTATAGTGCTGTATAATAAATTCCTCCTGCTGTTCCTGTATCATTTCCTTCATCCCTCAACTCCTTTACCTCTGCACGTGTCCCATATAAAGCCTTCCGCTGTAGTCACACAGCAGGGCGATTAGCTATTTCTTAAACACAACACTGTTTCATGCCTATATGTATTTTCATGAACTATTTCTTCACCTAGGATGCTCTTCTCCCACCACTTATTTCTCCTTTCTGGAGATATTGTATCCTTGACAATCAAGTTCAAATATTACTTCCTCTAGGAAGCTTTCCTGACAGCCCTCCCCCTCAGCCACCAGTAGAGCTGACACCTTCTTCTTACTAATCTCATAGAACTTTTCAACATTCCTTATAATTTTCCATTTGTGTTTCTGCCTCCCTCATAAAACTGTGATATTTTCCAGGGAATGTACCGTGTATATAGCACAGAGCCTGGCTAGCATGCAGTGATCACTCAAAAAATAAACTGATATAAAGGAAAGAAAGGAAAATCAAGATAACTAAGTTGAAATACAAGCTAGAATACTTTTTACAAATCTTGGTAAGATGCCTACTTTTCTGAGTTTGTTTCTTTGAAACTATCATAGACACGGGGCAAGCATCAATAATTGTATTAGGTGGTCATCTAAAGAGAATGATGAAATTATGGACCAGATGTGTTTTTTAAACTGTGGGTTTTATATCATTGCTACTTATTAATAATTCTGTTTCAATAATTTAAATTATACATGGGGCTAAATTGCTAGTGTTTTATATACTAACTATGTGTATTTTAGAAGTGGCCTGTCTTAAATAACAAGACCCATGGCTGATACCTCTTTTCTATTAACATTCTCAACAAAGTTAATTTCCCCAAAGAATTAGAATGAAGACACCGTGTGAAGAATAACAGCTAACATTGGTTCATTTATGAGAAAAATATCTTTGCCAAACAGATTTCCAAAGAAGGAAAAAGCACTTAAGAGCCTAAATGATTCCTGTCTAGAGTGAAAATGCTAGAAATAGGATTGTGTGTTTCAGGAGTTAAAGACAAAATTTGAACTTCAGCAGTAATCAAAAGATCTTTGAAAGTAAACCTATTCAGAGCCAACAAGAAAAACAAAACTAGGATTTAAAGTCTTGAGAAATTTTTCATTTCACATTAAAACAACCTGAAATCACACAGACAACCAATTAAGCCAGGTAGAATTTTTGACCTTAGTCACACTTTACATGTACTACAGAGGGAGGAACAATAGTTTGACAACTGTCCTTGAGGACTTGGAAATGTGCCCTGATGCAGCATGAACTAGAATAGGTGGTCTGTTTGCTTTAAATGATTCTAACTGCAAATATCCCTTGCCTACAGAAGGAAAAGGAGGTGACAGACTCTAAGAAATGTGTGATCTTTCTTAGATGATAAATGTCCTCTATATTTCTTCTTAGAAAATAACGAAACCAACTAAAATTCTCTAGACAATCATAGATCATACAAGTGTTTCATCATATCCAAATCAATCTGGCTTATCAGCAATCACACAAAACTCTGTCTCCATGTATTTATCTCTAGTCTAGCATCTCTGCATTTAAGCAAAGTGAAATGACCATGGTCTTTTTTTTTTTTTAATTTTCTAGGTAAAGCTTACTTTTTCTGTTGTGTCAAAATATAAAATGACATGAAAAGTCATGTGAAGAGTTTTCTTGTTTTTTTTTTATTGTTTGTGAGTGTGTGTGTTTGTTTGTTCTAAGATGGGACTGAGGCTGAGGAGAGGCTATATATACATTCTAGTTTCTGTAAAAAAAAAAAAAAAGAAAGAAAAAAAAGTTACTGTCAACAGACACTTTGCTAGCACTTAAAAATGTTTGAGAATTCTCGCCGCCACCACCAAACACCAAAATGACCAATTATGGAGAAACAATGGCCACAGTGATTGGGGCAAAATTAAATATAAACAAGACATTCTTATAAAAATATGTTTAGTGTCTTTAAAAAACCTGTCTTCAGAAAAAAAAAATGTGCACACAAAGTTTAAAACCAGAATTTTCCTTCAAGTTCCAGATTTAGAGGTTGCATATTTGGGGCCATGGGAAATATAATTGAATAGCAGATATTTATTGAATGCCTCCTCTGGAAAACTTCTGTTTTGTCAATCTTTGAACACAGGAGAAGAAAAAGAGCATTAACATGTGTTGGCCCCATGCTAGGTGCATGTACATGATGGTTGATTTTACCTTTATAACAACCATCTGAGGTAAACATTATTAAAAACATTAGATTTAAAATAAGAAGAAAGTTAGGATCAGAGAACTTACAAATCCATCCGCTTCCCTCCACCTCTATTGATGCTACTTGAGTTCAAGTCAACATCTCTTAACAGAAAAACTGAAACAGCCTCTTAGCTTGTCTCCCTGCTTTTACTCTTTTGTTCTGTGTTCAATTGTTCAGATTTAAAAACATAAGTCAGACCATATCCCTTTCATTGCTTTAACCCCTCCATTTGCTTCCCAGTGCTCTTCAAATAAAACCCAGGCTGTGTGTATATTCACAAGGCTTCCCAAGATCCAGCCCCAGGTGTACGTTCTGATCCACCTCCTGTTACATTCTATCTTGCTAAGCTCCAGCCATTCTGACTTTCCTTCCTTGTTCTCTAACATGCCACGTTCATGCCTGCCTCAGGGCCATCGCATGTGCTACTCCCTCTGCCTAAAACACTTTCTTGCAAGAGCTGTAATGAGGTAGCACATGACGAATTGCTAACCAAGTGTATGGATAGGAAGGAGCAATCACTGGAGGCTGATGTAGCCTTAACAAAAGGAAAGACGAGCCAATGCAGAAGGATATGTGGAGAGGACTGGGAAGGGAGGTGAAGGTGAGCAGAACTGACAGTAAAGAGAAAGGGAGTAAGCACAGACAGAGACAAAGATATATTCAGGGTCTGGTGTGTAGGGCTATTCAGCTGGAAGAGAATTTGATAATTAGAAGAGTGGGACTTTGGTTACTGTATTAGTTTCCTGTTGCTGCTGTAACAAATTACCACAGACTTAGTGGCTTAAAAACAACACATATTTGTTATTGCCTAGTTCTGGAGGTCAAAAGTCCGAAATGGGTCCCACAGAGCTAAAACCAAGGTGTGTCAGCAGGCTACGTTCCTTTTGGAAGTTCTGGAGGGAAATCTATTCTTGCCTTTTCCAGGATCTTTACATGATCTACCACTTGAGCAAGTCCCCTTTTTAGCCCCCAATTTCCTCACTGCATTTGGATTTAATAACAGTACTTGCTCCAAAAGGTGGTTATGAGGAACAAACACAATAATATGTGTAATAATATGTGTAAAGAACTGAGCTTCATGTTTGGCATGGAAAGCATTTAAGAAGTGCTCATTTTACAAGCAAAAGAAATGAGATAAGAAAGTGTAGAGTTTTTAAAAGGTAAGTAGTCAAACACTGTGGGGATTCACAATTAGTTTTATCTACCTCTTTTGAAAAATCACGCAACTTTCATTTCATCCTTGCAAAATCAAAATATAAGGCAGGAACTAAATAAAGCAGGAAAGAGAACGGTGTATGTGTGTGTGTGTGTGTGTGTGTGTGTGTGTGTGCGTGCACCCCTATGCACAAGCATATGTTCAGAGGAAAGAAGACCATTCAGGAAAAATGTTTTTCTAATATTTCTTACTAAAATGTATATATGTTGAAAGGGAAGACGAAGACAAGGGAATAAACTGCATAAGCAAAGGATTATGTATGTGGAAGGATATATGGGAAAGATAGATAATAAAAAGATTTGTAACAGGAAATCATGTTGCTTTGGCTTAAGAGCAGGGGAAAGAAGCGTTTCTGCAGTTGCGGGTGGGTATAGATTTGTCAACTAAGTTGTCATATCTCAGTTTGCACAAGTACAGGCTGGATGACTACTTCACAGGGATGTGACAGACCTCAAGTATTTGCTGGAGGATGGACTTAGGGGCCTTTAAGATCCTTTCCAGTGATTACAGATAACCTCCAAGTACACTCTGCAATTCAATCTCATCTCTTTCTATACAAGCTACTTACGCCACCTATGAAACCCACAGTACCTCCACAGTTCATGATTTTTCTGACAGCAGTTGTGGTCAAAATTTGTCTGCTTCTTAAATAATCAGCCAGTTGTCCTCCAATAGGTACAATGATGGTCATCACCATGTGTGGGAGTGCTGACAAGAGACCCACCTGGATGGAAAGCAACAATGAGCTATTTTTAGCTACTTCTGAGAGCTGTATTTTCCTAATTCCCTGCTCCCACCATCTACACTGCTCACCACCAACCATACCACTAAATTTTATCATCTAACTGTATGGGTGAATGATTTTTAGGATAGACCTAATTGTCTCCTTCACCAGATTAGATTTTTTTTTTTTAGACATTTATATAGTTCATAAAACAATCCCCCTAATTGCTCTTTCTCTCCTCTGGCTCTCCACCTAGCCATTATACTAATGCTAACTGCATTCCCTATGCCATGCTCCCCATTCCCAGTGACCATCCATCAACTACTAATTTGTATTTCTTTAACCCTTCACCTCAGCTCCTCAACTCCCCTCCCCTCTGTTCATCACCAGATTGTCCTCTATATTTGTGAGTCCGTTTTTGATTAGTTTGTTCTTTTTGTTCCTTAGATTCCACATATAAGTGAAATCATAGGGTATTTGTCTTTCTCTGTCTGACTTATTACACTCAGCAGAATAGCCTCCAGGTTCATCCATGTCATTGCAAAACGGTAGGATTTCATTTATTTAATGGCTGAGTAAAATTCCATTGTACATATGAACTATAACTTCTTTATCCAGTCATCTGTTGATGGGATATTGGAAGCTTAAGGGCAGAGATGACTTTTAGTCATCTTAAGGCCTTGCTCATGGTGTTAAACTCTTGGCACAAAGTGAATGCTCATTGATGGCAGTCACCATTACTTGACTGCATTAGCTCTTGCATGGTCACTTCAGACAGTGCCCGGAGCTATGCAGACATCAACCTCTACTAGGCTTCTGTTCTTCCCCTTGGAGGAAGGAGGCTTAATTCTTTTATGATAATGGCTTACATTTCACCATCCACAGCCTTTCCCCCTGAAATACAGGCAACCTAATGACAATGGCTGGGGACATTGATAGAGGCTCTTATACAAGGCAATGGTCATTAGTGTTATAACCACCATTATGAAGAGAGGGGTGATCTGCAAAATAAGCTTTAGGGTTCTTATTGCTATTTGCTGAGCAATTTATGAGAGGGGGGGAACCTCTCACTGTTAAATCTTTTTATCCTTGTCTAATATGCCATCCTCGAGTTAGCTTCAAAAACACTTTGAGTTCGTGTAGAACATAAATCTTTAAAAGCAACTTAATGCAGCTCTGATCCTTACTAAGAAGAATTAAATAACTGTGTATACTATACACAGAATGTATGACTTGTCTGACCTTCAGGGTATTAGGTGTCATAAAACTGTTATGAATTATGGTCAGCAATTTAATTATTTTATCATAAAGAATTTTCTCAGTAGAAGTAAAAGATTTAAAGTTTGAGAACATTTGAAGCATCTATGTGTTTACCTTACTTATTGCAAATCCAAAGACCTCTTCAAAATAAGCAGGCTGACTTATTAACAGCAAATAAAAGGTCCAGCTTCTGCAAAAATTTGCCACAATGATTGCATAAACCGGCAGTGATGTGAAAAATCTTTTCCATGGTGTATTAAATTTCTAGAGAATGAAAATACCATGAGATTTTTAGTGAATATACTGACAAGTTATTTTTCTTAAGAGGACAACACAATCACTAAGAGAAATACTCATAAAAAAGAGGCAAATCTTCATCTATTCGTTGATACTTACACTTAGACTAACCGAGTTAGCTCCTTCTCCTATACTTGTCTCTATATAGGTTCTCTCCTCAAGGGATATTGTTGGGTGAGCTGCCGGGCTCTCATAGGCCTGCAATAGCCAAAACATGTACCAAATGATACCGAACATACCTGCAGTTAAAAAAGAAAAGGCCAAATATGTGGTGACAGAAAGAAATCTTACTAAGGGAAGTAAACATACAGTGTAAATATATATATATATATAACTTACTATTAAAATGTACAGCTAAAACTTATTAGATTTCATTAACCAATGTCACCATAAAAATTTTAATTAGTTAATTAAAAAATAAAGAAATAATTAAAAATTAAAAAAAAAAACAAAAAAAGTCTTGATTATATGGTCTCATTTCCCTTTATCTCTAAATTTTTCAATTTTCAAAATATTCCCAAACAGTATTATGTTCAGCTAGGAGAAAGTATTTCATTGTTATTAACTGGTATTTAAAGAAAAATAATGTTCTGCTTACTAAGAAACTCAATTTTAATATAAATGTTAACTGAATCATAGGTAGACAAGTGTTCCACCTATGTGATAAACTTGTGTTAATAATTTCTATTTTCATACAGTAAATGCTTAGCCAAGTCTGTGAGTCACTCCTAGGAACTCATGAAGTCAAATCGCTCACCATAAATATAAAAGACAGAGGCCCATCCAATGTACTGCACCAGCACCCCTGCCAGGGGCATAGCGATCACTGCCCCAGCGTAGGAACCTAGATCAAGAAAAGATAGAGGGAAGCTTAGCCACAGTCAGGCAAGCCCTCCAGCCCACTTGGAATGCATGTAGTACAGGATGAATCAGACCCAGCAGAAATCAGAACGTCCAGTGCAGGACAGGCAGACTCCCAGTGTGCCTTAGGGCAGGGTTTCCAGGAGGGAAAGGTTACCCGGATGCCCTTGAACTTCATCCAGGTACTATGGAGGGATTCAACACAGCAATTTGAAGTTAATGACAAATTAGAATAAAAGATGAGAAAAATCTGGGAGAAATTTGAAACATTCACGGTATTGAGTGCTGAAGACAGCCAGCAAAGAAATGCATGGCTCTGCTTTTCAGAGTGCGCAGTTCAGAAGGATTATTACCTAGGTCTTTAAATGAAAGACTATTATTAAAGGACCATGCTTGATTTTTATTTTTTTTTAAATCAGGAAACGGTTAAATGACATTTAAATGATTAAATGGCAGGATAACCAGGATGGCTGTCATCTCTATCTAGCTCCTAAATGGGTACATTTTTATGTTTATTTTTTACTTTGTAAATATTTAACCTTGTAAATACGTACCTATGTGTGGATGTTTATCTTGTCGAGACAAGGCAATGAGGACAGAGACAAGGCAATGAGGACAGAGGCAGTGACCTGACCTGGCCTCCACTGTCTCCTGCAGCTCTGTAATATCTGCTGGAGAAACACAAGCCCTGCAAACTCCCAAGAAACTTAAACTGAATCAAAAAAATAACTAACTAAAATTTGCTCTGGGCTGTCAATAAAAAATTCTTGCTTTAGTGAAAGTAAGCAGCCAAAGGAACTACTGTCTCCCAGAATCCAATGTTAAGGAAGGCCTCTGGGAAGCGGGAGTTTGGGGATCTACCAGAAAGAGAGATTAAACCCCTCTTTCCAAGCTTGGCCTGACTGGCTATGAAAGTCCTGACCAGGAATCCCAAATCCGAACATTGTAACACCTGAGCAAGTCTCTCGATCTCTCCAAACCATTTTCCTCAGCTAGAAGTTGAGGATGAAATCTCTATCTCATGGGGCTGTTTTAAGGATCAAATAAATGACATCTATGCTGCATAAATGCCAACTATTACTGCTACCGTCTTGTGCAGAATAACAGCACACTATATATACATTTATATATATATATATATATATATATACACAGATATATATATATATATATATATATATATATATATATATATATATAAATATATTTTTTAACCTCAGATTTTCTCAAACTAATAAGGAAAGGATTCCAGGGCATATCATTTAGAAAGAGCTGCACCCGACTCCACTGTGGGTGCGGAGAAGGTGGTCTTCTTCCCCAGGCCAAAGACCCCAGGAGCGAGGGGTGGATGGCTCAGGTTTAGGCAATGCAAAGGACTCTCCAGGACAGGGAAGGTAAGAGGATAACCCCCCACAACTAGGGTGTATTGGGGACTTCCTGTGACCCCAGCACTCTCCTGAGCATTCTGGACCTGTGATTTTATTTAACCCTACTTTCAACCTGATGATGTTGGTACCAATATCATTCCCATTTTACAAAGAAACCAAGGCTGGGGGAGAGGAGGTAAATTGCCTGAGGTCACACAGCTGTGAGTGACAGGAACCCAGGTCTGTAGGAATCTGAAGGCTTTACCTTTACCTTTAAATAATTCAGGCCTGCCCCCTCCACTCAGAAACACCCTATAGTTCCTCATAGTAAGAGGCATTCTTTCCCCTGAGGAAATTTTATGACTTGAAACTGTCTTTCTTCCCTATTCAACAAATTCTATTATCCTCCACACACAGCTGAATATAATCTCCTATTATAACCACCCACATCTCCTTAGTATTCGCCTATAAGCACTCTGTGAACAAACAGCCCTGGAATGGACAGTGCCACAGTCCCTCTGTGTGCTCACTGCAGAGGAAAGAGGGAGCCCTCTGATGCTTGTTGAATGGTGTGGAGACTGGGGCATAGCTGAACCAGGGATGGGAGGGTTCATAGTTCTGTCCTGACTAGCTGCGAGAGTTTATATATCTTTTTCCTCCCTCAGCCTCCATTTCCTCTGTAAAACGATAACTATAG
Organism: Macroglossus sobrinus; assembly: GCA_004027375.1. Classification (NCBI taxonomy): domain Eukaryota; kingdom Metazoa; phylum Chordata; class Mammalia; order Chiroptera; family Pteropodidae; genus Macroglossus; species Macroglossus sobrinus. Next base: position 182,793 of record PVKZ01000069.1, read on the forward strand.
CTAGTTTCTAAAGTTCCTTTCAACTTCATTATTTTTGAAGTCTGAGAACTGGTTAGCCCCAAACCTGGGTTACCTTCTGATGAGTTTCCCTTGGCTGTTCTTTGAAACCGAGGCCACATCTTAGCTGGGAAATATAATAAAGCCTGTGGCTTTGATCGGGTAACTTCCCCCGAGAGTCAAACCATTTCTTAAATCAGCCCTTCGAGGGCTCTCAAGACACTAAGGATGGGGAGTAGCACTAGTCATTCTTATTTTGCTGGCAAATTAAAATGAAAGGCCTTATAAATAAACCATCCAAGGAAAATAAGGTCAAGGATCTGACAATTCACAAGATCAGCTGGGGCAGAATATCATATTCTTCTAGAGTTAGTATAAAGTCAGTAGTGGGGGTGGAGATGATCTTGAACTGAAAACACAAGTACAGAAATGGTTTCTGAGGCCGAGAGAGGCTAAAGATGTGAAGACCTCTCAGCTGTGTCTGTAGTTCCAAACTAAGTACAAAACAGGCACATTGGTGAATAGTACACACCATATTCCCATGGATGATATTATTATTATTATTATTATTATTATTATTATTATTATTATATTAAAAGAGGTATAGAGACTGAGGGAGAAATAAATAAAAGTATTCACAGAAATAAAGAGGTAGCTTTATTTCTTCCTTTAGCTAGGAATACAGGTTAGCTTCTCTTAGGAAAGGCATGTACTAGCTTGAAAAACTAGACAGATCTCAATTCTAATCCTAATTCTGCCCAGGCCCCATTGTGATTTTTGCCTAAATCACAAAAGCCTAAGGCACTTTGTCTTCCTGGGCTCCTTCCCCATTAAAAAAAAAAAGTTACAACTGTGTTGATGGTGGCAGCATGTGCTGTCCTTGTTCAGTTTTTGATTGACACCTAGGTAAACCCTTCAGAACACTGATTACTCCCAGAGATATATAGGGATCAGTGCCAAAGGCATAGCTTTGAGTGAGGCAATCTTAGCAAGGTGAAGTTGGGAGACCCAGGAATTAAAGTTACATCAGTATCTTAAGGGCAACTAATTTACTTTTAGGTAAATTCGATGGTCTCCCCTTCATTTTTACCTGGAATACAATGAATTTAAAAGGTCTCAATGACAATATGTACATAGTAGTGTGTGGTGAGGAAAGGTATGAATCAAGCATCAGGTGATCTGGTTCCAGCTCCATAACTTAGTAGCTGTGTGACCTTGGGCAAGTTTTTGGACTTCAGTTTCAGTTCGATGAAACTGAACTTTAAATTTTAGTTTCAGTTTCTCCATCTGTAGAAAGAAGAGGAGTAGGGGGCTTGATTCTCTCTCTCTCTCATTTTTGACTTTGGCAAATATCTTTTGCTGGCTAATCCAGCAACCCCTTTCAAGCTCTTCTCTCTTAACATTGCTCTCCTAACAGCGCTTTGCTAGACTCTTGCTTTCCTAGCGTCCTCTGCAGTTAGTAAAGCATATGACACAATTAGAGCTAATGAAATATAAGTGGATGCCTGCTAGGGTGTTTTGGGAAAGTTTTTACTTTCCTGATGAAAGGAACAGAAATGGCTAGGACACCCATTCCCAAGTCTTCCTGCCTTGGATGTGGATTTGATGCCTGGAGCTGTGACAGCCATCTTGGGAACAAGCATGAGAGTAAAAAACAATCACTCTGAGAACAGTGGGGTAGAAAGTTGGAACATGTTGAGGCCCTGGATGGATCATTGAGCAGCAGAACCAGTACTGGCAACCACTCACCTTTGGACTTCTGCTATGTGAGAAAAAAAATGCTAGGGTCTTTGGAAACCAAAAGCATTCCTAAATTAAATTTGTTATGATTATAATGCACTTACCACAAAAGGAGGTTGTGGCCAGTCGGCTTCTCTCTAAAGGTGGTGCCCACTTACTCCACATCCCATGGCAGGCTGGGTAGGTCACACCCTGGCAAATGGTGGAAAATAGGTTATTTAATTTGACTCCAGTTTCCTTTTGTGTTGAAAAACACGTGGATCCTGATTCTTTAATACAGGCGACAATTCAAAAGCCCAATTCAGATACTAAGTAGTACGTGTCAGCTATGTTGACTGACAGCGCAGATGCTGAAACTTAAAGACCAGTTCAAATGTGAGCATAGTAGGAAAAGGGAAAAGGGGTTTATATTTCACATTATTATAGAATATCATTGAAGAAGGGACTTCTGCAATCAGTGGGTCCATCTTCTCATTTAAGGTACAGAACTGGGGGCTCAGAGATATTAAGTAGCTAGACTCTAGTCTTCACAGCTGCTAATGTCATATTCTTTCTACCACATCAGTATTTTCCAAAATGTGGTATATGTCCCTAAGAGTTAGATTTGAGATGCTACAACAACCTACAGTTTTTATTATAATCATGACATATAAACATACTAATATGCTTTAGAAAAATATGTAACTAGCACATGAAACCCATGATTTCAAAGATGTTTTTGCTTATGATGAGGTTCTTTGGGTTTTTCTGATTTTTGGTGTTTTAAGTGAATTAATCTAGGGGAAAACTGTCATTAAACAATAGTACAAATTGTACACGAACATGACAGAAGTGACAAAGTTTAGTGGTGAACGACTGTGTTTGGAAAACACTTCTCTACATCAGGGTTTGGAACACTATGGCCTGATTTGGCTCACTATTGGTTTTTGTATAGCCCTCAAACAAAGAATAGTTTTCACATTTTTAAGTGGTAAGCAAAAAAATTCTATAGCATGTAAAAATCACATGAAATTAAAATTTCAGTATCCAAAATGTTTTATTGCAACATAGCCATACCCATTTGTTTACATATTGTCTCTGGCTGCTTTTGCACTGCAATAGCAGAGCTGACTAGTTGCCTAAGGCCAGCAAAATCCAAAAGATTCACTCTTTGGCTCTATATCATGCTGCCTCCTTTATCGAATTAAATCTCTGTGTAAGACTACATTCTTAAAAATGTACAGATTTATTAAATCCTTTTAAGTTGTTTCAATGGATAAAGCTCTAGCTACATGAACTATAGATTTTGGGCTTTAGTTTCATCAATAATTAAATGAAAGGGGTTGGATTAAAGTACCTCCATGTTCATCCCCAGCTCATCTGAAGTTCTGTGCTGTATGAAGTGGTCCTCCACAGTGTTTAAATTTGGAAACACACAAGTTTTTTAAATTAAAGTATTCATAATTGTAGCTATAACCATATAGCTGAGATACAAGACAAGGTAGAAGACAGGAAAACTGAGTCAAAGGGGGTTCTTTAAGAAGCTGAATTTTCTAAAGGACCACAACGTCTCCAGTGATATCAAAAACTGGTAAGGAAAGAATCTCCTACCTCCACTAGACCTTGCAAAATTCTGACACACATGACACAGCCGTAATGCACTCTGGCTGCAGAAGGAATGAACATGTTCAAGGTCGATGTTAAGAAGATGGCAGCTCCAAAAACCCTGAGAGACCAAAACACTGTTAATAGGCAGGCCCACTCACAGAGGTGGCACTTCAGTTAAAAATCAGAAATGGCCCTGACAGTTCATGGGAGATCACTATGCAAGTTAATAGAAAGAGAAATAGATGTTGTGTTACAGTCCAGTGAGTCCCAAGCTAGAGTGTTAGGCTGCTTTGATTCCCAAGCTCCAGTGCCTGGACCAAATTACAGGCAGGTTTTTGGCAGTACAGGGGTGTCTGCTTGGATAAGGTCCTAGAGCTGGAGACTGACCAGCATGCTGTTGACCCACCATTCTGCTTGGTTCTACCTAATCGAACCATTCATTCTATTACCTCGTGACTTATGCACATTTGGGTTGTGTCTCCTTCTTCACAGTTCTGCTGTCACTTTACCAGAAGAGGTTACTGGTTAAGTGAGAAGCATGCTATGTCCTAGACCAGCCAAGCACAAGGCAGGCCATGTACCTGTCTCAGCCCCCAACTCTCTGTCCAGTGCCACTTGCCTTCTCCTCCCTGCCTGGACAGAAGTGTCTTAGGAAAAGAGAATGGCCAGTATTTTCTTCCTTTCTCACATGTGTTAATGATGCTTTGGCCCATTTTACATGCTGTGAAGTCATATTATGTGTGATTTCTTTTTAGGACAAAAGAGTAAGCAAAAACCCCAGAGACCATAGAAGCCAATATTTTATCACTTGTTAAAAAGAACACAATGGGTAAGTGACAATAAATAAAGAACACAAATTAGGCAAGAACATAAGTAAATACTGTCTTGCTTATACATATTTATATCTTATGGTAGTGATTTTCAAATTTTTCTGAACTTGACCCAGAAAATAAAACATATTTTATACTGAAACCAAATACATACTCATACACACAAAAATAATCAAAACAAGTTTCAAAAACTAATACTTAAATGTGCAATGGACTGAGACATTTTCTACTCTATTTTGTTCTGTTTGATCATCTTCTATTTCTCTCTCTTTTTTTAGAAAATGTGCATTGGTAAATCATCATATTGATTTCATTACTATCTAATGAGTTGTGTTTTAGAGCTTGAAAAAACTTGCTTTATATATGCACACTTCACGAAATCCATATATGTAAAGTCTCACAGGACACACAATTGGAAGGGACCTAGAGATACTTAGCACACTCCTTTTCTATGCGTATATACCATACACCTCCTCCAAGTGGCCATCGTCTTCTGCTTGAATACCTCTAGTGACAGAGAACTCATTGTTTCTTGAGGCAGCTCACTGTGTCTTGACCACTTTTAACTGCTCAAACATCCTATAGAATATCAGAGGCATTAAAGATACCTTGTAATCTAGAAACAAGTCCCTACTACTCACATGACAAAATCTGCAATGTACTGGATGATATTAACATAGTACAGAGGATCACAGAATGTCACTGGTCAAAGGGAGCCCAAACACAATCTAATCCATGCTTCATTTCACAAATGAGAAACTGAGGTTTAGAGAAGGAAGAAAAGTGATTCAATAAAGGTCGCCAAGTGAGTTATTTAGGGTCCAGAAGCTGCTTCTCCTGACTCTCAGTTAATTGCTTTTTATAGTACATAATCATTGAAAAAATTGCAAGATAAATTAGATTAAACAAAAAGGTCAATAAAAAGAGACGCTTAAGAACAGGATCATATAGAATCATATGGGATCTATGAATCACATCTATTGGAATGCCTCCTATCTTTCATTCTGTACCCCCAAATTGAGAGCCAGCTATACAGACTTGATAAAGTACAAAGCCATGTTATAATTTGTGCAGTCCTCATGTTCTATCAGTTTATCTTACCTGTTAGCAGCAAACTTGTTTGAAATGAAACCACCTGGAATTTGTGTCACAATATAACCCCAGAAAAAAGATCCATGGATAAGGCCCACCGTCTCTGGATCCCAATTAAACTGTGCTGTCTGAAAATGAGAAGTTGGATACAGTTGTGTTTGTAAAATAAATACTTGACCGACATTTTTAAACGATGATTCTACATAATAACCCACAAGTTCCTTCTTTCCTTCCTTTATGCAACAAATATTTATGGAGTGCCTCTTATGAGCTTGGGATACAGCAATGAATACAATGAAGTGCCTACTCCCATTTCACTTCCTAGTGAAAAAAAGGAGAGATTATGCACAAATTTAAATATATACACACATATACAAACATCCCCCTAATAATGATGAGTGCTAAGAAGAAAATAAAAAAAAAAAACTTGTGAAGAAAACAAAAAATGAGTTCTAGGTTTACTAGGATATTTACTAGGCTCTTCAGATAACTGGTTTAGTGGAAGCGCAAGAAGAATGAGAGTCTTAAAAGTCTCTCATTTCTTAACAAGGATAATGAAACCTATTCTACCTACCTATAGCCTGTATGGGGAGAAATGGCACAAATATTTCTAGTAGGTTATTCCTCTACTTAGAGATTTTGCATTTAACACTTTAGGATAGTGCCTGGAACATAGTGTAGACTCAAAAATGTTAACAGCCCCTGTTGTTATGATGACGACAATGGCAATAAAATAGCCTTCCACAACTCTTAAGTCTCTGAAAATGTGATTTTCTAGGACTGGAGCCCCTCTCCTCACTTTCTTCTCAGGCAAAGTAATTCACTCTTTTTCGGACTCCCTGCAAATGTCCCTTCCTCTGAGGAAGTCCCCCCACTCCCCAAATATGATGTGGTCACTTCCTCCTGTGTTTGTTCCATGGACCCCTGTTCTTAGAGCCATGACACCCACACCGTGCTGTTCTCAAACTAGTCATCCACCTGTCCACTTCCCACGCTAGGCGGCAAGTAAGGCTAAAGTAGCATCCATGTACTTTTGAGTTTATAGCCTCTGTACCTAAAACAAAGACCTGGAACAAGAAGGTATAAGTAAATATTTGCCAAATAAATAAATGGCTTTGGAAAGCACTGATATCAAAATGCAAGGTGCTCCCATTATGGAGTAAGGGTTCGTAATTAGCAACATACTCTGTCTTATAAACTTTCATCACAGTTTATTTTCCTCTCACAAATTAGTATGTATTTATTTGCTCATTTATTCAACATTCACCTAGTGCCTCCTGTGTGCCGGTCAAGCACCAGACAGTGTAAGTACAAGCTCACATGCAAATTGCCTTTGCTTTCTTGATCATCACAGTCCAGGTAATGTTGGCCTGTACTCTGGGCTGTATTTCCCATTTTGCAGATTAGGAAGTTGAAGCTCAAGAATAAAATAGAACTAACAATCATTAATTCAAATCAGCTCATCAAATTTTTATTTCATGCTACCATATGCCACACATTGTTCCAGGCACTAGGGATGCAACAGTGAATGACAATAGTAATTGCTATCTTCATGAAGATGCCAGCAGGGATGGCAGATAATAAACAAGTACGGACTATGTTAGATGGTGATCAGTGATGAAAAGGAGGGAAGGGTATAGGAAGTGTTGGTAGGAATGTGCTAAGGTATGAGTATAGGTAGAGTGGCCAGGAAAGGATTCACTGAGAAGATTTTTTAGTAAAGGCCTTAAAGGAAAAAAGGGAACCAGTTGTGTCTTCATTATTTAAGAGGAGAGCTTTTCAGACAAAGAAATAGCAAGTGCAAAGGCCCTGAGGTAGGAATGTATCTTGTGTATTAGAGGAACAGCAGGATGTCAGTATAGCTGGAGAATACTAAGTGAGGGACAAGAGAGGAGTTAAAGTCAGAGTTTCAAATGATGAAGGGCCCTTTAAGTCGTTATGAGAACCTTAGCTTTTGCTGAAAGAGAAACCACTGGAAGCTTTGAGCAAAAAATGAACATGATTTTGTTAAGACACTTTCCACATATTCCCTCCTTTAATCCTTAGAACATCGAGAGGTAATTATCATTAACTCCTTTATTGAAGATGAGGAAATTGAGGCTTAGAGAGATAAGTCATACTAGTTATAAGTAACTAGTTACAACAACTAGTTACAAGGAGAGCTGAGATCAAGACCTCTTACCTGCCTGACCCAAAACACTACATTCTTTCCACTGCTTGTAAAGACTTGGCTTTCTTACTAAGAAGTAGAGACTAGACTTCTTTGCCTTGAGTCACAGTATGATCCAAAGAGCCAAGCACCAAAAGCAGAGGAACCCACTTCATCCAGTTGCTGATCGTCCATCACATTATCCCTTGCTCATACCTTTCTCTCAGAGAGGATGGTGCTTCTGTTCATTCTCTGAAGGAAAAGACATATGAGGAAGAGCACTTGGTCCTGCTGAGAACTGACTTTCAATATCACTTGAGCCCCATTAGAATCATAATGGCCCCATGTACAAATCATCACTGTAAGCCAAGCACTGTGTCAGATACTGTGTTAGGCTGAAAAATAGCCCCCAAAAGTTATGCACACAAAATCCCTGGACTCTGTAAATGCTGCCCTATTTGAGAAAAGGGTTTTGCTGATATGATGAAGTCAAGGATCTTGAGATGAGTTATTCTGAATTATCCAGCTGTGCCCTAAAATCCTATGACAAGTGTCCTCACCAAAAAAAAAAAAAAAAAAAAAAAAAAAAAAAAAAGGCAGAAGGAAGTTTGGGACAGAGAAGAAACCCACGTGAAGACCAACGCAGAGATTAGAGTGATGTGGCCACAACCAAGCAATGCCTGGAGCCACCAGAAACTAGAAGAGGCCAGGAAGAATTCTGCCCTAGAGCTTCCAGAGGGAGTGTGGACGGGCTCACACCTTGATTTTGGATTTTTGGGCTCCACAATTGTAAGAGGATACATTTCGATTGTTTTAAGCCACCATCTTTATGATAATTTGTCATGGCAGCCTTAGGAAACTAACAGAGGTACTAAATATATTAGTACCAAATATCTCATTTGATCTGCAAAGCAGCCCTTTTATTCCTATTTCACAATAAGGTCAATGAGGGTTAGCAAAGAATTTCTAGAACTACTGATTCCTGCCTCACTGCTCACATTTCCTTCTAAGAGGATTCCCCCCTCCCCTCAGCACCAAGGGGTCTCTCCCCTGCTGACTGAACATCTCAATAAAGAGAGCCAAGGCTGGTCTCGCTCTCTCGCTCTCTCGCTCGCTCTCTCTCTCTCTCTCTCTCTCTCTCTCTCTCTCTCTGTCTCTCTCATGTGAACCCAGAGATTCTAGTTAAACAATACTGAACACTTGAATTGACACAAGTCACATTGGAGTCAGGGCCAGAGAAGTCAGCTCCCTGGCAAGTCAAAGGCTCAAGGATCTTTAGCATTGGAGGGCAGTGAAACCATGGAAAAAGAAAGACAGCAGTCCATGGGGAGCCCAGGAGAATGAAGCCCCCTCAGATGGAAGCAGAGGAGAAGCTACGAGGAGCAAGCAAGCTGGAGAGCTGAGCTAAACATTTCCCAGTTCCTGCAGGGTCAGGCTCCACTCTGCCCTTCCTGGCAGGGCCTCTGTTCATGCCTTGGAAACACTTAAGTAAAGATTCCTTTTTTCCTCTCTGTGGAGGAGAACAGCGTAGATTTCAGGCCCATCTCAGGCTGTCCCCCCACTACCAGTCCAAGGCACAGACTGCACAAACTCACACAGCAGATCTGCCTCCTGCCCCTCACTTTCATGAGGTCCCCAACAGTCTTAACATAATCCCCTTTTTATCTTGAACTGGTTTCACTGAATTTCTATTCTTTTGCAACCAGGAATCCCTTACCAGAACAGAAGGTCTCAGAGCTAATAAATAAGAGTCAAGTTTGGAACCAGGTCTGGCCAACTCCAAAGCCTGTCCTCTTAGCCCTGAGGGGCTCATGACTCACAGGCAAGAGTCCCGGAGTTTCCTGAGGGCAATGAGAAACTATTGCCAAGTTCCTCAAACTTCGGTCTTTTGTTGCTTATCATATGTTAGAAACTGTTCAAAGTGAGTCAGATGTTTTAAAACTCATATTACCCTGAAAATAATTATTCACACATCAGCTAAAATTACCCATTATACCACTAGTAGACTATATGCCATATATTTGTAAGACCTACCTATTCATACTAACTTTCCTCGTTCTTTAGAAAATGAAGACTTAAAATTTTCTCAGTGCACAATTATTTTTTCCTCCCCTCCATAAAATGAAAAATCAAACAAACAAAATTATCAGCCATTCAGAGCCTTTCTTTGACACTGGTTTGAACATGCTCAACTGATATCTATGTTTTGTTCTGTTTGAATAAGAAAGAAATGGTTTGCTTAGAGCTGGCTATTTAGAGCTGTGTTAGAGCTTCTGGCACACTGAAATGACATTAAGTTTCTCTAAGACTCCAGAAGGCAGGACCCTAGAAACTAGAGAGCACACATCAGCATTGTTCCTCAGGTTTATCAAAATGTCCTTTCCATCTGACTCAAAGAAGACTGACTCTGCCTCTTTTCAGGCAACAAGCAAATGCAAACCAGCATCCCATTTTGATGTGGGCCTCAGCAGACAAGTTTTAATTAGCTGGCCTTGCTCACCCAAGTCTGGAAGAACTCATGTGATATGCATCTGAAACCTCACTAGTGTACATCATTTTTTATTTTAAAAATGCATGACATGCCCCCGCACTCCTCAACTTCCTCCTTAAAAAATAAACAACCAGGATATCATTTAAAATATATTCAGCATCAAGAAGAGACTAGTTAGAAGAATCTCCATGGCACTCTTTCTTTTAGCAGAATAATCTCTCAGATTTAAAAAAAAAAAAAAAAGACGTCTTTTTAATGAATTGAAATCAAATTTTCTCAAATTAGCCCTTGGCGAGAATTGTTCCAAGTAATGCTAATAGATGTAGCATGAAAGAAAGCGTTCTGCAATCGATTCCAGGAAATACTGCATATCACAGCCTCCTCTTGGAGCTTCTCATAGGACAAAACATGGCAAAGCCTCCCGTTTCACAAAACGCCTTCTTCACAGCACAACCTACAGAACGGTGATTTGCCAGACACACGCTTGGGGAACTCTGGTCTAAACGTTTCTGCCACGGTGGGCAGGGACCAGAGACAATTAGATGTCTCTCTGCAAATGGATGGATTTCATCCCAGTGCGTGTGTTCAATACGATGAAACATGTATTTCTTGGGTATCTACAGGGCATATATTTTCGTTTTTTTTCCTCCATAACCTCAATACTTCTTTAGGCCTACCATTTAAGAAACAAACCAGATTTTCTCTTTCCAGCAATTCATAAAAACAATACCATTTAAGTCACATCAGAGTACGCTTGCTCATGACTACAACAGCCTCTGAACTGGGAGTCTCGCCTCCACTTACTTCAATCCCAATCCATCGGGAGATCACTGGCTGGACAGTGAAGAGTCTGGAGCACAGAACTGATCGTATCACCTCTGTTCTTAAAGCCCATCTGGGACTCTCGACGTGGTTTACCAGCCTTTATATGACCTGACCCCTCTATACCTTGCTGCCTCCATCTCCCGATGCTCACCCCACACACACTCTACTGTTCTCTTATCGGGGTTCCTGACCTGCAGTCTGTGCAGTCCTTGGATCCGTGAACTCGGATGATAAAAAAAATCGGCATGTTTATTTCTACTAACTGCTAACCAAAATGTTGCATTTTATGCAATTATGAATGTAGGTAACAGACCGCAGTTACCTTATCACTACGTACGACTCTATTACTAGTAGAAAATATAAACACATTCGTATCACATGACAGTTGTTGCCACTATTTCAAACTACGGTTTATGGTTCAAAATTCAAAATTATGGTAATTTTTAGACTCATGGCTCCATTTTTATCACATCAATGAATGAAATGCAGTGTTTTCTTTCTTTCACATAATGAAGTATTTACACAGCTGTGGCCATGAGAGCTCCCACCATAGACTGACACTGACCTGAATTTCTGGTTTTCCATCAACATAGACAGTGCTGTTATTGACCATTTCCACAATGGCAACTCCAAGATTACACCGGATCCCAAAGGAAATGCAGAATCCCAGCCCGCTCATGATGGCAATGATGTAACGCTTAGGGATGCCACAGCAGTGGCAGTCACAGAGTGGGGGGCTCTGCCTGGACGTCTGCACTGGCCTTCCTTCCTCATTCAGCTCAATATTATTTTCTTCTTCATTGGTCCCATCAATTTTTCTACAGTGGAAAAAGAATGCACAGAGAAGAAAGGACAGGATTTAAAAAAATAAAACACTAGTCAGAAAGAAAAAGTGTACCAACAGAAAAGAAAGGGAAACACAAATGATAATGCAGCCTGCATTTTAAAAAAGTTATTGTTACCATCATCATTATTATTACTAAACTAAGTTATAATCGCTTCTTGGCCTTTTGGCTAAGATCAAGTGTAGTAAAATTACTGATATTCTGGATATTGTGTTGTACTTTTATAAGCATTAAGTCTTTTCAATCTCGTAACAAACCCTTGAGGTACACAGTGTTAGCTTGCCACTTTACAGATGAGAAAACAAAGTCCAGGACCAGAGGCTGCATCTTCGACAATGAGCTTTACTGAGTTTCCTCCTAAAGGGGTCCAACAGATTTCATCCACATTGCATGACCCAGAGGGCTATTCTATTTGACTTTAATTTTAATGTCATTGGAAGCTTGCTAAAAAGATATACAGTGGGAAATTAATTTTTAGATTCTTTTTTTTCTTCCTCTTTTTCTAAGTCTTAACCAAATGCTAGGTGAAGGTAGAGAGGTATGTTTTCTATCATAGAACACATGCAGTTGGTTGTGTAGCCTTTCTTTCCTCCTCAGGTGTTTCTTCTAAGCAGGTGATCAATCCTCTGGCATCTTTTGACCAGTGGATAGGATTTTTCATTGACTTCTATAGGTTCAGATTATGATATGTCCATTGCAGGGAATTTACTCTCTTCTTTTAAAAAAAGTAATTGAGCAAATCAAACATTATCTGTCAGTTATAAAAGGAACTGTTTACATTCACTCACATAGTATAACTCTTCGGATTATTTTGAAAAATCTGAAGATCTGGAATTATTAGGCCCACATTCTTTCATGGCTATAATTGCTCTCCTGTTTACTAAAGTCCCTAATACTCCCTATTGTCACCCCCAACACTGAACTCAGTTACCATTTAACATTACAATTACACTGTTGCTTTTCTTGTAGTTAAAATGAGGAGAAAAGAAAACATTTTTTGTACGTACATTTCTATCAGGAATAGAAAAACAAAAATTAGACTAGGAGCAAATATACATAGTCACCACCACCACCTTACAGATGCTCAATATCATAACTGCCCTTGACATTTTGGGTCCTGCCTTACCAGCAGAGAAAATTACTTTTTCTATGCTCTCTTGCATCTATGATGTTGCTCTGTCATGTGGACAAATCAGAAGCACTTGAGTGAGATTTAGAAGCCAAAAGAAGCAATAAGAGGAGAATGCAGCATGAAGGGGAAATAGCAGTGCAAATGGCAGCAGATGCAGTGGTGGAGGCAACTGGTCCTCCTGTGACTGCTGTGGCAGGATGGCTGGACTACATTATAATCAGTATTTAGAGGCACACATTGGTGGTGGCTGTGTTTTATCTAGAATTGTCTAGCTGTATGATAGAATATGTTCTCCCTTGCCTTTTTCCTGGAGGTAGAACATCCAGATCTGGTCCTCCCTGAGAGTTTGAGAGCTTCTTAATGTTTCACTGCATTTCATTCCACTTAAGCTAGAGCAGATTCTGTTGATTGCAACTAAGAACTTTGAATGATACCGTATGTTTCTTTGTGGAAGTGGGGACTATTTCTATGTGTTAACATGTAAAGTGTGTCTTTGTCAAAAAAAAAAAAAATACCACATGGCCTGCTTTGCACTCTAGGTGTCAAGTCTATGGTCCCTGTGCTAAGCTTTAAGAAACACAGAGAGGTTTGGCTATTGTAAAGATATTTGGGGAAAATTGGAGAAAGAGAGAAAATAAACCATAGATAAGAAAATATACTGCTAGACTAAGAGAAGATAAGAGATGGTTAGGAGAGAGAAGACTGAAAATCTAAAAGTTGAGGGGTTCTGTGCCCTACTTCGTAGGCAGAATCTCTGAGGTGGGGAAGCCTAATGCCCTACATTCCTCGGAACCCCTGGACCTGCAGTGGTGGCCACTCCCCCTCGTTGGAAGATGAAGGCTCTTCCCTCACCCCTTACTTGAAAACTATGCAAAAGCCTCAAATATATCAGGTGACTTACAGAACAATACTGACATGCTTCAAGATCTGCTTCTACCTCCCTTTCTGGCCACCAGACCAGTAATTAGAACCATATCCCAGACTGGGCACATACTGGGGCCTGCCAGTGGAAGAGAAGGGTGTACACCAAAAAAGCAGGATCTGATTGATATTTACCAGCAGGAAGCACAAGTGCATGCCTGGGAACAGATCCTGAATGGGCTAGATGCAAGGGAGATGGAGGGTGATAAAGTTGAATGAGGGAAAGTTTGTCAATATGAGAGGTAGCTTGGATTGTGTCCCCAAAAAGATATAGTCAAGTCCTAACCTCTGGTAATGTGACTGTGACCTTATTTGGAAATGGGGTATTTGCAGATGCAATCAAGTTCAAATACAGTCATGTTGGATTAGGGTTCACCTAATCCAATGACTGGTGTCCCTATAAAAAGAGGAGGATTTGAATACACAGACATAGAAACACAGGGGAGAAGGACATGTGACAACAGAGGCAGAGACCGGAGTAATGTGTCTCCAGGGAATGCTAAGGATTACCAGCAACCACCAGAAGTGAGAAAGAGGCAAAGATGAACCTTCCTTCAGATTCAGAGACACGACACCTTGATTTCAGATTTCGGTCTCCACAATTGCCAGAGAATAAATAAATTTAAGCCACCCAATTTGTGGCCCTTTGTTGCAGCAGCCCTAGAAAACTAACACAGGAGACATTCTCCAGTGACACAGGATTTAACATACTGGCAAAGGCCAAGGAAATGCTTCTAATGAGCTGCTGGTGTGGCTCTTGGAAGCTTCAACAAAGTAGAGATACCCAGAAGAACACAAGGACTTCTTTTTTAAAAATAATAATAATAATTGTATACTAGCTTCTGGTCATTATTACATTAAGGCCTGTGGCTTTTTTTTTTTAATAACTTGATTATGGCATTGTGACTTTTTTTAAAAAAATAACTTGAGAGTTTCTCATGGTTCAGTAACTGAGCAGAGCACATCTTTGAAGTGGATTTGACTATCAGTGACTTCTGCTTTTCAAATCGACCACGAGTGACTTCTGCCTTTGAATAAGAACCTGAATATGTGGACCTAGTGAAGCTGTCTTGATTCAATAAACATATCCAACATCATTCCTCTTGCTAGTCATATTCATTTTGGAGAGAGAATACCACAAGAGTATACTTCCGTGGATCCAAGGGTCCACTTACTCTCTTTTCCTTCATTGTCCAATAAACCTAAATTATAGGCCTATTTGTTTTTGAACACCTGTTGTAACAACTGCTGAATTTGGACCATACAGATGAATTAGTGAGGATTAAATTAAATTTCAATATCTGTTATTCAGAATATAAAAATTCATGACACATTTTCAGTGTTGATCATACTCTTCAATAAATAGATCTCTCTTTAACTGTCTTGTTTTTTAAGAGAGATGCCAAAATTAGTACAGCAGGTAAGGCTCTAAGGAATGCAGTGGTGACAGGGCCACCAGGACCTTTGAGGAGCTCAGTAATGGCTGTCGTCTGAAGGCTGAATCCAACAGTAGGAGGTGCTGTTTCAGAACTGGGTTCTACAGTGGCAACTGGA
Organism: Macroglossus sobrinus; assembly: GCA_004027375.1. Taxonomy (NCBI): domain Eukaryota; kingdom Metazoa; phylum Chordata; class Mammalia; order Chiroptera; family Pteropodidae; genus Macroglossus; species Macroglossus sobrinus. The sequence goes on from PVKZ01000069.1 coordinate 197,956, forward strand.
AGGATAGAATCCTGGAGTAGCAGAAGCCAGCAGTGGCCTTTTAAAAATCAGGGACAAGGGCAGCAAAGTCAGAATTGGCGGTTGAAGGATCTGACTCACATGTGGATGGACCTATGAGAGTGGATACAAAGGGTGAGATCCTCAGGTCGCACAGGAACACACACCAAAGAGCTTCTACTTGGAGGGATCACTAAACAACCAGTGGACAGGCAGACGTGGCTGATTGACGGTAGCCAGCTTCCGTCCTCAGACTCCCAGTTCCAGAGCTTTGGACTAGTGGAGTAACCATGGTAGCGGAGATGGAGGCTCTGCTTGGGCTCCCACTCACCAGGACTGATTTAGCTACTATTGTTGTCAGCAGCAAAATCAGTGCTGAGCCCTGATGTCACATAATCCCTCAGGAGACACATCAGCCTCTTGGTGGCAAATTGTTTATATAACACTCTTTTCATTCTAAAAAGGGTAGCAGTTCATCCTGACTGGGGTTGACATATATTCCACATATGAGTTTGTCTTTTTAGCCTGCAAGTCTTAGGCAGCATCACCATCTGAGGATTAATAGAATCCTGCGTAACCAACAGGGGATCCCACACACCATCCCCTAAGATGAAGACACACAGTTTATGACAAAGAAGGTACAGGAGGTACGTGACACTGGCCCTCCAACATGCCATACCACCCAGAGGCTGGCAGCCTGACAGAGCTAAGGAAGCGTTTTAAAGATGCAGCTGAGGCATCAGCTTAAAGATGAATCCCTGTGATAATAGGGTTCTATCCTTCAGAAGGCAGTATATTCCATAAACCAACAGTTAGATGTGATACTATGTTCCTAATAGGTAAAATAGGGTCGTGAAAACAAGGGATGGAAATAGGAGGGACCGCTCTCCCCATCACTCCTAGTAATCCACCGGAGGGAACGAGCCAGCAGGCTGTTTGGGAGAAAAACTTACAGGGTGCAAAAGCTGGCACAGGCGTGGGTCCGATAAGCACACAGTGTGGGGCGGAAGTGGGGTAAGGTATGTTACAGGTGGAGTCAGTGAGACTTCTCAAGGTTCTACAGATCACGTAGGGCCTTGAGGGCCGTTGAGAGGACACTGGCTTTAACTCCGAGTGAGGCAGAAAACTGTGGAGAAATTTTGGGCAAGGAAGAGATGAGATTGACTTTGTTTTAATAATGTCACCCTGGCTACAAGGGCGGGAGAAAGTCGCCTGAGGTCATGCAGCCGGAAAGTACGTGCTGTTGTAGCGATTGGACTCTCGGGCTGGCCTAATCTCAGAGCCCACTCTCACACATCTGTTGGAGCGGACAGCGCACACACAGCTGGCACGGTTTCAACACACAGTCGCTGAATACCGAGGATGGGCACAACACAGCTTCCATCTCTTTAGAGGGAAGATATAAATACTTATGAGACCAGATTCCCCCTCAATCTCTCTTTGGGAAAGTCTTCATTACTACAATAGATTAGGAGAAAAGCCCACATGTGCCTTAAGATCCAGAGGTTGCTGGCTACACTGCAGCCCAAGTAACTGCCAAACCTAAGTGTAAGGTTAAATTTCAAGGCAGGAAGTGGGAAGAACAAAGACACTTGATTAGGGAGGTGGCATAGTGTAATGATTGAAAATGGTGGGCAGAGAATGTCTGATCTAAAACCCAGCTCTGCCACTTACAAGCTGTGTGACTTTGGGCAACTTACTTAACCTCTCTGTCCCTCGGCCTCCTCATCTGTAAAACTGTGATTGTAACTGGCCCCACCACACAGGGTTATTACCAGGGTTAAATTGGTTTACGGTACATGGAGCAACATGTTCATTACCACTTTATTACATATTAATAATTAGAGGATACTCATATTGTCATTTAAATTGGACAAATCTTTATATCAATTTCTGGACATTAATTTCCAACTGTAATGCCTTCCGTGTCATCTGTTCCAGTACTAAACAATAAGTGAGTGCATCATCTTTCTTCCTACACTTCTAAAATTATTATTGTATTTTTAGCTCATGCAATCATTCAGCTGCTTTTTATCAATGATTTTGGAAGGAAGTCGAATAACACCTGACTGTAACCAGCATCCAGTGGGAGCTTCAAATGCGTCCCCATGCTGTAGCCACGCCCCTTCCCACCAGGAACGCCCGCTCCACCACGAAAAAGCACCTTGGGAATTCTGTTTAGATTATGGTCTCAGTCTCAGACATTATAACACATCGATGATTTACACTACTTGCTAAGTTATAAAGTCAGGATTTCTAATTTCCAAATGTTCCTGTCTTTGTCCCTTACAAAACAGAAAACAGTGTTTTGTGATTTTTTTTTTTCATACTGGATTCTGTCAAACCGCTTAATGCGAGACATCAGCAAGGGGAGTGGGGTATGTCCATCACATGCCAGGCTCTGGGCGAGGCACTGTACATAGGATTATCGTGTAGACTTGAGGTTTCACACCAAGTGTGTGGCAGAACTGATCTTGCTGGAGGAGACCTGATTCGGGAGCTCTACACAATGACCCCCAGAGCTGAGGACCGACTTAGATCACTGGTCATTTAACCCGTTTTTCCCCTTCCTCTGCTAATAATACACCTCTAGGGATCACTGAACCAAGGGGTTTGGTTTTAACTCTATTTCTGCTAAAGTCATTCTACAATTGTGATGACAAAGGTAACACCTAGCATGCATTTAGTGCATTCTCTGTCTCAAGTACTGTTATCTGTTCTATTGTTCCACTATTTAATCCTGAGGAACCTGCTCAGAGTCCTAAACACTGAGCTCAGTTTTGGGTTGAGGCAGCATCACTTGGATATTAGTACGTTTGTTATATTCCTAAGTAAACCAACCAGTAAACAAGAGAACCTTCAAGTGGATCAACCAATCAAACATAGCAAAACCAGCTCTTAGGATAAGTCTCTCATTTATTTATTTTTTTAAATTAAATTTCAAAAAGCAAAATTTAAAGTTGGACATTTAAAGTTGGAAAATTTCTAAGTACTTTTTTGTCAAGTATTTTATAAACTAAGGCACAGAGTCTGGTGATTATAATGGTGACCATGGTCTAAAGTCATGGTTTTTATTCCAGACTTTGTCACGTTCCTTTGTTATCACTTAAAAATGCCAGTGAAGCCATTGTGCTTTCCTTTTGCATCTTTAATCAAATGAACACCACCATAATAAGACGTTACCCAGGGAGAGCTCAGCGGAAGGATAAAACACTCTTAAGGGAGTACATTATTATAACCACGTCCTGTGTTGGGCTGATTTATCCTGCTTTCACCCAGCTACGTTTTCGTATCTATACATGATAATTCACTGCAGGTCTGATTCAAACCTTTTTGGTTTTAACCACTTAATTAATAAGGTGCCCAACCCAGTTCTCTCACTATAAAATCTCATCGAGATAAAAAATTTAACACTGACAGAAGCCCCTGTGTTATAAAACACAAGACATGGAATGAATCTCAGTGTGCCTGGAAATAGTCGTTTAAATGCCGAAGTTTTTCAATTTAAGAGATAACATAAAAAATTAAAAAGAAGATAATGGGTGGCATCTTCACTCATCATGATTAGAAAGAATCATTCAACACATAAAAATCTCATCAAGGACATTTTCCACATTTATTTATACCAGAGAGATTAAGGGAGTCATTTTACCTTGTACGTAAGGACCAATTATTAACTCATCTAGAAAACCGAGGGAGGCATTCCCTATGTCTATAAAAAATCACAAATTAAAATGTCACATCAATTCATTCATTTATGGCAAACTCTTCCAATAACAGCATATTTTACTTCTAAAAAAAGATTTGTTTTTTGGTTTGGATAAAAACATTCAATTCAATAATAGTAGTAAACATTTTCCCACTGTAATCATGTAAAATTTTCTGCTTTAAAGAATATGAATTTTTTAAGTTACCTTCTTCAAACAGTGGTGTAACTACCCTTCTCTTTATAAACCACACAATGAGGAAGCACTTGTATAGTTTATGTAATAAGCTAAACAATTTGCAAATATCTAATTTTCATTTATAGTGAAAAATTATGTAAAAAATTCTTTAAAGTTCTTTCAGCTCAAAGCATTACCATATTTGTCATTCCTATTATATTAACACAAACTATTATCTTTCTAAATCGTTTCTAATTCAATGCAAAACACACAATAATGCAACATCACCATCTCTAGTTAAATGGTAATCCTGCTGTATAAACAGAATGCTTGTCTTGGTATTTTCTTAATTCAACTCTGTACTTCTGATGCATCTTCCCCCTCCCCGCCCCCCCAGGCATAGCCTGGAAGGGGCTCCAGAAGCCACCTAATCTGACCCACCTTCTTATTATTATTAAAAGATGACTTTAAAAGCATTAAGCAAATTTTCTCAAACACTGGCAACGTGAAGTTACTCAGAAATAACCCTAAAGTTTGCATTCAAACTTTACCTTTGTAAAATCCCCAACGAATCTGCCACAGCGCTCTTCACTCCTTCCTTTCCAGGTTTCAAAATATTTTCTTTGAAGGTATCAAATGCTTTAAAAGGCATCTTGAATGGGGGGCACCTCCGAGCTGTTAACAGTCAGTCTCAGACACTGTCATCCTTTCTCATTTCCAGCATGGGGACCACTCTGCTTTCCTTGATGAACACCTTGAAGTCACTTCTCATGAAGGGAACTACTTAAAATCAAAAAGGAGATGAAACCCAGCCAAGATCTTTCAAGTTGAGACAACAACCCCCGCCCCCTCCAAAAAAAAAAAAAAAAAAAGAAAGAAAGAGAGAGAGAGAGAGGCCAAGGGAGGTCTGGCTGGGAAATCAGCCCCTTGAAAAGCTACAAGCTCAGCAGTAGCTTGTGTTGCTGCTTCAGGCAGCCACTTTCAGGCTGAGAGCAGCCTCCCTCCCTCCCTGGGGCTACAGCTGGAGAAGCTGAAGTGGGCTCCAGCCCACAAGGTGCCCTGAGACCAGCGACAGCATCTGCGGCCTATCTCCAGCCCCTCCTGCTGCTTCTGACCACATCCCCCTCCCGCCTCACCCAGCTGGGCTGTGGCTCTCCCTGAGTGATCCTTTCCAAGGTGATGCTATAGTAACCAGCACAATACCTGCCCCTCAGCCACTGGGGCTTATTAATAGGCTCTCTGCCCAAGCAGGCACCCAGGATGGGGTATATGAAACATTTACGAGTCCTCTGCTGTTTTGAGGTCTGGCTCTGCAGACAGGCTCTCAGCCACCACATTATGCCTCTTACGTCCCTCATTGGAGCCACACAAGTTTTTCAGTCAGACACTAGGATGGTTGTGGTCTTTGGAAGAACATTTACTTGCACCTGAGGAGGCTAAATGCAAAACTCAAGCTACAAACATCCAGGAGGACAGTTATTTGCTCCCAATCAATGGAGCAAGACCTCTGTGGGTGAGGTACATAGGTGCTACTGGGACCATTTAATTGGAGAGATCCGAGCCAGTCTTGGACCTGCTTAAAACTTTTCACTGGTCCTCACTGAACTCAGGAAAAATCCAAGTTCTTTATCATGGCGCACAAGGCCCTCCATGGAACCCCACGCTTGTTTCTTGTCACTCTGCTCTTTTTGTCACTTCACTGAATTCAGCCAGCTCTCTATCTATTGCCCTTGGGATTTACTCTGTACCCTCCACCTGGGTAACTCTCCTCACCCTTCATCTGAGTAACCTCAAGGGATTCTTAAGTCTCCCTGAGACATCACTTCCTCTAGAAACCCTCACAGGCAGGGTTAGGTGACCCTCCTCCGGGCCTCCAAATCACCTGTCCTCTGCCGCCCAGGACCTGGCATGCAGCGGTGTAACATACATCTTTTTTGGACAGGGGATGAAATATCACATTGCTTCCACATTTATGAACAGCAGGACAATACCTCCGTAAATAATGCTGCCATGAGCAAACAGCCTCCCTCTCGAGGATCTAGGGCTCCAATTCCCTGCCTCCACATGACTGGCAAAGTCCAACTTTGAGCTCTCCAATTCCCTTAGAGGCAAAAGCCCACACAACCAGCCATGCCCTCTGCAAGCTTCAGTCCAAATCCTTTTCCAAGATTTGAATTAAATTGATTTAAATCAGAACTGGATCCTTGGTAGGTTAAACACTACTACCAATAATAACTATTATTATTATTATTATGGCTAATGTTTATTGAGCTCTCTGGTCCAAATTCTGTGTTAAGCACTCTTTATTATCACAATCTTCCCAACACTGCTTTGTGGTTAATAACTTATTATTTTCCCCGACTTTACTGACAGGAAACTGAAGCCAAGAGAAGTCAGACTTGCCAGGTTTCAGATCCAAACGGCCTGGCTCCAGCCAGCCCTACTTTCTTTCTCATTGTCCCCATATCCGGGAGACAATGATTTTTCAGTAAATTTACCAAGTAGTGTAAAGCATCACCATAAAGCGAAAAGCATTTCTATCATCCCCAATAAGATCCCTCATCTTCATTGTTAAGCCCCATCTCCCACCCTGCACAATGCCCCAGGCAACTGCCAGCCTACTCTCTAGAATTGCCTTTTCTGGACATTCCATGTAAATGGAATCATACAATACATGGTGTCTTGTGTCTGGCTTCTTTCACTGAGTATAAGAATTTTCAGGTTTTTCCATGTCATGGCTTGTATCGGTTCATTCCTCCCTTTTCTCTTTTCTGTGGAATATTTCATTGTGTGGAAACACTACATTTTGTCTATCCACTGACCTGTTGATGGATATTTGTTTCCAATTTTTGTCTATATGACTAAAACTGTTAAGAACATTCACATGCAAATTTTCATGTGAACATACTTTTTTTTTTTTCACTTCTCTTAGGTAAATACCTAGCAGTAGAATTGCAGGATCATATAAGTGTCTGTTTAACGTCTTAAGAAACTGCCAAACTGTTTTCCAGTGTAGTTGCGCTATTTTACATTCCCACCAGCATGTATGAGGGCTCCCGTTTCTGCACATCTTCACCAATATTTGTCATCTCTCTTGTTTTGTATAACCATTCTAGTGGGTGTATTTGTATTCTCAATAAAAATCCCTCATCAGATATGTTATGCAAATATTTTCTCCCAGTCTGATACTTTTCTTTTTATTTTCTTCATACTGTATTTTCAAGTGCAAAATATTTTAATTTTAATGAGATGCAACTTGTCAATTTTATCTAAAAAATTGTTGCTCAACCTGAGGTCTTGAGGATTTTCACATTTTTCTTCTAAAACTTTTATTGTTTTAGCTCTTACATTTAAGTCTATGACTGATTTTGAGTTCATTTTTATGTATGGTGTGAGATAAATACATAAGTTCATCTTTCTCCATGTGGATATCCAGTTGTTTCAGCACCATTTGTTAGAAAGGATATCCTTTATCCAATAAATTGCTTCGGCACTTTTGTCAAAAATCAGTTGAACATAAAGATTTGTTTCTGAACTCTCAGTTCTGTTCTATTGATTTTTCTGTTTATCCTTATGCTGGTATCAAAATTTATTGACTATAACTTTATAGCAAGTTTCAAAGTTGGGAAATGAAAGTCTCCAACTTTGTTCTTTTATTAAAATCGTTTTGGCTCTAAATCTTTTGAGTTTCTCTATAAATTTTAGGAGCAGCTTGTCAGTTTCTACAGAAATCCTGTCCAGCCCATGCTCTCAAAAGGATGGTTTCTGGCCACCAAACTTCCTAAAGATAATCCCTCAAGGTTGAGAATGCTGAGAACCCAGCAAATCACACATCTAATCACTCCGCCAATAAGTCCTTGCCTGTCTCTAAAACAATCTTGCTCATTCGTCAAAAGCAAATACAATCAAAATATGATTAATACACTCTCTTGTTACAGAAAGCATCCCTGGTAAAGCTTCTAACCCTTTCCTCAATTTCCAGGTACCTTAGATTACTCACCTCTTAGAACACATAATAGAAGCACTTCTAGGCAAAGACCTCATGAATCTCTCTTAAGGGTCAATGACCTCTAGGAGCACAACCATTCCTGCGGGATGTATTGCTTATGAAACACATCTGAATCTACAAAAGTTTTTGGTGGTGAAGTAGATGGTTGATGATAACAACAACATTTATGGAGCACTTTCTAGGTATGACTTTAAGCACTTAATTCATCTAAGCCCCACAATGACTCTGTGAAGTAGGTGTTATCACTATACCATCTACAGATGAGGAAACTGAGGCACAGAAAGTTTAAGTAAACTTGTTCAACTTCACACAGCTTGGAAACTAAACAGAGATGGGATATGGAAATCTAACACTAGAGCCTGTACTCTTAACTTCTACTCTAGAGCTGTTGATAGTAGGGACCAGAAAATATAAAGCCACATTCTCCAGAACTGAGGGTCATTTTATTCATTAGTCATTTGTACCTTTTTTTTTTTTTTTGAGGGCCTACTGTGTGGCAGGCCCTTTTGAAGCACTGGTTATGGAGATTGACTGTGATACTCCCCTCGAAGAAATCAATCAATCAGAAAATGGATGAGTCCATCACATATAGGGTTATAGGAGCATAGGCAAGGACACCTAGCTTAGCTTGCTGAAGGGAGTGGGAGACAGCTTCCTAGATGAGGGGATGGTAGTGTAAGCTTTCAGTGATAAAGAACGAGGCAAACAAAAGAAAAAATGTGAGAGCAAAGACTTGCAGGAGAGAGCATGGCACCTGGGAGAACTGTGTGGTTTCAGCGAGGTGAGTGAGTATGCCATGTGGTAGAAAACAAGGTGAAGCTATGATCCTGAGCATTACATAATTCGGTTGTTACAGAAAAGCATTAGAACATCTGGTCCCCCTCTCAAAATATAAAATGTAATATAGAAGAAATTATGTGTATAGCAGAATCCCCTGAAGGCTATGAAACAAAAGCTTTGGCCTATGCTAGGGATATGAATATACATTAGAAAAAATTCCAGCCATTGACATGTATTTGATGACTTCCGATTATTCTATATAGAAAAAGCCTCTTCCCTTAAGAGAAAAATACTCTTAACTATGACATCTTTAGGGGTGCTTGCCTAGATCATTGCAAGTCCTCATTTTCAGGGAACTCCGAGTGTCCCCATCTCTCCCCTCCCCTTTTATGGGGTCAGGCTCTAAAAGTCCTGTTTTTACTACAGTGTTTCCCATCTCACTGACAGACTAGGGATGGGCCTACACCAACCTAAAAGCCAGTCAGATTATAGGCTCTCCTGGAAATCTAACTCTGGATTGAAAGACTGCTAGTTAATCTTACAGGTCCCCAGAACTGGAACTCTGGAGTGGCCACATTCAGCTTACGGACAGAAGATGCAGAGGACACTGGTCTGGCAGAGTGCAAGGAATGAAAACTACCAGGATGAGGATGTCTGTGTCAGTAATGGCCTTCCAGTTCCTGTGTGTCTAGACCCAGCTGCCCAACCCCTGGGTTTCATGAAATACCTGTATCCTTATAACAAATTGCCTTCTTTTAATTTACTCTGTTCCTCATGGATAAGAATATTGACTACTGCAATGAGTTAAAACCCAAATCATGTAATTAATACCAAGACTGCCTCTATCTACCACCACGTGGGCAAGCCTGACCAGTTTGACGAAGGATTCCAGTTTCCAACCGTGAAAACCATATAGCTCATAGGATGTCATTCCACTGTAGAGTGGAACGAAGTCATTCCACTCTACCTAGAGAAAAAAAAGGAAACAAATCCCAAACAACCTGAAGATATTTTTACAAAAAATAATTTCATCAAATCTAAATGTTAGATGAAAAATTTTAACCTAGCTTAGAGCTAATGACTAAATTATTGACCTTTTTGGACAAGAAACTTCATAAGGAAACAAAAGGAATTAAGAAAACTATCTGAGGTTCTTCTCTCCTGAATTCTGTGGCAGCTTCTGCAGCCAAACCCTTTCTCCCCCTACCCTCTCTGACATACTGAGAACATAAACATTTCTATTTTATCCAGGACTTTTCTCAATCCTTTCAATTTTGAATATTGTTGATAACTTTCATTAGTGCTAACTGAAATGTATATAAAACTTTTTCATTGTACTTCTCCTATACTTAATATTCGTTTTTATTAATAGTCAAACTTGTACACAAAGCACTTTCAAATATCTCATCTAATTCTCACAACTGTGTGAAAGAAATAAGCAGATATTAATATTCAATTTTGTCCAAGGCAACGTGGACAGTAGAACGTGGGGATCTGGGACTAGACCTTTAAACCCATTTCCTGAGCTTGTATCCACACGGTACACAGTACACTGTACACTGTGATCCTCTAATCTCACTGAAGGTACTGAAGAGAGCATTTAACGGAACTCAGGAAAGATGTACTTAGAATCCTTGTGCCTTTAAAAATGTCATTGAGCACCTAACTATAGGTGACCTTGTGCTAGATACTGTGTAAATTTTAGAAATAAAACAGGGTGCTGGTTTTTAAGATCACACCCTAACCTGTTTGCTTTCACTAAAAAGTTCCGATAAAAAGTAGGGCAAATCAACAGTAAAATGAAAAGATATTAACATAAAAAACTGATGCACTAGCCCCTGGGTTATGATTGCTGCCATCTACCCAAGAGATCCCTTTCTAAGGGAAGGTGAATGGGGACCCTTATCCCATTCTATTGTAATGGCTTCCTTATCTGTCTTTCTGACTTGAGTTTTTTGGTCTAATTTCATTCTCAAAAAGTAGAATAAAAAAGTAGACATAACAAAGTAGAATGACCAGATGTTATATACCAGAAAACCGAGGCTCCAACTCAGGAACTTGTCCAAAGTTAATTTCTGGTGGAGCCAGAATTTAAAACCATCTATTACAAATGCGCACTTTATACCATTTTCACAATAAAGCACTGTTAGTCTTATTAAATTTCAGCTCACTGTGAGTTGTGTACTAGAATTCAATTGATTTAGCTCTATGTTCCTAAGTTATAGGAACATAATTTTATGCTATTTTTAAGTAAAACATTTTTATACTACTTTGCAAACACTTTGGCATTCATGAACACCCTAGAAAATATCAAGCTGTTTTCAGTCCATCATTGTAACTGTCTAAATATTAGATGTCATTAATTTTTTCCCCAATAAAAATTTAAAAGAAAGTCAAATAATAAAATACAAAAATAAAGGATGTCTCTACACAGCATGGAATAGTTTCTAAGTATTTTGCATTTTTCATAGAAATTTAGAACATAAATTCTTTATATTTACAAATCACTTTTAACTACAGTTTTCGCTGCTCCTTTGAGCCTTATGACTGCCCTGAGAACTAGGTTGGGTAGATTACTCTACTTTACTGTTGAAGCCAGTGTCCTGGAAAGCCCAGTGATGTACTTAGTTCTCTTCAGGTACTAGGCAGAGCTGGACTAGAAATCATACCCTCATCTGCTGGCTGTCACTGGTTGCTTTTGACAAATTATCATTTAATCTTGAAAAATCCCACTCTACATAGCTCCCAACATAAGACAGTCAAATAAAACAATAGACTTTCATTTACCATGTGTTACTGCCTGGACATCGAGTATGTATACTGGTTCCAACCTCGTCTAAAATCCCTACTGGTGAGTAATTGGGAAAAAACTGGTTCATTTCAATCCGGTATTGATTAGGGTGGAAACACTTTCCAGTTTTGCTTCACATACCATGAATGGTTAACTTGAAAAAAGATTCTAGGACATCTTAGATTGTGTCCAAGGCCAAATATCCTAGAAAATCTGACAATTTAGTAAATGCAGTTGCATCATAATAATGCAACCTGAAAATGTAAAATTCAAGATCAGAGTATATTTTGGAGAATTTTTCACTACCTTCACTTTTCTTGAAAGTGCAGATGTAAATCCAGAGCGTGGAGATCACTTCAATATATAAAGCAGTGAACAGGGTTCATATTTAGGGTATCGAGAATTAAGATGGAATAAACCTACACACCTTCAACAAGTATTTCTTGTGAGAGCCTACCTTTCTCAAAGTTTAAAGACTAGATATTCTTATCAATCTGTCACAGCCTGTTGGTGTTTAAAAAATGTAATGTGAAAAAGGGACAATGTAATGGACTGTGACTTAGGAGACAGTGACATCTTCTGGTAGTTTTATAGAGTAAATATATTCATGCCAGACATTCTACCTCTCAGAAACCAGACTGTTTTAAAGGAATAAATTTATCTATTCAGCATATCTTTATTGAGTCCATAAGTGTGGATTCTTAAATTTCTGAAATGTTCAATGAAACATTAATTATTAGCTAAAAATAACACTATATTCGCTTATTTTGCTCCTTGCTGCTGTCATCCTGGCTTTATCTAACAGGAAAGATTTTCAGCAGCCAACATTAATTCTATCTTTCCTGGTAATCCAAAGCCACTTGAACAGACTTTCCTTAATCCAAGCAGTTTTAATATAAACTCAGAACTCAAAGGACCCTGGAGGTTACCTTTAATCTCCTCTCCAGTGTGTCCAATTTAACTTGGGAAAATGTGATTCATAAGTAATCATCTGATAGCATCAGAAACAATTTTTAAAAGGCTCCACATAAGGCTGAGCTCAGGCTCCATCTCTGAAGATGACTTCCTGACTCCACTAGTCTAGGTTGAGGGACCCACCCCCATAGATCTGTCCCAGCACATAACACACTATCTTGTAACTGTCTGCTTACTCAGCTACTCTTATAATCACAGTGCAAATTCCTTGAGGGTAGGACCTATATCTCATTACTATTTGTGTCCCAAGAATAGCAACAGTGCCAAGCCTAAAACCTTTTTTTTAAAAAAAAAAAACAAATGTATTAAAAAAATGCTAGGTATCTGTTCTTCAAGCAGGTACTATTTTAGAGCCCTTATGAGAATGGCTTCTCATAAGGAAGGTGGGGATATCTATGGAGCACCTACTTCGCGACTTTTATTGCATTTAGCCCTAATATATAAGGTGTGATCCTCATTTTAGAGCTGGAAAATGTTAATTTGGTCAGTAAATGAAAGAATCAAGACAAACTCATTTTTTGAGTTTCCTACTCCATTTCCTTATACTCTAACTTATTCCAAAGTGAGAATTTCTAAGAACATGATAGAAAACTTAGGGGAGAAAAAAGGAAATCAGAATAAAGAAGAAATAAAAATTGTAAAAATCAGATAAAGCCAGAAGGTAAGAAAAAAGCAATGTATACAATTCAAGTCCTATACATTTGCTACATGTGGCTTGCAAATTTGGCTGAACCTAACTGTCAATATATAATTTGTTACATTATTCTGAGACTTTAAAAGGGCAAATCAATTGCTCAGAAGCACATTTACTGCTGAACGGAAACCTGAAATTTCTCCTGTGTCCTCAAAGAAGCTACTGTTATGTTAGAGTGAACCGCCATTCCTGGCATAAACATAAATTTCACAATACAGTCCAAAGCTAAGTGTGGTAAAAGCACTTGATGTGTTGCCCAAACGAGGCAACCAGGCACAAAGGTCTCTACAGTGTGGGCTTAATTTCACTTAGACTTTCTAAAGAAATGGACAGATTATTCAATTGTTGGCTTCCTCCATAAACATTTCTCAAAAATAAGATTTTGAACACTGGGCAGTCGGATTAAAGGTTGTTCTGAGAAGTACCTGGGTAGCTATCATTGCTGATTAAGGGCAGGCCCACACAATCCCTGGAGCTGGGGACAGAAATGACATCCCCTTCAGAAACTGGAGCAGTCTAATGAGGATGTCGCCTCCATTAGCGGAACTTCCAGATCTTCACAAAAGTTATCTTAAGGGGATCCTCTGTTAGAGACAAGATTTTCTTAAAAACAGTTTTGGATCTATTCCAACACAACTGTGTAAAGCATCCTGCCCCACCCACACAGAGTATAAAGGCTATAATTTTCCCCTGAAAAAATTTAAAAACATACCCCCTAAAAAACCCAATTTTATCTGGTTTCAAAGTCTATGCATGCTGTATGCTTCCAGTGTGCCCACAGAATGCCTCATATTTGACTTGGGTTTGATCACTGCATTTAGAAAGACTGGCAGGCTTAAGGGCACAGACTTGGAAGCAAACTGCATGAATGTTGATTCCTACATTCAAATTGTAGACTTTAAAGCCTTAATCTCATTTATTTTTATATGAAAGTCAAATTAGCTTTCCTAGCAACCTAGACTGCCACACAAAGGAACATATCCAAAAAGTTGAAAAGAAAAATAAAAACTGGAACTGTATCAAATAGGTACCATTTAAGTAGCTAACCTGAATTTCCACTACAGGCATATTTCAAAAAAAAACTTCTAAGAAAGTTTTTAATATAGGCGAAGTATATATAATTCCATATGGTTTTTGCTGCAAGCATAAGATACCATTTAGCTCATTTTAAAATGGCTTAGTAGATTCAGAAGTATAGCAGTGATGGTGAGGTTAGGAGACAGAAACCACATCAGATATTTGAACAGGGAGATTTCAATAAAATAATTGTTTACTAGTAGGATATGGTTAACTATTTAAAGGGATAGAGGGCTCTAAGAAGCCCAGAAGCAGCAGTTATAAGAGAGAGAGGTGGGGGGAGGGAGGGAGGGAGAGAGGGAGGGAAAGGAAAGGAAAGGAAAGGAAGGAAGGAAGGAAGGAAGCAAGCAAGGAAGCAAGGAAGCAAGGAAGCAAGGAAGCAAGCAAGCAAGGAAGCAAGCAAGCAAGCAAGCAAGCAAGAAGAAAAAAGCAGCTACTCTCTCTAATCTGGGACAAAGTGAAAAAATGAAGAAACTGCAGTCTGGGAGAGGCTGTCCTCCTCACCCCAGCCCCCTAGGCTGAGTGCCAGACTTTTCTGGAGAGGACAAGATGCTCACAGGCGCATTCGGCCTGCCAGTGAAGACACTTGTCAGAGTGCTCAGGCCACACAATTGAGGACAGCCGCTGGAGGAGATGGCTGAGCTGCAATAAAAGCAGCCCACTGGAGCTGCTCCAAAGTGGCAGTGGGGATGACAGAGTGACTTGTGGCACTGCTGAGATCCTCTGCGGGTGATGCTGGGCTCCTACTGAATAAAACAGAGAACCAGAGCCCAGAAGCGAAGTGTCCTCTCGCTGATAGTGCTTTGCCATTTCTGGGCCCTCTATGAAGCCTAACATGCTGCTATGCTAGTGAGGGAGATAAGTTTATGGGGCCCCACCCCAGTATCACAAAGCAGGGCAGAGAAGGATGGATTTGGAGCTGGGAGATAGTAGGTTGGTAACTGTCATGGTGTACTCTTTTGGCTACTTAGCTTCCACAGGCACCCACACTAATATAGTAGTTACTAGTCACATGTGGCTATTGAGTACTTCAAACGTGACTAGCCTAAATTGAGATGTACTAAATATAATACTGGATCTCAGACTAGGTACACAAAAGAATGTAAAATATCTCATTATATTTTATATCAACTCCGTGTTGAAATGGTATTTTGTCTCCATTCAGTTAAATAAAACATTACAATTAATTTCACCTACTTTTCTCTTTAATGTGGTTACTAGAAAATTGAAAATTATATATGCGGCCTGCACTCCAGGGAAATACCACCTGAGTAAGTGGAGCAACTTCACTGCTTTGGACAGAAAGTTTCTAGTATCCAACAAGCTCTATTTTGGTGAAATGGCTTTTTGCAATCCATCTCCTCCTCCTCAAAGTCATGCTTTAATTCTCCTGCATATTGCAAGCATTGCTAAGCCGGATCCCAGGCCCTCCTCACCCACAACTAAGAGAAGCAGCCCAGAGGCTGATTTTGACTATAAACATTTGTTCTGTCATCTCCCTCCTCTATTCAATGTCAATGTTTCCAATATAGATACATTTATGGTACCCTACAAATACCGAATACATTCTTGCCACATAAAACAATCTCAACAAAAGCAACTCCAGAAGAATTCATACAATACAGGATATAAAGGATGCAACATGGTAGAAAGCACTGGACTGCACATTAGAAAACAATCTAGCTTCTATTCCTGGCTCTGACCTCCTTGGTAACCCATGTAAGGCCATGTAAATGTTTGGCCTTCTATTTCTACATCTGCTTGGAGAAAAACAGGGTTGAATTATTTTAGTTTTATTCAAACTACAACATGAAATCCTTTTAAAGATTTGTAAGTAGGTATTTAAAAAAAAAAGACAAATAGAATCTGAAATATCAGAATAGTCTACAGCCATGCCACCCTGAACAACCTGATCCCATCTGATATCAGAAGCTAAGTAGGGTCTGGCCTGGTTAATACTTGGATGAGAGGCCACCTAGGAAGACCAAGTGCTGTGGGCATAAAAAATAAAAAATAAATAAAATAAAATAAAAATAAAATATCAGAATATATTATATCTGTTAAAGACATTTTCTGAAAACTTTTGTTCCAGGTATGAATTTAATCTGGTTTGCATTATAAGATATATTTCTTACTGGATGTGTCAATTAGTTTGAAAGCCACTGATGTAAATAATCTTTTAAATTCCTACACAGCAGTTTGAATTCTTATAGATTCATTTACTCTAAAATTATTTCAAGACCAGTAAATCAAGAAGCATGAAATCACAACTAGATATGGAACACTTTATTTATCAAAGCTAAAATTTATTTGGTGCATACTCTGTGCTTGCTATCAGGTACTTTCACACATACCTTTTCCTTTAATATGTAAAATGTGAGGTATTTCACAAGTTTAAAAGTACTCAAAATAACAAAAACCTACTTCCTTAACTTATTCAGGTGAAGAGTTAAAACCATTCTAAAATAAAACAAAAATAAACAAGTTAAACCCAACCATTTACACAGTCTATTTCCATTTCCTTTTATACATCCTCTACATATATCAAACACTTTAGTATTAAAAGAAGAACCAAATTCAAATAGAAGGGAATCTTTCTGGTAATTTTTGTCTACAAATTCAAATAAAAGGGAAAGGGAATCTTTCTGGTAATTTTTGTCTATAGGTCCTTTTTAACCTACCAATTTTCTACTCTTATACACAAAGGACTTAAATGTTGTCAATATCTGAAATAATTTTAAAGTAATCTAATGCTTTGAAAATTTTGTTCACATAGAAATACAAACCTTAAAATAGAACTATTTTTCAGAGGCAGTTTTTCAACAGAAAAAGGCAACGGTAACAGTTCAACTAATAGAAATGACTGAAATCAAATACCTTTGAGAAAGTAGAAAGAAAGTGTAGGAAAAAAATTTCTAAAAATGTAGCACCATTACCTCAATAAATGAGCAAATTTCAAGATGTGAAAATTAACTAAGAATTACATGTTATATTTTTTCAAATAACCTATTTTTATATTTAGAAGTTCAAATTATATGTTGTTATATTAGGTTTTCCATCCAATTAGAAATTCAACACAGTGACATCAAGTTATTTTACAAAATAAAAAACAATTTCCTAACAAACAGTGACAACTGAATTATTACAAAGCAAAATTCTTTAACATTAAGCAATTTTATTCCACATGTAAACTTTTCTCAAGAGAAATATTGTGTTACAAACAAGACATAATCTGGTCAAGGTGTGAATGTACTCGACAAAAACGCTTGATCTTCCAAGTGCTTTGCATTTCTTGGGTAAGTTTCTTCAGAATTCCTTTAAGTCCTTTTTCTAAAGCCATGTAACAAAGTACAGCTCATAAAGAAACCAGATGTAAAGCTGACTTTTTATTTTTTAAAGTTTCTCTAATTGAATGCTGCCAGCAATATTATCACCAAATTACATTTTAGAATCAAGTACTGTAAAGTCAATGATATACTTAGTTTGCGTATATATATATAATTCAATGAAAAAATTGAGTTTCAGCATACTTAACTGCAAATGATTTATTTTAAATAATTGCTAGTTTCAGATATTTCAAAACCACAAACTCTATGGCAGCAACTATAATACACACACAGTTCTCTGAATGACCATTTTAAAGTTATATAATGGTGGAATATAATTTAACAAAATACAAATGCCATTTATAGCATAAGGCTCCATTCATGATTGAATGAATAATCAGCAAATCGAAGAAAAATATCAGAGAAAGACTTTGAAAAGTAAAGTATGTTTCCGGTTAAGAATTTATCCTTTCCTTCCTAAAAACAGCTAATTATAATTTTCGAACAAAAGGTTTCTAAATTCTTAGAAAAGAAGTAAATTTCAGTTGCAGTAACTGATAAAGGTGAGACTTTACCATGGTAAACTCAAAATTAATGTCTTGGTAGCCAGAAGATACAACTGCTCATTTTTATAGAAGTAAAGTTTATTACATTTGAAACAATAAAGCAGAAATCTCAAAAGTTTACTCATTAAATATAATTTAATTCTTACAAATCTCCTTTTGAAAATGCAATTCATATATGCTGCAACCTCAGAATTTTGAATTCAAAATGAAATATGAAGGCAGTAGTCAAGAACATCACATCAGAGGCCCTTGTCAAATTTCTGTACAAAGCAGTACATACCTCCTTCTGTCTGTGATACTGTAGGAAAAAAAGTGATTCTAAATATACCCAAGTAAATGCAGAAAAATACATTACTATTTGAGGCAGACCATGCTAAAATATAATTTACAATGATTAGTTTGCATTTAAGATGATTAATAATGCCTTTAGTTTGAACCAATGAAATCAACATTAAATTTTGCAGTATTTGCTTATTCTAAACATTCGCAGTATCTGCTCAGTACTAAACATTAGTTGATCTGAGAAGTAAATAAGATTGGAAAAAGCAAGTCACCTGATTCTCGTTATGCTTATCATTTTCTCAGTCATACTAAATGCAAACAAATCAATACAGCATCAGGATTTTTCACATGTTAAATGAAGACTAATAACTGTGAAGGCAGACTGTGTACCATGTAGTATTTAATAGATAAACTTGCAATGACCAACTCGATTTTTTAAATAACACCAAGATTTACAAGGCAAAATAAACATTTGATTAAAAAATTCTGCTCTTCAAGAAACTCAAGTATCTCTTTTCTGTTTGAGATTGGTAAGGACTGGGTCTTTTAAAAACCTGAAGAGAGGTTGGTAAGAGGAAAAAAATCCTCAATGCTTTAAAAAACTCAACTGTTAGAGGAGTCCAAACTACTACTATGCTGGCATGGAAGCAGCTGTTTTCTGTCTTAGATCCATTCACTTTCCCACAAAAGTAGTTCCTCCAAGCCAACTATATAAAGATGTAAATCACCTCACCCATGATTGAAATTGAAGTAATCCTTCAAAAACAGGGGCAAGAGACCTCACCCAAAAAGATCTTTTAAATCATTGCTAGCTGAACTGCTACTGGTCATAGTAGTTGGTGGCTGTGCAAAGTTCTGTGGGTTAAAGAAAGGATTAGCCTGCATACCAAAGGCAGATTGTCCTATCATGTTCATTTGTGCTCCCATTACTGAACTGCCCATACCTGGAGACCCTTGAGGAGGTACAAACTGATTAAGCCACTGGTTTGGTTTCTGTTGTGATAACTGGTTCATGCTAACTTTGGGTTTCTGAGGGCCAAAAAGATTATTCAGAGCAGACATATCTGTGGGTCTTTGCTGAGTCTGCTTTGTACCAACGGGAGGAACACTCACAGCATTGAAGTTTGGCAAAGTGGAAGGTGTTCCCAGTGTCATTGTGGTCACTCCAGGTGTGCTTGGACTACTGAAGAAGTTCTGGTTTGTATTAACCGGCATGTTGAATCCTGAAGTCTGAAAGCCCATGTTGGCATTTAGGCCATTTGTCAAATTTCTCTTTGTATTATCAATGGGTGTAGAAAACATCATGCCAAGGCCCATGGAAGGAACAGAAGTGAAGGTACTCGAAGCAGAAAGTTTAGGGGTACTAACAGAAAGGCTGGTCAAAGAAGACATATTATCCATCAGTGTGTCTGTCAGGTCCTTAGTCTGAAAAACATGAAAGAATTACTTTATCTCCAAAAATTCCAAATGATTTTCTAGTTAGTAAACATATGATAGAGTATAGTTTAAAAAAAAAAAAAAACAGTTAAAATTAAGCCCAAAAATCTATATCAACTTGGCACACCACAGCACACAGGCCAAATCTAGCCTGCCAATACATATTTTTGTAGTTTTTACAGATGAACAACTTATAATCAATTTGATAAGGAACACTAATTCTGAACTCCAATCAAATGCAATATTGTCTCTTTCAACTCCTCCCAAACAGAACTGCATTCTTCTCATTAGTAAATCTATATTACAAAAAAGAATACTCTAGTGTTCTTATATTTTGAACTTTATCAAAATTTTGTGAAAATTTGTTTATTCTTACATAACTACGAAATGTTCTTGATTTTGCCTCTTGGTGCACAAAGGTTTTTCTCAGACAAAGAATTTTAGTGACCAAGAGATAACAAAAAATAATTTAAATAAAGTTCTCATGAGAAAGTTATTTTGGAAACCAGTAAGAACTCTATAAGCAGAAGAAACCTTAATCATTGCCAAAGTACCAGCACCTAGAACAGTGTCTAGAACATAACAGAAAATAAATACTGATAGGACATATAAAAAGTATTCCTAAAACGAGATACAAATCCAACTATAAATGAAAAGCCAAATTTTGAAAATTACTTTTTGCTCAAAAATATGTAAATGCATGAATATTATATTCCTGATCATTCTAAGGGAACAGAGTTGAGTCAGCACCATGGGACCTAGTATTTTTTTTAAAAACCTTCCTGTCCCTCTAGCTTCCTCTTTATCGATAACAAGCACTCTCGTGAAACATTATACATTAGG
Source organism: Macroglossus sobrinus (assembly GCA_004027375.1). Lineage (NCBI taxonomy): Eukaryota > Metazoa > Chordata > Mammalia > Chiroptera > Pteropodidae > Macroglossus > Macroglossus sobrinus. The sequence goes on from PVKZ01000069.1 coordinate 218,617, forward strand.
CAGGCTACAGAGGAGTTGTTGGAAAATCCTTTATGCCCATACTTCTTAGAAACTGCATATTCGAGTACTATTTGAAATATATTTTTATACAAGAACTAATAGGCAGACTAAGTTCTATGAAGACTAATGACCTGTGAAGAAAAAAGAAAAAAGATTTCTGACCTGTTTGACTGGAGCAACAGGTGTGTGCACCTGAGGTTTAAGAGGCTGCTGGCTTTTCAACTTCTGTGCTTGCTCTTGTTCTTTTGCTAATTTTTGTTTTTCTTCAAGGGTAAGGGATGCCTTGAAACAATACAAAAAATCAACTGACAACTTTATAACTCCATTTGTAAAACAGAAGATTTCTTTTTTTTTGTAAAGTATGTCTTGAAATGTTTGACAATACTTAGTAGTTTGCAAACTACTCCAGTGTTGGTGATTAACACAGGTACGAATTCTTATAAGATTTAACTTTAGGTAGAAATTCAAAGGATCTGTATTAAAATATGTCCAGCATGAAAACATTATTTTAAAACCACTCATTAGAATTATACTTTTTCAGACGATGAGAATATGATTAGGTAATTTCATTTTATAAAACTGGCAGATTCTTGTTCAACTCTAGCTCACTCCAAAAGTATTTTAGGAACTCATCAAAAAGTTGAGAAAGAAGTGAACAGCTTTTGTCACCACTAATGTCTGCACCAATTCAACATTTTTCTTTTGTCAGTCTTGCTAAACTATAAACTCATAGTATGTTCTCTTATAATTTTGTAAACCATATGTGTAGTAGCGCCTTGCCTTTACACATACATATACTCCTATTAGTTGAATAGAAGAAAATTGCCCTCAGCAGACATTTAAAATTGACGTATTTTTTATAGTGGATGCTAACCAATATTTCAATTGGAAAGTATAATTTTATAGTTTATTATTCAAACTCAGAAGCAGAAAAGAGAGGAAGTGGAATATATCAAGCAGTGTGACTGGCAAAGTGCAGGAGAAAAGAAAGAAGTCAGGCAATCTAAAATGTTACCATGTGGGAGGCTAATAAAGCAACTAAAAATCTTAAGTGTGCTTATTATTCTCAGCATGGGTCAGGTCATGTTCCACTACGTTTTAAATTTCATAAAGGTGATTAAAAAATGTTTCTTGCTAAGAGGCTAAAGAGCATTTTCCAAAAAAATGTGTAGTTTACAGAAAGTCCTATAATTAAATAAAAGTACTAAAAGAACAGTAAAGAAACTTACTCTTTTATGTTTATTCTGTAACCCATCCTCTTTATTTTCTGATTCACTACCAGTCAGAAAGTCCGCGCTGACATTGTTAAAGACTCTGTCAATCTGCTGAAACAGAAAAGGTCAACCGCTTGAATGACATTAAAAAATTGTGATTTTACTGCTTAAAGATCAGAATGAAACACTGTAAAGCACTTTTTACAAAAACTCAAATAATGTAAATATCTTCTTACCTGAGACCCAACATTTGTAACTTTTGTCTCCTCAGAAGGATTCATCTGATTTCCTATATCCAAAGATCTTCAGGAGAGTTGAATTATAACAAATAAAAAGAAATGCATGTTTTAAAAATATTAAATAATTCATCCATATGGAATTTATCAGAACCTAAACAAATTGCAACTTAGTAAATCTTTTTCATTATTTACTAGTATTAACGTCTCCTTGCCTAAAAATATTAACATTTGTATGTCTTTTTTTTTTTAACTCAACATTTGAGATTTGCTAGAAAATTTACTCAGGATGTCATAAAACAAGGCAAGCATAGTCTTACTATCAAAGAGCTTATAGCTCACTGAGAGAGAAGATATGAAATACTGTGATTCTAACACTAAATGCTATAATCACTGTGATGTGGCCCAGACCTACGCCTTGAAAAAAAGGTGGACTTTAGATAGAATTTCAAAAGAAGGTTCATTTATACCTCAATTATAAATATTAGATATTAAAAATTTCTGTTATAAATTTTTAAAAATTATTTTTCAGCGTTTCTATGTTAATACAGTCCATCCATCAAACATCATCATAAATAATATATACATCACAGAATACTCAGACCATACAAAGGGCTATTCCACATCATTCCACACCATGTGTATTTACTTGCATAAGCCTTCATCTTGCATTGGGGCAGAAACTGAAAAGTTTCTCAAATTTGGGGACCTTGCTCATGACTGATATCAATTTTACTGATTTTCAGATGTCTTTTGGTTTAGGATTAGACTTTAACAAGTACCTAAAACCATGTGCTTTTTCTGGGGCAAAGAATATATAGTGAAGATCTGATTTTAATAAACTGGCATTCTCCAATGAATAATTTCCACCTTTCCCTTCTTTCTTTGAATGAGTATTTTGCAAATAATTTAGAAAATCTTCCTTTAAAAAAAAAAAGGTGAATGTTGTGGTAATGCATATGAAATGCATACTCTATTAATGTTTCTGGAGTGAAAGAGAAGGAAGAAATAAAAACACCAGAGTTTTGTAGATTTGAAAAATATTTATAAGTGGTGTACTTGGTGATCATTAGGCAACAGCTAATGTTGAACAAGAGATTTTCTCAGAAATAGAATGCTCTTTGTGTAGAAAAAAATGCTAAGACTGTATCACATTATACTTTGGTACTCAGAAATGACATCAGATTTTCAACAATGTTCTACTTTAACTCAGTTCAAGTGAATATGCTAGAAAAAAAAATTACCGTTTTACATATAGTCAAGCTGAAATCCATCAATTTTTCTAGTCCATATTCCAGAAAATCAATCATGAGATAACTTTAATCTCACTCTTATACCATGTGCAATTCCAATGCAACCTACTTACTTCTGCTGTTCTTGCATTATATGAAGTTGCTCCAGTTTAGTCTTATGTTCAGATTCCAATCTATTAAGCATCTCTTTTATGACGGAAATGAAAGAATTGAACTGGCATAACAAGAAATTAATATGGTTATAACGTTTCAAGTTAGCAACAAATGTTATGTAATAACTTAGTGAGTTAATCATAATAGTCTATTTACCAGAATGTGACCCACTCATAGCACTGATGTCACAAGAATAGTTTATTGAAATTCAGTGTATTACAACAAGCTTTCATCTTAGTACAGTGTTAATATAGTCAATGAGCCTTTTACATTCCAGAAAACATATCTCAATGTCTAAAAGCAATTATTCAGGAGTTTTATCTAAATTCATCCCCAGCAGTTTTCATGTATTGATTTTTCTAAAATAATCCAAAACTGACCATCTGAGTTTGTGCACGTATGGAAACAGTGTGCTTAACGATGGAAAAAATTACTATTTAGTCAACTTGTTTTAAAAATATCTGGCCAAAACTTTTTCTAAAAAGGTAGTAGAAATATAAAATGTACATAATCTAACTTTCAAATAATTAAAGTTAATAAAGTATATCTAATACTATGTCTTTATGTAACTTAAGTTTTGGTTAAACTTATGGGCCTTCGGGATCCTCATAAACAATTTATTTGAATAATACCATGTATTATAGGAAAAATCTAGAAACTGCTTGCTTCCCCTCCCCAAATCTTATAACTACAATTTTGTGCTGGGTGCTTACACATACACTATTTTATTAATCCTCACAACTCTTCAAAGTTGGTTTGTTAATATTTCTGTTTTATAAATGAGGAAACTCAAGCTCAGCAAGAGAGAAAGCAACTTACTCATAGATACTGAATAACGTACATGGCACAAGTAGAATTCATACTGTCTGTCTCCAAAGCTTTGTTCTTTTCTACTATATTACACTGCCTCTCACCAGGCTCTACCATCTGTTTATCCGCTGCCTTGCCATGAAAGTGACAGAAAGAATATGTCCTTACCATTTCTGACTCTCTATTAATTAGTTTAAAGCTTTTTTTTTTTTTTAATTATTTTTATGGTGACATTGGTTAACAAAATCTAATAAGTTACAGCTGTACACTTTAACAGTAAGGCATATATATGTTTACACTGTTTACCTCCCATAGTTAGATTTCTTTCTTTCACCACATATTTGACCCCCTTTACTCCATCTATCTCCTTCCTCCGCCCTTCTCTGCCCCCTCTGGTAACCACTAGTCTATAGTCCATGTCCATGAGTCTCTGTTTGTTTGTCCTGTTCATTTGTTGCTTTTAGGTTTATCTCTTACATATAAGTGACATCATATGATTATTAATTTTTTTCAGTCTGGTTTATTTCACTTAGCATGATTATCTCGAGGTCCATCCATGTTGTCCAAATGGCAGTATTTCATCTCTTCTTATGGCTGAGTAGTATTCTATTGTATATAGCTTAAAACTTTTCAATGAAATACAACATACTAACAGAAAAGTATACATGCAAGTCACTGACACCTAAAAAAATTCACAAACTGAATTTAAGCAGTAGCTGTATGAAGAAAGAGAATCCTGGCAGCACCCCTACTTTCTTCTGCTCTCTTCCAGTCATTTCCCACTTTCTCGCCCTATGAGTGAACACTATTCTGACTTCTAGCAGTACAGTTCTGACTGCTTTTGTACTTTGTATAAATGGAATAATTCAGTAGATCCTCTTCTAATATCTGGCTTCATTTGCTCAACATTATGTTAGTGAGATTCCTCCGTACTACTGTATGTAGTTGGCACAGAAAAGTTAACATAGGCCTGTACTGCCATCCTTGGAAAGGCCTGCTTGCAAGATTGACCCTTGGCTGGTGCTCGAGAACTCAGAGTTCCCACTATTAACTGATGAATGATAGGGGCTCACCAGGCCTAAACTGTACAAGAATACTTTATGCTGAACACCTGCTTTCCCTCTGGGAGTCTGGAATTTGAGCACATGACAGGCAGAGGGAGCCACTTGATCAGCTCCCAATAAAAACTCCAGGCACTGAGTCTCTAATATGTTTCTCTGATTGGCAATACTTCATACATATCGTCACAACTCATTACCAAGGAAATTAAGCACATTCTGTGTGACTCTACCTGGACATGATTGGAAGTTAGAGCTGGTTCCTCCTATCGTTGCTCTATGAGCCTTCTCCTTTTGCTGATTTTGCTTTATGCCTTTCCCCCTCAGTAATCATACACATGAATACAACTGCATGCCACAGCCTGTGAGTCCTCTGAATCTGGGGGTGGTCTTTGGAACCCTCCCCCAGCACAAATTGTGATTATATTTTAATTTCTATGTGGAATTTGCTGGTTTTTTAATTAAATGCTGAAATTGTTTTTTTTTTCTAAATTATCTTTTTACACACTGCATAATATAAGTTTAAATCAGAATGGACAAAAGAGGGCAGTCCTGAATTAGGAAGCATGTCCATGAAATGACAGGAAAGCAGACCACTCACTGTCAGTTAGACTATGCTAATCATTGTAAAATTCCAGCAGATATGAATCAAAGTATTTCTGTTGACGAAAATCGGCCCCTAAAATATCAACCTAATACCACATTCTAAATGGAATTATAAATCCTGAAATAAGCATTTGGGAATATTATAAAACACCCTAAATCATAAATATAAGAACTAAGAGCAGAAACGCATATTATCATCCTATTCTTCCCTAATATTCGCTGTGTCCCTTTGTGCCATCCATAATCTCAACTCTGCCATACAATATATTAAGAAACTATCAAGCTCAAAACTGAAATCCAGGAACACAAACTTTCAGAAGCTCACCCTACCACTGTCAATGTAATTTGGGATCTGATTAATTTTATAAATTTCTCTGATACCATTCACTTAGCATTCTCCCCTATGCCAAAAACTTTTTTGTGTAACTCCCAGCTTTCTCCTCCCTTCAATGCTGTAATTCCCATTCAGTCCTTAATTCCAAATCCTGCCTGCCTATTCATTTCTGACTCAGTTAAACAGTAACCCTTCCCAGTCTTTTCCATTATACTTCATTAAACACCTGTTCTATGGTGAATGCTCTGTACCTCCAATTTTCTCAATATTTTTGTTTCTGACACTGAACTAAGTGCTAGGGATATAATGAAGAATAAGCTATAATAAGCCTTCTGGGAAAGTGAGGCACAGAAGTACACAGCTGAGATAACTATATGATAGAGCTATGCAGAGAGATAATTCTGTAATAATCTTTGAACACATTACTCCTTTGCTCAAACCTTTACCACGTTTTGAAAGTTCAAATATTTATCTCATACAGACATTTAAAATCTACCTTTTCTAGTCTCAATTCATCATTCTCTCACTTATTCTCCTATTGTATTAGAAGTATCTGTCAAATCAGATTATTGATTCTCGGTGGAAGACAGACTAAAATGGTTCCCAATGATCTCCTCACTCTGCTACTCATGCCTTTGTGCACCCTATTCTTGAGCATGGGCATGACCTATGACATGCTTGTAACCAACAGAAAACAGCAAAGGTAATAAAATGGCATTTCTCTGATTACATTCTAAGAGACTATAACTTTCCATCTTTCTAATAGATTCTTTCTTTCCGGTGTTGATGAAACAAGTTGCCATGTTGGAGAGGCCCATGAAGCAAGAAACTGACAGTGGCATCCAGCTAACAGAGAGCTAGGAACTGAGGCCCTCATTCCAATAGCCAAAGGGTTCTGAATCCTGCCAAGAACCATGTAATGGGCTTAGAAGCAGATCCATCTACCCAAAGAGCCTTTGACTGCAGGACTATGAGAAATTCTGAGCATAGAATCCATGCCCTGACCTGGCTGGCTCACAGATACTGAGAGATAATAAACGCATGCTGTTTTAAACCATGTGCTGATTTGTTGTGTAGCAATAAACAACTACACACCCCAGACACATTACCTTAATGTTTCTTTATTCATGTCAACTTCCCAGAGGCAAATGTGAGGCAACCCCAGATCCTACACATCTTTCAACATTCTGCTCAATTACTATCTACAATGAGGCCTTCAATAATCCAGTCTTCCACCTCACATACTCCTTACTTTGAACCCACAAACTTTCTTCATTTAACTGACATATTTTCACTATTTTAACAATATTTATGTGTAATATATTTATATATTTAATGCCAAAGAACAGTAGGCTGAATAAATTGAATAAAGCACAAAAGTACTCCTACCTGATTGAGATTAAGATTATTTTCAATACTCAGAGGAATCAGATGAGGCAATACTTTCCCAGCCAGCTGCTCTTTGGTAATTCCCAGCTTCTTATGAGTAAAAGTACATTTATAAATGCCTGATAGAAAAGAATAAGGCACATTGTATAATTCGACACCACATATAAGGAAAACCGTTATCTATATGAAATCTCTTGATAATCAGTAAAATTACACATTTTCCCTTATCAGTGCATAGAACAAGGATATTCTTACATATGGTTCAGAATGATTTCAGCTTTATCTTCAGTTTAAACATCATGACATATTTATCCTGTATTATTTTGGGTTCAAAGCACATTTAATAATAGTATAACATTAAAAGTCAATCAGAACTGGGTACAACTCCTACAGTGCAGCAGTAAGGTTACAAAATGCCCTCTACCCTGAAGACATTTAAGTATATGTTTCAGACCTCTCACTCAACTGGAGATAACTATTTCAAAGTGTATAAATATAGACCTTACACCTTTGAATACTTCTTTAAGCAATCAGACTCAATATGTTTGAACTTTAATAACTGAACTCAACTCCACGCAATCTTTACGTATTGTCTCAACTATTTACCTGACCTTCAACACTCTGCTTGTTACACCTATCCACAAAGCCTTCCTTTGGTCAAGTGAGCACATGTGCTCCTTGCTCACCTAATTCTTTTAGTTGCGTTTTGCATATAACCCAAGGTTTAGAACACACTACCTCTTATTATTCTCCTGTTAATGTATACTTCACTTACATACTTAAAAAATAACTATTGAGAACCTATTAAATAAATGCTCATTTGTTGGGCACCACACTCATTACTTTCCCTTCCGTTGTCTCAATGAATTCTCACAAGACTCCATTTATAATGATATTATTTTTATCCTTATTTGACAGGTGAAGAAACTATTCAAATCACTCCAGGAATTGACAGGCAGGACTGGGGCTAGGGCTCTTTCCACTATGCCAAATAGCTTCTCAAGACAACTAATTGCTGAGCCCAAAAGTTTCATACCATATCCTAAAAGTTCTACATCTAATTTGTGAAAAGATTCACAAATTACTTGCTGACCATCCCTGCAAATATTTACTAAGGGCTTGCTATAGATCAGGCATTATAGCATGTGTTAAAAATTCATAGCTGAGTAATAATACTTTTTCTTCAAAATTAACAAAGAACTTCAAATTTAGTAAAAAGTAAATTTTTTAATGTTTTTGTGATTCTTATAGCTATGTCTGTTTATATTAGTATAGCAGACCCCCAGCATTTCCAGATTGGACTTTCATAGCTTTAAGTATTTATAAACAATTTCAGTTTCTTGACAGAATAATGTGTGATTATGCCGATAGAACAGATTGTGCTGTAAGGCTACTATGCCTCATCAGCACATCACATAGCAATTAAACATACTGGTTAAGGTTTAAATGCATCTAAATTAAAAACCAGCTCTAACACTTACCAGTTGTGTAATCCTGAGTAACTTACTTCACCTCTCTGAACCTCAGTTTGCTGATAATAATGCAAAATAATACCTATACACTGGATTTTGTTGGGGACAAAATAATGCAGAGAAAATACTTGGCACAGCATCTTTTACGAACTGGGTACCAAATAAACATTAGGTATTACTATTAAGACTGGCATCAGAATTTTAAGTAGCTTTGTTTGCCTTTTATTTGGCAGGAATAACTATATGCTATCATAATATTTGTGAAGCTAGGATTGTCAAATGTCTTATTCTTTTATAAATGTCAAAGTTTTACTGCTTTTACTAAAATTAACACAAAGAAAAATTATATCATGGCATTTATTCCATCATTCTTCAATTACTGAATGTAATTCATGAAATGTACTGAATGAAAGGAGAATACAATGGTTTTAGAGATTGATTCCCATGACTGTAAAATGATAAAGTAGTATCAAATGACATTAAGGTTTAAGCTACCTAAAATTCCCATGAGGACTGCGGGTTCCTTGGACGGAATTTGTTGTAAGAAGGGCAGGATATCATCAAGTACGAACCACTTATCCAAGTATTCCAAAATCTTTCCTAAGCACACTAATGAATTTACACGAACCTATTAAAAGAAGTAAATTGAATTAGTCATTTAAGTCTTTGCAATCTAGAATAAAATAATTAAGTATAAATTTAACATTTATATAGATATGTTAAAATCTCAAGAATAAAAGTTTAAAAGTTCTCATTTATTAATATATAAAATTCACATATTTACTAATTCCCCTAACTTGTTTCAGAAAAAATTTATGATGGCTTTACCAGTACTCTAGTTACTTAAAGGTATGGAATGACTTCAATTTTATATCATATTTTAATAAAGTGATTAGGACTTGAGAAGCTTTACTATATGTGGTTACTAAGAACATTACTTTGGAGACATCTGAATTACAAAAAGGACCACATTCTCCCACCAAGCAGTCCATTTTACTGGGCTTCAAGTATTTTTCTCTAACTTGGGTTCAATTCATTCTTAAACTAAATGTTTTAGCAACATGTAAATAGTATCTATATTTATCCTACATAAAGTTTTCTATTTCTAAATATATCTTTAATAAAGTTACTAAAACCTGATATTTAAGAGTTCTTTTATCAAAATTCTGTCTATATTCATTTGACTATTTTGATAAATATTTCCTACCCTATTTTTTAGCTAGAATTTGTTTGAGCCATGGTCATACAATCAATGAAACTTCACTTTTCAACAACAACAAAAAAAAAACGTAAACTAAAAAAAGAAAACAACTTTGTTTAAAAAGCACTGTATTTCTTTCTGCAAGGAAGATGAGAAGAATTTTCTGAAAAATAACATAATTATTTTCAGAAATTCAAACACAAGGGATAGTATAAATTCAAAAAGATATCTAAAGGCATAACTTGCTCTTAGAATCAGTCTTATAAAAGGAATTGCTGCATTCTTTATATATGTGTGTATGTATATAAATACACATAAACTGGAAATATTAATTTTATTTTTCTTTTATGATATATAAAATATCATATTAAGAGCACTTGGAACATTTTGCCTAACTCTGCATATAATTTATTTAATATTTATTTTATTTACAATTCTAACTGACGACTGATGTTTCAGCAATTCCCTAGTTAGAATTTTTAGACCTTAGAGGTCTATGCCTCTGAATGCAATTCAGGAATGCACATTTGCCACTCTGAAGGGAGGAGTACCGAACAGGGTATATACAGTGCAAATCCATTCCCGAACTACTATTCCAAATATTATATTCATTATAACTCCTTGTAAACAAAATGCTTCTAAGGGTTCATTTGGCATCTTAAAGAGATATACACATCACTGGGCACTAATATAGATCATTTAAGTATCCATGCTTCCCCACTCACTCTGCATACATAACTTGGAACTGAACTAGAACATCTACTTTGACAAAATGTATGCTGCCATAAAATGTGACATGGTTTATGTAATTTTTAAATGGCATTTTGAAAACTTAATTTTAAACTGTATATTACCATCACCTATCTTGAAAACTTAATCATAAAATTAGAAAATTTCAGAGACATAGACTTCATTTCAAATCTTTTTAACGTTGAAGAAAGAGACTCAGAGGTACAATGACTTGCCCAAGGGCACAGGGATAATTAGCAGCAGAGTCAGAATAAGAACTCAGGTTTCTTAACTTCATTTCATCTATGTTCATTTCAGTAAACAATGATATTTTTTCCTACTTTGGTGCTGTTTTCCAACTCAGAGACTTTCTACCAAAAAAGCACAAACTAAAATGGATTCAACAGCTAAAAGGTTAAATCATGTCATATAAATTGCTTTTGCCTATACTTCTATTAAGTTACAGATATTTATTTTTATTTAAATTCACATTTCACCAAAAAAAAAGATGAATGAGATCTCTCAAGAACTGTCTTTACAAAATGCAAATGTAATGATACGCCTGCTCTCAAAACAGCAGTATAAGAACTGATCAGGTGAAGGAAGGACATTTCTCCCTCTTTCTTTCCTAAAGCTGCCATTTGAGAAGAGTGTTCAATGTTACTTCTATAAAGAAATATCAATAATATAAATCTTATGATTGAGTTAGAGAAAAGGTTGGGAACATTACTGCTTCCAATACAAGATAATGGGAACGTCATTTATTCTTCTTCTTTGATTACCAAGTAACTTAGAATTAAAATTCTGTATTCAAAGGGGGCAACTACCCTTACCCTAGATTTCTGAGTACAACTACTTCTCCCCACTTATATTCTTATTAATGTATTGCTTTACTGTACCCTTCACTTTTTTTGAAAGTGAATATGTAAGTGAGGGTTCAATTTATAGATAGATGACTAAAAATAAAGGCATGTTATAAAAGAAAGCCATTCAAAAGTTTTTAGGCTTACACACCAAGTTAAACTCTCATGATTATTTTAAGACTACCAACAAAATAAATTGTGAATTAAAGCAGAAAAGAATTAAGGAAAAAAATTACTCTATTTTTTTTTATTGAAGTACTCAGTTAAGGGACAGGAAATAACGTCCGTGATGCACTACTGTAAAATTATATATCAGAGGAAACTATAGCTATTGCTCACTTTTATAGTACTACATTATAGGTTACCTATAGTCAAGACAAAATATTTGAACAAACTATAAAGGGTCATTAAACTAAGAAAATTATTTAAACCAATGCGAAGTGAAAGAAAAAAAATTAATATGCAATTACTTACAGCAAGGGAAGATGTTTGAAGACATGCATTTTTAATTCTTGGAATCAAAGCATTTTTCATGGATGGGTAGTCTATAAGATTTGCAAAGGTTGGAATGATGTTTAGACAGAGTTCCTATTAAGAAAATAAATCAGATCAATCTTAGGGAAAGACTCACCCTTTCTCTCATATAGTAAAAAAAGTTTTGCATTTGCATAGCTAATTTGTCACATAGTTTGAAAGAAACGTCTTTGTATGTTATTTCAACTGGTCCTTTTAACTATTTAAAAGAATAGTTTTTATCAGTTTTCAATTTTACAGATGAGAAAACAGGCTTAGAAGACCTAACTCAAAATCATTAGGTCATAAAACTAGTCTATGGTATCAAAATTCCCTTGTCTTATTCGTAATTTCTCTCCCTGATAACACAATTCTTCATTTATTTTTAAAAATAGGAAACTTAGGAACATGTAGATTGTTGTTCTTTTATAATGAGGGATAATTAAGACCAAGGTAATATAAAACTATTCCTCTTAGCTGTTACATATATACATATGATGGAATTTCTTAGCTGTTACATATATCCATATGATGGAATATAAAACAAACATTAAAAAAACACCTTAAATGACTGTTTAATAATATTGGGGATAAAATGCAATGAAACACTATTATATAATCCAAGTTTTTAAAATGTGCATATGTACATGTGTCTGTCTATAGGCTTTGGAAAAAAGACTGGAAGGACAGATCTGGAAATGCTGACTGGGCATCTCTGAGAGAGAATTTTAGTTTAGTTTTTTATATTTTTAAGTACTTCTAAATTCTGAAATTTTAGCAAGTATAAGTTATAAAAACAGAAAAAAAAATCATTTAAAACATTCTTGTTAACTACTGCCATGCCACAGTGTAAATAATTGGAACTGGGAACTCTGAATGAGGATAATAGAGAGAAAGAGGGATTAAATGAGAAAAGGAAAAGAACAAAAAATGACTGAGAACTTAATGGGCTGAAGAATATACATCTCAGATATCTTATAAGGGCAGACTGATATTTGTAGCAAAGCATAAGAGAAAGGATTACTGAAGAAAATGGAAGTATATGTATCAGAGAAGGAGTTATTGACACAATGGTAAGCTTAAAGACATTCATTAGTAGTCAGCAGACAGAAATGAATTAACTACCAAGAATCTGTTAGCAAAATGTTGAAAAAGTATTTTTACTTTCACTTATTCCTTAATTTCTAAAATGCAGATATAAGAGAGTTATGTGTTTTTCTCCACTCAAAACTATAATAATTAAGTGGGTGGCATCATTGAGGATAAGAAATAAAAGCTACATTTAAGAGACCATTTTCCATAGATAGGAGAAGAGAATGAACAAGGGTGAGCAGTCAGTGAGATACTGTGCTTCTATTACCAGAGGATACTGTACTCCTTAAGAAAGATCAGTCTTTAATTGAAGGGGGTAGGGAGGACCATACTGTATATTTTAGAAGTAGGTTACAAAGAGGCAAATCTTATATTGTGATTAAATCACTTAGCAAAAAGAAGAGAGAGCTGTCTCCTTAGAAGATAGGATGAAGAACCCAAAAACAGGAGATTGAAAGAAAAACTCACGGAAGTCCAATTAACACATTCTCAGAAATTTCTGCCTCAGATTTTATCTTCCTTCCTTTACGATTGGTGGTGGGGAGGGGAGAAGAAACATAGCTTCTATGTTTAATTTTAAAGGTAAATAATATAAAAAACTGGTTCACAGATATATTTCTATTAATGCCTCTGAGGATCCTAACTTCTGTAAACCATCTTTACTTTTCTAAATGTTTTGCTAAACTCTCTAGCCTCTTTAAATATACCCAAACTTCTTTAAAAATATTACTCCAAAAATGAATTTCAGAAGTTACTTTCAAGCCATCTACGTGCATGAGGAAAAGATTTTTGTTTCATGCTCTCGCTTTACAACTCTCACAGCTTAGACAGGCTTTATCAGACTCTTACCAAACAATGTTGATAACAGTTCATTGGACTGGTGACTAAATGCTTATATTGAATAAATATCAGAAATGCTGTTTGCTAAAACTCAGCAAAGTTGCACAAGTCAATGTGAATTATATATTAACAATTTCAATAAAATACTGGTTGATACTTATTGGCAAAACCAACCCCTGTACTAAGACAAATGGACTTCTCTCTCCTCCCTAATCTCACTGAATATAAAACCAGGCTGGCTACACACAGCCTGTGGGAATGTTTCAGGAAGCTACATCTGACGCTTTTGGAAAGGGCTAAAAAGTAGGATTAAGTATACCTTCCCCAACCATCCCATGCCAATGGGGCAAAGGCAGCAAACCCTTAGCTTTAAGAAGGCATGATCTTACAAGGAATAAAATTTTAAAATCAACTTCACAACTATGAATAAACAAAAGAACTTAGCAAAGACTGAAATAAGTAAAAAAAAGTGACCTTATATGTAGTATTAGGCTCACATTAAAAAAAAAAAAAACTTTGGTCAATAACTTTTAAAAATTAAAATTGTTTTTCTTTACTATAATCTATATTATAATAAAGAATTTCCAATAATAGCAAAGAAATTATAAACTTTAATATGAAACCATTTTTGCATGTTATTAACATGCAAAACCATGTTCTTAACATGAGCATTTACTTTCCAAAGTAAAGAAACAAACAAAAACCTCTCAATTATACTTTTAATAGTGATCTAAAATTGTTTCCAAGCCAGATAGCCCTAGAATCAAAATTTTAATAGCAAACTTACAAAACTAAATGTTTGGCAAAGTACATGGTGTTTTAACATCATCTTTGTGACACAATGGCATGACTATAAATGTGTTAGGAATGGACACACTAAATGACTATTTGCTTCTCTCTCTACCTGCTATGCAAATTAACTACAATGTAGAAGCAAGGACACCTCCAAATAGAAGATTAAGTTACCAAGCATGAAAGAAAATTATGAATATGAGAAACCTAATGTTTTCATAAGAGGCATCTATATCTTTGACAATTTCATTCTTATGTTAATCACTCATTTAGGAAGAAAGTATATAATAATCCAAATTCTAATAAAATCAAACCTTCTGGAATAAGCACATTTCTGATAGATAAAAGCAATGTATCATTTTACTTCCTTAATACAGGTATTTGTCAATTCTTTAAAGTAGTTAAGATTGGGTACATTTTAGTAACAGAGTATAATGCAATTCAATGGATTTATATATACTATTGAGTTTTATATAAAAAATTTATGACCCAAATCCCAAATGCACTTTACCTCTTTCTTTTGCTTTAAGAATCAAAATTGTCATTAAAGAAAAAACATCAAATATTATACCTGGATCTGAATGGAAGGAGCCTCCAGTGCTCTGTAAACCATTGGCAGGACACTGTTCTTTATCTCATCAGGAGGAGTTTTGGTTAGTAGCAAATCCATCTTTTGTAGGAATATTAACAAAATCTGAATAGAAAAAGGGAACAATGTATTAAAGTCCAGAATCTTTACGAGATTTTATATATGCCAAAATTTAAAGTATCTTCTAAAGAATAAGTTATATATTTTTGGCACTCACCATGTTGCTAGCCTGAGGGCATGGAAGACAAAAACATATAAATCAAGTCTCTTATATTTCTAGAAGCACAATATTCAACATCTGCACTGTTTAAACATTTAAATAAAGACTAATTTCCTAACTCTCACATATCTCAAGTAATATATCATTCACCCACAAGTACCAACTATCTGGAAAGCTACTGGGTAAAAAAATAAAAGCCTGGGGGTAGCAAAGTCAGATGGCCCAAAGAACTAACCTGCATCTCTCAAATTTCTATGAAGTTCAAGAGTAGAATAAAAGGTAGAGAAATGAGGACTGCCAGGAAAAATTCTAGAAATATTTTAAATTTTCTCTGACCATTCTTTCACCTAGCTGCCACAAATACATAAATTATAAGTAACAAACTGCCCCTTCTTTTTATGCTGAATACTTAGTTTGCCAAGGCTCAATTAAAATTTTTCAGAAGAAATTTTTAGCTAGACTACTAAGGGAAAAAAGAGAACCAAAGAACGAAAGCAAGTAAGAATTCAGGTGCTAGGTTTCTTAAGAGACTACTTTGACTGATGTACAGCTTAGTGAATATGTGGCTCCACTACTTCCCCCTCACCCCTCCACAATTGACCATGTTTGCGTAATTCTGATTCAAAAGTTTACAGTCCTTCACCTCCCATTTTTCTTAGCCATAGGGACTCTTGCCTTACCACCACTGACTTCCTTTTGTTCCCCTTTTTTCAAGGGAAGGACTGCAAACAGACTGTCATAAAGCCATTAAATCAGGCAGTTTATAGTTTACTAATAAGCTATTGCCATGTGATGGCAGAAACAAGTAAAAATATTTACTATGTGCCATAAAGTTTCATATAATCTCCAACAACTTCTTTCATTTTGGAAATAAGCAAAATGGAAGCTTTAAGGGAGTAATGGCTCATTCAAGTCATACTTTTGGTAAGAAGATAAAGAACAGATTCGAACCCTACCGCCCTACTGCTCTTAAAACCAAGATTGCCTTGAATTTGGCAAATAAGCACTGTACTTGAGTCTATTATCAGAGACTAATTATATTTTTCACTTATAATATATACACATATTACTTCTGGGTGCTATAAGCATTTTCTCTCTTCTGGTGAAGCTTTTCATTAACAATACAATGAAGAGAAAATACTAGCATAAACCATCTACAAATGAAAGACCCTGACTAACAAAACAAACAAAACTCAAATAAAAAGAAATAATTAGAAGTGTAGGAGAAAAAGAAATATTTATTTTCCCAAACCTATAACTTTCAAAAACGCCAAAGGAAACAGTATAACAGATGCAAAATCTCATTACAATTAGTTTCCTGAGACGGCAATTCATGGAGAGCTGCAGACATTTACTGGGAAAATTCAAGTATAATTTTGTGAATGATTCACTTCAAACATGCAAAATAGCTGACTGAGGGAAAAGAAAAGTCTCTCATACTTACCTCAACTTTTTTAAAAGTCACTTATCTATTCCCATTTGTTTTCAATGATAGTCATCATTGACTAATATCATTGAATAACAGCAGATAAAGAGGAAAAAATATCTACATACATACCTGGATTGGCTCCTGCTGTTTAAAGACAGGGCCAAGTTCAGGTAGAATTAACTTGACATATTCTTCTTTGGTGCATTCTTCAGCAATCAGGAGAACATTGGGCAAAACAAAAGGTACCATGTCAGGGTTGACAAATTCTGAAGTCAAACAAGGCAAAATTCTCTGCACAATGACACGCTGAAAAGCAAAAACGTTTTCATTAAACGAAATTTTATTTCAGGTCTTTAGTATTAACACTGAAGTTACAGTCTAAAATCCCCAATCCCTTTGGGTAAGGTGACCACACAATTTATGGTTGAAACTAGGGCACTTTTAAGAGTAAAATGGGGTGCTATTGCTAATTATGCCAGGACAAAAGGTGTAACTTGGGAATGTCACAGATAAAAGGGGACATATAGTCATTCTATCTTTAGGAAACCCCTAATCAGTTTTCAGTGATGTTTTTCCTCTTCATTCCTTCATTACTCATGATTCATATGACAATTTAAACACTATCCTGTATTGTTAATTGTTGTTTCATGCATGTTACACTTACTATAAGGGCCTTGAGAGAAAGATCAACTTTTATGTTTCCTCTTTATTCTCCATAGTATCTAAATAAAGGGCTATACAAGCAGTACATAATCAATGAATGTCTAACAGATTAAACACCGGAGATATTTTTGCAACCAGAAATTATTAGTTTTCCAACCAGTGGCTTCTCGAGCATTCACAAACTATTTTTAAACTATAGTACTATAGACTATAATAAGCCAAAGAGGGAGAATTAGAGGAACTGAAGAGGCCAGTATCAACACTGAAATATTCCCTTTATTGTAGAGAGTGATCACCACAGTGACAGCTTACGGACTTCTCTTATGACATTTAATGTCCAAATGCTGCCTTTGCATAGGTGGTATCCTTCTAATTTTTTTACCCTATTTAATTATTTTTGGACAATGCCAAAAAAAAAAGGTTCACTAAACTTTTGGTTTCAATCTGCAGTCTATTATAGTCATTTATGCAAAAGCTACATTTATTTCTTTGGAAGAGTTATCCTAAGTCAAAATAAACTTTAAATTCTAACTATAATAAGAAACTGATGAACAACCAACCTTGGGCAGTTTTGGGAGAACCTTTGGAAGTCCTTTGAAAAACTGTGATTTCTGAAGATTATCTCTTTGAAATAAAGTGTCAAAATACTGTAGTGTTACTGCACCAACATCATCAAAGAATGGAATCTAAAAACAGAAAAATAAAATTATTTTGATAAATATTAAAGAACTCATATCTGGAACTGCCACAGTATAGTGAAAAATTATTCAGAATATTTATCAAAATGCTAAGGACAACTTCATAATAATTCTAATTATAAAAATAATAAAGAAGTAATAAATTATTTTTCTTTTCAAGTTCAGGTTTTCCAAATCAGTACTGTTGAGTTGACTGGGGTAACATTTTCTTTACATAACTAGTAAAATATTAAAAGATTAAGTAAAATATCTTGATGGTATAAAGAGTACCATTTATCTATTAAAACCCATTCTTATATTACTGAACTACAGAGTTATAAATTCTTGGAGTGTCCAGAACTTCTGCATGTCTCACTGTAATTGGACTCCTGTTTATTTGAAATCATAATTTTATATCAGTGAAATTATATATATAAATTTTACTATTTAAGATTTTAAAAAGCTGAATATTTAATATATTCAAGACTATAGATATTATCTGAGGGCTATAGCTGACTAAACCTTACTTAAGAAGCATTTAATCTACTTTAACTGATTTTTAGTCCCCCTACCAAAGGCAGGAATTCATGAGTACTCACCTTTGTCATTTGATCTGCATCTGGTCGTACAGTTGGAGTTACATTTAACAGGAGCTTTACATGTTCACGGACTTCTTCAGGTATATTTGTAAGTGAACTAGATCCTAAACGACTCAACTGTTCAAAAGAGTAATATTATATATAACTATAAAATATTCAAAAACCTGTGCATTTATATTGTCAATAGTCCATTTAATAAACTTTTGAAATTTACTGAAAAATATATTTTTAAATTAAAACAAATTGCTAATTCTACTGTTACAAGATAATTAAAACTTTTATCTTAATACTCTAAATTGTTTATTCCTTAAACAAAATGCACAGTATTTCAGATCATTTCAATATTCACTCTAGTAAATTAATGCCATGATTAAAGTTGTAACGAATTTTAACAAATCCTCATTAATTACAGAATTACTTTTGCTAAGTTCACTTTATGCAAACTTTAAATATGAGGCACTCATCTCATTTCAGAAAATTTTCTGAACACATTTTATAATAGGTCAGGAACATTTAACACATTTTTAACACAAGCAAATATATAAGGGCAAATACCTGATCCAACTGCCTACTGAAACTCTTGTAAATATCTTGTTTGTTAACTTCAAATACAGATTTCCCCTTGTTAAATACAGCATAAATGACAGTTCCTAAAGAGTACATATCACTAGCTGTTTCACAGCTCACAGAAAGTATGTATTCAGGAGCCAAATATTCAGGATTTGGAAGACACAATGATGGTAAATTTGGGTCCCATTCTTTACAAGGAAACTTGGGCTATAATAAGACAGAAAAAAAGATTATGTAAACATTTCAAATTAAAGCAAACCATTATCAAGCAATAACAATTTATTTTTAAATTCATACTCAGTCATGCAAGTAAAAATTTCATCACCACCTTCAATCCTCAAATTCTCAAATCTGGGAAGTGCATGCAACTAATTGAGAGATAAGAAAAAGAATTCTCATAACTTTGAGATTACTGCAGCTCTAGACAAATCATCACTATAAGAAAAGGTATGAATATGAAAAGGTCTGCCCTGTTTTATGATACACAGACTTCAAGTCTTATGGGCTCAAAGAGATTATTGTTTGAAACCTTGTTCTTTCACTACCTAGCTATGTGATTTAGTTAATAGGTTCAAAAAAGGTTGCTGTTAAAACAAATGTATGGAAAACAGACCCAGCCCTGTGTCTGACCCATAGTACATACTCACCAATACAATTTTCTGCTTCTCTTAAAAATGTTTACCAAATGACAAATCATCTTAGAACAAATCAACGCCTCTTTAACAACTATATATAGTAAAGACTTGAAATATTGCTTATCAGCTTATCATAATCACTACGTGACAGGTACTTTGAAACCAGAAAGACTGGATTCAAATCCTACCTCTATCACTTACCACCTGCCTAAACTTAGGCAGGTTATTCTATGAATCTAAATTTACTCATCTGTATTATTTCTATATCTCACTTATTAGCTATTATAATCATTGCTATTGCCGTTATCATGTTCCCTAAAGAAGATTCTGTAGTCCAATAAGTTGGGGAAGTACTGCTAGAGAACCACAATGTTTGTTAGTGTATTTGACATTCTGAAAGGGGAAAAAAACCTACTTAACCCAATAGTTCTCAAATTTGTTTAACTCTAGCATCCTTTTCTCAAGTAACATTAACTATTGTGGAATTAATGAGCTAAAGAACATTCTTGGGTATAATGAACACTAGAAATTTTCTATACATTTAAACATACTATTGTCCCATGTAGCCTATTTCTTCATATTTACGAGGCTTATAAATTCTTTAATCCATTTCAGATGCAATCACAAATTTCCACAGCTTTAAAAAATTAGAAGTCTAGGACTCAATTATATTTTTTATTTTGGTCACTCCTAATAAATAACAAATTTGAAGAAATAAAAAATATTTAAATATAAAAATTGGAAGACTAAAATGCCCATTACCTCTTGTTCAGAAGGATTGGTTGATGATACACAAAAATCAAAGCCCATTATTTTCCAGGCTCCACTTTTATTCAAAATTATATTTTCAGGTGTAATATTTCCGTGAACCATTTTCACACTGCTATGCAAAAATGATAATCCTTCAGAAACCTGGAAGAAAAAAAGACATTTTTATATTAAATAAAACTCCTTTTGATTACAATAATAAAATATGTTATAAATCATAACTGCTGTTTCTCCCAATAAAAAATGTCAGATAACAAATTTCATCATAAACGCGGAAGTGTAGATATCTCAGTTGCCAGGACAATATAAGCATTAACAGGAAAGGCTCAGTTTTATAACCAGGGTTACAAGTGCCTTTCTATACACACATGAGCAAAAAAAAAAGATAATATAAAAGTAGTTTGCTATCCAAATTTACTCAATTTCCAAGTTTGAAAAGTGAGGAAATCTTTGATTCCTGAGTTAAAGAAAGTAAATATCAAGAATATCTTTGTTAATTCGATTCTAATTGTTTTTACATACTTACACTTCCATATTGAAATTCTATTCTTCTGAATAGTCGTGTGCTCAGTTTTCAAATATTAACTGATGTCCAATCATTCTCACACTGGATTACTATTTGGTAACTTTTCTATTTGTGCCTAAGATTACCATGAGACTTATTAACCAAAAATGAAGGCTGGAAGACACCATTCTCCCAGGTTTTCCTCCAACTCCACTGGTCACCGCTTTTTGGTTTATTTTTCTGGTCCTTCCTCATTACCCTAACCTCCTGGATTCAATGTTTGGACTTCTTCAGTTTTCCATCTACTCTTTCTCAGTATTTGTAGTTATAAATACCTTTTATATATTTATGACTCCCAAGTATCTCCTCCAAGCTGGGCCTCCATTCCCAAGTTGAGAACTGATTATCTGCCTTCTTGACCTCTCCTTGAATGCTTATGAGCACTTCAATCTTTAAAAAATCTAAAACTGAGATTCCCCCACATTTCAATTCTCTCCTCCTGCAGTCTTTCCCATGGCCACTTCACTTTTTCCAGTTGCTCTGGATAAAACCTTTGAGTTATCTTGTGTTATTCTATTTTTCATATAAAGCAAATCCATCTGCAAATCCCAATACTTTCACCATCAAAATACACTAAGAATTTGAGTTAGCTACCTTCTTAGCTACTTCTCTATCTTGGACTACCATAATCTCTGGCACCTACCTCACCTGTATTACTGTAGCAGTCACCTACCTCGTCACTTTGCTTCTGCTCTTATTCTACTACATAGTTTAATTTCCAATACAGCAGCTAGACTAATTCCGTGACATAACAAAACATAAACCAGACCATGTCACTTTTCTGCTCAAACCAAAAGCTTTTACTCTGTATCACTCAGGTATTTCCTTGAACATGTCATGCATGATTTTATCTCACAAATTTTGCACTTGCTGTTCTCTCTGCCTAGATCATTCCTTTCCCAGGTATCTATATGGCCTGCTTCTTTGTTTTCAGGTCTTTACTCAAATGTCCCCTTTTCAGTGGTGGATTTTTAGACTACTCCATTCAAAAGTACAAATCCCCTTTCCTCCCCATCCATACTACCACCTCTTCCCCCTTAGCTTTTTTGCTCCATAGGCACTTATCATTATAATCTAATATACTATGTATTTACTTACTATAAGTTCTGAAAGGTAGAAATTTGTGTCTGTTTTGTTCACTGCCATACCTTCAGTACCCAGAAGTATACCAGGTATATAGCTGACCAATAAATATACGCTTAATAAACAAATATGAGAATGAATTCTCTGAAATATCCCTTATAGTTTCCAACATGAAGGCAAGTCAACAGTAAAGGGTGTAAATAGTACTATTTTAAAAGGTATCTGGATTCCTGTCCCCACTTCATCACTTACTAGCCTTGCAACTATGAGGAAGTCACTGAACCTGTGTAGGTCTCAGATGGTAAATTATTTCAAATGATGGTAAATCAACTTCTTAATAAATGTGAAAAATCATATTAGACCCCACAACACTCTCAACTCACATTCGCAGTTCAGTCATGAGGGCCCATTCTACCTCTGCATAGGTACTTCACTCTGTACCTCTATTCCTTCCTATGACTTTTGACCAAGATTTTTTTTAACTTCCATTAACTTTTTTTACATGGAAGCACTATGCTAAGCACTTACAAATTTACATATTTGATTATGAAAAATAACTATATATAGTATGTTGTATTTCCCATGTCTTCCTTACTTTGAAATTCTCTCCTACAATAGTAACTCTAAAATGCACATTCAACCAGGTCATTTGCCTGCTTAAAATCCTTCAGTGTTCCCTATCACCTATAATGCTTTTTTCTATCTTTTCAGTTTCATTTTCACCACTCTCTCAGATACAACCTACTACTTCTAATTGCCTGAATATTTATCTTCATTGACTAATGCAATAAGCAATGAGGGAGTTAACAATATTTTTCGAATGAGTATTCTCTAGTTCTTTCTTATTAAATTATTGGGGTAAAACCAGTTAATAAAATCATATAGGTTTCAAGTGTACAATTCAATAATGCATCATTTGTATATTACATTGTGTATTTACCACCCAAAGTTAAATTTCCTTCCATCACCACATATTTGACCTCCTTTACTCCTAGCTATCTCCCCCTTCTCCACCTTCCCTCTGGTAACCACTAATCCACTGTCTCTGTCCATGAGTCTGTTTGTCATGTTTATTTGTTGCTTTCTGTTTTATATAACACATATAAGTAAAATCATATGATTTTAATTTTTTATATTTGCATGCTTTATTAGGTTAAATGTTCACATGCTTTATTAGGTTAAATGTTCTCAAGTTTTAACACATTTGAACACATGAAATTTATGTAAAATTTAAATTTTTAAGAACACTTATTTCTTAAATCTAATTTATAAAACATGCAAAGTTTTTCAAAGCTATTAAAGTTTTCCTGACTTTATGAGGAAAAAAACCTTATTGCATGTTTACTGTATATTTCAGGTACTAATTTGGTAGGTGCTTTCACATAATTATTAATTATCTCAGTTAATCTTTGAAACCATTTTATAGCTGGGGAAAAAAAAGTTTGGATGCTTACTACAAAGCTACAAACATAAAGACAGACATATAGACTAAGGGAACCAAACAAAAAACCCAGAAATAAACTCAACGAATATGGTCAAATGATTTTCAACAAAGGTGCCAAGACCATTCAATGACGAAAGAACAGATGTAGCAATAAGTGCTGAGAAAATTGTATATTCACATGTAAAATGATGTTGGACCCTTATCTTAAATATATATAAAAATTAACTCAAAATAGATCAAAGCCTTAAACGTAAGACCTAAAACTATAAAACTCTTAGGAGAAAACATAGGGAAAAACTTCAAAACACTGGATGTGTTAATGAGTTCTTAGATATGACTCCAAATGCACAGGCAATAAAAGAAAAAAGACATAAATTGGATATATCAAAATAAAAAACTTCTGTGCATCAAAAGGACAAAATCAACAGAATGAAATAAAACATTTGCAATTCATGTATCTGATAAGAGATTACTATCTAAAACATATTAAGGACTTCTACAAGTCAACAACTGAAAAACAACTTGATTCAAAAATGGGCAAAGGACTTGAACAAACATTTCTTCAAAGAGGTTATACAAATGGCCAATAGCACATGAAAAGATACTCAAATTCACTATCAAAGAAATGTGAATCAAAACCATGATATATCATTAGAATGGCTATCATCAAAAGTCTGAAAATAGAAACTGTTGGTGAGGATGTAGAAAAATTAGAACCCTTGTGTATTACTGGGATAACTGTAAAATGGTACAGCTGTTATAAAAACCAGTATCTTGGTTCCTCAAAAATTTAAAACTAGAATTGTAATATCATCAAGTGATCCTACTTCTGCATATATCCCCAGAACTGAAAAGGTCTTAAAGAGATATTAGTACACCCATGTTCACAGCAGTATTACTCACAAGAGCCAAATGGCAGAAACCCAAGTGCCCATCTACAAATGAATTAACATAAGGTGTCAACACAATGGAATAATATTCAGCCTTAAAAAGGCTGGAAATTCTAACGAATGCTACAACATGGATGAACCTTGAGGACATTATGCTAAGTAAAAACACCAGTCACAAAAGAAAAAATACAGTATGATTCCACTTATGTGAGGCACCTAAAGTAGTCATATTCATAGAAACGAAAGGAGAATGGTGGTTGTCAGAGACCTGGGGGTGAAAAGGGGAGAACGGAGATTATTGTTCAATGGGTAAAGCTTCAGTTTTACAAGTTGAAAATTCTAAAGATGGATGGTGGTAATGGTCACCAACAGTTTGAACATACTCTAATGCCACTAACCTGTACACTTAAAAATGATTAAGACAGTAAAATTTATGCTATGTGTATTTTACCACAATTAAAAAATATACAGTTAAGAGAATAAGATAAGCCACAGACTGGAAGAAAATAATTGTAAATCATGTATCTGACAAAAGACTTGTGACCACAACTCTAAAGGAAAGAAATCTTTTCACACCATGAATAAAAATACATACCTGAAGCAAACCATATTTGGTTTCTACATCATAAAGTTTATAGTCCTTAATGTCTGGAGACACAGGGGAAGGTAGATTTTCCCAGTTACCTAGAACATTGGCTAAACTGGCAAAAACTGGTTCTGTACAAAATGCCAAGCAATCCCTGTTTTAAAAAAGAAAAAGTTATTTACTATAATTTTTCCCCACAATTGCAAAATCAAATATACATAAAATATTAGTGGTCCTATTAAACTATCAAGAAGGCAAACTATTTGATTTATTTTCAGCATTAATCTAAGACACTTAAACCAGCAGAACCAAGTCTGAAAGTTTTGTATATGAATTATGCTGGATAAATCACTCAACAGCCTTTTAAACTAAGTGTTGTAACAATTGTGATAAATTTTTAAAACTTAAAAAGTCAGTAAATAAAATAGTTCAACTATGCTGTTTTGAATGCCAATATTCTTTATGGAAAACCAATAAACTAATTAAAAATATTCTTACCTAAAAATATGATTATATCTATGATATTATTCTCATTTCTAAGGCTCTTGTTTTCAAAATATCTCAAAGGAACTCTAGATTTCCCATAGATATCTCTAGAGCAAAAGGAGTCAGGATGAAGGGTAGGTCCCCTATAGCCAGCTCAATTGGAGCAGTTTTGCTTTTTATCTATTTCATGTATCACTTTGAAAAGTGTCATGATTTTTTAATGTTTAAAATTATTGCTCTTTGATGTAAAAGAATTATTCAGAAATTCAAAAAAATGTTAGATATTAACATTCAATAGCTTTACATATAGAGAGAGTAATGATCAAGAGCTCAGACATTGAAGACAAATATCCAACTTCAAGTCCCAGCATCCCTATTCCTTGACATTATGACTCTGGAAACCATGGCCCTGAATCTCACTTTACTCATCTGTAAAATGATAATGAAAAAGACCCCTTGAAGTGTTACTGTTAAGACCAAATTAGATAATGCATGCAAACAAAGTACATAGTACAATGACTAGTGTATAAACTCAATAGAAGCTTACTATTGTTATTAAAACTACCAAGTGTTTGAGACTCAAGTCCAAACAATTTTAGGCCTGGGCTTCGGCTCTGACAATGGAAAAATACAAGGTACTGTAGTAACAAAGTTATACCAACCCTCTGCACATTGGTAGTATCTGTTTAATGGCAAGTATGCCCTTGGCTATTTCATCTGTGTAATACCTGAGTAACTTTTCTTTTGCCATGAACTCACTTCTCAAATGAAAGCAATATTCAGAAGGTCAAAATATTAACAGATAAAGAAAGAGGCTGCTTACGTTGAGGGAGAGAGTCGCACGGTCCTGCCTGCTTGGTCATCAGGGATGCTCTCTTGTTCTTTACTCCCACACTACGCTCATTAACACAGTGGACAAAAGCCTTTCATTTGCTGAACTGTACTGGAACTGTCCTTATAAATTCACAATGTAAAGTCACACAGTATGCTCTAACCTTGCTTTTTTTATTTTTCAAGATTCAAGACCATTCCTTCACAGCTCTCTTATTTAACTCCTCATTCCATGGTCCCTTTACCCACTACTCACCTATTATCCCATTTCTACGTTAAAAAAAAAAAAAATTCATCTAACATGAATAATCTAATTTCCCAGATCTTCACCTCAGTATATTATTGATTAAAATATCCTCCTAAAAGTTCCTTCGAGTTCTTCCTCTGTAACTTCATTCACATATGATGTCTTCTCTGTTGGGCTCCTTTATATCTATTTTCTAGCTTCCAAACGGCCATCCTACAGATATTATTGAATATCAATAACCACCTCTCACTAGTCAAGTGTAATGGATTCTTCTCAGTCCTTATTTTCTTTTTATTCTGTGGTGTCCATTTTTAACAAGTCCATTTTTCCCTCCTTTGGTTTCTATAACATGCTGCCAATTTTTTTTCCTGCCACGTGACAATGATCCCCCTCCAGTTTCTTTCCCTGGCCCTTCTTTCCCCTCCACATTTCAAGTTCTATACTCAATACTCTGCTCTTTTTTAATCACGCTCTTAACAAATTCTTTTTATTTTCCATGGTTTTAAAGACTGTCCATGTTACCCATACACATCACCAACTCTGGGCTTTGATCTGGATTTACTTTCCTATAGCACATTTCTTTTGAATAATTCCAGTATCATTTCTGCATTATTAAGTCATTAAAAACTGCGAATTTTCTTTCCCTTCCCTAAAGTGTTCCTATATCTATCAATGCTGCTGCAATTTTTACAACCTAACAAGAAAGATGTGTTAAAGTAAACCTGGAATTGTCTTTCTTCATGATTGCTAATAAATCCCTAGTTCTATAACATTTAATTCACTGTTAACAGAAACTGCAGGGACAGAGAAAAATATAAACATTTGTCCTTCTCCCCTCAAAGGACTTATAATGTAATGATGAAATACAGGATAAAATTACAAAAATGGGTAGCATTCTGATATAGACTCTAAGAGTAAATAGTACTAACAAATATGGAGCCAGGTAACCTCAAGACAAGTGTGCGTGTGGCAAACAAAACTTGGTCTACTTTGGGAAAGAGGGATCACAATAGTCGAGTGCTACATAAGAGACAACTAGTCTTCTTCTGGATTTATTCATGAAAAGAAGGGCAACAGAAATATTATTATGGTAAGAGATGTATGAGAGTATTGCTAGGTAGGCACAGTATGGTACAGGGAGGACGAAAAAACATGGCTCAGAATCAGAGTGCCATAACGATGTGGCTTAAGTTGTGTCTCTGTTCCTCAGTTTTTCTATATAATTGTGAGAATAAACAAATATAAAACATTCAGTACAGTTTTCCACATGGAAAATATTAGTTCTTTTTTCTGGTGGGTTGAAAGAAAGCATCTTGTGCCTTTGGGAAGGAGGGTAGTGACAGTGAGTTATTGAAGATTCCAAAATAAGAATTATGTAGAAATCTTTTTAAATAGATAAAAGCAAAACTGTCCTGTTTAAACAGAGTTAGGAAGACTAGAACCCTTTTTCTTCACCTGCCTGTTCCTCCCCTTCTCTTAAAATCCTAGGGTCCACAGAACAGAACCGCAAACTGGTTAAGATGTTCTGAATTAAGAGAGGTGAATACTGTCTGCTAAGGGAGGAGAAAGAAAGGAATAAATTTGGGATTAAGAGTAACGTGGAAAAGGTTTATATAGGTAGGGTTATCCGTGGCATATTAAAAGACCCACAGGCTTAAAGCAGCAGGCTTAAGGATCCAGTTAAGATAACAACATAAATTTTGTTTTCTTATCATTCTCAGAAACAGTTCTTAAGCTTATCCTTGAGAAAAATAGATGGTAGAGTAACTGAGGGATATGGAAAGACATGCTGGGTATAGTAGGAAGTTAAATGTCTACAACAGTACCTGGAACACACATTAAAAAAAGCCCCCAAATAGTGAATCAATGAAAAGGGGTCAAGAAATTCTAACAAATTCACAACAACAGCTACTTTCAGGCAAGGACTTTAACCTTGTTCTATTGCATCTCCCATTTTGATTGCTGTAGCACTGAGCAAAGAGTAAGCAAATACATTCAAGGCCAATGTAAAGAAAGCTTCAGTTAATAATTCAGAAATAGACATATACATAGAATATGCAAGTAAATTTGTGGAAATAACTAATCCATAAGAATGCAACACTCAGTTTATATAATTTTTTCACTGTCTGTATAGATAGATTTCATACATAGTTATTTTCCACATTTTTTCAGGAAGTCTCTTATGTAAGCTTTTATAAAAATTTACCTGGATTCTTCTAAAGGATGCTGAACAGTAAGAAGTCGAGGGTGTCGTAATCGAGTTAACTGCTGGACTCCTCGTTTTAGAGAATCGATGATTTGATCCTTTTCAAATTTTTGATATTTGTCCATCAACTTTTTATCAAAGACAAAAACAGCCACTTCCTAATTTTAAAAAAATGTATAAATAATTTTAATCAAGAATATATAAAAGTAATATTTAGGTGTCAAGACAGTCTACAAATAACTAAAAACTAAAGCTATGCAAATTTTAGCACCATTGTAATACTTTTCTGATATAAAAACGTTAGTTGCTTCATAATTAGTAAATCTCAGTTATTTTTAAAGGTATAAGACCTAGAGCCCCAATCTAAGGAGAACACAGAAAATCTCCACATTTTTTAATTCTGGTATCAGAGGTACAAACAGTGTGTAGTGTGTTGTCCCCTGTTTAGTAATCTCTTATAAAACCAGAACTCAAATAAAAGTGAAAATGTTTAAAAATTCATAATACTATTCACAATAATAACCTTGGAGTAAACTACAAAATTTTGAAATGCTTTTTGAAAGAAAGGTTATACATGTCAAAGAGTGCTTGATTCTACAAAAACTCAATTTATAAGCATCTTTTACATATGATTAACCTACAATCTCTCTCTCCTTCTACCCTAACCCCATGTTGTTTTGGGTATAAATGGAAATGATTACAGGATGATGCTCCCTCATCACCTCTCTTTGAGATCATTCACAGCTTATTTTATATTACTAAAATCACACACCTTCTTTAACTATCTTCTTCCTTCCATTCTTTCTCAGTTATCCGGAAAAAAAAAAAGGATTCCCATCCATTTACGCTATCTTAACAAATTAGTCAAAAAATAACCATATCAATAGCTGATGTATTACGACTGTGTACATCAGTGTTGCTAGATCTCCATCATAAATGCAAAGAAAACTGATAAAACTGGAAGAAAAATTAGCAAAGAATCAATGCTAGTCTTCCAAAATTCTGTGAAAGATTTTTGAATGGATCTTCTACAATTTCCATAAAAGTATCTTTCAAAAGCCTCTAATTAAATCTACTACTACTAAACTATCAATATCCAAGGCAGTATCTTCCTTTTTATTGCTGTTCTCATCTATTTTTGCCATATTATAATTATAGTTTTCACAAGTTAGCCTGCCAACCTAATCACCCAGAATCACTACAGAATTCCAAACCAATAAATTTCTCAAATACAATTTGTTTTAAGTTGTAAATATATAAACTTACATGTATGTTTATATATTAATTAAAGACATTAGAGAATTGAGTCTCTAAAAAAGGGTAATATAAAGGTACGATTTAATAACTCAGTTTTAACATCATATTCCCCAAACATCGGTGTGCTTTTTAGAAATTATTCCATTCCTCACAGTAACACCATGAGACAAGTTATTATCCTCACTTCACAGATGGATGAAGACATTGTAAAGAAAATAAATAAATGTATTATCTAAGATGTCACAATTGGTAAGGTGAAGAATCAAGATTTGAAACTAGACAGTCTAAGGGGCCATATTCTTTCTTAGACAATACATCATTCTGTCTCCCCAGAAATAACACAAGGACAATAAATATGGAGCACCCCAGTAAAACATGACATATGCCTTCAGGAAATCATTTGAATGAGAACTTTAAATAGCATTCATATATAAAATTACATAATCTTAGCTGTTTTGATCATTATGAGACACAAGACAACCAGGAGCTAAAGGTGTTATGTAATATTAATTTGAACTAAAAACGAATGACCTAGAAGTTCAAGTTCCTATCTCGCTACCCATATGCACAATCTTATTTTAGTAAGGTTCTGCTATAACACATTTTATAAATGCATCTAATTTAAGTGTGTTTATTTTTTCGAGATGTGTTAAGCTTTTTAAAAAAAATCATGTGAAATGGCTCGAGCTCTTGAAGTGTCACCATCCTTGAGAAGGAACACTGCAGTCCATAAAGAAAAACAACATAATTTTCCCTTTAGACATTCATTAATTCTTTTATGTAAAAGATACCTACATAGGTCAAAATAGGTTATCAGCTACCTTAAAAATATTTTCTTTGTTCCAATCAGTTAATTAAAATTAACCAATTTCAACACAGTTGTTACAAATTAACTAACCCCTTAGGCCTCATACTGACTGCACCTCAAAATCTTTCATCAGAATAGACTACCATCTAATTTCTAATTTGCTTTCCTTCTACTATTTCACTATACTACCCACTCTGCTAACACATTATCACTTGTGTAAAAATCCTACCACCTTATATGTATTATAAGCTTCTTGAACAAAGAAACTATACCTTAAGTATCCCTGTATCCACCACTGGACCTAGCAGACAGACACACTGATGTTTATTGCCTACTGGTAGTTGATAAAGATAAGCAAGTACTAGAAGCTTTTCATTATCATCCTGAATTAAAATCGTTTTCAACCTTTCATTATGAAAATTTTCAAACATATAGAAAGACAATATAGTGCAATCATGCAATACATTTTCCACTTAATAGTCAACAACTGTTAACTCTAATTAAAATTTGAGACTCTTTTTTATACAAAATTACTGAAACAACATGTAAGCAATATTTGGCACTCTACTGTTTATTCACTTCATATTCTTTAAAATATATTAGCAAAGAAAGTTATCCATTGAAAAGTACTTTTTATCAACAGCTTATCTTTAAACAAAATTATTCTAAAAATGAATATTTGTCAAAATAGAAGCTGTATCTTTTTATACAGGCATAATTTATAATTTTGCTCTTTACAAAGTTGAACACTTACTGAAAACAAGATAAAGTAATCAAATCTAAGTTAATGTAGACAAATATGCCCAGGATTTCCCAATAGCAATCATCACCTCCACTAACCTATCCTTCAGAGCTACTGGATATGGTTTCTGAAACACAGACATTCCTTGAGATCTCTATTACATGACTGTCCATAACTGGCCACTGGTGACTGCCAAACACCACACTCTTCACTTGTCATGTGATTTTGGGAAAATGTATATTTCTCAAAACGATAAACCAAAATCTAAATTTTTATTTAGATTAAGTTAAAAACAACTTGGTTTTGAAAAGACTGAGAGATAACAACTTGACTAGCACATTCAGCTTTATATAATAGTTCCCTTTATCTTAAACTTTTATTACAATTTAACTACTTATAATTTAATTATTCCTTTGTCTACACAATATTAGCAAGCCTCACCCACAAATACTGACATCTGGATAACCTAACACAGATTTTGCAGTAAAGAAGGGACTATATTCAAGCCTACATTTGGTAGAGTAAATAAAACATGAACAGTTAAATATTTATTACATAATTAAAAAAATAAATTGATCTTCATTATGCCTATTGGAATAGTTATTTAACTGGGGGGTGCTATGAAGCTTAGGAAGCAGTCAGGGCAAAAGAAACAGACCAACAAATATGTCTTTTTTGCCAAAATAAAATTGAAGCTGCCCTATTTAAAAAAAAAAAAAAAATCTATCCCAAAACTGGATTTAAAAGATAATAAATGTGTTACACATTTAAATCTATTGTGAAGAATAGTCACCTGGCAACACAGAATCATGTTTCAAGATAACTAGAAATGCTTAATAATAATAAATAAATGCCTAAATAGGCCCCAAACCAGGAAGAATTTTATAGACAGTTAAACATACACATACATACCAATGTATTTTTTAAAAGCATGTCCCCAGACAGACACACACAAAATAATAAATCCCTTAGCTTGATACAGAAGAGTTTAAAGAAATCTCAAAATGCATAATTATTCTTCTACTTGAAAGGAAATACAAGTTGGGTACATGTATGGGACAGAAACTATATGAAGTACTTTTATTATAAATTATTTAAACATATTAGCAGTCTCGATAGTTACAAGATGATGGTTATTTCAATTTTTAAAGAACATCTATATGAAGCAAGCATTTCTCAGTTATGTATATAGTTTGGCAAAAACAAATTTTCCTTTAATGACTTATTTAAATAAAGTGTAATTTAAAAATTAGAAAAGCTAATGAAATTCAAGCAAGGGCATTTGTTTATCTCAGAAATATCTCTCAAATAAATATTCTTTAAAAATAAAATAAGAATATGTTTGAAAACAGTACATATCTTTAGAGAACCATTTTAATACCAAACATGTTACTCTGTAGAAAGTCTAAGTCAATAACAAAACTATAACAGAAACATAGCAGTATAGACTCTACGTCTACACATTAACAAAGTTCAGAAGGTAGGAGAGAGAGGAATATTTCATTGAATTTTCAAAATGCCTAAAATTAAAAAGACTACCTATAAGAGGATTTGGCAGGAATGTGGACAAACTGTAAATCGCTGGTGAGAGTGTACATTAGCACAACCATTCTAGAAAAACTGGCGCTAAACATACACATTATCTAGCAATTCCATGTCTAGGTAATGTGTCATATACGTCAATGGTACATACAAGAATGTTTATAATGCGACTCTACATCGATAAAAACTATGTTCAACAACATAGTTGTATTTTGTGGAGGCACATATAGGAGTACGCAGCATAATTACATTTAAATAAAATTCAAAACTAGGCAAAATTATTCTGTAGTGACAAAGGACAGGGCAGCAGTTACCCTTGGAAAGAAGGTTGGGGCAGGGTAATGACTGTGAAGAGACATGAGTATTAGCAACATTTCCTTGTTCTGCATGTTGGTTACATGGTGTGTTTACTGTGGCTATTCATCAAGCTGTGCACTATTCTATATCAGTTCTTAAAAATAAGTTTATATTTAAAAAATTAATTAGAACTTTTACTCCTTAAACATCACTTTGAAATGTCTTACAGCATCTCTACTGAGATTCTAGAAAGAGTTATAATTAAGAATTAAGAGTTGCTTCTAAATGAACACTCAGAAAGGAAACTAAATAATACATAAGCCTAAATGGTAGCTTAAAATGCTAATAAGCTATCATTAAAGATCTATCCATTTCATCATGTTTACATGTTGTATTTGGTTCAGTTTATCCAAATAATAACTCCCTTAAACCTTAATTGCTTATTCTGTATACAAAATTGGCCTAAGAACTTAACTGCAAAAAATCAACTGTATACTTGTCTTAAAGACTCTCAGGAATTCTTAATTTCACTTTCAAAAATTATTCATTATGAAGTGTTTCTTCAAAAACTGTCTTTTAAAAATAATAAAAACAGAAATTGACTTTTGGAAGCATAAACAGCATAATAGGACAGATGTCTAATCAGGTACAATGAAATTACCAAGCACACAGGTACATTTTTATTTACCAATTCCTTAATTGTTGCACTTCAGATTTCATAAATGTGTACTTTTTATCTGTTCTGTAGGCCTTCAAACATTTAAGTAAGAAAGTCGAAAGTTGTACAACTAGGAAAAAATACACAGATAACCTTTAAAAGGATATGCAAAACCTGAAAATACTATTTATATAAGTATTCTTTTAACTTGTTTTTTTGTTGTTGTTTTTCTTGGACAATGTTATATTATAATACTTTCCTTGAAGATCATATAAAAAAGTGAAATGTGTTTGGGGAGAAAGAGAATATGACAAACATTAAATACAATGGCTTAAAGATCACAGTATTTATTTCACTGTCTGCAGCAATAGAAAATATGTATTTTTAACTATTAAAATCAGGTATGAAACTAACTCTCCTAGCCCAAAGTCCCTAACCTAGTGTTTACCTTACAGCCAATGTGCTACAAAACACAACTGCAATCAGGTACACTGTATGCTACATCAGGAAAGCCTGAGAGAGTAAGAAAAGATGCCCTCCATCTCAATGTCCCTTTATAGAAGAAAAAAAAAGGGCTAAGGTAAGTATGCTTTTCCATTATTTTTCTCTCAGTTTCTCTAAAATCAGCACTGTCCAACAGAACTTAAAGTTCTACATCTCACTGTCCTATGTGGTAATCCTAGCTACATGCAGCTATGGAGCATCTGAAATGTGACTAGTGCAACTAAGAAACTAAATTAAATTAAATTTTAATTAATTAAATTAGCCATATGTAGCTTATGGCTACCATATTGGATAGCACAGCTCTAGATTATCTATTTTCTGTGATTCCCTTTTAATAAAAGATGAGGCAACTAAAAAAGATTTAAAACTTTTCATGTAAGGGAGAAATTAAAATGAGGTTCCAATTCCAAGGTGGTTAGAGACTTAGCTATTCCTTAAGGAATTAGCCTGCAGCCCAGACAGGATAATCAGTTCTGAACCAAGGTCTGAGAAAGAGGCAAAGAAAACAAATTCAAAATCATATCCATAGCGAGCACTGAAATATCCCAAAACTCTCTTTTTCCTCAAAGTAATAAAATGGGGGGAAAAAAGAAATGTAGTAAAGTTTCCTAAGAACCTAATTCTGGCAGTCACCAGTTGAGAACTACTATATTATTAGACAATACCTAATCAATTATCTATCATTTGCGCCAGTTCTCATGTTCTATGAGCAACAACAGAAGCTCCAACATTATCAGAGGATGTCAGCATATGAACTACTTATATGAACACAAACATCCAGAACACTTTGTGTTAAACATAAAGAAACTATTGTGATCACTGCATCCTTAATAAATAATGCGAACTTTAGTAAATCTGGTGCTTCTTCATTTACCCTTATATAACTAATTATAAAAGCGATTTGTGCTAGTGTTGGAGGTTGGTCATTTACACGACCTCATGGCCTCATTAATAGCTTTTTAAGTCAATACTAAAGAAACCACTTATTTTGTGACTGAGCTTTTCATGAATTGAAAGAGAAAACAATGTTTAAAATTGAAAAATCAATCAGCATTTAAAATATAGATCAAATTTGGACTTAATGACTTCCAAC
Organism: Macroglossus sobrinus; assembly: GCA_004027375.1. Lineage (NCBI taxonomy): Eukaryota > Metazoa > Chordata > Mammalia > Chiroptera > Pteropodidae > Macroglossus > Macroglossus sobrinus. Next base: position 254,561 of record PVKZ01000069.1, read on the forward strand.
CAAATGGCAATAAAAACAAGATCAGGTACAAACCGCATACCAGCAATTTATCACAGGACCAAGACCATGATTTTCCTTCATAATACGATAATCAAAGCCAATTCAGTCTTTAATACACTTGTTTGTTTGGGAAATAAGCTGGTTTTGTTAAAGTGACAAGTAATAAATACATACAATTGTATGAGTCATTGAAAAATATGTATAATTAATCCCACAAGCCTTATAATCCCTACAATGTTTCACTTGTAGAGAAGTAAAAGTACTTTTGGAAATGATAATTTTTCTTTTTAAAAAACATATTTCTATCATGGAGATTTTTTCAATTCTTTAACAATTCCAAAAGAAAGCTGTTGATAAAATTTAACACTAATGATCCTCCACACATCTAAGAACCATCTGTTGGTCTCCTAAGTCCAATTAAAAATAATAATAATACAACTCATTCAAATTACTACCCACTAAAAGAACAGTTAGTTTTAAAATAACTTTGAAATCAATATACTCAAATATATGTTACTAATTATATGCCACAGATGTATCCCCTTTGTGAAGGTAAAAATTATCAGGTTAAACACAAAAGAATATTACAGAAGTCTATTTTCTAGAAGGCTATAAAATATAAGAGGGAATAAGAATACACTAAATAAAAATAAATTTACTGTTAGCAAAATTTAACTGGGTATTTTACCAATAACTTATTGACAAATATGAAAATGAAAATGGCAATTTTTATTCTAAAATAGACATTGTGCTAAATATTAAAATCTAATACTATATATTCATTTGCTAGACTGATGTTTATTTTATTAAGTAAGCAAAATTAAATAAGATGAGATGACATATCAAACAATATAGTTATAACCAAGAGATTTAGGGCATATTTAAAAGCATTCGTTTTTGTATGACTTCATTAGATGAAATGAAAGGAACCCATTACTTTTGGCATTTCTTAACATAAAAATGCATACATGCACGTAATGGTACTTATTAGCATGTGTATTTTTTCCAATTGGACTCAGTTAAAACTTACCTGTTTTGTTGACTTTTTTGTGCCATTAAAAATCTTCCAAGCTAGCCCATTGCCACCACTGGCAATGTGTCGTCCAACATCGAACTCTCTAGTGACAGGATTTCCCATTACAGCACTAGTGACATCGGCTGTTACTTTTGTAACAGTGCTCTTCAACTTATTAAGCATGGACTCCATGGCTGCGATATTGGGTAGTTACAGTTACCTAGAAACAAAGCAGGATAGGGAAGCTCTGATGATTTGTTTTACTTGTTTAAGCACTTGTTATCTAGTTTAAAAAGCTTAATAAACCCACACAATGAGCAAAACAATCCTATGGAGATAAAAACTACATGTTGGTTTGATCTTCAGAGAACCCAATACAACTTACATGCAAATTTAAGTCTAAAAAACAAACTGTTCCCTTCAATCTCAATTTCCACAAACCAGGAAGAGAAAAAGACATATTCAGGACAAACAGAGACTCATGGACATGAACTATAGACTAGTGGTTACAAGAGGGTAAGGGGTGGGGGAAGGGGGAAGGGGGGAGGTAGACGGGGTAAAGGAAGTCAAATATGTGGTGACAGAAAGAAATCTAACTATAAGAGGTGAACACACAGTTAAATAAATAAATAAATACACACACACACACACACACACACACACACACGCGCCTCACTGTTAAAGTGTACAGCTGAAACTTACTAGATTTCGTTAACCAATGTCACTATATAAAAAAAAGACATATTCACACTTGACACTGACATGAATGATGCTCAAATATGTAACTTGGATCCTTTAAGACTTAAAGCGGCACAGAGCACCTGAATCTTCCTTCACACTATACTAAACTTGAAAGGAACTAATGGCATACTAAGCAATAAATTTGTATTTTATAAAAGTTTTGTTCATTAAAATAATTGCTGTTGAACTGTGAAATCATTTGAGAATATTTTCTAAAACAAAAGCATTGATGACACGACAATAAAACATGCATAAGCAATAGGTCATAAAATATTTTTTAAATTGTACACACTTCTAGCCATGAGAGAGGAACAAAGAATATATCCTCTCACTTAGAACAACTAGTAACTAGAATAAGCAAATTAAATAAACATTTCACACACTGTACGGGCAGCACAGGCATATGATCCCAGGAAGAAAGCAAACTAATAAGGTAAACCCTAGGACTGCCCTAACTTTCTACCTAGAGGAACAAAACTAACTACAGAGTAAAGAGCAGAATTCTTAGCAGCAATCTGAGTTAAAAAGTTGAAGAAGCAAATAAGAATTCAAGAATGCTGAGGTGACAGAGTTCTGGGATAGAATTTCAAAGAGAAAGAAGAAAAGGGGGAAATTTTTTTGAGACAGTGGAAGAAACTATGTTGGAAAAGAGCTCCAGAAAATTGTGTAGAGGTCACGTTGGTGCTTTACTGACCACCAAGGTGCACATGCATCATGTGAAACTGCACTATGTGAGGCAAGGACCAACTGGAGAGCTGTGAGCTGAATAGTTCCAGAGTTCACACAAAACTGCAAATTATTGGAAAGCTCTTGTTCACTCCCAGAGGACCATGCCTAAGTGGAAGGACAGACTGTTCTTAGAGTAAAAGCTACTCTAAACCTGGCCTAGCAAACTAAAAGCAACCCTCAAATGATCAAACTAATCACAAGTTACTTAACTGCATACCAGAACAAAACCCAATACTCATGAAGAGAAGAAAAAAAATACTGTAGATCCTAAACAGCATAACATTAACAATGTTCAACAAGTATTCGATAATTTAGACATGCCAAGAAGCTAGAAAATATGATCATAATCATGACCAAAATTGGTCAGTAAAAACAGACTCCAAAATGACAGATTACAAAATTAACAAAAACATGAAAAAACTATCATATGTCTAAGTATTAAAGGAAAGCATAATAAAATATAATGAATATTAAAAAAGAAAATTCTAGACATAAAAAATAAAAAAAATTTTATCTCAAATTAAAAAAATTCAGAAGATGTAATTAACAGATTAGACAGTGCAGGAAAAAAAGATTAGTGAAACCAGAAGATAGAGAAAAGGCTAGAAAAAATTTTTTAAAAGTATCAGTGACAATATCATGGTCTAACATATATAACTAAATCTCAAAATTAAAGAGAAAAAGGAAGAAATAATATTTGCAAAAATAATGAACAAAATGTTTCCAAATTCAATGAAAACGATACGAAATACCAAGAATTCAATGAACCATAAGCTGGATAAACACAAAAAACACCATGCCTAGATATGTCATATCAAGTAGCTGAAAATCAGTGATTAAGAGAAAAATCTTAAAAGCATAAAGAGAAAAAAGAAAAGAGGCAAATTATATAGCAGAACAAAGATAAGAATTTGCCCCAGATGTCTCATCAGAAACTCTGCAAGCCAGAAAACAACTGAGTAAGTACTAAAAGAAACTGTTGACCTAGAATTCGGTAAGTCATTGGAAAACAACTTTCAAAAATAAATGTGAAATAAAGACTTTTTCATGAAAACAAAATCTGAGAGGATTTTTTGCCATCTGATATTCACTACAAGAAATATTAAAAGTCCTTTAAACAGAAGAAAAAAGATAACCAGACAGAAATGTCAATCTACAACAGAAATGGAGGACACAATGGAAATAAAAATTATGTGGGTTTACAGATAAAAACCTTCTCATGTTACCTCTAAATGATAGCAGATCAGTCCATCATCATGCTACCCTGAACAAGCCCGATCCCAACTGATCTCGGAAACTAAGCAGGGTTGGGTCTGGTTAGTACTTGGATGGGAGACCACCTAGGAAGACCAGGTGCTGTAAGCATAAAAAAATTAAAAATAAAGGATTGTAAACTGACAAGGTCTTTGCAATCTGTGAGGTCAACCAAAGGTTGCTAGGCCTAAAAAAAAAAATAGCATATCAAAAAAAAGCAGATCATTTAAAGCAAAAATAACAAAGTGTATTGTGCCTAAGTAAAAAACAAACAAACAAACAAACAAAAAACCCAAGGATAGAAGAGGGGGAAATGGCAGTATATTTTTAAAAATTCTTATATTATATGTGAGGTAACATAACATCATTTGAGGGTAGACTGTGGCAAGTTAAAGACATAGTATAACCCCTAGAGTAATAACTAAAATAATAAAGATACACCTACAAAAGCCAATAGTGGAAATAAAATCAAATCCTAAATAAACTGAATTAATACAAAAAAAAGTAGAACAAAAGGAAGAAAAGAACAAAGAACAAATATGACAAACAGAAATGTCAAAATAGATTTAAATCCAACCATACAATTACACTAAGTGTAAATGATTTTAAATTCCATTTAAAAGGCAGAGACTGTCAAACTAGATAGAAAAGCAAGATCCAACTCAGACTGCTTACAGGAAACTCACTTTAAAATCACTCTCCAAAATGATTTAAAAGTAAAAGAATGTGAAAATACCAAGTTGGACTGGCTATATTAATAACAGAGAAGGCTTTAAGACAAAGAGGGGAATTTCATAATGGTGAAGTTGATAATTCATCAAGAAGACATAACAAACCTGTGTATACACTCAAGGGAGCTTCAAAATAAATGCAGCAAAAACTGATATAACTAAAAAAAGAAATAGACAAATCCACAAGTATAGCTGGAGACCTCAAGGGTCCTCTCTCATTAAGAGATGGCCAGATAGACCAAGTAGATAGAAAATCTGTAAGGTTATAGAAGACCTGAACAACACTATCAAACAATCTGAGCAAAAACACAATATAATGTCAGAATACATTTTGTTTTCATGTAAACATGGAACATTCCCTAAGACTATGCTGGGCCATAAAACACATCTCAACATATTTAAAACTTCTGAAGTAATATACATACTTTGACTTTAATGAAATTAAACTAGAAAGCAGTATAAGATATCTAAAGAAGATGTAAATACTTAAAAATTTAACAACACTTCTAAGTAATCTGTGCTATAAATGAGAAAATTTTTAAATATTTGGAAGTGAATGAAAATTCTGTGGGATATAAGTAAAGCAGTGCTTAGCGGATAATTTATAGCTTTAAATGTTTACATTGGGGGGAAAAGTCCAAAATTAAAGATCTAAGCTTCCACCTTAGGAAGCTAGGAAAAAAAGTGAGAGAAAATTAAACTCAAAATACGTAGAAAGGAGAAAATAAAAGTAGAAATCCATTAAACAGACTGAATTTAATGTAATTTAATACTCTGAGAAGTGAAGGGGAAAAAACTCAATGAAACCAAAATGTTTTTTAACAAGATAAACCTCTAGCTACTTTAAGAAAATCTTTAAAGCATACAAATGACCAATGTTGGAAATACAGAAAATCCTACAGATTCTAATTCTATATAAATCTTACAGATTCTAAAGGAATAGGTATTATATAATGGATGACCTTATGTCCTTGAAAGCCACAACTACCAAAATTGACTCAAGGAACAGAAAATCAAAACAGTCTTACATAAAAGAAATTCAATCATAACTACAATCCTTACCACAAAGAAAATTCCAGGCTCAGATGGCTTCACTGTTGAATTCTATGAAACATCTAAGAAAGAAATAATATCAGATACACGCAAGAACTTCCAGAAAATAGAAGAGGATAGAAAAATTGCTGTTTCATGTTATATAGTCTGTATTGCCCAGATACCAACATCAAATGACAAAACAAGAAAACTGAAACACCAATATCAACATGTAAAAATCCTTAACAAAATATTAGCACATCAAAGCCAACAAATTCAACCCCACAACAAAGTGGGATTTATTTCAGGAATACAAAGTTGATTTAACAGTCAAAAATAAATCCATGTAATTCATCAGGCAAAAAGAAAACATCATCTCAGTAAAGGCAGTAAAAAATATGACAAAATTCAATACTTTTTCATGCTAAAAACTCTCAGCAAACTGAGAACAAAAAGGAACTTCATCAACCTAATAAATAGCATCTTTGAATACCTACAGCTAATATTATATTTAAAGATAAAAGGTTGATAACTTTCTAAGTTTGGGAATAAAGTAAGAATATCTACTTTTACCATTTCTATTCAATATTCTAATGGAAGTCCTAGCCAAAGCAATAAAGAGGACAAAATAAAGGGCATTCACATTGGGAAGGAAGAAGTGAAACTCTTTGTTCCTAAATGACACAATCATGTACATAGAAGGTGAGAAGAAATGTACAAAAAAATCTACTAGAATAGGCAAGGTTAGCACGGTGGGAGAATACAAGAGTAATATATTAAAAAAGACTATTTTCTATATACTAGAAACGGACAACTGAATATTACAAATGAGACACTATTAAGGGTCCAAATAGCCGTCTGATCGGCGTAACTGAAGAAAATCAAGATGTTGAATAACTGTTTGAAGGCATAATGATGGAAAACTTTCCTCATCTGGTGAAGGAAATAAAAATAAAACCCCAGAAAGCTCAGAGACTCCAAAAATCAGGGATCCAAACAGGCCTACAGCAAGACACATTATCATTAAAATACCAAAGTTTAAATGCAAAGAAAGAATATTAAAAGCTGTAAGAGAAAAACAGATAATTACTTATAAGAAAACACCTATAAGACTGGCAGCTGATTTCTCAAAAAATATTTGACGGGATGGAGACCCAGGATCTACAATCGAGAATAATTTATCCAGCAAAGCTATCATTTAGAGTTGAAGGACAGATAAAGAGCTTCCCAGACAAATATAAGCTAAAGGAATTTATCACCCCAAGCCAGGAAATGTTGGAGGGACTTCTTTAAAAAGAAAAACCATGTATCAAAAACAGAAATAAAGAATGGTAACAACAACATTCCTATCAATAAGTACCTCAAATGGAAAAGAATTAAGTGCTCCAATTGAAAGATAGAGTGGATGAATGGAAAGGAAAACGAGACCCCTACATGTTGCCTATAAGAGACTCACTTCAGATTAAAAGACACACAGACTAAAGGGAAGGGGATGGAAAAGATATTGCTTTGATGGACCTAAAGGATATTTAAGTCAGACTGAGAAAGATAAACACTATATGATTTCACTTATATGTGGAATCTAAGGAATAAAAAAGAACAAACTAATCAAAAACAGACTCACAAATACAGTGGACAATTTTGTGGACAGAGGAGAGGGGAGTTTGAGGGGCTGGGAGAATGGGGTTAAAGGTTTAAGAAGTACAAATTTTTAGTAGCTGATGGATGGACATGTGGATTGGGAGCATGCATAATGAATGCAATTAGAATGAATACATTGGCTAGGTGGAAGGTCAGGGGAGGGAGGGAGCAATTGTACTGTATATCTGAAACTAATTAAAATAAATAAATACCTATGGATAGATTTAACAAGATATACAAGACCTGTACAATAAAAACAACAAAAAATTGCTAGGAAAAAAAACAACAAAAACAAAGACCAACAGATGAAAAGAATTTCATGAACTGGAAAACTCAACATTGTTAAGATGTCAATTTGCCCCATCAATATATAGACTCAATGCAATCCAATCACAATCCCAGAGTCTTTTACAGAAATTGACAAGCTGATCCTAAAATATCACTCTGAGAAGGGGTTTAAAGGCTTCATTAGATTGTCATAAGAGTACAAAAAAGGAGGTTTAAAACCTATCACTCTTCAAATCTTCAACTTCCATGCACATTCTTTTCTAAAACTGATTTGCCTGAGAACAAGTCTGTGCTCTGCAAATTTTCCTTAACAAACTCTTCACAATTTTCTTCCACTTTACCAAAGAAAAGTATTTTTCTCAGCCATCCCACCCTCATTTACTTGGGTATAAAAAATTGGGGGTGGGGGTAGGGAGAAGGCAATTCAAGAATTTATTAATCCTAAGAGAGAAAGTCCCTTAAGAGTAAAGCCAAAAACTGTTTGGTAAGAAATACTGAGGGGGGGTTGTGCTTTATTTCTTCCAGGCTGGATGTTAACAGCAAAACCCATGCTTTATCTATCACAGAATTTACACTTAAGAAACAAGATGGTTCTCGCAGAATGTAGACGAACAAATTTCAACTAATAAGCAAAAACTTCAAGATTTTTATAAAAGTACAACATAATCACAATATACAGATTAGATCCTTTGTAACTATGTAAACGCTTGACAAAAAATTTCAGTTGCCATCAACTTAAAAACATGCAAAGGAGTACATGGTTTTTTAAAATTATTTTGAGAATACACAAGCAAAATATTTAGAAGGCCACTGGACTAAGGGAGCATTTAAGGTGGTTTATATCCTGATTTCTATGTTAATTAAATTATATTTAAGCAAATATCTTTCTTCTATTAAAGATTTGAACTGTCTGTAAATAGAAAGATATTCACTTTTATTTTTTAATCTAATGCTTCACTTCTGTAAGCAGATAGAAAATGTTGTACTGACATCATAGAAACATTTATTGCTATGCCAAGTACCCTATGAACATCTGCTGTGGATTTTGATGGGAAGAAGGGATACAAAAATCCTATTTAAAACCTACATATCCATTTTTCTAACTCTGCCTGAGTAGCCACATATTACATTCCATCCACTTGTTAGACATTGGGAATACAGCTGTAAATGGAAACATTTCTGCTCTTCAGAGACTTAGTCCAATAGCAGACTCAGACATGCAAAGATTTACAGCAATTAACGTGGTATGAATGTACCATGCTATAGAAACACAAAAATAGGCTTTAAAATGAATGTTTTTCAGATAGGAAAAAAAATGGCAGAAAGGATTACTATGTACCTAGACACGGGGTGGGGGGGAGATGATGATTTATGTGATTTGAAAAATACAAATAGGTCAATATGAAAATAGGATATTTTCAGAGTTAATATTCAAATTTGAGATGCCTATCCATCATCCAAATACTCAACACTAGTGTACACAAGGTAGAAATAGACATGGAAATTCATTTGGTGAATCATTTATTTACTGAGTACCCACTATGCACCTGAGAAACTGAGAAGAAAGAAGTAAAGGGAAAATACGCCCTTAAAGTTGTTACCATTAAAGGGGCAAAAGACAGAAGCAAACCAACAACAGCAGTAGACTACGGTGATAAAATGCTACCAAATACACATGCACAGTGTTACAGGAACAAAAACAGGAAGATGGAAGAAAGTTGCCTCCAAACAACTAATGCTAGAGATGTCTTTAAAGGTGAGTAGGAGTGAACTAGAGAGTAAATGGCAGAAGTGTAGGAGTAATAGCAAAGCAGTTCAGACAAGAGCTGGAGTAGAAGGAGAAGTATGGCAAAGGAGACTTAGAAAAGCTAGATCATCAAGGATAGTAAATAAAAGAAATTAAACTATAAGCTACAGAAGGGTTTCAGGCATAAGTAAGAGCTCAATCACTCCATTAAGCAGAGTGAATGATATACTAAAGGTGGAAGGAGAGAATAAAGTAAGACTAAAAAGAACAATATATTAGTGTCTACAAGAAAACAATGAAAAGGACACTTGGAAATAGAGACAGAGAAGATAGAGAAGACAATGGTGGGTGCTAAGAGTGTTTTGAAGATGCTAGTTACATGAATATTTATCTTATAATTACATATTAAATGTCCTTTTGCGCTTTTATGTATTATATATCAAAATTTAAACAAATTTTAAAAGAGCCAGAGGTTGCTGAAGGAAATAGCAGTAAAGAAGGAGAAGAAAGGAAAAGTTAAGAAACAAGTACAAGTTACAACTAAGAGAACTTAGTGACTAGATAATGGAAAGGGTCAAAACTACTAATCCTAATGCGGTCTCCAATTTCATAGTATAGGTGGAGGGGGAAACCATTCACCAAGGCAGAACTTATACAATTATTTGTTTTGTGGGAGAAAGACGTCAATGTTGAACATGCTGAATTCGAGTTACCTTAATAAAAAATATGCTAGCCAAAAACTTTTTTAAAAAGTCTCGATTGAAGATCAAAATTTAGCACCATAAGCTTATAAGCAGTACAGTAGTTAAAACTGTGAGCTTGAAATGGTGACCCAAGGAGACTCAAGAAGAATATGACTAGTAACAGAAGGCTAAGGACAGAATGAACTGAATGAGCTTATAAAATAAGACCTGAATTCAAATGAGATTTTGAATTAATAGCAACAGCCTTTGACATGTAAGAAATCTAGAGTTCAAATATTTTTTCTTAAAATGATAGCTTTTCAAATTTTCACTTGATTAATAAAGAAATAAGCCTTTATTTCTTTATTTGTCAAAAGACAAAGTTATAAATGACAGAAACATTTATTCCCATAAGTCATTTCCCCTTGTATATCATTTAGTATTCACTTGAAATTCAATCATCTTCCTCTCCTAAACCTCAGCCAAAATAAGATTTGGGAGAGCTTCAGTATGCTTCTAAGATTATAACTTTCTATTTGGCTCAGTCATCATTTGGCTTTTACAAGAATCAGTAAGTAAACCTGTTGTAATACTAGATTTTATATGTACCTGACAGAAGGTGGATTGAGTCTTACAGTGCCTGATGGCAGGGAGCTGAAAGAAATTGCCAATTCTTTCAGTGCTTCCTACTCCTACTCAGGCACAGCAAGAATATAGTAGATAAAATTATATGTATGCTAAAAAAATTTTCCTGAATTTTCAAGTAACACAAATGCAAAAAGAATATTAATTCACAAAGAATATTTAAAAATAGAATTAGCTTGCATTTTTATTGGAAATACTGCAGTAATGCAGATAAAAAGGATACTGTAATTATATCTGATAATGAAATTATGTTTAATAACTGTTAGTTTCATGGCAACTAGCAAAGACCAGACTTTCGAAAAGCACAAAATAATAAACATTGACTAAAAAGAATAATACAAATAAACTCAACACAATTTTATTCCTTAAAGAGGCACAAGGGTCTGAGATTTTGCCTAAAAGTAAAAGAATACCACTTACACAGTCATTTAAATAGTTAAGTATTCATACAATTTTGTAATTTGAAATAAGAATTATATTAACAGGACATAAACACCTTTGGTAAAATGCTTCATAAAATTTGAGGAAAATCTTTATACTTATACTCTTATATGCACGCTTATCTTTTTATGGCTAAAGTAAGATGATCCTGAGAGATAGTCTTGAATACATGTTTTGTTTTGTTTTTCCTTGTGAGAGCACTGAGAGATTAGTACAAGTTTTAAAAATACATATCCTTTGGTCTATATAGAAGTCATGTGTAATATTATTCAGAAAAACATGATTATACAAACTGAGTATAATCATTCTCTTTACAACCAGAGAATGTATCTAATTATATCATTGAGCTAGAACAGATTACTTACAGGAGACAAACCTGATTTAAGAAACAAACATCAAAAAATAAAGAAATTTAGCAATGTACAGTGAAGCACACAACCAATTCAACAAATTATTGGCTATCTACTAGGTTGAAAGCACTGTGCTAGGTACAGTAGAAGAAACAAGAAGTAAAATATTCAGTTTCCATCACTGTTCTCAAACTGTAGACCATTGTACAATAAGATTTAAAAAGCAACGTGAGAGATTATAAAGCAGCATGTGCTTAAATACCAAATTAGTTATTTGAACAAGTAAGATCTGAGGAGAGATTATATCCAACTCTTTGAAGGCACTTCCAGCCCATGTATTTGGTATAATTTTTACTACAGGAAGTCACTCTGAACATTGCAATTTTTTTAAAAAGTAGCAACAGCACTACAGTGGCTGCATCTCACTATTCAGCTCCTTCATCTGGAGAAGGAACTATTGTCTAAGACAATGGTTTTCAAACTCCAAGACATTAGTTTTCGAACTCTGGTGAACATTTTAAATTCATCTAATAACATCTAATGACCGAAAAACCTGTAAAACCACATAGATGACTATGTACTACCTCAAATCTTTGGAATCAGAATTCGCAAATGTGCAGTTAGGGCATTTGTATTTTAAGCAGCTTCCCCAAGTGATTCTGATGCACAGTGTGATAATCAAGTGTTATATGATTCAATACGCAAACTTCAGTGGCAAAGAAACCTGGGTTCAAATATTAGTTCTAATACTTACTAGCACTGTGACCACCAACTAAATCTCTAATACTATTTCTAACTTTTAAAAATGTGGAAACGCCACCCCCATACCTCAGGTGATTATTCTGAGGATTAAAGTCAATTATGCACATAAAATAGTACAATTCCTGGCATATTCAGTAAATATTCATTGAATTCAATCATCCAACAAACATTTATTAAGCACTTACACAGTAGATGATGAACATCTCATTAATTTGTTAAGTATTAATAAATATGGCAACTCTGCAATGGTGTTATCAGAGCATATAATTAGGGGAATCTATCCAAATCGGGAAAGTCTTCCTGAAGTGAGCTGAATGATGAGTAGGCATCAAATGGATGAAAAGGAAGGGAAGTGCATTTCCAGAAAGAGGAAGCTTCTAAACAAAAGCCATGTACCTGAAGTAGGAGTGACTAGAGGAGAAAGAAATGTCAGAAAGCACTGTGGAGATGATGATGGAAAGGCAATCAGGGGACCCAACAGCTGTTAAGGATTTTATTTTCTTAAAAACAATGAAAGCCACTGAAGGGTTTTAAACATGGAGACAACTGATTAGATCTGCATTTTTAAAAAGCCACTCTGTCTGGTGTGAAAAACTAATTGTAGGTAGACCATAATTAAGAGGCTAGTAATACTTAAGATGACAGAACATGGTAGCTGGAACTAGAGTTCTAGTGGTGAAGGTGAAGACTTCAGAGGTATTCAAGAGGCAAAATCAATAGGACTTCATGAGAAATATGAGGCAAGAGAGGAAGCTGTCAAATTTCTACTCCTATGGAAAAGGATGCATGACACAGCCAGTCACTTGAGTTAAACACAATAAGAGGACCTACTTTTCTTGGGGGGTGAGGAGAAATCATGAATTTCAAACATGTGAGCATGAGTAGTTATTCCCAATTATAGGGTTGATTTGTACAGAAACATTCCATTGTATGAAAGTACAATGTTCCTGTACTTATTTTATTGGGTGTTTGTGGATATTAAGAGACAAAATAATAGATTTCTGCATGTGTGGAAAGTAGATCTGCATAAAATGAAAGTCCGAACCTTCCATTAGTTTCCTTTCCTTTGCGCAATCCCCCAAAAGCACCTGAGCACAATTTAGTATTGTCAAGAATTCTACCTATACTCAGCTGATAAACCATTTTTAAACTTTTAAAGAACATTTATACTAAAGAATAAGACAGGAAGCCAAACGAACAAATAAAAAGGCCTGCAGAGTCCAAAATGTAGTTTCAAGCACCTGACTTTTAAACTATTACCGGAGCATAACTGGGTTTTACAGTGAGACCGTAAATTCTCCAGAGTAGAGAGGCATGCGAACGCGTCTTAGAAAACGTCTTACTCATAAAATCCAATTTGTAAATCAAGACATCATACAGGTAACTCCTGAATTTGTTCTACAGAAAAACAGCTTGTAATTTTCAACTGAAAGTAACTACTGACAGCGCGTTTAAGTCGCTTGAGTCTGGAGTCTCAGGAAGACTGTTACAGAAGCTGACTTGACAATATCTGTCTCTTTAATTACTAACCATAGATATGTATTCAGTCCGATCCCAAGAAGTTTTTGCAAGCTTTATCAGTCTAAATCTTCCTCCATCCTTTCTCGCTTAGAAAAACAAGAGTGCAGAAGGCACCTAAGGGGTTTTTAGTCTTAACAAAACACCTGCCCCACCCACCTCAAACACAATAACCTTTCGTTCCAGAACTATAGCTACTGTCAGAAAAGGAGGCCGGGCGGTAGGGCCTTGGTGGGTAACCCAGGTTATCAGAGGAGGACCTCAGAAATGAGGGGAGCTGTCTCACCCAGTCCCGGAGTAGTGTCCAGTTCCTAAAGGGGAACCAAGAGCTCCACCACGGAAACTGGAGGTCCAGAGCCGGGGCTCTCCCTGCGACAGAAGGCTCTGGTCCTGGGTCTCCCGTCACTTAAAGGCCTCTTCCGAGGATTCGGGCCTCTCGGATCCGCTCTCCGGAGCTCGCCGCTCCCCTAGCTCGGCTTCGCGAGGCCGCCCACCGCCCCGCAAGTCCTGCCCTCAGCCGGCAGGCCCGTCCCCTGGCAACAGTTGCCAGCCCCGGGGGCCTTGGGAGGCCTAGTCCCGGCGCGGGTCCGTCCCCACTCCCTCCTCGCTGGCCTCGGAAGCCAGGCGAGAGCGCGGCCGGTGAGGGAGGTCACTCGGTGCCCGCGGGCGGTCACTTACCTCTTCCCCTCTCCTCCCGGGAGGGGCGGTGCTGGGACTCGTTTTCTCCGCCCCGCCAAAAGCGTCCTGGCTGCTCCTGCTCAGCTTCGGCGCCTGGCCGACACCACGGACTTACTCCATAGCCGCCTGCACCCGCGCGGCCTCAGAGGCAGGAGCCAGAGGAGGGAAGGGGGTGGGGAGGGGAGGGACTGGGAAGGAAGAGTACGGGAGGGGGAAGAAGGCCGAAAGACCGGCCGGCCAAGGCATGACGTCACTTCCTGCTCATTCGGAAGGGGCGGGACAGGGCTTCCTTGGCCCGCCCCCGAAGCCCAGTGGGGGCGGGGTTACGGTCCAGGGGCGGAACCGGTTCCAGTTCCTGGCGGTTCTTTTGACTCCACGGTTCCATAGCCTTTGAGCCAGAGTGACCTTCAGAGCCCAGGATGGAGCAGGCCAAGTTTCGTGAGCCCTAGAGGTGGCATCTGCAGGAAAAGAAGGAGAGATAGCCTATAGATCTTAAACAAATGTGTACTGAAGGGGAGCGCAGCTGAGGGAAGCAGGTGATTTGGACTTTACACTCCTCGGGATTCTGGAGCCTGCCCCTTTCTTACAGCACCTGCCCTCTCTGGTCCCGGACTAAGAACTGCGACTTGGCTTTTTCAGAACTGCTTTGCTTGAGAAGTCTAGTGAAGCAGTGCTTCTCAAACTTTAATGCGCACATGAATCATTAGGGATTCTGTTAAAATGCAGTTTGGATTCAACAGTAGAACCTGATACTTTGCTTTTATAATAAGTTACCATGTAACGACAATACTGTTGGTCGACAGACTACACTTATAACAAGAGGTTAAAGTACTAGCTGGCAAGCTCCTTGTCCACGAGGACTATTTCTTTAGCGTTCTTGTTTAATAAAGGTTAGAGGTAGATGGTCGGTGGAAAATACTCCCGTCTCCGCTCAACGACTCCTAGCCTTCTCCTACCCGTTCCTACCCTCCAATCACTTTCTCCCTCCTCTAAAACTTAGCCCTTTCCGCTCCTCACCTTCCACACCCCACACCTGTCCCCACGCTGTCCGCAGTGTCTCGGACTAATATTTAAAGGATAGACAGACAACTTCTATTATTAAAAGCATTTGAAGATGATGGGTTTTTATTTGTCATTTTGTCTTAAACATCAGCCTATTATGTAAAATTAGGCATCCTGTTTCTAGTTATCCACAGTCAAAGGAGAAGAAAGCTTAAATTCTTGGCTCTAACCAATTAAAAAATATAAATATGTGTTGGTTAAAAACAATTTTTTCCCCAGGATGTTCTGGTCCTTTTCAGGCTACTCAGCTGTGGGATATTATTCATTCCCTTTAGATTCAAGTGGAAATAAAAAGGAGACATCATTTGCAAACATATGAAGACTATTTTACTGTTTCTGTTGCTGTCGATGTAGTATTAAGTCATCTTATGCAAAATACTTGCGTAAGTGGTGATGGTATCTCTCATCTTTAAGGAGTTGGTCTTTCCCAAGTTCTAATGAACCATAAAGTATTTGAATCAGTGAGAATGAAGCTGTTCAAAAATGAAAAGGAATTAGAATTTGAAGATTCAAACGATAGTGTCTACAGGTTTCTAGGCAGTAAATCATCTTATGTTTTGTGAAAAGGAAAAAAGTGCTGAGAATTGGTTAACTGATAAAATAAAGCAAAGGAATCTTTAAGGTTAGTGTTAACAGAGATACTGTGTTGGGTTTAGATTCTGGCAGAACAGTCTCCATTGAGCCAAACTTGAATGTTAAGCTTTCAGTTTTTTTCAGAATTCAATAAAAGAAATAGTCATGTAAAAATCAATTCATTTCTGCATTTGCTCTTAAACTTTTGTGGAGTACATTATTACATAAATTTTTCAGAATTTACCAGGAAAAACTTTATCTCCCCTGATGAATTCTATACTTCCTGATTTTGAAAAATGACACCCAAGTAAAAAAAAAAAAAAAAAAGGCAAGGTGTTCTTAAAACTCAGCAAACATTTTCCATTCCATCAGAACAACCATGTTAACTTTATAATTAGCATATATTGTTTCTCTTTATTTACAGTCCTAATCTGGCCTTTTCTGGTGATATTTTATTATCTAATATGTTTGTTACTTATATCTTTTATTGTAAGCTGCTTGAAATCTTTTTTTAAAGAGAATATATGAGAGTTTAATAAATTAAAACATATATTTGAAAATGTAGTCCTGTATATAATGGAGAAATTCACATATTATTTCCTAACAGACCAGATGATAGAATGATTTCAAATCCTCCTCACAAGATAGGTGAACTTATTCATACAGAGAATGAGAATCTGGCTTTACCTCTAAGTATCACAGTTAACAAACTCATTCTCCTGCTTTCAAAAGAAAGTAATTTTAATTTTTGTTTCCAGAACTTTCTAAGGAAGAACTAGCTTTTTTAAAAAAAAAATGAACTTTATTTTTTAGAACAGTTTTAGGTCCACAGGAAAACTGAGCAGAAAGTACAAAGAGTTCCCAAATACGCCTGCCCCATGCACACACAGCCTCCGTCACTATCATCATCCCCATCATCATCCTGTACCGGGGTGGTGTGTATTTGTTACAATCCATGAACCTACAGTGATACATCATTACCACTCAAAACCCAGTGTTGACGTTAGTGCTCACTCTTTGTGTGTATTCTGTGGGTTTTTACAAGTATATAATGACATGTATCTACCATTATAGCATCATCCAGAACAGTTTTACTGCCCTAAAAAATTATGTGTGCTTCACTTATTCATTCCTCCCTTCCCCTAACCCTTTGCAACCATTGATCTTTTTACTGACTTTTCAGTTATAATAAAAGTATGTGTTTAGTATATCAACTCATGATTCCCCTTCCCTGTAAGAGTTTCCTTCTACATAGCTATTACTTCAAACAAGACAGGTGAGGCAACATAGATCCATTAATATTTAGTTTATTTTTTACAATGACCATAATCAGATTAACTGGAGATGCTATACAGTCCATACTACCAGGGGGGGAAAAAAAAACCCAGACTCATTACCAGTCCTTATTATTTATAATCCAAGACCATCTTCAAAGGAATGTCTCTTTTGTCCTTTGTATAAGTCCTTCCCAGTTCTCTCTCCCCCCTTTGCCTTTCAGAAAAAAACTAGCTAGACTACGTGTTGCTCTATTTCCCTTTATTATTTATTTCATCTACGTGTGGTTTTCTCCATATTATGCCACTAATGGTGTAAAGAAGAGCCCCATACCCAGGGCAATCAAGATGGATGCATACACAATATATTCATGGTTACATCCTTTACTGCATTGGGTCAAACCATGAGAGAAGCAAGACAAGTGTGATATGCACACTGGAGGAGCAAAGGTTATCAACAATAGTTAGGATACGTGTGGTAAGGGAAAGAGAGAGTGCCCAAAGAAAGGGGTACAGTTAGGAGAGAGGAGGGACTAGAAGACAACTCAGAAGATTAATATTTAAAAGACAGGCAGAAGAAAAGGAGCCAACAGAAGTACAGTCTTTATCTATTATGAATGAAAAAATAACTTGTCCCATCATTTTCCTTGAGGATATAGGGTACATCTAGAAATTACGAACTAAAGGTTCATGTACTTTATCAGTAAAAATGCTAATAAAAATAATTTCCACTGATGGACCTTTCTCTGGGCTTGTTATACATTTTACATTCATTGTTTTTGTCTATAATCTAACAGTAAGCCCGTTAAATACATTGTTTTTGTCTATAATCTAACAGTAGCCCGTTAAATATAACAGGCTTACTAAAACTTTATAGTTGGGGAAACTGAGACTCAGAAGGTTAAACAAATAAATAAGACAGTAAGGAAGGAAAGTTGTACTTTTTTTAAAAAATGTTTTTATTTTTATCTTTGTTATATATGCACATAATGTAAAACATTCAAAGTGTTTTGTTACCAAAAAATAGCAGTTAACCACCCTTCTCCCTGTGTCCATTTCCCCTCCCCAGGGGCAACCATTTACAACTCATAGCTATAACTTGTGTTGCTACCTCATGATTTTTCAGTTTTGGACACATCTATTAATTTTCCACAAAAGAAATGAGGGTTTAGACCTCTTCCCTTCCGTGCTCCTGTTTCCCAAACACTTTAAATAATATATATGCTTTTATACTCTTTTATGTGTAACACATTTAACAAAAATGTCAAGTGACAATAGGAGAAATAGGGCTGGCTCCATAGTGCTGTGGTTAGCACTTCTGCTTTACGTGCAGAAGGTCTTGGTTTCACGCCCCAGGTAGAGCCACAGACCATACCCCAGTTGTGCCAGGCCCCCACAAGTGCGCTGCCCGCCCCCCTGCCCACCCCCGTCAGCGGTGCCAGGCCCCCTGGTGCATGCTGTGAGCATGTAGGAGGAGAGCCCCGACTCAGAGATCCAATTCTTAAGAGGAAATGGCAACATCCATAGGGCAGGGGTGGAAGTGGATGGGGGAATTAAAGAGGGGAGAAAAAGAAAATATGAGAAATACATGTAGATTTAAGACTATTTCATTTAGCCAGAGATTTTAAACATTAAATTACAAAACAATAAACTATTAAGTTTTGTTTAAAAGAGAGAGAGAGAGAGAGAGAGAGAGAGAGAGAGAGAGAGTGTGTGTGTGTGTGTGTGTGTGTGAGAGAGAGAGAGAGAGAGAGAAAGAGACAGAGACAGAGAGTTATCTCAAATACTTGTCTAGACAGAGAAGTTATTTCAAATTTATGTCTACCTGAGTAAGTGACCATTTTTATTGTCAAATAATTTATAACTAAAAAGGTCTTTCACATATTTTACCCTTGGTACTTTAAGATATGAGAACATATCCATATGTTTAAGCTAACACCATCTCTGTTTTATAAATTAATCACTAAATTCTCATTTGATCTAACAAAAAAAGTCACTGGTTATGACCTGCAAGACCATTGAAAATCAAGTTGTTTCATTCATGAAAATCCCATCATGATTTGTCAATCATCCTCTCTCTGCACCTGCACTGCGTGTTTTCCAGAGTTCTATTATTTTTATTTTATGACTCTAAAATAATATTAACTATCAGTTTCTGCCAGTTTATTTATCCTTGCCCTAAAAGAATCCACAGTCTAATAGGGAAGATATTTATGAAACACAACATTACAGTCTGATGAGATAAGCCCTATCATAAAATCAGCCTCATTTGTGGAAAGACGTCCAGGGTACCCTGTACCCCGAATGAGGCTCAATTCTCTTTCATTCTGAAATCCAAGATATTTGTCACTCATACTGTTGGGAACTACAGATATAAGATCTTGAATACTTCTGAAATTCCGATAGAGAGAACACTGACATGATACTCTCTCCCATGTGAGCCAAACAAGAAAAGAACATCAGACTCCAAGACTGAGGACCAGCGCACTTCAGACCCTGAGATGAGCTTGGTGGTAGGAGACCTGCGGACCTGTTTGCACATGGCTGGTTTCACAATAGGCCAAAAGAGGCTTTGCCCTCAGTCAGGTAGAGTATAGGGTTACCAGCAAAGAAACAGGAATTTTTTGGATGCCTCTGCAGGAAACAGACAGCAGCCAGTCTGCCTTTATAAACTCCCAGCAGAAACGATATGTTATCTGCAAGAGAAAAGGAATCTGTCATTAATCTTTTCATCTACAACACTAGGATCTAGAAGATAATGAGTCACATATGCTATGCAAGATAAACCATTCACCTGTCAGTTGTGAGGAAAGAGAAGAAAGAAAAGATGAAAAGGAAAAGGGAAGAGAGGGAAGAAGGAAAAATATTTGAAGATTATGAAGAATTCATAGTCTATCACTCAGGAACCCCACCCAAAGAAAACATTTGAGGAAAGCTGATAGTCAGACTACAAAGAAATAACTAGAACCCCAAGATGGAGAAAATGAAGAAGAGAGGAAACTTTGGTAGGCAAAGATCTTTGATCTATGCTCTCTTATTATTCTCATGTGTGCATATCTCTCTCTCTCACACACACACATGTGCACACATTAATGCAAGTTGATATAGTAAAGCTATGTGGGAATGTATAAAATATAAGTGCTAGATATGAAGTCAAAACAGAAGGAACATACTATTAAGGGAAATTAGAGTAAACCTAACCTATCTCAGCAAAACTCGAGGGTTGGGAAGGTGGCAGATGAGGAGAAGGGGGAATTAAAGACCTTTCAAAGGCATCGCTGAAGGAAAGGAGGAGTGAAAGGATCCTAAATTTCTTATCTTATTGGAGTGGAGAGAGAAGAATGGGAAGATAGTGTGTTGGTGGAATAAACGGTGCATCTTGTTTGGGGAAATATTGTCTTATTTTCAAATAGTAATAGAACTATATGCACTTAATTATTTGAGTGGAAAAAGAGAAGAGAACCACTAATGAGATGAAACAGTACAGATAACTTCTCTGAACAAAGTCTATCAAGATTAGAAATAATGAAAAGGTGGCCAAAAAACTCCTTGAAAATAAAGGTATGGAAAGGAATGGTGATATTTGGTGAGGAAAAAAAAAACTATTCTCTCTTTTTGACTCCATTCATTCAGCAAAATTTATTGAAATGAACTCTAAAAATTAGTTTCTTCCTAAGATTTGGTTATGTTTTATCAAACAGTAGTTTATCAAAACATCTTTAAACACCATTGATATATTTTGTTTTGTCTTTTTTCCTCGAGGATTGATAACTGGCTTAATGCAGCAATTGAATGCTTGGAATATTTCCCTGACCAGTTAATAGTTTCGGTTAGTCAGCAGTTAATGCAAAACAGAAATGAAGAGACAAGATGGAATATACAGAAGAAGATACTTTTTGATGTCATAGTAAAATATTATAATCAAAAGAGAGAGCACATGTTAACCAATGAGTATTATGATATTCATTCAGGAATTATTGAGCTTTTAGGTAAGAGAAGATGTTTAAACTTTTTGCATAACAAAATATTTTTTAAAATACAAGTTGAATAAAATGTTATATATGAGTATTTCATTTTAATATTTTCTTCCATGGTGTCAAAATATTCCATGGAGTCTTTTCACTTCATTAGTATTGCCTGCCATGTAAATTGTACTATCAGATGTACACTAGGACATTAGATCTAAGGTAATTATATAACAGAGGCATTCTAAGAAACATATTTTGATATAGTACAGGATTCGAGAACTGAGGTATCTAGAAATATTTTAGATGTATTAACTTGCTGGCCATTTAGCAAAATAGAGTGACATAACATCATGTCACCTTTTTAGCTATGTAAGTGGCCATATAATTTCATGTTAAAAACAAAATGCTGTTTGATAATGCTAGCTGTAATTTTGCAGGTGTCTGGCATATTACATATAATTATATAATTTCCCATGTGTTTGAAATATTTTGTAATGAAAATTTTGAAGTATAAAAAAGAATCTGCAAATCTAATGTAGCATCAGAACATCTCAATTGACTACAAAAACAGGTAGGAAAAATTGCAGTATGATAACAAAACTGTGATCCTGAAGCTCTTGCCAAAGCAGTTTTGCAAACGAAATCATTATTTTAAAAAGTACAGGAAGAACAACTTGTCTGGTTTCTCCTGGAATATCATTCTGAGCTCTTCAAGCTATCTCTGGCATTTTGTCTAGGCATTAAGCTATTTGTGTTGAGCAAAAAGATAAATCATTCATTTAATAATTTATTGAGTACCTATAATATGCAAAGTTTGAAGGAATGATGTCTCCCCCTACCCACTAAAGAGAAGGAAGCCGATGTTGATATTTGCAAATATATTGATTAATTTCTTCAACCCATTTCTGGTGCATTACTATATGCTGGGCACTGTTCTAGGTGCTTAGAATATATCAGCAAACAAAACACAAAGATGTGAGCTCTTGATGAGTTTGTATTCAAGTGAACCTGACAGACAATAAAAAAAATACAATCAAGTCAAGTCATATAATTGGATAGAAGGCAATAAATGCAATAGAAAATAGAAAAAGCGAAAGTTAAGAGGATTTATGAATGCTAGGGTGGAGATGATTAGAAGCTTATAGTATTAAACAGGGTGGCCACGATTGGGTTCAATGAAAAAGTAAAATTTGAGCAAAGACTAGAAGGAGGAGAGTCAACCTATTGCTGTGAGGGTGGCAGTAGTGGGAAGAGAGAGTATTCCTAGAGCAGAGGCCCTGTGGGTGATGCATTCCTGGGTGCTGAGGGACAGCAAGGAAGGGGTGAGGAGAGGGGAGGTGGTATGAGATGAGGTTTGATAGATGGAGGCCCTTGTAGGCCATTGGAGAGACCTTGCTTCTCCTAGGGATAAAATGGGGAATCACTGGAGGGTTTGATCAGAACAGTGGCCTGATCTGACTGACATTTATAAAGATAATTCTGGCATTTGTGTTGAGAATAGATTGTAGAGGAACAAGGGTAGAAGCAGAAATGAACACCTTTTAGGAGGCTGTTGTAATAATCTGGATAAGAGTTGAAATAGAGGGGTAGCAATAAAGTTAGCAAAATATGGTCAGATTCTTGATATATTTAGAAAATGTATCAAGAAAAAGATTGTTTTTTAGCCTCACTATTATATTTTAGTACCAATAGTGATATTTCTCCAAAGCCTCTACCAAGTTTCTTTTTCAGTATTTCAGAGAAAAAGGTGCTACTAAGTATATACAATAGAGGCAGTCCCCCATTTATGAATTTTGAATGAAATTCATATTCTAAAAGCTCATTTTAAGTCAACTGTTAGGTATTCTGTACCTAATTTTTCATCAGAAAATAGAGTAGATGGAGGTGGGAGCACTCACATTACATGAATGTTTAATTATACAGTCACTAAACCAAAGTCCACATATGTAGTTTACTTGTAAAATGGATCCCAGATTTCAACTAGGAATTCAGAAAGAACATTTCCTCTCCTCTCTTCCTTACCACTTAGCCTCTCTACTTTCTTCTCTCTCACCCCACCTCCTCCTCTGGGTAAATGAATTCTCCTCTTTCCTACATATGGCCAAGAAATTAGAAAGGAGTTTTTCATTTTTTACCTTCCCCGTCGTGTCAGAACCAGCAGGGTCATAAAGAAGTGTAGTGCTGCAAATTTTGTGGCAGGCCACAGAGGGAGAAAAGAACTTGACACGGGTTGGAGGAAGTGGGCATTTGGGATCCAGGAAGCAGGGAGAAGCAGCTCTGATGACTGGTTTCTGGAGATTAGGGGATGAGGTATTTTAGAGAGGCTGAGATGGGGGTATTTATGATAGGGGCTCGCAAACATGCCACGTTTTTTTTCCTGTAACAGGGCTTTACCTATGCTGTCTCTCTGGAACATTTTTCCCCAAAATCATCTTATGGCTCACTCCACATCTATTCAGGCCTCTGCTTAAAATGTTACTCTCTCAGACGAAAGCACTTCCCAACTAATATGTCTGCCCATGTTCTTTACTCTAGGCTTTATGCCTCCTTCATTGAACTTCTCACTACCTGAAATTATATTTACTGATTTTTTTTAATTGTCTTTCTCTCCTATAAGGATGTAAGTTCCAAGAGTTCAGAAACATGATTTGCTTATCACCTAGAACAGTGTCTGGAACATTGCAATCACTCTGAATTTTTATTGAATGATAGAATGAATTAATGAGGACAGCTTCATAGCTGGAAATTGGCAGGACAACAGAAGCTAATGGAAAGGTAGCCTGGGGTCCAGGATGAAGGAACTGTGTGGGCACAAGGTTCAGCACTGGTATGTCTGTAACAATATTAGTGGAGGGATTATTTCCCCAAGACATATGTTGTAATCTGGGACTACCTTTGTGTAACTAAAACTGGAAAAAAGTATCTATTTTAAGATAATAATATTTTAATGTATTTTATAGCTACTATTTGCATACTGGCCATGTAATTATAATGTAAAATTATTTAGATCAGTGCTATTTGGATCTACAAATAATTTTTATTTTTATAGGAGAACATTACACTAATGACTAATTAACATAGTTTTAGATATAGTATATACTTGGAAGTAGAAAATAGAATTTTAAGAATTCTAAAAAAATTGTCAACACACCTTTTACAATTCAGAGGTCTTTTGCTATTTGCCACTTCTCCCCATGTGCAATCCTCTTCCTCTGCTCATTGATAAAAAATATTGAGGTTTTTTTCTATGTTGGAATCTGGCTATAAAAAAAATTTATATTAAATATTTTTAAATACCTGTTGTTTTATAGATATAGATAGATAGATACCAGTTACTTTATTGGATCTAGTTAGTAAGAAACTTAAGAAACTTCATCATGGAGAAGATCCAGATGCCATAGCAGGTATTGATTCAGACTTGTTCCATCTTTCTAAGTAACTGTTCTAGCCAAGTAAGTTGGAAAAGAGCCAAGGGTAAATATGTAATAAATATATAATGTTATAAAAGATAGTTACATTAAGATTATTTTTTTAACATCACCAGAGCAAGTTTTTTTCTAGGTTTTTGGTTTTTTTTTTGGAAGCCCTTTGTTTGCTTACCTTTCTTATAAAAAGATGAAAACTTTCTATCATTGCTGCTTCCAAGTCTCACCTCCCCTTCTGCTTTTTATCTACCTCCTGCCTCATTGCTCCTGTACTCACTGTTGTCTTTTTTTGTGACTCTCTCAGATTCTTTCTCTTGTCATTCTTTCTTCTCTTCCCTCCTCTTTTCTAGGAAGTGACCAAGTTTTATAGAGGAAGAACCTGATCTCTCCCACCCCCAGTTGGAGTCTTCCATGGTTCTTTTTACTCAGTGTCTTGTGGTGATTGATCTGATTCCTGAACTTGGAATTTCTTTAAACTGTGATCTATTTCCCTTGATGAAGTAGGAGATCATATTTTCTGAGGAGTCATAGGGGGACCCTTAAATGGATGACATGAGAAGAAGGGAATAGTTTGAAATAGGTGGTTAGAGGAATGGGAAAAGCAGTTGAAAAAGGACAAGTAAATGGATTGATGAGTAATTTCTGAGCACCCAGATTAAGTGGATTATAAATTGTAGTGGTGCCAATTTGGACATTATTTTTCTCAGCAGCACTTATTTACTTGAATGTTGAAGTGGAAAAGGTAGATTCAAGCATTGATTAAGAGATGGAATTTTGCTTTGTTAAGTGTTGCAGAGATTGGAGTGCAAGAGAATTGAGGACGCGTTAGTGAGAAAGTGGTTCAGATGTTCAGATATGTGTCTGGATGGGAAAGAAGAGATGGTGAACAAAGAAGAGTGGCACATCAGGGTTTGATGTTCTGAGATTGACAAGAGTTGTGCTATAGCTAAAGGCAGTTTAATATAGTGGTAAAGACTCCAAACCCTGTTAGTGGACAATTCCAGGTCCAGATCCCAGCTCAGTGAATTGCTAGCCATGTGGTCCAAGCTTTCATTTCTTTATCAGTAAGATTGACCTGATAATAATAATACCTACACCTTATGATACTGAAGATTTCATGAGAAAAAATACAAGAAGTTTCACAGATAATAAGCACTGATTATAAACTTTTATTATTTGAAGGACAGTAGATTCTGAATAGGTCATTGGGTACAGGAGTTTTAAGTTTTCAGAAGCAGTATTGTTCCAGGGTATCACCATAGATGTGTTTAAGTGAAGGCCATGATAGTGAAATAGGCAAAACTCTGATTATTAATGAGCTTTAGAATTTCAAAGGTTACTCTGATTTGAACTGTTTTGGTGTGTATGGAGGCTAAGGTGTCTTTATCTATAGGTCAGCATGGAGAGAGTCTTGGTTGACTATACATGCTAAGACAGCCCACAGAGCATTGCTCATGTTCATGAAATTGTGTTTATGTTTTGAACACATCTCTAATGGGGTACATAACACACTACCCCCAAATATGGTACTTGGCATTTTGAAAATTTTAAGCTAAAGGAGTGAGAAAGTGGCAGAAGCAGGCAGATCACTCTGACCTTCCCCGTTGCCCTTCTTGCCTGAAAAGGTGATAAAACCCACATGTGAGAGATCCTCTCCCTGTAACCAGAGGAGCATCCTTATCTTCAAAGACAAAGGGACTCTAAGAAGAATCCGAACAAACAGGCCTTGCTGTTTCCTCCAGTTTATTACCTCATATTCCATAACCTATCATATTCCTCCACGACTGTGCACTCATCAAACCCAGCATAAAAATACAGTTTCTTTCGGTATTTCTTTCCTTATGAAGCCTCCCAGATCACATACAATTTATATTTTTAAATAGATCTGTATGCTTTTCTCCTGTTAATTTTGCTTTTCATTTTACCTTTCAGACCCAGCCAGGGATGCAAAGAGGGTGAAGGAAAACTTTTCCTCTTCTACACCACCAATTTATTAGCTATGTCTCTTAAATTCCTTTTGTATCCCTCTTGAAACTGGAATAGTGGTTCCTCACTTCTAGTTCACAGAGTTATTTTGGAGATTAAAAAAAAAGTATGTAAAATAATATAGTGTTTTCCTAAATTACACAATGCTTGAAAAGAAAAAGTATTATTACTCTGAAGCAAAGAAAATATGAGTGTAAGTTTTATCACCTACCATATTTTGGGAAAAAAATAAATCTAGCATAAGGCCAGTTTGGATAAGTATAATTTTATTTTGTTATTTTTTTAACTTTCTTTTCCAATTGTACTTATTTTTTTAAGGCTTCACATTTTGCCAATGCTTGACATGCAAAAAATTTGGAAAACAAAAGGAAAGGACGATTCAATATCTTAATCAGTTGGCTCCTGAGATGAATATTTACTATTTGTAAATATGAAGAACTCTCTGGTGGTTTTCTCAAACTACCATACTTACATGTTAGGGACAGGATAGCCTGCAAACATTATAACTGTAATCATGCTTAAAATATATTAAGGAAGGTGGTCAAAAGGTATAAATTTCCAATTATAAAATAAATAGTCCTGGGGATGTAACGTATTGCATGGCAGCTATAGTTAATAATAATATAATACTATATTGTATATTTGTAAGTTGCTAAGAGAGATCTTTTTTAAAAAGTCGTTTTTAACTTTAGAAGAGAATACAAGTTAAGTTCCTGTATGCTGATTTACTTAATTATGCTGCTAAAATCATATATTAAATGTCTTGCTATTATTAGGGATCTGGTACATTTAGTATCTTTAGAATTCCTTTTTTATACAGAAAAGGAACATCTCATGAGTTCTCTGAAGAACACATGCATTTTCCTTAGGATGTATTATTTTTAAGCTACCTCCCTTAGGTCATTATAACTTAAACTCTATGAACCATCTAAATAGGATAAGACTTATAAAATAGAAGATTTTAAAAGCCACAAATTTAAAATTTATGAGTATCTAAAACCATGATTTTGTCTTCTCCCTCTAATTCTTATTTAGTCCATATTTTATGGTTTTCTTCTGCTGGTTTTCTTCTTCCTCGCCTCCCTTTCTTTCTTCAAATTGGTTATTTCATTTTATGCATTATTTTCTCAATGTGACAGAAGTTGAGGATTCAATCCCATTTGAAAGTTACATAGAAATACATTCCTTTGTGGTCTTAATTTGTGTCTTGATCACAGTGAAAGAGAAACATATATCATAAAATATATATTGAACTGTCATCAATTATATCTTTTTGTATAAAAACTATATCATTTTTCTTGAATTTGAATGCTTAGAGTCAAAGTTCTCGATTAAGTTCTATGAAAAGGTTTCAGAGGCTAAAGTACAGAGTACTTTCTGAAATTGTATGCAATTTTTTGTGTATATATGTGTTTATGGCATTTTTCTAGGGAGAGAATTCTTAGCTTTTACCAGATTTTCAAAGGGCATTGTGACTCAAGTTCATTAAGAACCACTGGGTCAGAGAATCAACACTGTTGATTTGTCTTCAGAGAGGCATGCCGAAGGCTTTTGCTGATGGATACTTTTTTTCCCCAAAATTTGCTTTTACTTTGTGGATAAATTATTAGTCTAAATGTTCAGATGTTATGTTAAAATAAGGGTATTAGCTAGATGAATTCTAAGTTCTGGCCCATTTAAATGAAACAAAAACAGAGTAAAACAATTCTGTGATATTAGAAGATGTAACTGCCCTAATCTGTATATGGTTATTTCGTGTTGGGGAGGAAATCGATATATATCTGTGATTCTAGAGAGACCAGGAAAATACTGGAAATATGCAGCCAAACCCTCTTAATTTTGGCGGAGGGCGGGAGTTGCAGGGAAGAGTCTCTTTATTAGGAATATTTCCATTTCAGTGTTGTGTGTGAGTCAGGTGTGGAACTGCTCACCATCACCATGAATAGCTGGCACTTTGAGAAATATATTAACAATCTTACTATATCCTTCAATCTGCTGCTCAGATCATATAAAACCTTCAGTAAATATCTTTCCTCTGAGCCTGTTTTGTTTTTAATCTCTAAAATAAAAACATAAAAGCATGGATTTGTATTTAAAGATTAGACCAGAAATATAAAAGGTATGCATGAGAGTATATAGTACGGTAAGAAACAAGGGTATGGGCTTTGGAGTCAGATACCTGATTTACTACTTGATGGATTTGGGTTCAGAAGGGAAAATGTTAGCAAGTGAGTGCCCTAGATTAAGGTAAAATCCAATTTAGAAATAGAATTACTAAAAGTTAGTCATCCAGGAATGTTTAAATGTTTTATTTAAATTGAATGAATCTCCTTTAACTCTTTTATTCCCTAATAGGATTCATTTTGATCAACATATAACTATCAATGATTTCTAATGAATGGTTTTTGAAGGTTCTGAGGCATTAATTCCTAAAGAAAAATTCCTAACCCAGCAGTGCCCCTCCACCTAGTGACAGCTCAATAAATTACAGTTATTAAGCTTAAATAGAATTCCCAAGGGTCTTGTCATTCAATTTTAGACTAAACCCTTTTGAGAGACTTACATGCAAAGTATTTTTGCCCTGTATAAATAAAATCTAGCTCCAATCACCATAAAGCTTATCTCTTGTAAGAATACCCAGTAAATTGCTATGAGAATCCACAGCCTGATTCATAGTACTTAAGACTGTGTTTAAACATACTATACACATTCTTAGGTACTATCTAGGTAAATGAGATTTTCTAACATATGCAAATAAATGTTGAGACAAAACCTTTCTCTCATAATTGACATAATATTCAAGATTGAAAGCCATTCTTGACACCTTTTTTCTGGAAATCTTTCTTTCCTGTATGCTCTACAAGTGGATTTGAAAGTGCTTTTACAAGTACTCTAGTACATGCAATTGCCATGTGCTAGAAAAATTTTGAAAATAAAAACCAAAAAGTTGGTGTTGCAGCTCCAGCTCTGTCACTTAACTTTGTGATCAGTGACACTATTAGGCAACTTTGTTCTCTAATTGATTCATTGTGTATAATTCAATATTTAATGTATGGCCAGCACTCCAGTTCTGGTTAGTGCCAGCCGTACTATGTAGAACCACTTATAAATTAATTCCGAATTTTTTCTATTTGGTATTAGGGAACCTCCATGAGATCACATATGTGAGTTGAGGGAAAGGTTAATACTGCACTAAGAGCAAATGCTCTATTTACAAACTCATGCAATAAACTTGTCCAATCAGTCTAATCTTGTATATTCTACTTCCACTTGACATGGCAGCTGCTGCGTGCATGCCTTAACCGGCAGATATTTTTTATTCCAGGGAGCAGAACTGAGAGCAGCATTTCTGGTTGTACATTTTACACGATGATATAGCTGGAGATAAGGGCTAGTGGTCTGACTGGAGAAGGGGTTCCCAACTCCTGGGCCATGGACCAGTACCAGTTCGTGGCTTGTTAGGAAACAGGCCACACAGCAGGAAGTGAGCAGTGGGCGAGCAAAGCAAGCTTCATCTGTATTCGCAGCTGCTCCCCAGCACTAGCCTCACCGCCTCAGCTCCACCTCAGATCATCAGGCATTAGATTCTCAGAAACACCGCCCCCCACTGCCAAAAAGGTTGGGGACCACTGGACTAGAGGATCAAAGACTTGAAAAATAAAGACAAGAAACTTGGGAACTAGAAGCTTTAGGAAAGTATGTGAATAGTCATCTCAGTA
Source organism: Macroglossus sobrinus (assembly GCA_004027375.1). Taxonomy (NCBI): domain Eukaryota; kingdom Metazoa; phylum Chordata; class Mammalia; order Chiroptera; family Pteropodidae; genus Macroglossus; species Macroglossus sobrinus. The sequence goes on from PVKZ01000069.1 coordinate 284,823, forward strand.
TAGGCCCCAAGTGCGAGGATATTTGTGTCCAGTGTAAAAGCTCATTAAAGGCCTCCACTGTAGGGATGACCCTAGGTGGACAACATAGCCTATACGGTATATATTAGCCACTTTCTCCAGCCATCCCACTGCTTGCTCAACTTACATTCTAGGAAAATTCCCTCAGCTTTTTTCTGTTTTTCATTCTTTAGTAGTATTTGTTCTGCTATTCAACCCATCAATTAAGCATACATAATCCTATCTTTAATTTCTAAGATCTTTGTTGTAACAATCTGTTCTTGTAATAGATGCAGTTACCTCATCAGTCTCTTATAGAAAATTACTTACGAAGTTTCTTTTACTTATTTTATTCCCTTAGGGGTTAATAATTATTTCTTGGATTTGGTGCCTCTCTGCTAATTAAGTACTCCTCGGATGTTTAATATGTGAGTGACTTTTTTTTTCATTTATGAATTCCTCTTTACCTGATGATGAATCTAAGTTCTAATTATGGTGCAGGAGGAAAGTGTACTAAGTTCTCCAGGGCCCTGCCCACTCAGAATTCCAATGAAAAAGTCTGAACTCTTTTTAGCCAAATATCAGTGCCACCAATCAGCTGTTCCCTTTTGTTTTATTCTGAAGCTCTTAGTGGACAACTCTTAAACTTCTACTCTTACCACTGAGCCTCAATTCTAAGGAGTAGTACTCAACTGATTCCAACTCATTCATTCAATGGCTTGCCCATGATCCACTCTGTATTTGTCCTGAATTAAAATTACCACTGGACTTTTTCTTACGTCTTTAGTAGTTTTCTCCTGTCATGATGCAGGACAAGGTTTTTCTTGTTCTTCTTTCTTGAACAACTTAACCCAATTTGTTCTCCATCTTTTAAAAATTACTCCACATTTGTTTGTTAAGGGGACCCATTTGTTTCCTAGAATCACTTAAGGATCTATCTACTCTTCTATCGAAATATGTCACAGTACAGATTCTAATGAACATCCATATGCCCACTACCCAGCTTAAAAAATAATTTATCTCAAATAGCACTGAAGTGTTCCCTGTACATTCCTCCCTGATCCCATTTACCTCTTCCCTTCTCCAACAGAAATGTTTAAAGGCATCTAGCACAAGAAAGTAGGTGAATATGATCAGTTTGCTATGTCAAGCCAATCATCATTGAATTAAAAATTTCAAAACCAAGACAGAAAAGTGTTTGACAGGACTGTTCTTTTAATTACCCATTGCTGTAAATCCTAATCCTCTAAAGTCTTAAAGAGTATATTATGCATGACCAACACTGGAACATGTTATTTCCGTGCATGCTAATTGCAATAAAAAATCATAAACTCAAATGAGATTTACTACTTCTAGAAAATCTCAAATTAAAATCATTGATATTTTCCCAAAACAACAGATATCATTAATGCACCCTCTTGGATGTTATTAGAGCTTATGTTAAATGTTCTCTTTGAAGTTAACTAACTTAGTGTTAAAACATTATCTCTAGCAATGAAGTTTCAAAATTACATAGGTGTTGAAATGCATGGAAGCTATGATACTAAAGATAAAGGATGAGGGTGTATGTTAATTTCAGAAACGAATTTTTAGTGTCTCAAAAAATAAGAACTATGCGACTTACACTGCACACAGAAATTGCAGTTTACTGTAGTAAGGATGTGAACACACAATCATCATTCTCAGCAGAACAGAAGACTTCACGCTAGGTCATGGTTGGGGAATGCAGCTTTGATTACTCATTCTTCACAGGGAAAACATGCTGGTTGGTGATGACAGTATCCTGCCTGTTCAAGATGAGGTCCTAATAAGTCAAGGAAGACCCTTGAAATGGGGGTTTACCTTTTTACCTCCAAGCATTTCACCTTGAAATTCTAGTACTGTTATACTGTTATGGTGGCGAAAACTTCTTTTATGCCACCAGCACCTTTTTGCTACGCTGTCCACAAATTATATGCTCATAACTGGGTACCACACGAATACAATCAATTTGCAACTCTGTAATGATAACGAGCTTTGGTCTAGAAAAAAACTGACGAGGCCCTAACTCAATATAATCCAAATACAATTGTAGTAGACAGCTCTTTCACCCTGCCTAATATCTCTCTCTTCACCTTGATTTTCTTTTGAGAAACCTTTCATTCTAGGCTACCTAATAGACTTTCAAAGTTCATGAGGCCACAGGGTAGGCATATTATCCTAATTGGTAGGAATTTGTTTCATGAGCATAACAACATTAGAAATACAAAAGCTGAGATATTTTGGTGGCAAGGCCCTATAAGGATTGTCCCTCAGTTTCTCAGTTTCTATAATCCAGACTCCTGAGGTTATCTGGTTTTTATTCCTCCTTAGGCTCTTACAGCTTTTTCTTAGATTTTATGAGCTATCTTCTGTCCTGCTGATAAATTGTTTTGCTTAGACTTTGTATCCAGAGTTTTTGAACAACCAATGTTAACTTCAAATTTATTTTCAACCTAAAAAATGGTATAGTATTTTTATGAGTGAAATAATACATTTCTGCCAATACAGTAGTGACCAAAAACACTTTATTATTTTTTTATTATTTATGCCTACAGCACCTGGTCTTCCTAGGTGACAGTCTCCCACCCAAGTACTAACCAGGCCTGGGATCAGACATCGGGCGTGTTCTAGGTGGCATGGTCATAGACCATGGATTGTAACTCCACTGGGGTGTAAACCTAGGACCTTCTGCATGGAAAGCAGATGTGCTAACTGCTACACTATGGAACAACGTCCCAAAAACACATTAGTATACTGGCTTTAGTATTTTTCAAACTTACTCTAAGTAAAAAATAAATATTTAAACACCTATAAGATTAAGAATAGTCTTTCCAACTTTTGAATGTACAAATAAAAAATGAAAACTTTAAAATAAAAAGAGAAAGAAATCATATCAACCTGAAAACACTATGGCCAATTTCTAATTATAGTCACACAAAACTATCTTCAAAGAAAAACTGGTGAGAGTTAAGTTTCTGCTTTCAGCTATGAAGAATTAATTTAAAACACATTCAATCTTCCATCTTCTAATAAAAGCTAACCTACTCTCAGAAACACCATAAGCACTGTTAAAGTAATCTAACTCCTAAATGCAAACATGGACTAAGTTACAGTTTACTTAATAACCTAGCTTATAAATCTTTGAAAATTACCCATGGATCAAAGTATTTACGTAAGTTCAAGACTTTATCTTAAGATAAAAGGTAACACAGGTTGTTAACCTCCTTTAAAAAGAACACTGAAATTAAACCTCTGTTACAACCAGCCAAAACTTTCATTCAGAAATGAAATATCTTAAATATCAAATTTCTCTTCACAGACGCTATGTCCATTTTCTTCATAATCTTCTCTTGTTACCACCATATCTTCAAAATCGTCATTCTCTGATATCAATTTTCCACCTTCCCAGGCATAAGTAATAGGGCTAAAAATAAAGGTAAAATAAAAGTAAAGATAAAACCCAGATGGTTTTATAGAACTGAAATGCCAGAAACATTAATTAGTAACTAAAATGTGGCAATCGCTATAAAACTTGATTTAACAGAAAATCATTTAAAGTATGAAAATAACCATAATCTTTACAGGGGCAAAGCAAACTCAGAAAGAAAGGAACCTTGGTCAACACTTCAAGTTAAGTACTCTTGATTTTTTACCAGTGCCCTGAATTCATGGACCTTCTTATAAAAAACAAGAATATAAGCAAAAGACCAAAAAAGTCTAAAACAAAAAAATACTGTCATAAGTGAGTCTAACCTCTGTATGTGGCAAAGATATGTCATCTCATTAATTCACATAGCAAGCCATGAAAGCTATTATTACTCTCATTTTATAGATTTAGAAAATGAGGTAGAGAGAGATTAAGTCTGGAACTAGGATTTAATCTGGAACTGTTTTCAGTCTGCGCTTTTGCTGCTATCCTTCATTGCCTCTAATAAATAAGACATTTCAAAAACACAGTGCATGAGTACATGATAAAGTTACATCATGGGCATGGATAAAAAGTAAAATCAGAACACGTTAAACATCTAGTTTGCTTTTTTCTACAAACTAGTTTATACTTTGTGTTATGACTCCATTCTATTTCTACTGTTCCTCTTTCTCCAATTCAATTTCAAATCTGAAAAGATTTTTTTTAAGTTAATAAATGCTTCCTTACTGTATTTATTGAATTTCTAATGTGGGGGGAATATATATATATAAAGATTTCTGTGGATCCTTTGGCCTATAATATGTACATGACTTACATTTAAAAAGGCAGGATAAAAATCCAATGAGCTTCATACCCTTTAGAGTATATGGGCATCAATGTTGATTAAAATCATTTCAACATCTAATGGTTATTTATCATTTCCTCTGATAGCTATAAAACTAAGTGATCAGATAAGGGCCTTCTATTAACTGCTATAGATTTTGAAATATTCTAATTTAGCTTTAAAACAAAAACTGCTTAAGAGTCAGATATATAAGGTCTTGTGCAATTCTGCCACTTAAGACTTGGAGGGAGGGGTTATTTAGACAGATATGTGGTAAGAGCTCCTGCTCTAAAGAGAACTAGGTTTTAGTCTGGTCACTGCTATTAACTCACTGTAAGGCCTTTGCCAACTCATGAGCTCATTTATTTACAAAGTTAGAACATTGAACAGGATGATCTGTAAGCCCTTTTTACAGCTCTAAAATTCTACCTTACTTTTTTTACCACTAAAATGGAAATAATGGTATCTGCTTTTTCTCATAAAATAGGATAAGGGGGTACATATATAAAACATTTTTGAATTTAAGAAAGGCTTGTTAAATGTAAAAATTAATTTTAAATATTTTAAATTATTTTAAAACATTCCAAAACAACTTATGAATTAACTTAATGGTTCAATTCTTATATTTCTATACTGGATTGAAACCCTGGAGAAATGACACATCTCAGATAAACAGATAATAACCTAATTGCTTTGCCTGTAAAAATCTCGTAGGTATGAGGTCTGACTTACTTTAGGGAAGTGATCTTATGTTAACTGAGTGCCCATTATGTACCAGCCATTATGACTGGCATTTCACATACTTCATCTCATTTAATCCATTAAAATGTAAGGTTTATTACTTTGATTTCTGAGAAAAGGAAAATGAAGATCCCAGTGGTGAAATAAACCTGCCAAGGTAGTAAAAATCGGTTTTAAACTCAAGTCTGCCTGTAGGCTACTTCCATCTTATGTACAAAATGACTTCCAAGTTTTGTTTCTATATAAGCCAACACTTACTTTTCAGGCAGTACAACAGAAACATCATAATCTGTTGGGGTGAGACATCGAACTTCTGAGTAAACCCGATCCCTAAATCCTGGGAAGAGGGAATTTCCTCCTGTTAAGACAATGTTCTTAAAAAAATGTGGCTGCATTTCTTTAAAAGAAAGAAAAAGAGCAAGAAAAAAGGCATTAGAAAATCTGTTTACTTATCTTTCTGTTTACTTATCTTTCAGGATGAGGGCTTAGGTAAAAGCAATTGGAGATGATAGTTACTGGTTGGGAAATCATATCTTTTTTTTATAACCACATAAATTATAATTTCTAAGATTTGGAATGAAGTTATAGTTTATACAGACACATTAAACAGGAGTATGACCTATAAACCTTTAAAAGAAAGGCTAAGGTGAAGCTGTTGAACTACTGGTAACATATTATATTATATATGTAAACTGTGTATAAATGATTGAACATTCTAGAAGCAGACATTTGATAATTATAATTGTTCTTCCCGAAAATAGATGGGGTCTTTATGTAGACTGAGATTGTGAACTAGTGTAAGAATGAAAAGGTGGTCCTTCATATTTTAACTCGAGAGTCCAAATTTCCATGTTATCTCACTGAGACAGATATTTATGTAAGTACTGTGCAATACTTACATTTGATAGTGAAAGAACTCATAATCTATAATATTTAAAGAAAGGATCTTTTGTTCTACATTCATTAAAGTTACATGTTGGCAAACATTAAGTGCCATATGGTTGGCCTGTTAAAAGCCAATGAAGCACCACTGAGAAATTTATCAGGAATTACAATACTAGGTACTGCCCATCCCACCTAATGCCTCTGTTCACAAAACAAAGAATGAGTTCCCTTATATTGATGCTGAGTCTCATGATACGACATTAAAGCAGTATAGTACAAAATACTGTATTTTCCATGACTGTAACTTTATTTAAAATGTCAATATGAAAACAGTTTGTGAAATAACTGTGTTAAAATGATGGCATTGTGTGACTTTCAATTTTTTTTCAAATGAGAAGAAAAAGATACTGTATGTGCTAGATATTCTCCAATGACTAGACTGTTCCTTATGAAGTAGGAAGACACTTTCAAGATATAAAAGTGCTCTAAAATTCGAGAACATTATTTAGTTAAATCATGCTTCGGGGAAGTCTAAACATCACTGTGAAGCACCATATTTAAGTCTCATTAAAAATAATTTCCTATATATTAATCCATGTAACATAGAATAAACCAGTCCTATCAACAGCTCCAAACCATTAAATCGCTAAATTATAAACTTCTAAGTTATAAACAAATTTATGTTAAACTAAAACTTTTTCTAAAATTGATATGATCATTTAATAAACATAGGAAATTTCTTAGAGTTTAAATGGACCATATCAAATTTATAACCAAGAAACAAGAAAGTAAGAATTATTCAAGTACATTATTGAACCTGAAAATCTCTGCAAATAAAGGCTTGCTGTTTGCTGAAATTATTTAGAAAAAACAGATGACTTCTTTAGGGTTCACAGAGCTTATGATATTTTAAAAATACCATTACTATTCAATATTTTAACTACATACCTTCAGGTAAGTTTTGAATTGAATAGACAATAGCTTCTGGAATTCCCATTTCTTGAATGCCTATGTCAGAAGGATTAAAGAGTATTTCTGGAACAGCAAATCTCTCATTGGCCAGACGAAGAATTTGTTCACCAGATTTATATTTTCCACTTAACACCATCTCTTCCCTTGGCTTAAAGAAAAAAAGATAAAAAGTTTAAGCTGCATGATCTAGCTCACATGACCAATAACATTTAGTAATACATAATACTAATAACCATGTTCTTAGAAGTTTCAGCATTCTCAAAAGTTAGAAATATGTGGCCTTCTCTTATTGCCTAAACTATACAAGTAAATAATTACTGAATCTACTATAGCTATTCCCCTAAAGATAATCTGGTTTAGTCTACACATTTTCAAACAGAAAGAACAGATAAAAGGGAACTTCATAGTCTACTATAATTGTAGATGGATGTTTCTAGAGAACAAAGAATATTCTCTAAATAAAAAACACCATCTTATGTTTCTACCTCTACTTTCACTCCCCTATCTTAGACACTTATATGGTTCCATTCTATTAGGATTTCTCCTTTCCCTTGTGCAAAAGCCTCCATCTTTATTATTTATTCAATCTCTACTTGAAAATCAGTTTCCAAATGATTTAGGCAAATACGTGGACATTATGACTGAAATTCTCATTATTTATTTTCTGCTAACCCACTCATCTGGAGCTATTTTCTAGGGGCCAGAAAATAATGTGCAACATCCTTCTTCATGATTTAAGAATCATCAGCTCTTCTAGATTTAGACATTCACTTTATTTGAATCATATATGCAGTTTTCCTTTCATAACAGAATATATCCCAATCCTTTTCAAGTACTTAAAATACTTAAAAATAAGCTGTTCAGATTTCAGCTTCTGAAAGAGGCTTTTTCTGACTTCTAAATCCCTCTATTATTCTCTACTATCACCCTGTATTATCTTTCTTAGTCTTTAATGTATGCCATCACATATCTGCTACCTACCATTGCATAGTACTGGTACCCAATAAGTAGTCAATAAATTCTTGAACAATGGCATGTAAGCCAACAATGTTGTTGTTATCATTTGGAAATTCCATCCTCGAAACATTTTTAAATAAAAATATTCTAAAAATTAAACAATATTCGCAATACTCTAGGAAGAACAAGGAAAACAACAAATCACTTTTAACCCAATTAAACTATTATTACACTAGCAAAGAGAAGAATATTATTCTTTCACAGATAAAAGTAGTCTTTCTTCTCAGGTAGAATAAAAGATATTTCCTGTAATTTTACAAATTCATTTAAAAGTGATAACTGGTTTGAGTTGAAAGGACATAACTCATTTTCTCAACACTCATAATAACCTGAGACAAATGCAGACTTGGAGAATTTCAGTCGACAAAACATGAGAGTTACCTAGTCCATAGGCCTGATTTTATAAAAGAGGATCACGTGACTTACCTAGGCTCAAACATCTAACTAGGGGAAAGAGCCAGAACTAGATACTCTTGAATGTTAGCTCTAAACCATTAACTGTTAATACGTAATCTGAAACAATAAGTAGTTTCTTTTTTTAAGAGTACAATTTCAAAAATATTTTTGTTTTAGACACAGACAAATGAAGAAATTTATAAGGGCTGTGGAGAGTTTCTATTTTAGTCACTGTAGCCCACGGTTAGTGCGCAGCCCTGGCACATTCTGGTACCATGAAATAAATGATCAGTTTAAATTACGACAGCTCTGCAGCATGTGATAATAATTAATTATTAAGGCTATTTTCTCAATTTAGATCAGTCAAGTGCATGATATCTTAGTAGGTACCTTCTTTCTGATAAAACTAGAATTTCTATCAGTTGTAATCAGCAACGGTATTGTAGATCTTATTGTTATTGTTGCTATCATCATTCCTAGAAAATCAAGGTCATAACTTTTTCCCAAGTACCTAACAAATAAACTATCAAGATGCAAATTTTAACAATATCCTAAGTATAAAGGCTCTCAAATATATGTAATTATTTTTTATGGCATATAGTATTTTTTTTCTAATTTCATAAATATTTATCAGCTCTCATCAAAGTTGTTACAGATCAGGCAACAATGAAAACAAGTTAAGTATTAAATTCAAAATAATATACCTTAGGAGTAATCCTAACATGCACAAAATATCTTTCTAAATATTAAAAATCATTAAGATATATGCACGATTTAACATGTACTGTAAAGAAAGCATACATTTTAACATTAATTGACAAAGATTAAGCCATTATCTTTTGAAATAAACATTCAACATAACATTCCCTCATCTGGCAAAAGTCCAGTCCAAGCGACTCTGTCCACTCAGTTGACATTAACGTGCACAAGTAACAGGTAGTCTATACTGAGTCAATGAAGCTCAGTCCACAACAAGAGTCTGACCTCAAGGCCAAAGGCAGATAAAAGAGCAACAAACCACAAAATGTGGCTTCGGGCTTTTTTCTCTAAAGATAAGGGGTGAAACAATGGTCATCTGGAATACCGGCATTCACTAGGGAAGGTTCAGGTTTGAGAAAACAAGGCTTATGATTTGGCAAGGAGGAAACTGGCAGAGTTTAGCAGATAATGTCCAATAGACTGACAGGCTGTCATTTGCAGTGCAGGAGAGAACTAGATTTTAAAAAAGAAAATAATTTCCTAACCCAGTTGACAATCCAATCACCTGGAAGAAATTTTTCTAAGATTAAGCCTAAATTTTCAAACTCAGGCACCAAGCATTTCCAGGGACAGGAGCTGAGAACATGAATACCGATTGTTTTTGAAGTGGCCAGGTGCTTTCAAAGATCAGTCAAGTTTAGAAAAACGAGATAACTATACATCCACTATTAATTCTACAGAGTGCTGTAAATTGTCGATAAGATGTTTTTTTTATCACTGGAGTGTTTTAATCAGCTATAAGTATGATCAAATGTGTTTAATGAGAAAGCAGCTTGATGTCTATGTTTGGAGCAATTTTCCTCATCTTATAAAGATAAAAATACACCTTCCATATCTTACATAAGGCTTAGGTTTACAGTTTCTCTCCCCAGTTCATGTCCTCCAGGATACCTGATCCCATAATCTGTCCCAATTCCCACTTCTGAAAGCCAGCCTCAGTCCTTCCTCAAGGATTATGTTTCTAAGGACATTACAGAATGATTTCAACTTTATGAGGCACCAGGTAGCCTTCTCTGAATTCTGGTTTGTATTTCATCTCAATAATCTGGCTGAAAAAAATTTCTTTACATATCAGACATTCAAAGGAATATAAATAATTATATAAAACTCATGTATATCTATCAACCAGCTTAATGCAACTTTAGAGATAAATTAACACACCCTTTTTAATTTGGTGTTCTTTACATACATAGTTTTCTACTTTTATTTCATACTCATATATTCCTAAACAATTTATTCTGCATAGCCTGAAACTATCCATATCCTTCCAAAACTTATTTTTAGACATTAACATGTTTTTTCTTTTCCTTTCCTTTTCTTCCTTCCTTCCTTCCCTCCTTCCTTTTTTCTTTTAATACCTACAGCACATGGTATTCCTTGGTGGTCTCCCATCCAAGTATTAACTAGGCCCAACCCTGCTTAGCTTCCGAGATCAGATGAGATCCGGCACGTTCAGGGTGACGGGGCTGTAGACGACATTATCATCTTTTAAATGTTCTAGACAGAAACATGTTTGAGATTTATCCATGATGATCATGTAGCTCTATTTCATTTTCACTACTGCTTATTTTATATGAATATACAAACATTTATTCTTCTTCCATTAGTGGATATTTAGGTTCTTTCCAATTTTTTACTCTTTTAAGGTATACAGCAATGAATAGTACCATAAACTTCTCCGTGCGCAAATACTCTTACATTTCTGACTAAAGATTTTTAACTTCCTAACAGTCCTCATCGTGCCAGTAACCAGAAAAAGCAAACTTCACATTAATCTAAACAAAGAAGTGACAGTTTACCTGAGCTGATCATAGATAAAGAGAAATTACTTTATTTTGACATCCAAGATAATCTGCTTCTCAACACTTAGAAAGCCCATTGGATTTTGCCCTTTTCAACTACAAACCAATCTTATCAAATCAAACACAAGTAAAATTCAGCCCTTGGTCAGCACTTATCAGTAATATTCACAACAGGCAAACGACCAACTTCTAACTGGATTTAAACTAATTCTTAAGTAAACAGAAAAGGGTTAACCATAATATAGGTATAATACTGTTTATGTCCATGTGCTATCACTTGGCTAACAGTTATTTTTTAAAATAACTTTAGTGAGTTATTTATTAATCATTTATGCACTTGGGCTTTGAGAATTGACCACCAGGAAGGCAATACTCAACAACTCTGTAAGATTCTGCCAATCCCAGTTTGACACTTTTCAAGTTTGACTGAGGTGGTCACCTGAAGAAATACCATTGAGGATTCTGAGGATTTTTCAAATTACCTTACAAAAGCCCTTTTTAATTGTACTAAAGTCAGGCAAAACATAGTCTATCATTACTGTATTCTCTTCTCCTTTCAACCTGGAAAACAAAATAGAGACTTATGAAATATTTTAACTATGTATAACATTACCCAAGAATCAATGTCCCAATTCTTAGGTTACCATTAGACATACTTAGCAATATCCATATCTCTATAAAAATCCTGAGACACATAGCATACATCTTCTTTCACTTGATTAATTACGTGTGTTTCATCCATAACATGTAGCTGCCTAAATAGAAAAAAAAAATTGTAAAATTTAAAATGAAAAAAATTTAAATGTAACTTATAATTATCATTTAGGTTTTTTTTTTCCTGGAATTAGATTTGAGTAACTAATTTTTAAAAATAAATTCTTGAATGTGTAAAATATTTGTAACTTTATGAAATAGTCATTTCCATTACCTTATGTAATCTCCACATTATCCCTGACATTATTATAGAAATAATATAGAATATATTTTTCCTATTGTTTTCATGCTTAGAAACTCAGTTAAATATTTTCTTGCTGTGGTTTTGTTTTTAAGTCTTAAATTAATTTGAACTTTTTATGTATGAGGCAAAGTAAAATTTTAATTTTTCTGCACAGAATTACCTCTCCCTGTATTCTTTCCTGAACACACTGGTTTCTGATGTTTTCTTTGTTAGTATATATTGCCTTTTTTTAAATATGTAATGTTTGAATCAGGATTAACTGTTCAGTCTCACCGATGTATAAGTTAACTCACATAAAAGTATCACCTTAATTATTACAATTAAAAAATGTTTTATCACCTACTACAGAAAGTCTTCTCACCATTATTCTTTTCACACATATTTCTAGGTATTTTTTCCACCTTATTCTTTTCAAGGTGAACTTCAATAGCCTTGATTTGTTTAAATATATACATTTTTGTCCTTCGGCATAGAGGAATGATTAAGTATATAGTCTCTGGATTCAAACTGCCTGGGTTTGGGTTAATGTCATCTGTCTTAACATTTTCTGCCTAATTTGCTGCTTCTATTCTGACTGGGGAAGCAGAACTAAATATCCAAACTTTTCAAAACTGAGCCTAATTCTATTTGGTTCTGCAATGAATAACATTTACATAGTAACACTGTGAATTCTATTTATCAGTGTTACATTTTAGAATTAATCTATAAGCAAAGCAAGAAGACTTAACTACAGCAAAAAGTAGTATGTAAATGTTTTATACCTCAATAATTAAGAAGAAATGATTTATAGCATTACACTTAATAAAAAGTCAATTTCTAAAGGCTGCAACTAAATGATTGTTTTTGTAACAATCTCGAAAAGACCGAACTAGATATGGAAAGCAGATTAATGATTGCCAGCGGACAGGGACAGGGTAGGGAAGCAAATATAAAGGGGTAGCACAAAGAAGTTCCTTGGAGTGACACAGTCATTCCTTGAGTGTGTCAGTGTTTATATACTACACATGAGATTAAGTCGCAAAGAACTACATACACACAAATGAATGTAAAAAATGGTGCAAAGTGAATATGATCTGTAGTCTGGTTAACAACACTGCACCAGTGTCAATTTTATCAGTTTGATATAGTACCAATCATATTAGATATCTCTAAGGGTACATAAGGCTCTTTGTACTATTCTGGCAACTTCCTAAGTCCATAATTATTTAAAAATAAAAAGTTTTTAAAAAATATACTAGAATTGGATAGATGACTGGGGATAAGGGAAGTGGGTTTCTCTGGAAACAACGAAAATGTTCCCAGACTGTGGTAATGGGTGAATTGAGACCTGTATCTTTTTAAAAAGTTAAAAAAAAAAAAAAAGTAATGTTATATCTGATGAAGAAAAATGATAAAGGAGAGAGGAAAGGCAGAAGGAAATAGAGATTCACTTATTTTCTCATGTAATATAGAAGGGAGCTAAGAGATAGTGACAATATAATACTGGTCACAATAAAATTTAAAATAGTAGCATAAACAAAATTTAGGAGGCAAGAAAAGAGCTGGGAAGTAGCTAAGTATACTAATTCCTCATTTTTTAATAGTAGACAGTCAACTAATATTGGTAAATCCAAAACTAGTAATGTCAATATATTATCAAGGCTTATAAAAATTAAAAGATAAATATAGTTTAAATATTATACTGACACGAGAGATGGAAAAGGGAGGCACAGATTTCTTTTCCTTTTACACTCTTATTTCCTTACACATATTTTACAATTTACATGTATGACATTTGTAATTTTAAAATACTATTAATGTATTAAACTCCCTAGAATTTGTAAATTTCCTTTTGGTGGACACTACCATGTTATATGCTAGAAAGTTTTTCCATTTGAATATCATTAGTATTTATATGTGATATAGCTTTTTAAGTAATGATATAGAATTGCCACCTGAAGTTAACCTAAAGGTAAGGAATAATTTTAAATTGCTTAAAAACGCTCATTGTCAGCACCTATCCTCCACAAGAATCACAATGAAGTATTACCTGTAAGATATGATCTCCTTTAGATGATTGGTTAGGAGTTTTCCTCCCACATTTATCCTAAAAAGGGAGAAGTAAAATTTGGTTCAGTTTATCACATATTTTTCAGTTTTATCCTAAGAAATAATATGAAAACTAAATGTGACTCACCGAATAATTGCTTCTTTTTTCTTTTTACTTCTACAATAAGGAACTATGTGTGTAAAGGAATATCCACTATCTACAATGATACAGCATAATTCAGAAGGATTATCTCGGAAATACCTATGTGCACTAAGAGCCCCAGCTATTAAAAAAAAGATAAAGAAAAACAAACATTAAATAAAGTGTAATTAACTTAAAGCAATAGAAAAAGGTAGCAAACTAAGGCAAGCACAACAACAAAAACTTTATAAGAAAAATGTTCATTTATTATATTCATAATTCTGTCACAAAGTCTTGGCAGTGCTTAAATTTTACAACATCACATTGTCATGGTAAATATAAGATAAATTTGTGATCACTATTTTAAGGTAAATATTAATTTCAGAACGTATAAGAATTATTTGAACAGCAGATAATTTTACTGAGTATTTATTATATGCTGGGTGGTAGTCTCAACTCCATGAATATCTGTTTTGATCCTTACAACAATCCTATTTTACAGAAACTGAAACAGTGAACTTAAATATTGTGCCCAAAGTCACACATTAGAAAGTAACAGAGCCACGATTCAAACATGTGACTTTGAGGCAGGGCTTCTCAACGTTGGAATTATTGACATTTTGGGCCAGATAATTATGTTGTTAGGGCTTTGTAAGATGTTTAGTGTCATCTGTGTTCTCTACCCACTAGATGCCAATTGCACTCTCCCAATTGTGACAACCAAAAAGGTCTCCAGACATTGCCAAAAGTCCCCTGAGGAGCAAAATCACCCTTGGTTGAGAACACTAATCTAGAAACAGTACTATTACCCATTATAGTATATTGTTGCTTATATAGACTTAAATTTTCCAAGCTAAATATTTAAATTCTTTCATTGTACAGCCATGTAATAAACTTAGTTTATTAAAAGTTTTAATAAACTTTTTCCTCATGTTGGCAGCCTGAACTATTAACATTATTTCAATCAATAATAATAACAATTGCGAACAAAAAGATAACTACCACAGATATAATAATCTTTCGGAGATTAGAAATATGTAACTAGAACTTAATTAGGGAGAAATATATTAGTCAAAAGATAAAGGGAGAGAAGTTTGACTAAATAATCTCTAACAGTCCACCTAGTTTTTATATTCCATGTTTTATTTCTTTCAAATATAAAAGAATATCATTAAATATTCTTGGATTTTAGGTATTTCTTTAACCAATTCATATTTATATTCAAATAATTCAATTTCAACCAAAATTTTTAACTCACCATTTACTCTCAATACTGCTTGAAACTGGTATTCTTCAAACAGGATTTCATTCATTGATTCTTGAATTGAAGTGAAGTTAAAATATGGTTCTGTGATAATAACATTAGTATCTAAAAAATCGACCTATGAGAGAAAAAAAATCTCCCAAATTTTATAACTTTGTGGTTATAATTATAAACACTTGTTTTACATATATAAACAAATTTTTAATCCTCACAATAATTCTAGGAGACAGGTTTTATTTTATCTATTTAACAGGTGAACAAACTGAGACACAGATGAGTTGAATAAGTCACCAAGGCTCATATAAATAGTTAGTGACATAGCTAGGATCTGAACCCAGGGAGTCTAGTTACAGAATTCATGTACTTTTAACTATTATACGATTTTAACTCTCCTAATGGTAGCATTAGTAAAATAGTACTGTCAAATTGTTTAAAGATAATTATGCAAAAGTAATGAATAACTCAAACATTGGGGCTGTGATTTTGTTTTTAAAACTTAAAAGGTGAAAAGCTTGAGATTTAACATTTACATAATTCTCCCACATATTCTTTCTTTTTATTATGGTGACATTGATTAGCAAAATCCAGTAAGTTTCAAGTGTACAATTCGAAAGTAATATACATATATATTGCATTGTGTGTTCACTGCTCATAGATTTCTGTCACCACATATTTGGTTCCCTTTACCTCATGGATCTCCCCTCTCCCCTCTTACACATTCTTAAGCATTAAAATTTGAACGTTCTCTCAATATACCTTAAGTCACACAACAGACATTAAAGCACAAGTTTTTCATAATATAATAGTCACACATTCAAATACATAGGCAAAAATATTTTATCATGAAAAAAATGAGTACTGAATTGGTCTAAAATAGAAGTCTTAAGTAAAATTTTAGTCGTGAATTTCACAAACTGCTCTTCTCAACTGTAATCCCACTTCAAAATGGAAATTCTATTTACTTTCACTTATTTAGTACTTAGAAAATCAAAGCTATGCACAGTATATAAAGTGATAAATACATACTAGAAACATACTAAAAAGTTTATAAATCTTACAATATAAGTTCTAATTTTTCATTTGAATAAGACATGTAAAAGAAATTTGAATACATACTCCAATTCGTTACCTGATACATTTCTTTTCCAAAAAGGTAATCCCAAACTTGTCTTTGAACATCCCAATTCACCAAGTAACCCTAAAAATTTTTTTATAAATTTAATTATCAAAAGTATTTGAACAATTTAAAAAATCACATTAATATACTGTAAATCACTGATGTCTGTCTCTTTATGGTTTAACTTCACCAGTGTAAAGCTGTTTGATTTTCAAACCGACTGTTTTTCTCTTTTTAAAAGTTCAAAAATTACAAGTTAATAATAACCAAAATATCAAGGGTTCAAAAGGTATATCACTATTGGAGGTGCCTCTCTAGAGTTATTTTCTTTATTGTGTTCATCTCATTTAGCTTTAATGTAAACAAGTAAAATTCGGTATCCATACCCACAATCAATAATTAAATCATGGTCATTTATTTTTAACAAGACAATTTCAAGTTTTGGTTTTAATAAGATCTCATTTAAAGTTCAAATAACTTCTCAAAGATCTACAAATATTCTGTATCTACAAAATCTTATAAATACCTTTAAAATTATCTTTAAATTTAGGTCTATAATGCTGGAAATGACATAGAACTGAATTACCTTCTGAAAAGGAAGAATGTAAAAGAGTCCAGAAGGGTCCTTTATTTCATCTATCTGGTTAGCAGTAAAAGTTTTAAGACGTGCTGTTTTTGACCTGAACTGACAGTTAGGAATAACCCTATAAAGGAAAAAAATATATAATATAATTATTATCTAAATGCTTAGTAGCTAAAAATACATTTTTACTTAACCACCATCTTGGATGCCAAAAAATATCCCAAACTAGTGTTTCTCATTCTGTCTTCAAATAATAAAATAAAAAAATGTCTAAGCTTCTAACACATATCACGTTCTATACTGGGCCCTTTACCTTTCTCGAATAATCCTCTAGAAATCCTTACAGGTGGATATATTGGTTCTGCCATTATACAGATTAGAGTGGAACTTAGGTAAAGTTCCTGGTCTTTCTGGCTTTAATTCAGAAAATCTTAATACCATTCTGGTAAAAGATTTACAAGTTCAGAATTCTGGCCATAAAGTTGTTTCCATGAAGTCAAAAGTTTTCAATCTACAAGATGCTAGAGAATACAGAAGTAGAAAGTAGTAGTTTGGTATATGGTTGCTGTCCACCGTGGGCTTACTATCTGTTTAGAAGACAAACTAAAGCCACTACCAGTCAGTCATATGCAGTTGTGCGTGTGTGTACATTGACTAAATACTGTAAAAATGTTTTGTACCTGTTTATTTCATGTATTTTATGCTGTCATTTTCTCTATGTTTAAATACTGTTAGAAGACGTGATTTTTTAAAGTGCACTGTAGTCAATCTAATGGTTGTATCATACTTTTAATCAATTTGGTATTCTTGACTATTTGGCTTTTATTTATTTATTTATTTATTTTGGACTAACATACACGATGTCCATAAATAATACAGAGCTTCCTGCATCTCTTAATTTATTCCTTTGGTAATACGATAATAGAATTGCTGTATCATAAGATAAGAGCGATACACATTGCCAAATGTTTTCCAGAAGACTGCAACAATTTATATTCCTAAGCAGTTCTACTGACCTCTTAAAAAAGAAAACGAAAAGTAGGAAGGAAATGGAAAAAAATTCTGTTAACATGAAAAGCGTGTCTTTAAATTTGCTTATTCTTTATGCAAACATAAATTTTATGAACGCTACTGTAGCATTTAATTGACTCTATAATCAACTAGGTCAGCCAATGAACATTTGGAAAAGCTTAGACAAAAACCTTCAGTCTCCAGCCGCTGAGACAGTCGTTTTTACATTTGGCTACGGGAGAGTCACGGAGGGTTTGATGAAAGCTATAATCGAGTCTCCAAGAAAATGCATATACACACAAAATGTCGTCCACAATTCCTGAGGGTTCATGAACTTTGTGTACAGACCCCTCTGTTAAAAACAGCTTCTCAAGAAACCTACTTTCCTGAGTAACTTCCTGTTACAAAATGAAACACATGTGCCACTCCAGAGGTCCAAAATCCATCCCAACCACCCAGCTCCAACTAGAGCATCCCTCTGGCTGTTAGGGCCGCGCGGGGGCGTCCGCAGTTTACTGAGGTCCCGAGATGAAGCATAGTATGTGTAACTACTACGAGTATACGCCTCAACCCTCGGAGAAACGAACACTTACGATACATTTTCATGGCTGTAACCGATTTTCGCGTTGTAGGCTCCGTTATCCAGCACTAAGGTCGTCATTTTAGCACGAAACACAGCCTCGGCTTTCTCTTCTCAACCCTTCTGCTCACAGTTTTTCCGCCCTCTATGGTTTGCATGGGCGGAGCTTAAGGGAGCGCTTCCGGTATCCCTTAGCAACAAAGGAAGCCGGAAGCCAGGAACCGCACAGCCACCCGGCTTGTCAGCAAGACTTGGGGTGCTTCCAAGCCAAAGCCTTTCCGTCCTGGCGAGATCCAAGAGTGGAAGTGCATTTTGACCTACTGTGTATTTGTCCTTTACTTCACAGATTGACTCGCTCCTGCAATTTTTTTCCTACTCCTGTAGCGAACATGGGGTGTGTATGTATGCTCGAATAGTATTGTTCAGTCAGTGACATTTCTGGAGAATAAAGTGCAAGATCATACAGCATGGAATAAAGTGCAAGATCATACGCAGCATGGAATTGAATATGCGGTCTCTTCAGCCTCATTCCCCGTCATTGCCCGTTCTACTGTAGGATCCAACCACTCTAAATTACAAATATGCTGTCGCGTCGATCGCCTTTTTTTTCCTCCTCACCTTCACATTCTTCCCGTCTACTTGTTTTTCATGACAGAACTCTGAATATTTTCTATCTAAAAAGGCTTCTAGAAATTTGACTCACTTCCTCTCCCCCTTCCTAAAGTTAGGCGCTCCTCCTATGTGTTTCTGTATTGCTCAGGGTTAACTCCTATACATCATAATGGTTAAGAATGAATTTTGGATTGGAATCCGGACTCCGCCACAAAATGGCTGTGTCACATCGAACGATGAAGATGATAATGATTAGTATTAACACAGAGCTTAATGCGTGTAGGTAAAAGGATCTAAGAGCTTTACATGTGTTGACTAATTTAATCTTTACGATTTTTTAAATGGGTACAATTATTGTCTCTGAATTCAAATTCCTACCTCAAATCCTGACTCTGCCACTAGGTGGCTTGGACAGGTTACTTAACTTCTCTACACCTTAGTTTCCTCATCTGTATAATGGAATAATATTAATAACACAACCTTGCAGAATTGTTTTTAAGAATAAACTATATGTCCAGTGCCTGTTAGTTGTCACCATTGTCATCATCATCTTTTTAATGTATGATCATTCAATGTTAACTCATATAAATGGCAAATTTCTTGAATTAGGCACTTGGTTCTATTGGTGTCTGTATCCCTTTGTATCAAAAAAGTCATTGAGTGTTCAAAATTATATCCAATTTTAGTCATCCTATTTTCTCTAATTTAATATTAAATTGATGATCCTGTACTAAAACATGTAAAGAATATTTTATAAATCTTACATCATAGAGCAGCCACGGTTTCTATTCATCTCTTATCTTTTAAAACACTGTCTTTCAATCCTGTCTCTGCCCTTTCACATTTAAGTTTCTTTTTGCTTTCCTTTCATGATCCTTAATCAGGATCATTTCTGTTCTTTGCTTCAGCTATCATTAAACACTGAAAAACCCTAAAGCAGAATTTCCACACCCACTGCAACCTGAATGTTTCTACTCAGATATTTTAAAATAATCTTAGAGACAACAATCCAAAATTGTAATTCCACCTATATTATTTATCTCAACTAGTGGTATGCTCCAAGATCTGCGCACTGCTCCAAGCTAGAAAACTCCACTTCCTTCAACTCCAATCCTTGACTTAATCTCCAGAATCTGTCCTTGACCTTCTTTCATCTCTACTGATACATCCTTATCTCTCACCTGAAATAATGCCACTGCCTTCACAACACCCTTCCTGCCTCTACTCCCTTCTCATTATGATCCATTCTCTGTAGTGCTAGCATAATTATCAATAAATATTTTTCTAAATCAGAAATCTGATCCTCCTCCTCCAATTCACTCACCACAGAAGTCTTCTATGGCTTGACACTGCCAATGAAATAATGTGTATACATTTGCAGTCTCATCCCCCTGCAACACATTTACAGTATGTTCTGGTAAACAACCGGATCTCTAGGAAATAAAAGCCTGATTTGTAGTGTTTACCACTGTCCATGGTATAAATACTGTCATAATGGCTGCTTTTAAACTATATTGAAGTCACCAAACACAGAACACAAAGTTGGGAAGAGACTCACACAACTGGTTCTCATCAGCAGGTATAAGCCAGCCTCAGTAAAAACTCTGACTCTGTTTACT
Organism: Macroglossus sobrinus; assembly: GCA_004027375.1. Classification (NCBI taxonomy): domain Eukaryota; kingdom Metazoa; phylum Chordata; class Mammalia; order Chiroptera; family Pteropodidae; genus Macroglossus; species Macroglossus sobrinus. Next base: position 305,580 of record PVKZ01000069.1, read on the forward strand.
TCCCCCTCCCAAGTTTTAGCACAAATAATCTCAAGCAGGTAAGTAATACTTTTCAAATATGTATTCTGGTAGTGTATAATTTTAAAGTGGTTAAAAACATGACTCTGCTATAAATACATAATGAACATGTGCAACATATTTAAGAAAGCTATATTAATGAGTAAATAGCTTTATATCTATCTTGTTGGTTAATACATAATGAGTTAATAAACATTTGATTCATGTACATTATATATTTGAAAGAAAGTCATGTTTTTAACTTTTTGAAAATTTAATAAAAGTAGCAATTAAAATGTAAATTAATTTAAAACATCGAATTTATGGTGATTTTGTGACATTTTGTCCTCTCAATCAAGGAAAAGTAAAATTAAAATTATTACTATGTATTTTTTCAATAAAAAGTTACTATAACTACAATCATTAACCTGTGAGATTTATTGATACTTATTACTTTGAAGAGAAATCCTCATTCTATTTTGGTGACAACATTAGACCACCTGTCCTTTAGAAGCCATAAACTCTAACACTTTTGTCCTTTTTCATAATTGTGTTTCACCTGTCTGAAACATCCTTTTCTGCCTAGTGAATTAATAATAACAGCTACAATTCTATTGTATCTGGAACCCTCTAAATACTTACCTTCATTAGCTTGGTTAATCTTCACGAAGGTAAATAGCACTGCAAGGCTCAAGAAGTTCTTATCTTTGATCTCATAGGAAAAAAATCACATGCTTGCCTATGATCACACACTTAAAAATCTACAGGGCTAGGTTTCAAATCCAGGTCTTTGATTCCTGGGCCAGTTCTTTTAACACTTTAAGCTGACAGTCTCGTCTTTGAAAGAATATCTCCACTGTAAAGATGTCTCTGACTTAACCAGATAGACTGAATCATTCCTTCCTCTGTGTTCTCATAGCACTTTGTTTTCTTTTCAATTATGCTAATGATAATAGCATTTATTGAAAGACCAACATATGTTAGGCACTCACTTTATATGCATGATCTCATTTAATCATCACAAAATTTAGAGTTAGATACCATTACTCCAGTAATCATATGTGGTGAGGCTGAGATTAAATAACTTGCCCAAGTTTACACAGCTACAAAGTGGCTGAGCCAGCATTTGATCCAGTGTCTAATGACAAAGCTCTAAGTCTTAGAGCTAGCAATTTACCTTTCACACTAGGCTACTCACTCTTTGATGGCAGGAACATGTTTGTTTTTGTTTGGGCAACCCTAGTTATTTGAATACTGCCTGGTTTATAGTACATGATACATGTTAAGTGAGTAAAGAGCCAACCCATATTCATCTCCTTTCTCTTCTTCAAAAAGGGCCAGGTCATTGAACTGTGTGTAAACTACCCCTTCTCCCCCACACATCCCCACATCTTCCTGATGCATCCCTCAGAGGTAATGTAATTTCTTTTCCTTTTTTAGACATCACTGGGGGGTCATTTTTATCTCTGAAAAATATCGGTTTGGGACTGGGTGGGGTGCAAGTGCAGAGCTGTAATAGTTCTCCCTGATATTTCAACAATTTCCTTCCTTTTTATAGAAATTTTCAAGTGAAATTTTACATCCTTATTTCTTTAGCTACAACTTAGTGAGATGGGTATGGTTGGTATTATTAACCATTTTATAGATGATTAAACTGAGGCTAAAAGCAAGGAAATTATTTTCTTCAGGTTAACACAGCTAAAAAATACTTAGAGCCCTGATTTGAATTTAGGCCTTCTAATCTCCAGATCCTGTGCCCTATTGGGATACATTGTTAACTTTTATTTCCCTTTGGATTGAAATCACCAGAGGAAACACTACTTAGCATTTAGTCAGGAAAAAGCAGACTATCTTACTTAGCAAAGGAGAAGAAACTGAAGCAAGATATACGAATAAAGCTGAGTAGGTAAAGAGAACAAAGCAAGCAGAGAAGTTTGTGGAGCAAATTCTGAGGAAATAAAAAGGTAGGATGTGGAAGGAGACGCAGTGATGGAGACAGGAACCAGATCAGAGGTGGGGAGGGAGGACTAAATCCCCAAAAGGTTTGGGACTAGGAGTCTAAGCTCCCAACAGCTTTAATGCAGCCGGGGACACAACGCCAGTCCATGACAAGCGTGGCGAGACAGCCTAGCCTCCGCGTCCGCAGGGGGTGGGGTGGGGCGCTGCGTGGCCACGCCCCGTCTCGCGCTCGCCCCGCCCCAAACAAGCCCCCGGCACGCCCCACCCTCGGATGGCCCCGCCCCGAGCCCCTATCGCCCCCGCCCTCCCACAGGTCTCTTAGGTGATGCTGCAGCCAAGATGGCGCTGGCGGCGGCTTTGGCGGCCTGAACGAGATGCTCCGGGTCCTCGGCAGCAGCGGCGGCGGCGGCGGCGGCGGCTGTGGCCTCGGCCAGGGCCTCAAGACTGTCCCCGGCGTGAGTGCTCAGGAGCCTCTCCTCCGGCCGGGTTAAGCCGGACAAAGAGGAGACGGCCACAGAGGGAGGAGGCAGTGAGGAAAGGAAAGCGCGCAGCACTTCCCGCCTCGGCACCATGGCTGGGCTCATCAAAAAACAGATCCTGAAACACCTTTCCAGGTCAGTGAGAGCCTCGGGCGTAAGGACCTGTCCACCTCCGCCCTAGCTGTCACTGGCTTCGGGGACGCTGGAGACTGGCAGCTGTGCGGGAGGCGACCCTTGGATTCCTGGCTCCAGTAGGGGTAGGGGTCGCGGCCCCGGATCTTGCGACGCCTGTTGTTTGCCTCACGAGTCAGCCTCTGGCCGGGTTCTTCCCTGGACTGATTGTCCCCCGGCCTGCTGGTGGAGGAGCGTGGAGGGAGGCCAGAGGAGGCGGCGCTCTCGGGTCGCCCCCGACGCAGTGTTTGGGGGCGTCCCGGGGACCCCCTCTTGGGCGGTCCTGCGTGGGGACGGGAGATGGCCTGTCGTCACCCAGGTGCCTGAGTTACGCGGTGGGATTAACCGGAGCTCGGTACTCGCCTCCACTCGAAGCGTAGCGGTTCCGTTAACCGAGAGCGTCTGGCGCAGTGTGTACTCCTAGGGCTGAGGCTTGTCTTCTTAGTGATATGTTGGTAATTAACTTTGTTATTGTTCTGAATTCACCCCACCTCGCCGTTTCTGCTCCGATGCGTTCAAGGGTGTGCCTATTTGCACAGTTAGGATTTGTCTTAGGTAAATAACCAGAGTTCCCAGCTTTGACAAGTTCTTTCTGGAGTCATTTTAGTTCCACGTCATTCTTACAAAACAGTTTTTTTTTTTTTTAAATCCAAGACCCAGAAATTCATAGAATCCACATCTTTGGTGATAAACCGAAGACTTGTCATTCTTTCCTAAGGCGGTTTTAGTCAGAAACATGACTCAGTAAAGCTGGCAGTTTGTTGCTCCTGGCTTCTCCATATTTGTCTCAGGACACAGGCTAAAGTAGGATCTTGTTTCCAAGTTGTTAACACTGAATCCAAAGTGCTTGGTTATGACCTTTTTTCTCTGTTATTTGTAAGTTAATGATTGATTACTTTTAACTTATTTTAAGAAAAGACTTGGATATAATGGTATATTTATATAATAAAGACAATTCTTGAATCTACAGATACCACAGGTTATATAGCGAGGAACAAAATCAATATTTCTGTGATTCAGCAAGTTTTTTCTCACTTATAACACTGAATAAGATATGACAGTTTTTAATTTTTATTTTATTTATTTATTTTATTTTTTAGGCGAGGCAACCCTTGGTTGACCTCACAGATTGCAAGGACTTTGTCAGTATACAATCCCTTACTTTATTTTATTTTATTTTTTAAATTTTTTAGGTCTACAGCACCTGGTGGTCTCCCATCGAAGTACTAACCAGGTCCAACTCTGCTTAGCTTTCGAGATCAGACAGGATAGGGCTTGTTCAGGGTAGCATGGCTGTAGACTGACAGTTTTTGTTTTTTTTTTAAGCAAATTAAGTGGCATTTATCAATATATATTTCTTAATATCATTACTAATAGGAAAGTTTCTCTTAAAATCATACATATGGTCCATATGAATAACTTATTTTAGAAGGTTTTATTTATAATTTATTTGTAAGATCTGACTTATCAGATGTCCTCCAGCCTTTCTCTTACTCAGTTCCACAAGAATATTCAGACTTACAGAAAATGATTTGACTGTCTATTTTGTCACTCTCCCAAGGACATTGGTATATAGCTAGCTCTATTCTAGATGCAAAGGGAGGAAAGTTAATTCAATCAGTGAATGTCTTAGGGTGTTAGAGTTTAATCTCTTGTAGAGCAGTTGAGAAGGACTCAATTAATAGCCGGGGTAAAGGCTTACTTCACAAAATAGACAATACCTACATATTCAGAAGTCAGTCCTTAGGATTACTTTTAGTCTGTATTATTTGCAGTCTCTGTGTTATAAATAGTAATGAAGTTTTATTTCTTTAGAGATGAGTTTTGAAACACTTGAGTTTGTAGTTATTTCATATTTCATAACTGAGGTGACTGAAGAGTGTCAATTTTATGTTTTTGGTTAATATCCTAATACTACTGCTATTGCTGTCATCTTTATGGTATATATAAATCTAAAGGATGACAGTAGATGAAACAAGCTGAGTGTTGTGATAAATAATAGTTATTCAAGTAGGGATGAACTTTTGAAATTACATGGAATAAGCTTAATTTTATAGATTTTCTAATGATAAAGATGTCTGATTATACTGATATAATCATCTGGAATGCAGTTTAATGTCATTTAACAGGAAATACTTAGAACACATTACCGTCCAATACTAGACATTTCATATAGCCAAAATATAAAACCATGGCACCTTCTCAAAGGAGACTTTACCTGACTGACCACACTTTTCTCCTACCATTTATCCTCATCTGTCATATGTATGTGTGTGTGTGTGTGTGTGTGTGTATGTGTGTATTTATTTACTGTTTGTCTTCTCTACTTGACTGTAGACTCAATGATGGCAGAGATTTTTGTTTTGAGTCTAGCATAATGTACACTCACAACTATTTTTTGGAATGAATGGATGAATGGCACCAATCAACTGACTCTTCCTCACATTGCCATTTTTTTAACTGAGGCAAGACTGTATGCCACCAATATTATCACATTTTACCTGCGGTGTTAGGAAGCAATAGGTAATTGAATCATTGGTGTCTTGGAAAAGGAAGGACTAGAAAAGTGACTATTTATATAGGGGATCTTCAGTAAGGAAGGCTATCTAGGAACCAATAGAAAGAAGAAAATGCTTACTCTGAGCCTTGTGATTGAAATATGGTAAAATTGTAAGATTAAAGCCAGTGTTACCCAGATATCGATGTTTTAGAAACTCATATACTGGAAAAGTATGAAAGAGGACTTGTTCTTAAGAAATTACTAAATGCTCTGGAATAAATGCTGAACTATCTTTGAGACCTCTAAATCTATATACTGTTCCCTGCCTAATCATTGTTTAGTTTGTTTTCCAAGCAACTCTTGTATTATTAATAAAATTAGTTCTTGTATTTGGAACTGATCTGAAACTGACAGGGAGTGAGTGAGTGAGAGTTTATGTGTGTGTACATCTCTGTAGTGGTGCAGTGGGGGTTGGAGTTGTTATATTTTAAGATGTGAAACAGGAAGTCTTTGAAAGAGAAATTACCCTGATCTTTCATATTGTAACTGGCATGGAATATGCTTTCAAGGCTTTCCTAGGAGAGTGTTTTTTCACATGGGAATGGAAAATTCTAAAGAAAAGTTATAACAAATATAAGAAAGAAAGTAACAGCAGGAGCTCCCTTAAAGCTCAAGGGCTCAAGGCCTTTCTGGGTGTGGTCAAGCCAAGGCAAAGAGGGGAAGCTGGAAGATGGGACTATATTTAAGCCAGGACCTGAAAAGGGATAGGAAAGATTCACATACAGATGCTCCCTTTTCGCCTCCCGGCTTCCTCTTTGGCTTAAGGCATACTATAATGGCACAAGGTTTACTGGAGGAATGGGAGTCCATAGGATAGACACCACACCTGAATGCAGAGTCTTCATACAGTTTAAAGCGGTGTTTCTCAACCAGCGGTGATTTTGCCCCTCCAGGGAAATTTGGCAATGTCTAGAGACATTTCTAATTGTCACAACTTAGGAGTTGGGGATGGAGTAAGGGTACTGGCATCTAGTGGGTAGATGCCAGGGATGTTGCTAAACATCCTACAGTGCACAGCACAGTCTCTCCCACAACAAAATGTCATTTGGTCAAAATGTCAATAATTTTAAGATTGAGAAACTGGTTTAAAGTGTACATGTGTGTTAGGTGATTGAACTAGGGTCACTGTACTAGTTAAATTTATTTTGTCTGCAAACAACAAAAACTTGCTTTGTTTAACTTAGGTAAAATGGTAAAGGTAACAGAAAGCTATTGCGGTGGATCACAGAATCCGGAGAAAGTCAAGAACCGGCCAGTTCCTAAAACCTCATTGGAAAAGTTCTTGGACCTCCACACTATTGACATTTTGGATAAGATAATTCTTTGTTGTGAAAGGCTGCTCTGTACATTGTAGGATGTTTAGCAACTTCTCTAATCTCCGCCCTCTAGATGCTAATATCACTCCCACAGTCTTGACAATGAAAAATGTCTCCAGACCTTGCTAAATGTCCCCTGACGGGGAAATCGCTCTTGGTTGAGGACACCACTGCTTTAGGGTGTTGTCCTACCTCTCACAACTCCCCATCTGTGATCTTTCTTGTCCAGTTTCAAATTCCTGGGAGAGAGATTCTGTGTGGCCCAGTTCTGTTTATTCATGATCAGTTAGCAATGGCAAAGGATTATACATACATCAAAGATATGGTTATTGGGACAACTAGTATTTTGAGTCAGGCTTGTTGCTCCATTTGGTGTCTTTAATAGGCACTGAACTAGTATTTTGAGTCAGGCTTGTTGCTCCATTTGGTGTCTTTAATAGGCACTGAACTACATTTAGCTATGTTAAGGAAATTGAACTTTATCTCAGGAGGTGACTGCTAATAAAGAATTCTATACAAAAGAACATGATTATTAAAGTTGCCTGATTACAGTTTGGATTTTGAAGTTCAGGGTTCAGGAGTGATTATCTGGGGTGGAAGTATACTGCAGAGGAGATCCAATTAACTTATTGTTTACTGTATTGGAAAGATATCAGTATCCTACAGAATTTATGGGAAGGTTAAAAGAACCAGACTTTGAAGGGGACTGAATCCAGGCAAACTCTAAAGATCTAGGTAGGAGAGCTATTTGACATTCTCAACAAGATATGTTCCCTAACTAAGGGGAAGGAACAAATAGAAAGAGAGGGTGGTCTGAGAAGATTGCTGAATATTTGGAATACTTGTTAAGGATATTGGGAGTGGTTGAACACTTGCAGGATCTTGTGGCTAAATGGCAAAGTGATAGGAAAATTTAAATTGTATCACAATATATTGATGGGATGGTTTAGGTTGCATATAGAAGGAAGGGGAAGGGCAGCAGCTAATAGCCTGGGGAGGAAAGGAAAGAACCATCCTAGGATTGGAAATTTTATCTAGGTAGAAGAGCAGCTGAGAAAAACAGATGAGAGGATTGGAAGCATTGGAGGTTTTGTCTGAAATTGTCATGTTAAAGTTTTAAGATTTTAGAGGTGGAGTAGACCTACTTTAGGACAGGATGTCAGATAAGGCCATGGAAGAGAATTGCTGAAGAAGTTAAGGTGTATGTAGAGATAAATACTGCTAGGTCTATAATCATTCCTGTACTGGACATTCTTAAAAGGAAATACAACATCGATTAGACTGTCAGAAATTCTTTTCTCAAATGATAATATTATAAAATGATAGGCTAATTATTTACATCTTTCATTTTCATGGTAAAGCTCAATACATAATTTTTGAAAGTTTATGTATACCAGGTCTTAGAGGTACAAAGATGGGTAAATTATGTCCTCAGCTCTTGAAAAACTTCAGTGATTCCCATTCTGGAAAAAGAAGCATGAGTAGGATTACTAAATGTAATCTATTTCTAGAACCATACTGCCATTGAAATTTGTGAGATTTGTTTTACTTGGCTTAGGCAACTGGGAAGAGATTGAGCTAAATGTTACCTTTAAGGATTATAAATAAATTTATTTTGATAAATTTGGGGATTTTTTAAAGTAAGTTTTAGTTACTTACATTGACAGTATTAGCTTAAAAATAATCTCCAATAATGTTGATTTTTGTCATTCAATATACTAGCTGTTTATTTAACAAATACTTACCGAATACTACTTTGTATCAGGTGCTAGTCCTTAGTGCTGGGGTGAAAATCTGTACCTTCAATGGAGTTTGCATTTTAATCAGAGGAGAGTGATAGTAAATAAATATATAAATGAAATACATTATATCAGTTTGTGGTAAGTGCTACTGAAAAAAAAAATAAGGAGAGGTAATAGGAAGTGCAAGGAGGTAGCAGCGTGGTTTATAATTTTAAATCTGTTGATTCCAGAAGGCTTAATTGGGAAGGTGATATTTGTGAATAGATCCGAAAGAGGTGGTAGAAGCAGATGCAAAGATCCAGTGGAAGCTTATTTGTTATTTTTGAAATATATCCAGGTCATTGATATAGGTGAAGTGGAATGAGGAGTAGAGTAGTGGATGATGAGATCAAAGGCCAGATTTTGTGGGGCCTTGTAATGACTTGGCTTTTATCTGAGTGCGATCGGAAGCCACTGGGAGGCTTAGAGCCAAGGGTCACTCTATAGCCACTTAGGAAATAAATAATAGGAGGGCGAGTGCAGAAACAGAAGCCCAATTAAAAGTGTTAATTATCCAGATGGGAAAGATATTGGCTTGGAGCTAGGTGGATACAGTGGAGTTGTTGAGATATCATATTTTAGATGTATTTTAAAGGTAGAGCCAAAGAATTTGCTGACCGATTAAATGGGATCGAGCGAGAAAGAGAGCAGTGATGGATGACTCCATAGTTTTGACATAAGCATCTGGCAAGGTGGAGTTGCTGTTCACTAAGTTGGGAAAGACTGTTGGTGGGGCAGGCTCGTGGAAGATTAGGGGTTTGATTTTGGGTACATTAATTTGGATGTCTGTTAGTTACCTATGGAGATCTTTTTTATTTGTGAACTAATTTAGACTGCATATTTTAGCCTGGCAATAATGTCAATGTTTTCTGTGTATTTATCCTTCGATTTATGCAATACATAATTATAGCAGAATGATTTGTTAGTTGAATTTTAGGGAGTGTTTTTGGTGTTTTTTTTGTTTTTTGTTTTTTGTTTTTTTGCTATGAAGTGCACTGTGCAGAGCCTCTGAAATCAAGTAGGTGACCATTTCTTTCACATTAATTTCCAAATATACTCAGTATTGATTTTTGCAAAAAAGTTGCTTCAGGAAACTTATTTGAAAATTTTAGGTGAAAAGAGAGTTGGATGCTTGTTCCATTGGCTGTTGTAATATCACCTTCTTAGAATCAGAAAGAATTTGTTCATCTATGAGAAGGAAATTATTAACACACAGAGATTTATCACTTGCCCATAGTTTGACAGGTAGTGTTGAGTCACTGATCCAGCACTCTTTTAATCTGATTTTTCTCTTGCCTACTCAGGCTATTGTTGCCACCTAGTGAGTGGCATGACTTTCTTTTACTCAATTTTCAGCATTTCCCTTATTACTCTTATAGTATTTCATCATCCTGCTGCAATATTCCTCAGGAGAGTCTTTTATTACTTGAGAATCCCTTGATTCAGCAGTTCTTTGAAGTTGTGGAAGCATAATTTCTCCATTTGTTTTTACTTGCATTTTTTTTTTTACAATATTACTTTTTGCAATATTACACTTTACCTTAATCCTACAGGTTCCAGTCTAAATATTTCCTTAATAAGTTGACCTCTTGTTACTTATACATGTTTTAAATTTTGCATGTTATATTACTTAAGGTGAGTAATTTTATATATATATATATTAAATATTGGTATTTCATCAATTGGTATTAATGGCTGGAGCTAAGATTGAATGTAAGTTACAAGTAGAAGTCTTAATGACTATTTCCATGAGTGAAATATGAACAGTTATCATATCAAGACAAAGTTATTAAAGCAAAATTGAGAGTGAAGCAAATATGATTTAGGATATAGTAATAATTTGATTTTCTAGCAATTAGACTTATTTCAAGACTTCTCCCAGACAAAATTCATGTTGTATATAAATTTTGAATCTCTATATTAGTCTATTCTTTAAGTCTTAATTTTAGTTATATGTATATATACTTTTTTCTACCCCAAATACCGTTAGGAGAGGGATCTCTGGCTTCTTTTTGCCACTGCTAGCATAGCATTAAGTTTTGGTTTTGTTTTCTCTTGTCCATTTTTAAACCTTTTATAACTTGATGGTTAAGAATTAGTATTTAGGGATAAACTTAGTAATAGTGGAAAATTCAGATATTTTAAAATTTGATAAAACTGTGTTTTTAGGTATTAAATTGAGTTTCTGTTCCAAGTTTTTCTTCTGCAGTGATGCTTTATCTATAAATGAAATGTACTATAAAAAGGGGCATCTGTAATATGTAACATTTATCTATTTGCAACTTAACAAAAGTGGAGTCAATAAGACAGAAGTAGTCTAAGTCTCAGAGAAACTTGTGTAGAAATAATGAATTAAAAGCACACAAACGACAGCTTAATGATATAAAATGGATAGTTATTAAATCTGTTTTGACTACAGCATGCATACCAAAGGAATATTTAAGGCAAGTATTTAGAGAAGTTAAGGGTAATTTAGGCCCTTCAAATTTGGCTGCAATTTTACTTTTCACTATTTTCCAGTACTACACTTCTTCCTTTTATTTTTTTTACCCACCTTTTCTTTTTTCTTTTTTTTTTCCAGCCATCATCTGTATCTCTTCTCTTCATGACAAGGCATTCTCTCAGGCTTCATTTTACTTGTACGTCTTCCTTGGGCAACTTTAGGCTAGTCTTCATTGGTTGTCTTTATTTTGAACTCCTTTAAGTCTTAAAATATAATTTGTTTTATTAAAACAAAAGCTTCATGTTTATTCTGTAGATTGTCTTTAAAGACAGATTCACCCTGATAGGCTTTGAATTCTGAGGACAGTGACTGTGCTTATTTAGTTTGTCATTGTATCTTTTGCATCTGCTATAGTACTGTGGTTATAGTAGTTGTTCAAAAACATTATTAGTTGACTGGAGAAATAAATTTATACTACATTAGCTTTCATAGAATAAGAAGGGCATAAACTGGTTGCCCTGAATTCATTTTTGGCTGGTTTAAAAAGTTGACTTATATCCAAAAAATTTAGATTAAAATGCTTTTTTTTTTTTTCCTGATAAATGCCATAGTTCTCCAATTTACTTTTGAGTATATTTTTTTTGTTGCTGATCTCTCTTCGGTTTGTGGGTTAGTTTTCATAGGTAACATTAGCATTCTCTTTGAAATGAAATGAGGATTATAGTTTTAACTGGGCCTTTTGGCAGTTAAATTGATGATTTGTGTTTGTAAATTGCTTGTCTTTTAGAGTGCTTGTCTTAATTGGTTTTATTTAATGTTGACTTATACAGTTCAGTTTTTATAACTTTTGTACAATATAGCTGTCTCATTTTTGTTAATTAGCATTTTAACATAAACTTTTAAAAATACATTTTAATAGATTAGTAGTAATTCCAGTGGTAGAAGGAATGAGGAAATCATAAATGGTTAATTTATCTTAGAATTTAAGCAGTGTTTGCTTTTAGTTAATCCAATGAGAAATACAACTGTATTTTTAAAAAATGAATCACAGCTAAAAATTTTTATATCATTCCTTTCCTCTTTCTTCCCTTAAACTTGCTCCCTTCTGTGTCCCCTGTGTACCCATTCCCTACAGCGATCCCTGCTGGCTGTGGTGGAGTTTGGTGTGCTGTGAATTTCATAATCACCCAAATGAGTACCAGAGGAGTCTAAGAAACCCTGGCAACTGACTACTTGCTTTCACCAGGAATAGGGACCTTTTGTCTGAAATTTCCTGCCCTCAGGTAATACTTCTATTCCCCATCGTTTTGTTTTCTCTCTATAAATGCAAACACTTATTATGCCCCACGTAAAGATACTTAGAGAATAATTTCTAATTCTTAGTGTTTTAGTCAAATACTGATATCATTTTTTATTTTTTAACTATGTAGCTTATAGGCTCATGCAATTCCTTAGACTATCTTTTCAAATATATAAGGTTTGGCAATGTACTTAAAACCATCTCTTCCTGATGTTGCCAAGAGAGTTTTATAACTTAGAGTCAGCTATTCAGAATAGTAATTAGCATTTGATCTACTCTTTAATGGGTAAGATTTCATAGTCTAATATAACTAATGAGTTATGAAGACTCTTTTGATAAAGGATATTTTAATCGGTCTCTCACTGAAGGACTTCAGAGTGTTTCGTGTATTTAATGTTATTCATAATCTTTATCAAAGAGATCGAAATAACTCTCATGAATAGCACTGAAAAGAGGATTTATTTTTGAAGACTATAAGGGCTCCCCATACCATTCTCCTCCTCTCCCCTGTCCCTTTTTAAAATTCATTATCAGGGAAAGCAATTATAAAACCAGATTCTTGTGAAAATGGCACTGAATTTTTTTTCAACTTAGGACTCAATGAAAAACCTAGAAATTCATGTCTCTGAACATTTCTCATGCTTGGAAAATAATCCACATAAATACTTTGAACCTTTTCTAAAAGTCTAGTCAGACATTAGTAATTAAAGACTAACCATGAGCACAATTGTACAACTCATTACATACTTACCCGAGGAGTAATGGGGCAGTTGATAAACTTGTTGGCCGTATGTTAGCTAGCAATTATATAGATATGATGATGTATTGTTTTTGTTGTCTGCTTTGATTCCATGCTATCATTTGGGTATCTGGATCTCTACCACATTACTAAGGGAAAGATGCCAAGCTTTAACCTTAGGTAGGCCATTAGTGAAATCATTGAGGTTCTCTGTAGAATATTGATAGTTAAGGACTTATGTTGTTTATAATGTCATTCAAATATGGTTCTGATTTTGTATAAACCTCTAGCAAATCCTCTGGGACTTTTGCTCCTGAAGTATTGTCGTAACTGTAGTCCTTTGCTTTTTCCTGACTGTACCTCTTTAACATGTCTTTTTTGGCCTGGTTTGTGCTTAGCATATTGAAGATGAGGTGTTATCATTTTATTTTAAGTTTAAACCACAGCTATTCCTTCGTTTATTTAAGTCACCTACCAAGCTTAATTCCTTTTTTTAAATTTTTCATTTCAATCAATTATAATTCCTTTTTATTTAAATAACTCTTGAATTTATCTTCTTTCCCCTGAATCTAGCACATAGCAGACTACTTATCACAAAATAATATTTGAATAATAAGATTTAAATATCTCTGTTTTCACTACCCAGATCTAACTCATAATTTCTTGTGTCAGTTGTAACTAAGTGTTCTCATTTCCTTCTGGTCTCATAGTCCTTTATTCTATCCTTGGCACTGTTACCAGAGAGATCTTTCAAAAATGCTAATCATCTAATTCCTTGGTAGAAACCTTTTAATGGCTCATATTTAAGCTTTTTTCTTAAGTGTGTTTATAACAGTAGAATTTTTTTTTTGTCTACAGAAATAATAAATTGAACTTTATTGCACAGAATAGACAAAGTAGAGCTCCTCTAATTGAGTCAGTAATCAGGGGGCATCGGCTGTCATATCCTTTCCCTTTTTATTTCTTCTCCTACCTGGGTTGAATCATAAGCAATCTTTTTTTTTTTTTTTTTTTTTTTGTGGCATTGTACTAATATGTAGGATGAAACCTACATTACTTGACATGGAATAATAAGAGTCTTTCATAATCTGACTTCAGTTCATCTTTGAAAGCTTAGCATTCATTTCTTTCCAGACCACCTGATGACATTGTACTTCATCTTTGCCTACTGTGTGTGATCTTGTAACCTTCAACATGCTGCTACTCTGCTTGAAATGTCCTCCTCTGCTCTATTCACCTGGCAGAAACTTACTCTGAAAAGCAGCTCAAGTGCTGCCTGCTTCTTGAAGCCTTCCCAAAGAAGTATTCTTTTTAATAGAATTGATCCCCTCTTCCTTTGTACATCTATTTTATCGTATTTTCATTTTTCTTGTAATATCTGTCACACAGTGCCTGACATATAGTAAGACCTTGATGTACTGTAATGATTTGTTTACGTGCTTGTCTCTAATGATAAACTGTGAGGTCTTTGAAAGCAGTTAAGTATGTCTTATTTAAGTTACCCAAGAGCCTAATCAGCGCTCAGTTTTTGCCATGAGGATGTTTGTATAGTTGTGTCAGATCTTCCAACGTTTCAACAAAATTCAGAAACCTAGATTTCAATATATGGTCTACAAATCAGGTTTTTTAAAACACTGCAAGCCAAACAAAATATATCTGTGGGTAAAACAGTTCACAGGCTGCTAATTTGCCACCTGTTCCATTTTTAAAATGTTTTAGTAGAAAAACTGGTTAGACAAGATTGGTTGATTTTCTTTATATGCATATTGTAAAAATAACCACACCAATCAAACTCTGTACATAGAGAATGCTCAAAAAAACCAAGATAATTTACTATGTGCATACCTTCTTTGATCCTTGTTCCATTAACACTCTAAGTTTCATTAAAAATAATAATAACATTGATGCCATAAATATTTAATAAGCCTCACAAATTGACACTGAGAGTTCCTTGGGGGTGAAAATTGCCATATGCTTCTATGTTGCCTAGTAATTGTTCAGTAAATATTGTTGAGTTGAAAATTGATCGGTATGGTAATGGAATGGTAATTGATCCCAAAATACCTTTTAAGTCAAATTGTACAAATTTGATTATAGTTTGGGGGTTCAACCTTGCTGTGACCTTGAACAGTTGACCTAACCCCTCTGGGCTTCACATTCTCTACTATAAAATGAGGACTTTGGATTAGAGGAATGTTTTAGGTGCTAAAATTCCGAAAGTATTTGATATTCTTTACTAGTATGAGGGCTGCCTGTGGCTCAGTTTTGTGTGTGTTTTTTTTTAACTTGGCGTAAAGTTGTTTCTAATGTCTTTGGATGACAAATTTAATGGTATAATTTTTAAAAATCCATGGTTCAGATACCTTAAAAAATCTTATTCCTGTGTATTTTATTGAGTTAACTAGTTTATTCTTTTTTATTGAGGTATATATACACCTACATATATAGGCGTGTATATGTATATATCAAGGTGTGCTCATGATAAATTACCCTTTTGAGGGGAGAATTCCCAATATACAGAGTTTGTTTAGCTTAATTATTTTTGGGAAATGCAAGTAAAGAAAGTCAACCAATTTTATATACCAATTATATATATATGTATAATCAATGTTATACATATATTGCATATACATATATATTTGATTTAAACAACTTTATTGAAATATATGAAATATATTGACTTATATGAAGACAGTTACACATATTTAAGATATACAATTTGATGACATTTTCACATAGGCCCTCAAAAGTTTTCTCATGTCCCTCTTTAATCCTCTCCTTCCTCCCCTGTTGCCTGCCTTTATAATCGTGTGATCTATTTTGTTTCACTTAGTTTGCATTCTCCAAAGTTTTATATAAATGAATCATACAGTATGCTTTTATTTCTGGCTCCCTCAGCATAATTATTTTACAATTAGTCTAATTTGGTTTTATGCATTCTGTTACTGCTGTTATCCATTGTGGATGTGCCAGAAGTTATTGATCCATTCACCTGGTCGTTTAGGTTGTATCCTGCTTTTGGCTATTACAGATAAAGCTGCTATGAATATTTGTGTATAAATCTTTCTGAGGACTTAATGCTTTTCATTTCTCTTGGGAAAATACCGAGTAGGAAGGTTGGATTATATATGAGTGTGTGTGTGTGTGTATATATATAAAACTTTTCAAGAAACTGCTACACCACTTTCCATTATGTTTCTAAAGTGTACATTTTATATTCTCATCAATAAGTGTATGAAACTTCCAGTTGCTTCATATCTTCACCAGTACTTGGTGTGATCAGTCTTTCTAATTTTACCCATTTTAGTGGGTAAGTAGAAATATCTTGTGGTTTTTAATTTGCAGTTCCCTATTGACTGATGATGTATACTTTTTCATGTGCTTATATACCATCTATATGTCTTTTTTGGTTTGAAGGTCTTTAAATCTTTTGATTATTTTATTAGTGAATCTTATTTTTGTGTTGTAAGAGTTCTTTGTATATTGTAGATACAAGTTCTTTTTCAAACATGTTTTATAAGTATTTTCTCTCAATCTGTGACTTGTCCTTTAATAACAGTATCTTTTGATGGGCATAGTTTTAATTTAGGTAAAGTATAGTTTATTGAATTTTTTTCTTTTATGATTTGTGCATTTTTGTTGCATTAAAGAAGTCTTTGCCAAGCTCAAGGTCACCAAGATTTTCTCCTATATTTTCTTACAGAAATTTTATAGTTTCAGTTTTGAGAGTTTCAGTTTTGAGAGTTTAGTCTGTTAATTTTTTGTTTATAGTGTAAGGTAAACATCAAGGTTCATCTTTCTTTCTTTTTTTCTTTCTTTCTTTCTTTCTTTCTTTCTTTCTTTCTTTCTTTCTTTCTTTCTTTCTTTCTTTCTTTCTTTTATTCTGGTAGCTTTCTCTCTTTCTCTCTCTCTCTCTCTCTCTCTCTCTCTCTCTCTCTCTCTCTCTCTCTCTTTTAAGATTCTGTAGGTTTTCTCCATAGATAGTTATGTTGTTTGGGGGAAAAGATAGTTTTACTTCTTTTCTAAACTTTCTATTTCTTTTTCTTGCCTTTTAATGTTGGCTAGAACCTCTATACAACGTTAAATAGAAGTGGTGAGAGCAGACATCCTTGCCTTGTCCCTGTCTTAGTGGAAAAGCATTTTAGTCTGTCATTGTTAAGTGTGATTTTAGCTGTAGGATTTTCATAGATGACCTTTATAATTTTGGGGAAGTTCTCTTCTGTTCCTAGATTGAGAGTTATTTTTCCATGCATATTGTTGACTTTTGTCAAATGCTTTTTTATGCCTCTGTTGAGATCATTATGTGAGTTTACCTTTAATATGGTGCATTACATTAGTTGATTTTTGAATGTTAAACCAGCCTTCATTCCTTGAATAAGTACTTTGTCATGATGTATTGTGCTTTTTATATATTGTTTTTTGTAGTGGGTTATAGCTTGCCTTACTGAAATTAATGTAGCAGGTTGCAATCACCATTTTGAATGAAATAGACTAGAAAATATCAGACTGTATTAAACTGTTGCTTCATGAAATTTTTTGTAAGTTGCATGTGTACTGGATTGTAACGTGAAGTGTATTTCTTGACCTAACACATAAACATTTTTTGAAAATAACAAGTTTATTTTTTGATCCTGAAGATAATAAGGCATAGAGTAGGGCAAGAAAGCAGCTAGCCCTGAGAGAGGGGTGCAAGATTAAAGGAGGTATAACTTGGACAAAAAAGAAAAAAAAATGGTGTTGAGTAAGGGAAGAAATGAGAAATTTGGGTTTCTTTAGAAAAGCCTCATCACTAAGTTTTGATTGAATGAATTTTTCTGGCTGCATGATGAAGCCCATGGACTGTGAAAGGATGTAATTAGTTGCAGATTAATAATAACTTAATGTTCTTAGCCAAAGGACTTGGCAGTCTGTCAGATTTTGGGAGTCTGGCCAAGAACATCCTCTCCTGTATAACTGTAACATGTGGTCTTAAGGTACTTTTCTTGAAATATTGTTTTGAATAAAATCAAGCAGAAGCTGTTAAATTTGCTTATACAAAGATATTGGCTCTTGTAATATCTCTTTAATATGGAGAATTAAATGCTTGTGGGAGTACACAGACTTGAGGTACTAGTTAGTGATTTCAATTACTAATTCATTTCAAGGGTATTTGAGTTGAACTCAGTTGGAGAGAATGGAACGTGATGGGAGAATAATCTTTATGGTACCTTTAAGTTTTAAAATAGTGGATCTGTGTTTGTCCCTCAGTTGTACTCCTTTATTATTTGTCGGCTTGATCCTAAGGTAGTGCCTTAGTTTCAGACTTTGAAGGAAAGAATCTGATTAAGCAGCCTAGATGCCTTGTCAACCTCTAGATCAATCAGCTTTTATTCAAGGAAATATGTTTAAATGTCTTAGATTTGCACCTTTTCTCTGTTTATTGCCTTTCTCTGGGAAGATATAATCACATAGTAGTCACCTAAGAGGTGTCTCTTTATTAATAATAAGTTAATTTAATTAAATAATTTAAAAATCAAATTATGATATTGAAATAATTTATTTTCTAGATGGTTAAAATTCTGTTTCTTTAGGGCAATGGTTCTTAGCCTTTTTGATGTCTAAAACCCTGTTTTGATGATACAATAAAATATCTTACACCCTTTGAAACCCATCCACAAACTTTAAGAATGCCTACTTTAAGTATTTTAAACAATTTATAGCATGAACTATCATAGAATAAGGATGAACCTTTCTAATTACAGCTATTATTTGAGAAAAATATTATCAAGTAGCAGAGCCTATTCTTAAGTTTAGAAAAATGGTAGGTATTAATATGAATCTCTAACATGTACAGTGATAGGAACTGTAAACATTTTATGGACAAAGTAAATAATTCAAGGAATATATATTTGCTGGTGAGGTTTTAAAAGACTGTTCCAGAGGTTTATAATATGAATGCAAAGAGTTAAATATGAAAGGAGGTAGGTGACTCTGTCAGAAAAGAGTTTTTATAAACTATGTTCTAAGATTCTTTTTAGCCTCTAGGATTATATGATTGTACCCTCAGTTCTCATATTTAACCTGGAGATGATGCATTTCACAAATCTGTATCAGGTTGCTTTAGCAAATAAAACAACTGTATGATCGTTGTTTTTATGATGTAGCTATAAAATAAATCTGATGAAAGTTCAATTAAATATGACTAAAATTTATAGTAATGTCACATATAAAATGTATACCTTCTGAATTATGATCTACTACAAACCTTGTGTTTTGTCAAGCCAAAATAAGCTGGAATTCTTGATTTCTCATACATTTATGCTGTGTTCCCTTAAGCAAATTATAAGCCTTGATTATATGGACTTAGCTTTCTTTGTTTTGCCCTAAATGTTTACTTAACACAGTGCTTTGCATATAATTTAGATTTTAATAATTATGTATTGATTGTAAAATATAGAAATTAAACCCATTCTTTCCATTTGCCTGGAAAATTTATTCCTCTAGTTAGCTGTTTTTGTTGTAAATACTGAAAAAGCTAGTAAACTTATTTTCATGTATTATGTGCAATTAAGGAAGATTTTAGATAAAATGGAAACCTGTTTTTATATTTTAAATATGTTTTAAAAATTGTTACATTGTTAACAAATGAGAAAGTTAACCATTGAAAAATATACATTCACATTAAAATTTATTTTATATGGTACTAATGTTAGAATAAAGAACACATTTATTTTAAAATAAACCTCTTTGCATGCCATAATATACATAATAATGGAACATTAGTCTGTGTCCTGAATTTTAAAAATATCACTAAGAGTTATGCCATTTTTATCTTTATTATGTGATATGACTTCTGTGCAGTAGTTGCAATTTTGACATATTGAGGTCAATCAGCTTTTTCTCTTATTGGTGTCTTGAGTCTTTGATAACATATCTACTTGGGTTTTATATAGATTTCATGCTTCCATTCTCCCCAATCCCCTCATCTCCACCAGATAAATAATTATACAGGATATAATTCATTGATGTAGATTTCTACCATTTTTTTTAAATTCAGCTTTAAAATGGTTATATAACTTTTAGAGATTTAAATAGGTCTTTAGAGAGCTGAAATGGTTTATTTCAGATAATTTCTTTTCTTTAGGATCAGGCCCAGTATCATAACCCTTCTCGATTGTAATATTTAAAAGAGTATACAGTTAACGGGGGACTCTGAATGGCAATTCAGTCCAAAGGGCCCACAGTAACACTTGGACAAAGCATAGGTAGACGTACAGCTCTTCCATGCCATAATGCTCTTTTGTGAGCATTATTACCTTTGCTTGCCTAGTATACACTTAGTGAAAGCCTGCATTTCCTATATCAATTAAATTATGACAAATTTGGGAAACATTTGTACAAACTAAAAGGATATGTAAGTTAAAGTCTAACATATGAATAATAGAAATAATTTGATATATATACTGCCACCCAGTGTAAGAAACCAGCTTTCTAATAGCTGTGAATATAACAGTTACAAATATATCTTCAGCTTTCTATTTAAAATGTTTTAACAGATCAGCCATATTAATATATTTTCAAGATTAGCTCCATAGCTCAGCCATTTAAAAATCCTCTTTGGATAATCATGAACTTTTGATATTGCTCCAATTAGAACCATAATCAGTGTGTTCATACTTTAAATAGAAAGAGAGATGGAGGAAGAGAACTCTTAATTGGATATTTGTTTTGTATGAAGTGCTTTATATATTATCTTTAACTCTCACTAAAATCTTTAGAGATTGGTGTTTTCTGCATTTTACAGATGAGCACACTGAAGCAGAGTGGTATCACAGTAAGTGGCTACACTGGAATTTACACCTGACATTAAGACCCACACTCTATGCAAATGTTATTCCTTTGGTATGAACTAATTTGAAGATAAAATTTCTTGTGAATGACATATACTTTAATCTTCCCATCTTTCACTTTTACTCATCAGTCCTGTCTTTTAGGGTTTCTGTTGAACTTTTTGTCTTTGTAAAAGTAATATTTGCTCCTTATACACTTAAACATACAGAAATGTATAAACTGAAGAAATAAATCTAAAATCTCACCAACTATAGGTACTCTTGATATTTGAGCTCTTATGATTCGTTTTTTTTATAATTGAAATCACAGTGTGTAAGTTTGAATGTTGAATTTCCACTGGACATTTTTTATATGATTGGGGAAATATATTACTTGATATGTATATCTCATAATTATCATAATATATCAAATAAAAGGGATTACCCCCTTTTGGACATTTAGCTGCTTTCACTTTTTTCCCTTAGTAAATGTCGTTGAGCAGAACGTTCTTGTACATACCCAACCAAGATGTTGCCTGACTTCTCCACTAACCACCCCCTCCCATATGCACACACACAAATTCCACCCTGCCCAACACTACAGATATATAATCAGATGTTGTATTCATGAGTTACTCAGATCTGTCTTTTTCCAAAATCTGCCCCTCTGTGTGTCCTTCCTTCCTATCTTCTCCATGAGTAAAGTTGCAGTATTTTTGAAGTATAGTTAGGTTCCTTTGTTTCAGTTTGCTTTCAGTTTTAGGTGTTTCCCCTCTTCTCATTCTTATTATTTTATCTTTTACATATGTGGAGTATTAACTTGCTTTCTGAAATCAACTGTTCAAATACAACTCCTCCTTTTGTGTACTCTATCTGCTGTCTTACAATCAATGATTTTTATTTTATTATTTATTTATTTTTTAAAAAATTTATTGGGGTAACATTGCTTAATATTGCTTAATATAATTATATAATTTTCAGGTGTACATTATCATTTGACATCTGTATATTCTGTTGTGTGTTTACCACCCAAAGTCCAGTGTCCTTCAGCTACCATATATTTGATCCCCTTTACTTACTTCACCCTCCTCCTATCCTCCTAAATTTGACCTCCTTTTCTCTATCTCCCTCCCTCCTCCTCCTTCACCCCCTACCCTCTGGTAACCACTAGTCTATAGTCTATGTCCATGTGTCTCTGCTCTGTTCTTTTGATGCTTTTATGTTTAAATTCCACGTATAAGTGATATCATGTGATTTTAAACATTTTCTGTCTGACTTATTTCGGTTAGTCTGATTATTTCAGGGTCCATCCATGTCGTTGCAAATGTATTTCATCTCTTCTTATGGCTGAGTAATATTCCATTATATGTGTGTGCTACAGCTTCTTTATTCAATCATCTATCGTAGGACACTTTGGTTGCTTCCATGTCCTGGCCACAGTGAATAATGCTGCTATGAACATTGGTGTGCAAATATCTTTACAGATATGAGTTTTCAAGTCTTTGGGGTAAATGCCCAATAGGTATTGCTGAATCATATGGTAGATCAATTCTTAGTTTTTTTTTAGAAACCTCCATACGTTTTCCGTAGTGGCTATACCAATTTGCAGTCCCACCAGCAGTGTATGAGTGTTCCTTTTTCTCCACATCCCCTCTAATGTTTGTTATTACTTGTTCTGTTGATTATAGCTATTCTAACAGGTGTGAGATGTTATCTCATTGTGGTTTTGATATGCATTTCCGTGCCCCTGAGATGAAGCCTACTTGATCATGGTGTATAATCTTTTTAATATGTTGCTGTATTCGGTTCATTAGTATCTTATTTAGGATTTTTGCATATGTGTTCCTGAGAGATAGTGGTCTGTAGTTTTTTTTGTGTGTGTTATCCTTACCAGGTTTTTGTATCAGAGTAATTTGGGCTCATAAAATGAGTTGGGAAGTATTGTCTCTTCTTTGAGTTTTTTGGAAGAGTTTGAGGAGAATAGGTATTAAATCTTCTTTGAATATTTGGTAGAATTCACTGGTGAAGCCATTGGTCCTGGACTTTTACTTTTGATTAGGTTTTTGATGATTGTTTCAATTTTCATACTGCTGATTGGTCTATTTAGATTTTCCAGTTCTTCTTGATTTAGTCTAGGAAGACTGTATTTTTATAAGTACTGGTCCATTTCTTCTAGTTATTAAATTTGGTTTTATATACTTTTTCATAGTATTATTGTATGATCCATTATATTTCTGCAACGTTGGTCATAATTTCCTCTCTTTCATCCCTGATTTTGTTTGTGTCCTTTCTCTTTTTTTTCTTTAGTGAGTCTACCCAGGGGTTTGTCAGTTTTATTAACCTTCTCAAAGAACCAGTTCTTTGTGGCATTTTATTTGCTATCTTTTTTTTTTCTCAATTTCATTTATTTTTGCTCTAATTTTGATTATTTCTTTCTGTCTGCTGACTTTAGGATTCATTTTTCTTCCTTTTCTAGTTTTTTAAGATGAAGCATTAGATTGTTTATTTGGGCTTGTTTTTGTTTTTGGAGATAGGCCTGTAATGATACGAACTTTTCTCTTATGACCGCTTTTGCCATGTCTCAAAGTTTTGATATGTTGTGCTAACTTTATCATTCATTTCTATGTATCTCTTAATCTCTCTTTTTATTCTTCTCTAACCCAGTTATTCTTCAGTAGCATGTTGTTTAATCTCCATGTATTTGTGATTCTTCCTGTGTTCTTTCTGCAGTTGATCTCTAGTTTCAAAGCGTTATCATCAGAGAACATGGCTGATATAATTTCAACCCTCTTACATTTGTTGAGATTATCTCTGTGTCCCAGGATGTGATCGATTCTTGAGAATGTTTCATGTGCACTAGAGAAGAATGTATAAGCATCTGTTTTGGGATGGAAGGCTTTGTATATGTCAATTATGTCCAATTGGTTTAATGTGTCTTTCAGGATGTTATTTCCTTATTGATTTTCTGTTTGGATGATCTGTCCATATCTGACAGTGGGGTATTTAGGTCCCCTAGTACGATAGTGTTTTGATCTTTTTTTCCCTTTTAGTTCTGTTAGTAATTGCTTTACATATTTCAGAGCTCTCTGATTGGGAGCATAGATATTAATAAGTGTTATGTCTTCTTGGTGTATGATTCCCTTTATCATTATGAAGTGTCTCTCAGTATCTTTCTTTACCTTTTTTAGTTTGAAGTTTATTTAGTCTGATATTAGTAATGCTACTCTTGCTTTTCTCTGAATGCCATTTGCTGGAAATACCATTTTCCACCCTTTCACTCTGAGTCTTAATTTGTCTTTAGAGCTGAGATGTGTCTCCTGGAGGCAGCAAATGGTTGGGTTGTGTTTTTTGGTCCATTCTGCAACTCTGTGCCTTTTTTATTGGTGAGTTCAGTCCATTTACATTTAGGGTGATTATTGAAATATGAGGCCTTCTTATAGCTAATTTATCTTTTGCTTTCTGGTAGCTTGGTGTTTCCATTGCTTCCTTGTCCTTGGGTTTCTGTTTTTATTTTGGTTGGCTTTTGTGTGTTTTGCCTCTGGTCCTTCTAGTTTTATGTTATATACAACGGTTCTGAACCTTTGGTGTGTGGTTACCATTATGAATATGAAAAGGATAGTTTTATATATACAGTTGTCCATTTTCTTCTGCGTATGCCTTATCTCTATTCCCCTTTGCAAATTTGGATCTTTGACTCCTCTCCTTTTCAGTTATTGTTATCTCAATTTGTCCTTATGTATGCTGAATGTTCATTACTATACTATTTTGCTATAGCAATTCTCTTATTATTTAAGCTTATAATGCCCTGTTCTCAGTAATGGTTGTACTCCTCTGCTTCTATTTGCTGGATAGTGACTTCACTCCTAATTATGGCTTTTTTTTTTTTTTTTTGGTCATTTTGTTTTAGATGAGCTGACACCTTTCAGTATTTCCTGTAGTGCAGGCCTTGAAGTGGAGAATTCCCTCAATTTTTGTATGTCTGGAAAGGTCTTAATTTCTTCTTCATATCTAAAGGAGAGCTTAGCTGGATATATTAGTCTAGGCTGGTAGTTCCTTTCACTTAATAGTTTAAATATTTAGTTTTATTCCTTTCTGGCTTGTAAAGTTTATGCTGAGAAGTCTGAGAATAATCTAATGGGATTTCCTTTATTAGTACCATTTTCTTTTCCCTGGCTGCCCCGAGAATTCTTTGTTGTTGATTTTTGATAACTTTAATACAATGTGTCTTGGTGAAGGCCTTTATATGTTGAGATAATTGGGTGCTCTGTTGATTTCTTGAATTCCAAGCTCCAGCTCATTCCTTAGATTTAGGAAATGCTCATCTACTATTTTTCTGACAGTGCTTTATAGTCCCTGTTTCTTTTCCTCGCCTTTGATAATGCTCATTATTCTTATATTTCCTCTCCTGATGGTATCACCTAGTTCTTGTATTTCTCTTTCATTATTTTCCATTCTTCAGTTTCTCTCTTCTTCCTTTGGATTTATTTCTAGATTTCTGTTTTTGATATCACTGATCCTTTCCTCCATTTGGTCGACTCTATTTCCTAAGCTTGTATTTCATTTTTCAACTCTTGCAGTGTGTGTGTGTGTGTGTGTGTGTGTGTGTGTGTGTGTATGTGTCTGGGCTCCCTGCTTCTGCCCATGTCCCTCTGTCATATATTCTTAGTAGAGTTACCCTTTAAAAATGAAAATCCCATTCTAATCAAAACCTATTTTTATCATTGTCAAATTCCCAGTACCTATTAGATTATAGAAACACTAAATCTTCACTTAATGTTGTTGATAAATTCTTGGAAATGTGGTGAAAGGATGTGTAATGAAACCAATTTTACCATAGGCTGATATAAACAAGAATTAAGTTCCTGGGGTGTATTCAGAGCAGGGGCCTGAAGAAATGGCTTCTCTGTTTACAGCACGTACCCAACAGAATCTGGGGTCATTGTGATAAGGGGCACAAAACTTGTGGCCTTCCTTTGAACAAACACCCTACATGTTTCCCTCTGCACCTCTACATAGCTTCTGTGCAGGACTAATGGGACAGAACTCAATATTGGAAGAAAAGCTACAGTTTTTAGTTAGGGTTATTGCCACCTAGAGCCTATCCAGTACGTGCATGGGTGTGCCATGGGTGGTCTTAGATATAAAGGCTTTGAACCTCTCTTTTCAAAAAAAAAAAAAAAAAAAAGTTAAGTTCCTCTGGATCTCATCGATGTTCTAATGAATGGTGTTATTTGAGGACCTGCTGTATAAATTAATTGAATTAATGAATAAAATGGTCAAGTCTTTGTATAATCGATCCTCTCTTTGTCCTTCCACATTTATCTTCTCTCCTGGCCCTCTTGTTCCATTCTAGGTATTGATCTTTTTTTTTAGTTCTATTTTGTACCATGCTCCCTCCTGCCTCAGAACCTTTATATGTTTATTTTCACTGCTTGGAATACTCTTTCCCTACAGCCTTCTTTTTCTTTTGTAGTTAATTTCTATTACTTATCCTTTAGATATCAGCTCAAAAGCCCTTGTTTCACAAAAGCTCTGTGTTAAAACCCCTTATTGTATGCTCTCTCAGTCATGATATTTGATCTTCTGACTTACCAACTAAACTGAAAATTGCACAAAAGTAGGGATCTTGAGTATACTGCTTGCCAATAGATGTATCTGAATTGTGAATCCTCAATAAGTACTTATTGAATGCTCCCTTCTAGCTCTAATATTCTGCCTTGAGGAAGTGGCAGATCATTCCTATATGATTAGGAACGTTAGGCTATCAGGAAACCTCGTGGTGGTAAACTAAACATGATTGTAGTTAAGTATAATACAGCTCAGCATCATTGACCTGATGTGGGCTAAATATGAACTTTGTTTTTCTCAGTTGACATTCTGTGAAGAGATATGAATCCAGATAAAGTCTGGCTCAAGAAATTCTGATGTAGAGTCAGTGGCAAAGCATGTGTATATTGATTGATTTTCTTGTTGATATGAGGGACATGTAAATCACCTAGTACTGTTTGCTACTTTAATATCAGCAAAAGGTAAAAGTTTGGCTAATGATTCTTGTTTTTAGTAATTAATTTTATCAATAGTTTTGTTTTTGGGTAAAGTTAGCAATTTTTCATTTTTTTGTTTTAAGGAATAAATAATATATATGAAAGTACTTCAAAGTATGTGTTTAATCTATTGTTACTATTATCATTATTGTAATATTGGACAAATAAGTTACTCATTATGTTTACTCATGTAAAAAGTGGGGATAAAAATAGTATTAACCCTATGGGATATCACAGCAATTAGATAGCATAGTAATGCATGTGTGCAAAAGCCTGGTACATAGTAAACTGTTATAAAATGTTCACTATTATTTTAACTATTATTTTTTATCATTTACAACCTTTCTTAAGTTTAAGAACTTCCATTTTTAAGTGATTGTAGATGATCCAGGGTCCACTCTTGGCATTTTCATTTTGCACTTCAGTTATCTTAACTCCTAGAGAAAGGATAAATGGTATTTGTACAGCTAATTCAGGGTTGCAAATACTAGTATTTTTAAGAGTCTCACATAGAAAACAAAAGTGTTGGCTTGCTATATAGAATTGCATAATCCCTTTCTCCAGAAACCTTTTTAGGACAAAATGTGTGTACCAGAATTTATTTCTAGAATGATCTGGGTCAGTTTCTAAAGCTGAGGATCACTGGATGGTTCTGAAAAAAGTGCTAATGTCCGTTAATCATTCTCAGGATGATGAATGACAGCAGCTACTGTTGCTGCTGCTTCTTAAGGGGTCTCTTCATTCCCTCACCTTCCTTGTAGGTTCATTAGTAGAATAGAAATATTCCCTTTTCTGATGTAGTCTGTGGTGAAGTGAACAAAATATGATATGTACTGCCTTGCATAATGTCTGGAAAATAGTGGATATTCACTAAATATTTATAAAATAGAAAGGCACTAAGAACCAGAGCTTGATTACATATGGGAAAATGATATTCTGATGTGTGCCCCAAACACTGTAGGCTTTGTGTAAGAGAGCTGTGGACGAGAGAGATCAAAACAACAGCAAAACCACACTGAAAAGCATGCATTAAAGTAGGGCCTTTCACTGTGGTTTTGGGTATCTTAGTGCTTCTATTACATTTTTAATGTTTTGTATATTTGCAAAAATGACTTTGGGATACAGTACTGACACTAAAATAAATGTCAATATATATTTTTCTTTCAGATTTACCAAAAATTTATCTCCTGACAAGATAAATCTAAGTACCCTTAAAGGAGAAGGTGAACTGAAGAATTTGGAGTTGGATGAAGAGGTGCTCCAGAATATGTTGGATTTGCCAACATGGCTTGCTATCAACAAAGTTTTTTGTAATAAAGCATCTATTAGGGTGAGATTTTGATATCTATGGAAAGCATTTTCTGTTTTTATTTTTTGATATTATTCCTATATCTTATAATAAATACTTGTTTTAGATAATTCTATAAAAAAGCATGTTAACATAATTTAAAAAGACGAATACCTTTGTCTAAATAATTGCATGAAGGTGTAGCTTATAAATTTAAAATCATATTAATATGTTATTAATTTATAGATTTTCATTTTTGTTTAAAATTTAATATTAACATTTAAATAAGATTGTTGATAGTTTATTAATAAAATAATTGGTTAAATTTTTTATATATTCAAATATTTTTTCAAAGTACTTGTTATCACATGGGACAATTTAAATTTCTAATAAGTAAACACTTAAATGAAGACATAAGGACTGATGAGTTATCTTATTCTGTACATTATATATTTTTTGAAGTTTTATTTTTTTTTATTTCTTATTTTGAGAATTTTAAAATTCTCTTTTATTATTATCATTCCTACTTAATAAAACTTACTTCTAGTTAGTTACCTTTGATGCTTATCGTGTCATATCACTTCTTGCTCTTAAAGACTAGGCTTAGTTTGAAAGTCTGCTCAGTAGAACTACTGAATGCTAATTTAGTTCATAAAATTGAAATGGAAAGGTTTCTGTATCTTTTGATAGTCACCTTCAATTTTTTGTTCTGTCCTCCATAAACCCAAACCAAATGTCTACAAAGACATCTTTCTAGTGTAGGTTACATTTGAATATTACTTACTTGATATTATCTACATTTTACATTAATGGTCTCACTTTTGTATTTGTCTTGAATATCTACAAAATGTTTGGTCTGAATTCTAGAATTTAAAAAATTGTTAAATGAACAAAACACTGACTGTACCTTGCTGGGAAGCTTAAATCATGAAATAAAAATGTGGATTTTAAAAAATAGCTTGAATAAGATTTTTTTTTTTTTTACAGTCACATTGGTATATATATTACATTGTATGATCATTGCCCTTTAATAGTTTTTTTTAAGTTACAATTGACATTGAAATTAATTTATGTTAGTTTAAAATGTACAGCATAGTGGTTAAACATTTTAAAATGCGTTTTAAGGACTGGAAAGAGAAGATATTTAAGAAAAACTGAAATTCTTATTTAAAAATATGACTAAGAAAGTATGACTGGTAGTCGTTTATTTATATAAAATAGGTACATCTAATTTTAAGAGTTTGAAGGAATTGCTTAGGTTATTATTTTGCAATTTAAGAAGAAAGTCATCTGATATAATTTGGTGTCTGTCATACCAAATTATATTTAAGAGAGCGCCTGTGTTGGTTACTGTTTTACATTTTTTTAAACAATTTGTTTTAAAGAAAAAAAATTTTTTTTTTATAGATCCCATGGACAAAACTGAAAACACATCCCATCTGTTTGGTGAGTTTTGAGTTGCCTCAGAAATAAGCATTTATATATGCATATAATCTAACTATGTTAATATTAATACATTCTGGGATTAGAAATTGCTCTTCTGTAAAATCTGATCATCTCAGCAGTAGTTGGCTACTATATATGCATATAATCTAACTGTGTTAATATTAATACATTCTGGGATTAGAAATTGCTCTTCTGTAAAATCTAATGATCTCAGCAGTAGTTGGCTACTCCTGTAATACAACTTTCCATCAGATAGTAAGTGCCTGGAGAAAAGTCTGAGCACATTGTTTTCTGTTTTTGATACTTGCCTTTTTAGACCTTTGCTGCTAAAGAAATGAAAGAGAAAATGGTCTTAAAGAATATGTTCATAATATACATAAAATTATCTACTCATTTATATTTTTAATGTATCTTTATTAGTCCCTAGATAAAGTAATAATGGAAATGAGTACATGTGAAGAACCACGAAACCCTAATGGCCCATCACCAATTGCAACTGCTTCAGGACAAAGGTAAGCTGTTTCTATTTATCTTTGTGACTGGCAAAAGAAATTCTTTTTATAGTCATCTCTGTTATCTGCAGTAATAGGACATAAAATAAAATCCCCTAACCTCAAACAGTTTTTTTCAGCCATATCTCCCATCAAATATTTTACAGTTTTAGTATATATGTTACAAAAGTAGTAGAATTGATTTTTAGCTTCTTTTATTCATTTTGCTTTTTTTGATTTTTTAAATCATTAAATAATAATGATCAAACAAAGGCACAAGTAACAGAAAATGGAAGCAGAAGAATTTAGGTATTCTCTAAATCAGATGTATGTTATTTATTCTACACATCAGTGGGGCTTTTATGACTCTAAAGATTTAAGTTGATGCCTAGTAAAATTATAGGTATTTGGATTACTCTTAACATTCATTAAATAAAGAATGCTTGCAGATTGTATTTTGATAGATAAAAGTCAAATGCTAATAAAGTAGAAGCATGGGGGCCATTTCACAAAGCCTTCTTGAAAAGTTAGACTAGTTCTTAAAAATATATCTTTAAAAATCCTGTTTTTGCATTCAGTGAGTTTAGATCTTGTACTATCATTTCCTCAAGGCATGATTTCTGCACTACTTTGCATTGTGCAGCTCTTCATTAAAATGTTCACATAAATTTTAATGTGCCTCCTCAAGTTGTACAGCATGGCAGCCCTGAACATTTATAATATTCTGAGTGCTGAGTAAAACCAATGATAAAACTCTTCTTGGAGTTACACATGTGTGCACGCACACACACACACACACACACACACACACACACACACACACACTCTCTCTCTCTCTCTCTCTCTTTCTCTCTTACACCCTCCTCTTTCACCAAGGTTGAACCACCTTTACATTAGTGCATTCTATCAGATGTGTAATTTATATTAGGGCTATAGTGACTAAGAAGAGAATTTCTTTGTAGTTTATGCATCATTCAGCAATTTGAGATTTTAAAGTTTAGATTGTGTTTTCAGGTTTGATAGAGTAGTTGGAGATGATTATAAGATTATTGAAAGAAAAAGATCAGGAAAATTACTTTTAATGACTTACTTTAGATGCGGCAGAAATTAGATTTTTGTCAATGTGTACTAAGTTTAGTGGATAATGTTCTTTCTAATTCATGTTTTTATAGTTCAATAAGCTTTATAATTTTGGCTTTGTAATGATATGATGATAAACCTTATATTTGGATGACTGGCAGTATGGTTCATCTATTTCCACATTTTTCAGACCTCAGTTGTAGTCTATGGAGTCTTTTAGGCTTCTTTTGAAATTATGATTCATTAGGTCTATAATGGTTATTAAGAATATGAGTATGTATTTTTAACATTTCTTTAGTCATACAACTAAGGGAAACTGATCTATTTGATTTTGTTTCTAGCTAAGAAATTAAAAGAGAGGGAAATTAATATTTAATAAGCTTAGAGGAAAATTGTAAATTGAAATTTCATCTTTTTAATTTATAATGGCTGATTTCTAATATGTAGACATCACCCTTCTGTTGGTAAATCCTACAATACAATTGTAACACTTTCTAATGTGCATAGATCAGAACAGATGGGGTTGGGCATTCTAAAAAGTATTCCCGCATAATTATTATAGAAATTTTCTTTCCAAATCCAGGAATATTTCTACCTAAGTGACCGATATTTGTCCTTAGGATCAAAGCAACTCCTCCCTGGGATGCTTCATTTCTCAATTTTCTAAACCCAAGGTAGATAGCCACCTCCTTTTGTAATAAAACTACCTCAGGGAAGCCAAGGACTATATAAATTACTACACATATACTGTTTTAATTAAGGACCTTAGCAACCTTTTGAAATAGGTATTATTTTCATTTTACAAATGAGGAAACTGAGGCACATAGACTCTCAATAGTATTAATGATACTATAAATAATAGTTATATTTTATGAAATATCATGAGTCAAGAGATGGACTATTTGGTTCATATGGACTATTTGGTTTATATGCAATTCACATATAACCTGCAAAGAATTATCTAATTTAAAAGGTATATCAGCTGAGGCCTAGAAAAGTTAAGTAATTTACTTATTTATTAAGGTAGTCAATCAACAGCAGATATAGAGGAGGCAGGCACATGTCCATAAAGATATTAGGTTCACTTTTATGCATGTGGGCTTTAAATGTGTGTGTGTGACAGCAAGCCTGGTGGAGCTATCTGGTGGACATTTGAATTTTACAGTCTAAAAGTTCCAGTAAGAGATCTGGATAGAGACGTCGTAAATGCTCAATAAATATTAGCTGAATTGAATTAGAGAATGTGAAGTTTTTCTGACCTCATTCCTAAATTATGAGATTATGTTCCAGTTAGACTCTTTAGTCTTCTTTGTATCAAGAATTTAGTTCTCTTATTTATATTAGAGATGCCAGTTGTCTGGACTAATGCTTTTTGAGAGGCAACTTGGGATACTGTTTTAATGACTTAGAGAATAACCTTCAATTTTAAAAATCTTTTATTATTTTGAGAAGAGCATTTTCCTAACTTATATGTAACCAGGCTAGGTTATTATTTTAAGGAAAATTTTATTGTTTAAGCCAAAATGAACATTATGGTAGTTTGTGTACTTGCATGAGAATATTAATAGATAACTTTTATTGTTTTAATGATTTTTTTTTTGGCTTTCGTGTATTAAATTTTGTTTTGCTTTATTTTTCTAGTGAATACAGCTTTGCTGAAAAAGTAGTTGAGGGAATTACTGTTTCTGTCAATTCCATTGTCATCCGCATTGGCGCAAAAGCCTTCAATGCATCCTTTGAACTTTCCCAGCTACGGATCTATAGCGTGAATGCAAACTGGGAACCTGGAGATTTAAGATTTACTCGTATTCAGGATCCACAGAGAGGAGAGGTAAAGATTTTCTTCTTTCTTTGTTTAAAAAATAGTCACTGATAAATAAAAGGATATTTAAAGCAATTACTTCTTATGGTTACCTAGATTCACATACTGCTAGATTTACTCTTCCTTTTCTGTTTTACTCTTAATCATTATTAAATATGCATATTTTAATGTTCGTTCAACTTATAGAGTTAATAAGTCCTATTTTAACTTCACAGGTACTCAGAAGTGAATTTTAAATTTACAAAACTAAAATATGTTATTTAAATTTTTGGTTACATGATTCAAATGCTCTTTGTACTTTATATTTAAATAAGTTATGTACAATAAAAGTATTAACAGCTTTATAGATGAAGAATATAATTGTGAAGATGTGGTACTGAATTTGTTGCAAGTATACAGTTTCAAAAAATAAAATCACAGTGACTGTATCTAGAATGTCATCTGAAAATTAGTGAAGAGATAGATTTCTAATTTCTTTTTTACAAATCTACATATTTCATATTCGATTTTGAATGAGTACGTGAAGCTAATCTCTGTGTTTTCTTTAGGTTTTGACATTTAAAGAAATAAATTGGCAGATGATTCGAATAGAGGCTGATGCTACCCAAAGTTCACATCTTGAAATTATGTGCGCTCCTGTTCGATTAATAACCAACCAATCAAAAATCAGAGTCACACTTAAAAGAAGAGTAAGTCAACAGGGTCACCTTTATGATTCATGTGATAACTATTAGAATTGTTAGGAAATTTTAAATAATTTTTAGGCAAAACATTGGCATATTCAAACAGTGCAAAATAAAAAGAAATACAGTAAGCAATATTTGAAGAAACCTAGTGTAATGATAACATTTTTCAGTCTTCTAGATTTAATACTTAGATTTTTATTTTTCATAGATTGAATAGATTTCTCAGTTGCCAGATATTTATCGAACATTAACTATTCTTTAATTTTATTTCTTCTATTTGAATCTTGTTTAGGAGTAGGTAAACAGCAAGGCCTTCATTACCAGTAACCAAAACTGCTAGCTTTAGAAAGTTATTAATAAGATATGACTGGTAATTTATATATAGATAGGGAAGATAGTTATTTAAGGATGTCAGAAGTTGGGTATCCATTATAGATTGTGATGAAATTTTTAAAAATTTTAATGCAAGTACATTATAAGTTTTATTTCTTGGCTTAATTTAATGAATCTTTTTTTTTTCTTTTTTTTTGACAGTTAAAGGACTGCAATGTCATTGCAACAAAGTTAGTTCTAATATTGGATGACCTGTTATGGGTATTAACAGATTCTCAGTTGAAGGCTATGGTACAATATGCAAAATCTCTTAGTGAAGCAATAGAAAAATCAACAGAGCAAAGGAAGAGTTTGGCTCCTGAACCTGCACAGGTATGCTATTAACAGGGAAAAAGACCTTAACTTTACATGCAAATGGTTTAAAAATCAGAATGGTTAGTTGTTTTCTTTATGTGAAATAGATTGTAATACTTTAGATCCTAGAGTATTCTTATATATTGTACCATATAATTTTATATACATTGTATCTATATGAAAACATTAAATGTATATCTATTTTGTGCTTTTTTTGTTTGGAGGTCTGTACTAGGCACTAGAGTTAATGATGGCATAAAAATATTTGACGTTATAAAGACCTCTTCAAAGGGTTAAAAATATATAATTTTAAAATTACTTAAAGTAAGGACAAAAGGAAAAAATTTAGGTAATTATAGTCAAGGGAGAATTAATCATGCAGAAAACTAAAACCCTGGTGAACTGCTGAAGTAGAACACATAGCTGTTAGAGTCATCTGATGGCTGATGCAAGAATAGGGGGAGCACAATGAGCTATTTAATGATCGCTTTCTTAAAATCAGACGCCTTACTAGTTTTGTCTCAGGAGAAAAGCGTTTTTTAAAAATATTTCCTACTATTAAACTTTGAGAATTTAACATGAAGATGTTTGTAGAAGAGATATTGAAAATCCCAATGTCTAGTGCAGGAGTCCCCAACTCCCAGGCTGAGGACAGGTTCAGGGCGGCTGCACAACAGGAAGTGAGTGTGGCAGTCGAGGAAGCGAAGCTTCATCTGTATTTGCAGCTGCTCCCCAGTGCTGGCCTCACCATCTCAGCTCCACCTCAGGTTATCAGGCATTAGATTCTCATTGGAGCACTGGTCTTTGGTGCCAAAAAGGTTAGGGACCACTGGTGTAGTGTGTTTTGATAATATTAATAAAAGTACAATTGAAATTTTATATTAAATATCAACTGAGTGTAAATGAATCAGGAGGCTTTGCTAGAATTAAGTGACAAAAGTTTTATTCAGGGGTCTTAAATAAATTGCAATTTGAGAAACACTACCAGGCAATACCCACAGTGTTCAGAAGCAAAGAGAAAAGGTGAGAGTTTTTATAGTAAAAAGCACATACCTGAGAAGAACCAATGCTTCATTCTTAGTCTCTGGCTTGGTCCAAGACAGTAATCTCCCATATGCCAGGTGGTCTAGATAATAGAACATGCTTTCTGAAGTATGTCAGTTAGATAATAGGTATATATTTTTTTCTCAGTTCTTCAGATTGTTATCTATAGAATTTATGTACACCCAGGCATTGACCACAATTGAAAAGTTTAAAAGGTTAAGTCATCAGGCTGGCTAAAGTAAAATAAAATTTCCTCATGTTTCAGCTCACTCTGATTTAATTAGTTTTGTTAACTTGATTATAGTGACTCAATTTAGTTTGTTTCTTCACTCTTTTCCTCATTACTCCTACTAAAAACTTAAGGGATATTGTGAAATACTTTTGTGAAGTTTGCAGAAAGTTTGGAAACACAAAAATATATTTCAGGTGTATAGCTTGTTGGTGATCTGGCTTGGTACATGGGAGTGGCATACATTTAGGCTTTCCTATGACTATCAAATTGGCAGTATTTACTGCCTGTCTCCTTTGTCATAAAGTGCAAGGCTAGACTGCTGATATAAAAATGAATATTGTCTGACCTTGTCCTCAAGGATATCAGGAGTGTAATGGGGACTCAAATATAAAACAAATCATTGCAGTTCAACATAAATGCTAGAGTGCATTAAGAAGAGGGGCCAGGTACTAAAGAAACACAGAGAAGTTTTAATCAACTGTTTGCAGAGTTTGGAAAGGTTTCCCAAAGAGTATAATAAAATTAAGTCTTAAAATGAGTAGAAATTTATAGATGAGGGAAAAAGTATGTCAGGTGAAGAAATAGAATTTGCAAAAGTGTGGCAGTGTTGAAGAGCATGGTATTTCCTGATAAGGTAAGGACTTTGATGTTACTAGAACAGTGTTTTTGAGAATGAGGTACGCATGTCTCGGGGATATATGACAACTTTCCAGGTTTTAAGGACACCGAGTACCACATCTTCCATTTTGATGTGTACTCTTAATGTTAGTGTACCTGAGAATGTTCTTGTGTTAAGATGTCAGATTGGTTCTCTCTTTCCACAATTACTCTTATCCTGCTTTACAAATGAAAGTCATTCTTATTTGTCCTCATTGTTACTGTGATGGATTTGTCCAGGAAGAAAAAAGAAATCCAAAACCTTGGCAAACAAGACAGGCAATTTGAAGTAGATGGGGGAAAACATAAGAAAAAGTTTTTTTTTTTAAATGGAAATTAGTTTAGCAATCAGTAAAAAAGTTTTACTTGAGCCCCAAGTATTAACAGGTTCACAACTATATTTCATGTTTTATTACTGTGGGCCCCAATTATTTTCATTGAGGTTTTCATTACCGTGTATACTTTAAAATTTTTTTATAGTATGATCATAGTTCTTAAAAGATGTAAATGTGTATAAATACAGGACATATTTAATTTTCCATAAATAACTGTTATTAATGAATTATTCTTAATTAGAAAGTTTTTAATATTTTATAATGAAAAATTTGGTCTTGATTTTGTTTATTATTACCAAAGTTTCATGTACACTGCTAAGGCTAATAGATCATCAAACTATGTATGCAGAATAATTTTAGGCTATTAAAAAGTTCACATATTTCTTTACACTTCACCAGTATTCCATTATTTTTTTCTTTGGGGAGAAAAGGAATTCTAACTTAAAATCTTTTATAAATCTCTTCTGCTATCTAACTTTTTTAGATATACAAGTTCAAAGGACATACCACACCTTATAAGAAGCACTCCAGCACTAAATATACCACAAGTGCTTTTACAAAGAAGTGATTTATTTCTACAGCTATATAATAGTGTATATAGCTGATGTATATAGGGCTCACATTTTTTTCTTTTTTAATCTATAGAACTAATAATAAATAAGATGCCTTTAGTAGTTAATATATTTTCTAAGATAAGAAGGGTTATAAATACATAAGTATAACTATTTAAATATTTACCAAAACATATTAGGTTTATATTTAAATTGTATATAGTTCTCTAGTTTTTGGATTTGTTTTATTCCTATATAATGCAGGGAACTGAGTTATTGATTCAAAAGAAAGTGTATTAGCTTATTTTTCATAACTTTATTCTTAAAAATATTTAAGTTTTCTTGTGTGAGGAATTTCAAGTATTTAACGTGTAGTGATAAGGCAGTTTTGAATCTTTTAGAGCTCTACAGTAGCCCCGTCTGCACAGCAAGTGAAGACACCACAGACTTCAAATGCTCCTGATCTAAATGATGCAATTGTGAAACTATTTAATGACTTTGATGTTAAAGAAACCTCTCATCATTTAGTGATTTCTCATCTAGATCTACACATATGTGATGATATTCATGCTAAAGAAAAAGGTAATAAAAGCTGTTTATTTTAAACTATTTTTTTCTAGAATTTACTATAAGACTGGATTATCATATATAATATGTAATATATACTATAACTGGTTATAATTTTATTACTCTAATGAGATATATACATGAAAGGTGTAATGTTAAGCCCTACATACATACTGGCATGAAATTTTATTTTGTTTTAATGGTACTTCAGCACAATTGTTAGCTATCAATGCTAACAGTAAAATTAAGTTTAAAAAAATCAAAGACTGGATAGATGACATCCTTGGAGAATGATGAATATCAGACTGGTCTTTGAATTAGCTTTTTAATAATTTTGAAATTATCCATAAAGTATTATCTAAACCAAATTTATAATTGCACATGTGTTTTTAGCATGGTGGTTTATCTACATTTTTCTGATTTCGTGTTCATGTAATCTCAACTATGTGGCTGTTTAACATTTCTTGTGTCGCCTTCCAAATCCTCCTAAAATTTGGATAGGAAGCCAAATTTCAGGAAGTTTTTTCTTTCTTCTTAGCTTTTGTTTCTCTTACTTTCCCTTACTTAGTAGACAAAGATATCAGGGTAGGCAGGATGCTATTATTGGTCACTTTGAAAGTCCTTCTCTAAACTCCAAATCTTCTTCACCTTTCCTGCTTCACCCTTTGATCTTGTAGCCTTGTATGATGAAGGCAGGATAATTTTTACTGCTAAGTGTCCAGGATCAGTGACAAAACTTATTAGATTGAATTGCATTTCCTAAAATCCTTAATATATTATCCATGATAACAGAGAGAGAGTTATTACTGCTTGAACTGCAGGTATGGTGTATTAAGTGTTTCTGGTATTTGCTTAATACTTTTTTCTCTTAAATCCATCCTTTTCTTTTCCCAGAGTCAAATAGACGTATTACTGGAGGGGCTATGCAGCTGTCTTTTACACAGCTAACTATAGATTATTATCCTTATCACAAAGCAGGTACGTATAGCAATTTCTTAAAAAGACATAAATCTTGCTTTCAAACTATATAGCCAATTTATTTTATTTTGTATTGTTTTATTATTTTGTTTTAATTTTTTAAGGAGAAAAGGGATCAAGACATTTGTTATTTTTCCCTTGTAGTATCTTACCAAGAAAATATAATTGCCATAGAAAATATTCATGCATTTTTATATTTAGGTTTATGTAGCTTATAAGAAAATATAATTGTTAGAAATTGAAAATATTCTGAATAACCAGTTTAAAACTTATCAGAAAACAGAGGATATATGTTTGTGTTATTTTGTTCATTGTTACAGAAACAGTTATCAATCAGTGTTTGGATTTTTAAGTGATATATTTAGATATTTTTAAAAATCAAGAAAATATAAAGCAAAAGGATAACAGTGATTTTAGCTAAGTTGTAGGAATACAAGAACTTCTTTTAAAAATCTATATTCTAAATTACATCAATGAATAAGATTTAATAGAATCCTTAATCATCAAATATTAATATATTTTTTCCCCTCAAATAATAAAAACAATATGTGTGCAAATGGCCAAATTAAGTAATTTGACCTTACACCCATCTCTGCATTTAGCTGGTTTGTGACTCTTTCTTTTTTAATTCACACAAATAACTATAAGGAGTTTTTCAGGACTTTAAAAAGTAAAAAAAGTTTTCTGTTCATAAATTTTCATTTTTCAGTGTTTATCATTTCTGTATTACTACCTGACAGGATTTCAAGGTTGTACTATTTCAGTTTTCATTTGAAGGGCCTTATCTTATATTCTGTTCCTCTTGATTCATAAGGTACTTATATATATGTATATGTATATGTATGTGTATGTATATATATACATATACATAAAATAACTTATATACATATATACACACACACTTAAAGTTATTTTACTATAGAAATCATTTATATTGGGATGTAAAATTTCTAGTCATAAAGTAAATTTTATTTTCTTAACGCTTTAATGAGTATATTACTTTCTTAAGTCTCTGCAGAGAAACCTAATAATCCTGATTTTTAATTTTTTTCTCCAAAAAACATATATAGATATATCTTTATGAATAATACCCATCTTGAGAATTTTTATTGCTTTCTTCAGGTTTTTAATAATCCTCATCTTTTTTTTATGGGTTTTTGTTAGTCACTTTACAACAAATCTTTAATGAAAATACTTTCTTTGATGATATTTTCTGGGATTGTGTCTAATTGAGATATGCCAGGTGGTTGAGCATTCAGTGAAGGTTTTGACTAGCAGTGCTGCTTCTAATTGAAGCTTTAAATGATATTCTGCCAAGGGTAGGTTCTAGACAGAAACCTTCCCAGATTATTTGTTTTTGACACTCTTTCCTCTGTTTTAAATGTTTGCTCATATTTTCTAGGAAGATTAAAATCAGTAGTAAGTAAAGGCTATATGTTTATTGGAAGGCTAAAGAATCCTTTGAGAATATAAATCTCATTAGAAGCATTGCTATAAGAGAATAAATGAAATTGTGAAGTTTTCAGTGAAATTTCTTGTTATTCATTTTATAGGAGATAGTTGTAATCATTGGATGTATTTTAGTGATGCAACCAAGACAAAAAATGGATGGGCTAACGAGTTGTTACATGAATTTGAGTGCAACGTTGAAATGCTTAAACAGGCTGTAAAGGATCATAATGTAGGTTCACCTCCTAAATCCCCAACTCATGCCTCTCCCCAGCACACACAAACAGGTATTTTACCTATAACAACATTATGATATTCCCCTAATATTTTGTGTATGTGTGTGTGGGTGTGTATTGTGTGAGTGATCGTAATCTATTTTCTAGAAATAACTGTTATGTTTAATTAATGTATAAAAATCCTGTACCTCATTCAGACCATGGACTTATGGAACAAAACACTTTATAAGTTAATATAACCAATAAGAGTCATACTCAAGTAGAATATTTCAGACTTTTAAATGGCTGTTAAATCTTTTTTTAAAATAAATCTAGCCAAAAGTTACTGTATGAGAGAATCTTAAAATATGATATAAGTGATTACTGTTTAAAGGATAATTATCACGAAAAAAGAATAGTTACCATTTTTATATCAGTTTATATATTTCCATATATATTACCTCATTTGAGAAGCTAGGGTTTATCTATATTTCTAGTAGCTGTCACAATAATAAGAATGACTTAGAATAAAATTCACAATAATTTGAAAGGAGTTTTTGTTTCCCACAGAGAAAGACTCAGCTTTGAAAGGGACTTCCAGAACATCTTCAGTATTATCTCAACAATCCAAGGCTAAGTTAATGTCTAGTTCTGTCGTGGTTAGACTTGCTGATTTCAATATCTACCAGGTATGTATGTTTTACATTTTACGTTAAATTTTCTGATAAATACCTTTAGTATCTCTTGCAAGCAACTCATAAACTAATGGCACTGTTTTATTTTAAAATATCTTTACCAGTTCTATGAAATGTCTAAATTAGACAGGATTGAAAATATCAGCGCATTACTTTTTGTTTATTTAATTAACCAGAATTAGGCAAACTGTGAGGTTACGGTCTCAATCTTGTAGATTGCCAAGTCTGCACAAGACTTCTGACACCAGTTAAAAGTTCAGAGAGTTTTTCTAAACTACCCACAGATTTGATAATTCCCTAGAAAAATTCATAGAACTCACTGAAATCAGTTATGTTCTGACTCACATTTATTACAGGGGAAAGAATACAAATTAGAACAGCCATAGGAAGAGAACACAGAGTGAAGTCTAGGAGGGTTCTAAATTTGCAACTTCCTTGTCCTCATAACACATTAGCCTCCTGGTGTGGACATGTAACTGTGTATAAAATATTATCCATATAGCTGAATTCAGTCTCTAGGTGGACTGATAGTAGGGAACCCAAAGCGCCCACCCTCTAAATACAGCTAAGGGTATCAAAGTGTGGCCGACAGTACTCCAAGATATCTTATGAACATACACTATCTAGTTGTGGTCCCAGGGGTCCACCATAAATGGGAGATTCCAAGGGTTTAGAATTACCTCCCAGGCTCAGAGACAAAGGCCAGACCTCTCTCTGGAGGCCAAATTCCTTATTACACAATTGTCTTAATAGAAGAAACTGAATTGCCTTTTTTTGCTTCATTGAACTAACCAAGTATTAGCAAAACTGTGAACATAATTTTATAGTTAAGAACTTTGTCTATTTTATACTAACGGTCTTTTTCAGGCTGTCATCTTGCAACATGGTCTAACTTCATAGTCCTTGAGACCAGTATAATATGTGACTTACTTTTTAAAAATGAAAGAAGGGATTTCAAAGGTGTATTAGCATTTATGAATTGTTCTCATTTATTTTGATAAGCCTTTGAGACTTAGTTTTCTCTGAACAGTTTTCATTTTACTCATTGGTTTTTAATTGGGGCTGATCTTGCACTGAAATGGACATTTGACATTGTCTGAGGACAATTTTGGTTGTCACAGTTGGAGGAGTTGTTGCTGACATCTAGTGGGTAGAGACCAGTGATGCTGCTAAACATTCTACAATGCACTGGACAGCCCCCATAATGAAGAATTACCTGGCCCAACAAATCAATAATGTGGATTTTGAGAAACCCAATTTATTTTCTTATTATGCATTTGCTTCTTTCTTTACATTCTTTGTATAATGCATCTTATTTGAAGCATGCACTTTAAAGTATGAGGTTTAAAAATGTCATATGGAAATGGGGGAGGAGAATCACCTAAAATCTCAAATGGTTGAGGGCAAAATACAATAAAGAAATTCCACATACACAAGCACACCAAAACAAAACAAAATAGCTAGAAAAAAATAAAATAGTACGTTTACTCCATTTTGAATAACTTTTTAACTATTAAAGAAAAAAAGGAATAAGCTGTCATATATTAAAGTAACTTGACACTTTGAGTTGAAAAAGATTTATTTCCATATATGCAGAGAAAAGCTTCTAATTAGATAATGTAAGGAACTGACTTAAATTTATAAACACTGTACAAATAATCAAAAGATTTAATTAGCAGTTAACTTAAGAGGAAGCATAAATAAACCTTTTAAGCATTTCACTTTATAATATACATGTTTGTTGAATGAATGAAAAAATTAAAGTTGCCTTGAGACTCATCCTTGGGTCTATTAAACAGGCATAAATAAGTAAGTGAAATTGATATAACTATTGGTTGAACTTAAGGGAAATTAGTGCATATGTTTTAAATGTAATTATCATCTGGGGGGAAAGTGAAAAAATGTAATGAGAACTTTAAAACTAATAGTCTTTTTGGAAAAATAATGTAAGATATCAATCTGTTTCACAGAAGCATTTATAGTTGTATTATTTCTTAATTTTTATTATAGTAAAACATACCCAACATAAAATTTAACATTTTAACCATTTTTAAGTGTACAGTTCATTGGCATTAAGTATATTCACATTTTTTGTGCAGTTATCACCACTATCTATAATTTTTTTTATCATCTGAAACTGAAACTCTGTATATAACTATATTACTTTTCATAATAATAAAGAAATTTTGGTAGAAAATTATTATAAATTCCATATAGAGGAGAATTTTAATCTTCATGTGAATCTATCCAGACTCTACCATTTACTTATTTTTATTAAAGAAATATTCTTTCTATTATTCTAAGGCTCAAAATAATAAGTTTGCAGGAGTTAATTTTGTAATGATAATCCAAACAGTTAATAGTTTTCTGAATGGTTAATTGGTGTTATTTAAAAATAATTTAATGTAAAGCTAAATATATAATATAAAGTTTTAATTAGAAATTAAGCATTAATAAATTATTGGAAGTAGTTTGAAGTGATGTCCATGCTGCATAAATTCTTTGGAAAGGGTGTTATTCAGTGTCACTTCAGTAAACTTAATTATTTTTTCAGGTCTCTACAGCAGAACAATGTCGTTCTTCCCCCAAAAGTAT
The DNA here is from genome assembly GCA_004027375.1 of Macroglossus sobrinus. Taxonomy (NCBI): domain Eukaryota; kingdom Metazoa; phylum Chordata; class Mammalia; order Chiroptera; family Pteropodidae; genus Macroglossus; species Macroglossus sobrinus. Next base: position 348,995 of record PVKZ01000069.1, read on the forward strand.
GATTTCTTGCAATAAAAAATCTCTGTATCTTCCACAAGAAATGTCAGCTATCTATATAGAATTCACAGAATATTACTATCCAGATGGAAAGGATTTTCCAAGTAAGAGTTTTCTATTTTGTTATTATTTGTCCATTTCTTAGAAAGTTGTTTTTTTCTTGCTGTTTTTAATTCTTACAAACGTGAAAAAAGAAACAAAGATCCATTGTTCTTTAGTTGTCATTGTATATAGCATATAACTCTTGTGTAGCATTTTTACATATCATTTGTTCATATGTTATTTTCCCTAACTTGCTTGTAGCATACTTGATGTTAGGAATCATGTATTATTCAGGCTTCATTTCATCTCTGAGTTTTGACTTTTTTTTGTACTTAGTAACTATTTAATGAAAGTTAGGTTATTTGTAGAATAAGGTCATTATTTTTCCTTTAGTAAAATTCCATTTATATTTCTGCTGTATATAGGAAAAAAAAAGTCTGTAGTTCATTGAAAAATGAATAATATAGTTATCCTTTTAGCAACACAGAATTTGGGGGCCTGGTCTTTAATGCCCATATTTATACCTTGGACAACTTTTGGCACTTGTGTTAGAAACATTGAATTATATAAATTGTTATTTGTAAGCTACTTTGGCTGCCTAAAGTTAAAATGATTATAATTTGTGTTCTTTGATTGTTAAAATTCTGTGCTAAGAGTTTTTCAAACTAAAATTTGCCTTTGTTTATGTGGTACTTTTTTCATTATCATAGTTGGAAATCATAGTTGAGAAAAAGTGTTTAAATGAAATAGGTTATCTTATTGGAAGAAAGACATTTTATGTCCTCTCTTTAAAAGTGGAACTACAAAATAGTTTGACCTACTTTGCTCATTTGTTTAAGATTGACTTAATATAGGTTTCTAGTTTCGAAGGGAATTTCTGACACTCATGCCTTTTTTGTTAAATAAAAAGCAGGTATTCTGGAAATTACTTTGGATAATCAGATGTCAAACTATTTTATTGCTTTAATTTTTGTTTGTGCCAAACATTTGGGATCCAGTCTTCACAAGTTTTACACTATTCAGCAGTCTTTTCTGTATTTATCATTCTGACTAAAACGATGAGAAACTTAAGATCTTTGCTTAGTACCTTATAAAGAGTAAAATGGCACAGCTGAAACTCAAGCACAGGGGTCTTCTAAATTGAAATTTAGAGTTTTGTTTTCTTCCCACTGTTTCCCCAACGTAGTCACAGCCATTTCTCTGTAATTAAATAGTCCTGTTGTTTCCAGCCCTCTTCCATACCCCTCAAAAGTGTTTTCCTTAAATAATACATCATCGAACTAGAAATTTTCTTCAGGGCGAAGTCTGGTTTCCAGGATTTCTGATTTATAATCTATGTTTATTTCTATCAATTTTGTTAACATGTACCAAAGGAATTATAATCTCATTCTATAATCTATACTTTTTTCCTGATAAAAATATAAAATTCCCTCCCAGCAATTTAAAACCTAGCCTCCTGTATGCCTAGAATTTTAATTGCTAGGTTATGTTTAACTGTTTTTAATTTAACTTTTTATTATGAAAAACTTTCAAACATAAGCAAAAGAGAGTAGTATATGGATTCCCCAAGTACAGAGATCCATTTTCAGCCCTCATGTCTCATCTCTCTGTTAAGCGATCCAACTTTAAAAACATATAACTTTTTAAATGTACTATGTTCATTATATTTTTTTAAAAAGAAAATACCAGAAATAAAAAATGGCTCATGCACCTTTAATTTAGAGACAGTTTCTGCTGAAACCTAAGTGTATTAGTTTGCTAGGGCTTCCATAACAAAGAACCTCAAACTGGGTGGTTTAAAAAACAGAAATGTGTTTCTTCATAGTTCTGGAAACTAGAAGCTTTAAATCAAAGTGTCAGAGGGTTGTTTCCCTAGAGACTTCTCTCCTTAGCTTGTAGATGGCCATCTTCTCATTGGTCTTTCTGATGCCAGAGAGTTCCATGGGATGGGGGTCCAAAGAGGAACCTGACCTGGAGCTTTAGAGACCAGGTTCTTATCTTATGCCAGTGAGAAAGAATTCATGGACAAGACAAACAGCAAACAGATAAGTGCAAGTTTTATTAAAGCAAAAGTACACAATTAAGAGGAAAGTGCAGGTGAACTCAGAGGGAGTTGCTCCAAGCTTTCTGGATTATGGGGGGGATGAGTCGTTGGAGACATGATACTTGTAATGCAAGAGATATTATAATTATATTATGATTAACTAAAGCTTTCCATTCTGCCTCCCAGTTTTGGCTAGTCTCTCATGTCACCTGGTGAGGAGGGCGTGGCCCAAGGTCATCTGTCTTGTCTCTGGGCCTTGGCCTGTTTCTCACAAGGATACATCTCATGTCATGTCTCAATGCTTGGAGTAGAACAGGGACTAAGGAAAAATTCCAGAGCCGCATCTCAATGGGAAGGGGGAACGTCCGTAAGCTAACTGTCCCGCCTCATTTCCTCTGTGTGTAGTATCTATTTTTTAATCTCTTCTTGTGACACCTATCATATTGGACTAGAGCCCATCCGTACAAATTCATTTTTACCATAATTGCCTCTTTAAAGGCCGTTTCCATATCCAGTCAAATTCTGAGGTATTGGAGGTTAGAACTTCAGCATATCAGTTTTGAGGGCACACAGTTCCGACCATAACAAGTATAGTGTTGTTAGTCCTGTTTTTAATGTATGTGTTTCTTTGACAGACTTGATTTACGTCCTGTTCTTTTCCCTTAATGATATAAACAAATTCCAGGTTTCTGCAAATTCATTGTAAATGTCTTTAGTAGCTCTATAATACTCTATTTCATAGGTAGACCCCTGTTAGAAACTGCATCGGGATCTTTCTGCTGCTTAGTGAGCCAGGTTTTTTCCATCAACTGCAGTCATGGTTCTTCTTTCCTTCTGTGCTCTCGCCTTGGGGACTGCATCTGTGGCTGCCACCATTGGTGGCTGAGATTCTCTTTCCTTTCCTTCTGGAGTGTGACATGATCTCAGCACCCCACTTTTTTGTGTATCCCCAAAGACAAGCACCTTTACACCTCAATTGAATGTCTCGGTTAGACTTTAATTACAAATTTTCTGCTTTCATGTCTTTGTCTTGTGTAATGGTCTATGAACTTTTTAAGGAAAAGGGCCATGCTCTGTTGTTTTTTTATTCTTCGTGTTTAACACAATACACAAAATATAGTTGGCATTCAATAAATATTTGTTGAAAGAAAGTGAATGACTGAATGAATGAACGAGTGAATGAAAGCAAACAAGAAATCCTTCTCAGGACTTTGTTACAATGCTGTCTCTACTGGTATCCCGCACTTTGGGTTCATTTTTCTCAAATTAATGCAGTTGAAAAGTTATAGATTTGCATACTGTTTACTTTGTTACAAGTAAATAGATTTAGATTTTTGGAATAAAATATCTTCATCAAGATACTGTGAAAAAGGTTTTGGCTTTTATGATGCAGAATTTAGAAAGTGATGTGTACTCTGATTACAAATATTAGTTTAACACATATTAGCACTAAAACATTTATTCAACCCCTAAGCATTCTAATATTTGGGGGGAGCTATGAAAAAGAATTTATTCATTTGATTATTTAAGAGATACTTGAGTTTTTTTGCACTAGAAGCATTATTCTAAGTTTAGGATTAAGTGGAGACAAATATTTGTCTACCTGAATTTGTTATCATGTGCATGCCACTTTAATTTTATAAATAACATCTGAAAAACTTTTTACTTTAATTTAAAAAGAATAAAACGTTTAAAATGTCTTTTTTATTCTCAGGGAAGATTGAGAACTATCTGTTTATTAAAAAATCTTAAAAATTTTTTTTTTCCACAGTTCCATCTCCCAACCTTTATAGCCAGCTGAATGCACTACAGTTTACTGTGGATGAAAGAAGTATTCTGTGGTTAAATCAATTTGTGTTGGATTTAAAACAGAGTCTTAATCAGTTTATGGCTGTATACAAGTTGAATGACAATTCAAAGTCTGATGAGCATGTTGATATCCGAGTTGATGGCTTAATGCTAAAGGTACCATATAAACAAGTGGCTATGAGAACAAAACTATTTTTACAGAAGAAAAGTTAATACCATTATAATTTTCAGGATTTAAGAGGAATGCTCAAATATTAATCAACTTCATTGCAATCTTAATTTTGATTTTGAAATTTTAGTTTTAATTTTGATGATCAATTATAGAAGCTTTAAGAGACTTTTTTTCTCACTTCTTTCTCTGCTTCCCTTTTTCTTCATTGCTCATCCATTTGGGGGTAAGCAGTAGAAGTAAAATTTAAATCAGTTTTTTTCTATTTTTTTTTATCAGAGCTGATAAAATTTTTCTTTTAGGGAGGGTAAATAATGCAATGAGGCTTTTAAGTTACATCTGGATTTTTTGTTTACATTTTTTCTGTTAATATCCACTGATAATAGAAAATTGCTTTATATTACAATCAGGTAATTGATAATCTGAATTCCATGGGTATTTAAACTTTAAAGGAAGGAAATGGGGGAAAAAACAGTTTAGTATAGTAAATAGAATAAGACTTGACATGAATGAAAATTTCAGTTGCTAGATCTGTTACTATTAGACTAAAGATATATACCTTTAATTTCTTTGTAAAATGAGGTTAATAATACTCAACAATTACATTGCAGAAATGTTTTAAAGATATTCTCAGAGCCTATAATATTCATTATAAAGAGACAGATAACATTGACAATTATAATTTAATGTGCAATTATATAATATTTACATTTTCTGAATATGGGCAGTTTTAAAACCAGTCACTTTGAAAGCTTTGATTTATTTTAATGCCTGAGGGTTAATTATCTCTAGAAAATTATTTTAGTAAATAGTTGGACCTATACTCTTTATTTTCTGAATAGTTTTCTCCCAGGAAAGTGATTCTAATGACATCTATCAGGTCATTCCATTTACTCATTCACTCATCCTCCAAATTGCTTAGATTTAAAATAACCTAACAAAAAATATTCTTTTTATTTTATTATCTTTATTTTTTATTTATTTTTTAATAACGCCTACAACACCTGGTATTCCTAGGTGGTTTTCCATTCAAGTACTAACCAGGCCCAATCCTAAATAATAATCTTTTTTAAACTTTACACCTTCTTACATATACTTAGAGCATAGTAAACATTTAGTTGTACTGATTTAATTTAATTTTGTTCTTTTTATTTTGTGATATGTTTATGCAAATATATGTAAATTATGTGCATTATTCATTCATGTTTTAAATATTTTTTTCTTAGTAGTTAACCATTTAAGTCCCTTTCACTTAGTTTAATAAATAGATTGGGGAGGGAGTTAGTATTTTGTGTCTGGATAGGAAAGTAGTATTTTGGGCAGGGAATATCAAAAAGAATTCCTGAGTTAAGTCAAGTTCTTGATTATTTTATCTTCAAGATTATAGATTTGTAAGTTAGATGAATGTTTTTTTCTCTTCTAGTTTGTCATTCCTTCTGAAATGAAATCTGAACATCATCAAGATCAACCACATGCAATATCTATTCAGAGCTCTGAAATGATTGCCACAAATACAAGGCACTGTCCAAACTGTCGACATTCTGATCTAGAAGCTTTGTTTCAAGACTTCAAAGATTGTGATTTTTTCAGTAAAACGTATACCAGCTTCCCCAAATCTGGTAACAATTTTAATCTTCTGCATCCAATCTTCCAGAGACATGCCCACGAACAAGATACTAAAATGCATGAAGTTTATAAAGGAAATATTACTCCTAAATTAAATAAACACACTCTTAAAACTTCCTCTGCCACAGATGTTTGGGCTGTGTACTTTTCTCAATTTTGGATAGATTATGAAGGGATGAAAAGTGGAAAAGGACGACCAATAAATTTTGTAGACTCCTTTCCTCTTTCCTTCTGGATTTGTCAACCAACGAAGTATGCACTGTCACAAAAAGAGCTGCAGACTTGGAATCAGGTATCATTAAACACATCACAAAGTGAATCTAGTGACCTGACTGGGCGATTGAAGCGGAAAAAGCTCTTGAAGGAGTATTACAGTACAGAGTCTGAGCCCTTGACAAATGGTAGTCAGAAACCTTCTTCAGACAGTTTTTTAAGATTTTCCTCTTCGTCCTCAGATGCAGATATTCATGTCCTGGTTCACGTTCATAAACATGTTAGTATGCAGATCAATCACTACCAGTATCTCCTCCTGCTTTTCCTCCATGACTCACTTCTTCTGCTTTCAGAGAACTTAAGGAAAGATGTAGAAGCTGTGACTGGCAGTCCTGCTACTCAGACATCCATTTGCATTGGAATTTTACTTAAAAGTGCAGAAGTAGCTCTTTTGCTACATCCAGTGGATCAAGCAAATACTCTTAAGTCTCCTGTTTCTGAAAGTGTGAGCCCAGTGGATCCTGATTATTTGCCTACAGAAAATGGAGAATTCTTGTCTTCAAAAAGAAAAGTTAGTGGTATAAATCAAATTAGAAATATAACTGTTAATCATATGTCAGACAGCAGATCTATGAGTGTTGACCTTAGCCATGTCCCTTCAAAGGATCCTTTGCTTTTTAAATCAGCTAGTGATACAAATTTGCAAAGAGGTATTTCTTTTCTGGATTATTTATCAGATAAAAATTTAGGGAAAATAAGTGAAGATGAAAGTAGTGGAATTGTTTGCAAAAGTGGCTCCAGAGAAACTGAAAGTGACAAAAAGGATTTATCTTCTACACATTCAAATAGTACCTTAAACTACAGAGAAGATTCAAGTTTGCTGTCATTTGATAATGATGCTAATCAAAACATGCTCTCAAATAGTTTAACTAATAAAGGAAGTGAAACCATAGAGTCGATCTTTAAAGTTGAAGATTTGCTTCCAGAAACAGTTTCACTCTCTGAGAACCTGGAAATCAGTAAGGAAGGAGCATCCACAGTTAGAACACTTAAATCCCAGTCATCTTTAAGGTAACTACATACTTTTGGAATTTGGGGAGGGAGGGTTGTTTTACTGTGTGAATATGTGTGTGTATATGTACATGTGAGCAATTTTGGTTTGAACAGAAACTCTCATTACAAAATATGACATTGTTAGAGTTAACGTGATGAAGGGTGGTTTTTTCAAAATATGAAACTTGAGTTTATACTTGTAAAATACCATTTAAAAACTTGATACTATATACATCTTTTAATTTTGTTAGAAATATTTTTTTTAGAAAAAATTTTTTTCCTTATATGTGACAATTTTCTAATAATTTTGTTTGTTAACAGTGGAAAGCCTAAGGAACGGTGCCCACCCAACCTGGTTTCACTCAGTGTTTCTTCTAAGAACATGAAAAGAAGCTCCTCACAAACCTCACTGGATACCATTTCACTTGACAGCATGGTATTGGAAGAACAGGTGTTAGAAAGTGATGGAAGCGATAGTCATATGTTTTTGGAGAAAGGTAAAGCAATACAGTCTAAGAATTTATAATTAGTGTGTGTTTTTATATATATATATATAACTTAGAAGTGATACTTAAGTATTTTTAGTTATATTGAATAATTACAGCCTCCAAAATGTTTATATTTATACATACATACATACATATATACTACAAAGAGCATTGTACCTAACTTTCTGATGGTTGTTTCAGTGCTGTTTTTAACCAGATACTTCTTTCTTTCTGTGGTTAACATCCAGCAATTATTTGTATACAGTTATTTAGGTCATAAAGTAGACACAGCATTAAGGCTACACGCCTCCCTCACAGATGCTTTATATCTGGAATTTTTATTAGGTGGCCTTAATTAGCATGACATTTTAATTATGTGGTACTAGGACTGGAATTTTTTCAGAATAGATCTACTAATTTCTACAGCCAGGATTTCTCACATACATGATTATATATGATGGAACTTGTGATTGCCCCATTTTATTCAGGGGCAATTAATGCCCCAATAAAGACTACTAGGAAGGACTTAGAATTAGATGTATCCTTGGCCCTAAAAATTGTTCTATTCATTCTTTCAGTAGGTAATTTATTGAGCACCTACTATTTTGCCAGGCACTGGGTTAGAAGCTGATTATATAATAGTAAATATCATAATAAAAACATTGAGACTGTTTTCTATGTCTTTGGCTTTTCGATCTAATTTTTCTAGTAATTTATTTTTACAGTATTTTTTTAAAGTATTGATCTGTGGCAGACACAAAATGTTTTGGAAATTGTCATTTAGCATAGAGAATTTGAGAAATACTGAAACAAAATTAAGGCAGGTAGAAAAAGATGGAGAATGATTACATTGATGATAGAGGATTTAACTTAATGCAGACGATTATTAAGAGTTACTGTAGGATATAATAAAGAAAAATTAAGTGGTCAGACTTGGACTCTTCAATGTAGGATAGTGAAGAGAGGGCAAGCTGACTGACCAGGAACCACTCGTTCCACCAGCACCGTTTCTGCAATGGGGAGAACATAGACTGTGGTTAGCTGTGGTGGATTTCTTTTCATAGTATCTAAGTTTAGGGTTTCAGAATCTCTAATGTTTTATTATGGGAAGTTCTTATTTGCTAACTAACCAAAATTTAATTTTTTTGTTATTGTCTCTTAAACAAAGCTATGCTTAAGAAAGGATTAAAGGAAGAGTCTGTTTTGATTCGATAAATGTATTGTTTTTGGATCATGTGTAAAATGGATTTTTATTTATTCGTTTATTTTTGTATTATTTCAGATATGAAAAAGAATTCAACCACAAATTATCAGAGCCCAGGAGATAGTGCAAATGCCAGTGCAAATCTACAGAATTATGGTGAAATCTCACCAGATGCCATCAGTACAAATTCAGAGGGTGCTCAAGAAAATCATAATGACTTGGTAATCATTTCAAAGAGATTCTATGAAGAGAAATGCCACCAACTTTGTCTCATGTTCAATATGTACACATTTTAAGACATTAATATATCAAATGAATTGTTTGGGATTGTGGATGATTCACTTTGCTCTTCCAACTCTTGAAAATTCCTCCCTCTTACTGAATTTTCTCTGAATTTTTTTGTACATTGTGGAGGGGAGGTGCTATCTTTTCCCATCTTTTTTTTTAAACCTTTATTTTAGTTCCATTTAAAAACACTTTGAAAAAGTTTGATTGTACTGTTAGTACTTAGTTCCTTTGGGGGCTTTCTACAAAAGAAATATATTACTGGTTTATTTAAGCCCTCTTCACCTGGTGAAATATTCCATAGATGACTTAAAAAATATGTTCAACTTTTAGTGAAAATAATTTCACATGGAAATGTCATATAATTAGTCTTTTTGATCTAAAAAATGTCTTGGCTGAATAAGAAAAGAAGCTGAAGTTTGTCACTATCATGTAATAACCACATTCTGCTGGTCACAGGCATATATTTGGTTTATTAGACCATAGTATTTTTAGAGGTTATAGTAGTTTCCTGTGTTATTTTTAAAATTTTTATTTTAATTACTTGGTATACTAATATTATTTATGTAATCATTGTTAGATGTCAGTCGTGGTGTTTAAGATTACTGGTATTAGTGGAGAAATTGACATTCGAGGGGAAGATACAGAAATCTGTCTTCAAGTGGACCAAGTGATACCAGATCAGTTAGGCAACATCAGTCTCCGGCATTACCTTTGTAATCGTCCAGTAGGTAAGATTTTAATACAATTTGAACTTATTTTTTTTTATACATATGACTCATCAACAGTTCTAGCTTTGATATAAATAAATTCAAGGAAAATTACATTTATTTATAATAGTGCAAAAGATTTGTTCTTTTAGGTAGCCTTATTAAGTTATTAGCAACATAATCTTTTGAAGATGTATTCTCTTATTTCTTTTTGTTTCTGCTGTTGATAAGTCCCATTTTTTATTTTTTAAATTTTCCCACCTTTGAGATAATAGTTCTGAGAAAACTGAGCTCTTTCAATATGAAAGGAGTGATAAAGTAATCCTAAAAGGTCAAACTTAGTTCCACACCAGAATAAGTGTCAATTTCTACATTCCATTATTTTCCTTTTAAGGAAACATTTTCTGAGTCTGGCATGATACTTGGTATTTTCATGGTTTTCAGCCATTCTAAATTTATTAGAATTATTATACTAAGAATTTAAAATGACAATATTCAGTTTTTAAAATCTTTTAAAAAGTCACTGAGCTGTAGTATTTTTATTTGCTGTATACACAGAATGCTATATCTGATACATAACATTGAAGTACATACAGTCGTACATGATATCAAATTAAGTATGCTATCACTTGCATCATGGGACTTGCAGGTAAATATGCTTTTTTTCTGTAAGCTAGCATCATGGAAAAATATTGGCTCCTGACTTTATTCTGTGTGTAGACCTTGCAGTTTACAATGTATCTGCTGAAAAAAAAAAAAACTCAAGAATTTTATATTAGCATGTGTACATGCCAATAGCATGCAAAAGGGTGAAAGCTTGTATATAGTAGAAAGGTTTCACAGTGGACCAAAAAAAAAAGGTTGAACATAGAATTTCAAAACCTATACCCTGTTCTATACACAATCCAAACACTATTCAAATTGTATAATCTTAGGTTATTTTCAATTGCACAATTATTTTTTTACTTTTCTTTATAGCTCACTTAGTACCATATCCTATTACTTTGTTTCATGTTATTCCTGACTGAATCAATCACTTGAAATGCTTTGTATGTATGGGTTATGTAGTCATTGCTATCTGATATCTTATTTTTTCCCAGCTGTTTCAATTAGTTGTTTGAAGGATTAAAACACACACACACACACACACACACACACACACAAAGAAGAAAGAAAGGAAAAGAAAAGGAAGGAGGAAGGCGAAAGGGGATAAATGGAAAAAGGGGAAAAAAAAGTTTAACTTGAACATTTCAAATCTCAGTAAGCCATATGAAGATTGTATTTCATTGCTTTTGTTTGTTTTTCTTTAATGTGTGGATTTTGGACCTCTATAATAGGATGTCTTTAATATAAGTTTCATGGCATAAGAAGTAGTAGGAAGGAGTTGTTTGTGACTAATGAAGATTTTGTTTTTATTTATGCTCCACATAAATACTCTTTTGTTTGAAATTATTTCTGACTTTCAGCTCCCTAGAGCATGGGTGGGTAGGCAGGGTGTGTGTGTGTGTGTGTGTGCGCGTGTGTGTAGATATGTAAATAAAGACTCAATAAAATCACGTTTACCAAGTTGTTTCCAATTGCTCTGATTTTTAAATAGACAATTTAATTCACTCTTGTTTTTCTTGATGTAGGAAAAACCACTAACTTATCTAAATACATGTTCACATCCATATTGAAGGAAAATAAACATTTTTTATCATGAATATAATGGAGGGGTCTTGTTATGAAAATCCATGGGACAGATAACTTTGATACTCAGTAACTGAAACAGCATTGCCTTTCTGGAACAATTTAGTTTGTTTTTAACTCATAGGTTCTATGATTTGTGAAATTGATTGTATTTTTCTCCTTTCTGCTAGGAAGCTTAGTTTTGGTCTGCCTTTGACAGAAATTTAACTAATGTATTTCGGGTTATTAATCTTACTACCTATCTTTATCTTTTCACTTCTATCCTTATTTTCCCATTGTTTACTTATTTTTTATCTGATTATACCATGTACATATTGCCTTTTATTCTTTTTGGAGCTACATAACATAATATAGTTACCATGAGGGCCAAATCACTTTGGTGGTGCCACTAGGACCTTTTATTTTTTTTAATTAGATATTCTTTGGTTGCTTTATTAAATTTTAAAATTTGTTTTTGAACTTGAGTGTTTATATCTCTGTAAGTTATCTTAAGTTTTTTTTTTTGGAACAAGGCTAAGGCATAAATAAATGTGAATATATACATTTCTTTTACTATAATTTTAGTTTTAAGATTGTCTTCTAGTAGAAACATTTTGATGAGGTCTTCTGTTTACTTTTCTAATTATTTAATACCCTGTTTCAATAAAGATGTGATTTCTTCATTATAATAGTCCATGATACTACAAATTTATAGTTGGATATATAGCCAGACAGACTTTTAAGTTTCTGAAGTATGCATGATATCAAATTTATATAATGGCATGTTTTTTCATGTTACCAAAAAATAGAAAATATAGACAAGTCAGCATTATTGCAGTAGAAGATGGTCTATAAAAATTGAAATTAGGGTTGTCTATGGTATTTTGTGAATGGACTATAAATATTTAAATTAAGAGTAAACACTAAAACTTTATTATTGCTTTAATATTATACAGTGTAACAATAATCTCTAATGACAAATAATCAAAAATAACATTTTTAGTGGTGCCACAAAGTTATAATTTTATGTTTTTTTTGTCCATAGGTTCTGATCATAAAGCTGTCAGTCATTCCAAATCTCCTGAGATTACTCTAAAATTTGAAAGTGGGCCTGGTGCTCTAATACACTCTGTGCTTGCAGAAAAAAATGGTTTTTTACAATGCCATATAGCAAACTTTAGCACTGAGTTTCTTACATCTTCTCTTATGAATATTCAACATTTTTTGGAAGATGAAACTGTTGCAACAGTGATGCCAATGAAGATACAAGTTTCTAACACAAAAATAAATTTAAAAGTATGTTAATAATACTTTCATATTTTCATGTTATAAATGTTTACTTTGGCAACATGGACTTTAATTCATATCTAAAAATATGCCTTCTCTATAATATATACTCCATCAGCATTTATTGAAATGCTGAATTTGTTGGTCTTTGTGGTGAATGATGTAAAGATCCTGCTTAGAAATTGGAAAATATCAAAATAGAATGGAAAGATTTCTCTGTATATCAACTAAAGCATGTAAATATAAATTTCTAACTTATTAAAAATATGATTGAAGTAATGCTTGTTAAGAAAATGATTATTTTAATTTTAGCGTTTGCTTTAATAACATGCCAGTACTATTTGTGTTTTCTGTAGGATGACAGTCCTCGTAATAGTACAATATCCTTTGAACCAGCTCCTGTAACGGTTCATATTGATCATCTTGTAGTAGAGAGAAATGATGATGGCTCTTTTCATATCAGAGGTATGTATGAAAAACAATTTTAATGAACACCTGAAATTTAAAGTTAAATTATTTACATGATGATTGTTTCTTTTCCCTCATACTTATTATTTATTTTATATATACGTGCATAGTAGTAGGTTGACTTTCGGTACATTGTAATAAAATGTTACCTGTAAATGGTTTTCTACCTCAGAAATAATTCATCTATAGTTGATTTAGTACCTGTTCTACAAATGTGTTTTGAGTGAAAGTGAGAGAGGCTTTCATGACCTCACATGTCTCTTGATCTTAATTAAGTCTCTTGATCTGTTTATTAGCTTTATTTCCCACTATTCTTTTATATTTACTCAGCCAACCTGGTATATTCCCTGTACTGGAATTTCTCTTGCATGTTCAAATCTCTGTATTATTATTACTTGTTATTCCTCATTAGAATTGTTCATTCCTTTCCAAGGTTATTTCTAGCTTTTTCTTTTCAGTGAACCCTTATATAACCTGATTTGATTTCTTAGAATTTTTGGATACTTATTCTCTGCAAATCAGTTACTTAAGGTATATTGCTGTGTATTTAGTTCTGCTATAATGTTTGTATCTCCGCATTAACAAGCCTTTGAAGTCTATAAGAATTATATCTTATTAGATAGTGTGGAGTAATGGAAAGAGCTTGAGTCAGTACTTAAGTGTTCTGGTCCTAACTTTGTTAGTAGCTACTTGAGGGCGAAATATGAGGAACTGATTTTGCTTCTGTTTCATCTATCAAAACCATGAAATGACGTAAAATGTGTTAAGAGAACATAAAGTTATAATAGTATTACAAATGAAAATAAGTATCATTAATGGATCAGAAATCTTAATCAAGCAAACCAGAGGCAAAAACCTGAAAAATCATTAGCTATAACCCATGAAAGACAGGACTGTTGCTCAGGTAGGAACAGATTGTAGAGAACTCTTAACTGAAAAGTATTATCCTTTGGGGTTTGGGATAAACTAGAGCAAACATAGAAGTTAGGCCAAACAAAGATCAAAATGTCAGCCTCATTACTGATAAAAGCTCAGGTGGAGAAGATAGCTTAAGGAGTGAAAAGATAGTTTTGCTCTATGGCTCTCTCCCCTAAATGCCTGAGTACCAAAACTGCAGGTTTGTCTTATAGAGAAAACAGAACAGAATATACTGTTTTTGCAGACAAGGCTTATACCAAAGTCAGAAGAAACTCAATCACACATACCTATTCCTTTTTCTAAACTCATTAATCAGATAAATCAGACCTTCTCTCCTGTGAAGAAGTAAGAAGCGAGACAAGAGAACTCAAGAGAACTAATCTAGAGAGGAATTGGAACCTTCTTGCATTGTTGGGATTGTAAAATGCTGTGGGTGTTTGGTGGTAACTCAGAAAGTTACAGAGTTACTTAAGATCCAGCCATTCTACTCAAGAAGACCACCCAAAAGAGATAAAAACTTGTACACAAATGTTAACAATAGTATTCATAGTCAAAAAGTAGAGTCAATCCAAATGTCATGCTATGACTGGACAAAGAAAATGTGGTACATTCATACAATGGAATATTATTCAGCATGACAAAAGAATGAAATACTGATAAATGTTTTAACATGGGAACTTTGTAAACACTGTGGTAAATGAAAAAAGTCAGTCATAAAAGACCACATGTTAAATGATTCCATTTATGTGAAATGTCCAGAATAGGCAAATCCATAAAGACAGAAAGTAAATTAGTGGTTGCCAGTATTGACGGGAGAAGAAGATTGGAAGGGAGTGGAAAGAGACTGTTAATAGGTATGGAAGGTTTTAATGGTGATGAAAAATGTTCTTTGAGTATACTAAAAACCATTGGGTTATACACTATGAATGAATGGGGTGTGTGAATTATTTTTCAATAAAGCTGATAAATGTAGAAGTATAGTTTTAGACCATGGGAGATCTGGAGAATGAGGCTCAAGGCTTACCTTCCAAGATTCATGCCCTCAGGCCACAATATAGTATAATCTGGTAAGAAGGGAAAAATTGCTGCCAGCCACTGGGCAGTTGATTTTGTAGTTTTTACTACTGTCATCATTGATTTATAAATTCAACTTTACTGCAACTGCTGCAGCCAGTTTACTTTAGAATTTATTAGGAACTTGAACTTGCGGCTACTGTCACTGTTACTGTCTGCAGAAAAGAGAAAGAGTTCTCATCTTTCTTTTATTGTTAGTATCCAAGGGAAATCAATTTGATTGGCATTATCTAGATAACATGCATGGAAAACAATCTGGAAAATCAAGTGTATTTTTCAACATTTATTGAAGGGAATAAATTTTATGCCCCAAAATACTAATAAAGTATAAAATTCTTCATGTATAGGAAAGGAATCTAATGATGGATGGCCAAAATAAATGACAAAATGCCTCCTTCAAAAATCAATATAATAAGAGACGAATGAATAATGCAAATGATGCTATGAAAAAGTGGAGACTTTTAAAAAATATAATTAATATCATATAGATGATAGAATTTTGAACTCATAAAATAAAAACTAACTCTTATAGAAAATACCAGTTAAATCCTTGAAAATTAAAAACCTGATCTTTGAAGTAAAAAATAATAGCTCACTTAAATCCATTGGCTGTACCTTGAAAAGATATCCAGAACCTGACATTTTCCCACCATCTGTAACACTAGCACTTTCAATATTCTGAATTATTATTCACTTCCTAAGTCATATGTCTTCTTCTGCTTTTGCTTTCAGATACACTGCTGTCAACCCAGCAACCAGAGTGCCATTTTAAAAATGTAATTCATATCGTATAATTTCTCAGCTAAAGATCGTCCACTAGCTTTTTTCTCACTTTAAATAGAAACCTAGGTCCTTGCAGTGTCCTACAAAGTTTTCACAACCTTGCTCTTTGCTTTTCTCTTATTTTATCTCTTGTTATTTTCCCCCTTTGCACCATTTACTCCTCTTATTCTGGTCTCCTTGCTGTCCTTAAACATGGCAGACCCACTCCTGTCTCAGGGCCTTTCTACTTGCTGGTCCCTCTGCCTAATAATGCTCTTCCCTCAGATATCTACATGCCTCACTTTATCACTTTCTTGAAGTCTCTTCCCAAATCTCCCTTCATTAGAATCTCCTTTCATTAGAAAAATTTCCATCCATCCTTCCCCATCCCCAGCCGTTCCCTTCCTGCTTAATCTTCATTTGTTCTCAGTAGTTGCTTAGCACCTTTTGATATACTAAATTCTTGTTTATTTGTTAACTAGAATATAAGTTAGAGGAGAGCAGTAATTTACTTCATACACTGCCATCCCTATCTCCAAAAGTACATTCATAAAAATTTGTTGAATGACTGGGTGAATAAAGACAGCTTAAAAAACAGAATGATGTAGCTAAAGGTTGAGTAGATGATCTAGAATAACAGTGTCCAATAGAACTTCCTGCTATCATGGAAGAGGTCTGTAATCTATAATGCAGTGGCTGTTGAGCACTCAAAATGTGGCTAGTGCAACAGAGGAACTGAATTTTTGGTTTTACTTATATGTAGTCAAGTTATATTTAAATAGCTACATGTTGCTAATCATTACTGTTGGACAGCACAGATACAGAAGACTGAACAAAGGGTATTCTTTTACAAGAAAAAAAGGAGGAAAAAAATGTTTGAAAAGTATGTTAAAAACATTGACACAACCATCAAGAACACACAACAGAGAAAGAGAAATACATAGGTAAAGAAGCTCTAAGGTCTATTACTCTTGACAAAACACAGTAGAGTGCAGGGGAATCTTGGGCCATAGAAACAGGGCAAAAACTTTAGAGCAGAGGGATCTTTAAAGATAATGAAGTATATCAATGGGTGAGAGAGCTTCTAGTCGGAGACTTAGATGCTTTGACCCATGGTGTTGAGGTGGCCCTTCACAAAAAAGCAAAAACAAAAACATTGAGACACGAGGAATGGAACAAGAAATTCCAAAAGGGATCTAAACAAAGTTCCAGAAAGAGAACAGAATAAAAGGAAAGAGGAAAAATAATTGAAGAAGTAATAAAACATCCCAAATTTGAAGGAAGAAACAAGTCTTCAAATTGGCGGAGCCAATTAGGTACAGAGCAAAGCAAATGAAAAATAATTCTTACCTAGGAATACTGGTCAAATTTCACAATACTAAGGATAAAGAAAAAGGTTCTAAAATCTTCTAGAGAGAAAAGGCAAAAGGAAGAGAATCAGATTTGCATCAGACTTTCCACTGGCAACATTGGATGCTAAAAGATAGGTAAATCTTTAAAGTTCTGGGGGAAAAGAATTTTGAACCTCAACTTTTATTTTAAAGGCAAAAATAAAGACTTTTTTTCTCTATTTTTATTTTTCAATTAGAATTGACATTCAATATTATTTTATATTAGTTTCAGGTATAGCATAGTGGTTAGACATTAATATAATTTACAAAGTGATCCCCCAATTAGTCTAGTACCCACCTGGCATTATGAATAGTTATTACAATATTATTGACTGTATTTTCTATGATGTATTTTACATCCCCGTGACTTTTGTAACTACCAATTTGTATTTCCTAATCCCTTCATCTTTCTTACACAGCCCAAACTGCCTCCCATTTGGCAACCATTGGTTTTTCTCTATCTATGAGTCTACTACTGTTTTGTTTGTTTATTTTTATTATTCTTTAGGTTCCACATAATATGTGAGATCATTTGATATTATCTTTCTCTGTATGACTTATTTCACTTAGCATAATACCCTATACATCCATCTATGTTGTTGCAGTTGGTAAGATTTCATTCCTTTTTTTTTTATGACAGAGAAGACAGTTTTTTAAGTGGAAAGAATTACTTAGTTAAAATGAAAATATAGTAAGGAACAGTAGTAAGTAAAGAAACTAGTAAAACTTGGAGTTAAGTCTAAATTTTTGTTTATGTATAAGAACAATTTTTTGTATGTGCAACTAAAATTCCAGATGATGTCAGTATGAGAGGTTGCAATTGGGAAAAAGTAAGGGGTATAGAGAAGTAAAACTGTGCTAAAGTTTTTGTCTTTTTGAGGGGGAAAGAACACTAGACTTTAAAAAAAATATTTGTTAACATTGTATGCTTAACCTTAGATGTTCAAAAATAATAATTTTTAAACCATTAGCACTGAGAAAAACCAGTTGGAAGTATCCAATCAATACTTTATTTTACATACAAAAGACAATATATAAAAAATGAAATTAAAAGAAAGGATGGTAAATAGAAAACATTAAATTAGAATACAGGAATTAATCATTACAGCAAATATGAGTGGTTTAAAGTCCCTTGTTAAAAGACAAAGGCACTGATATAAAGTTAGGGGGAAGAATTTAGATATATGCTACAATAAGATATTCCTCCAAAACAAAATGACACAAAAGCACTGAAAATAAAATGGGAAAAATGTATATATATCAGACAAGGGCTAACAAAAGGATTAGATAACATTGAATTAAAAGTATAAAATGGGACAGAGATTTCTTTTCTTTTCTTTTCTTTTCTTTTTGATAGACTTTATTCTTTAAAGGTCCACGGCAAAATTGATTGGGAGGTACAGAGATTTCCCATGTATACTTGTCACCCCAGATTAGAGTCTTCCACATTATAAACATCTCTCGCCAGAGAGGTATTTTTGTTCATTTGATGAACCTACATTGACCTGTCATTATCATCCAAAGTTCATTGTTATGTTAGGGGTCATTCCTGGTATACATTCTCTAGGTTTGGACAAACAAATAATGACATGTATCTACCATTATAGTGTCATACAGAGTAGTTTCACTGCCCTAACAGTCCTCTGTGTTCTACCTGTTCATCCTCCTTCCCCCCACCAACCTCGGCAACTTGTGGGAAAATAGTTTTAAATCTCAATTTTATTTTAAAGGCAAAAATAAAGACTTTTCCAGAATGTCATGTAGTTGGAATCATACATGGCCTTCTCAGGTTGGCTTCTTTCACTTAGTAGTATGCATTTGAGGTTTCTCCATGTCTTTCAAAGCTTACTAGCTCATTTGAGAGCTGAATGATAGATACTCCACTGTCTGAATGTTCCACAGTTTATTTAACATTCCCCTTCTGTAGGACATCTTGGTTGCTTCCAAATTTTGGCAGTTATGAATAAAGCTGCTATAAAACACTCATGTGCAGGTTTTTGTGTGGATGTATTCAACTCCATTGAGTAAATACCAAGAAATGTGATCACTGGATCTGGTGGTAGATATGTTTAGTTTTGTAAGAAAATGGCTGGACCATTTTGTATTCTCACTAACAACAAATGAGACTTTTTATTGCTCCAGATCCTCACCAGTATTTGGTGTCAGTGTTCTGTATTTTGGCCATCCTAAATAGGTGTGTAGAGGTATGTTGTTTTTATTTGCATTTCCCTAGTAGCATGATGTAAAGCATCTTTTCATATGCTTATTTACCATCTATATACCTACTTTAGTGAGGTGCCTGTTTAAATTGTTGGCCCCAGAGGGTGATTTTATATTGATAAAAAGCCTCCCCTCCCCCCCAAAAAAAAACACAAAAATGTACTCCAGTCATAAACCTTTACCCATCTAACAAAGAACAGGAAAAAAAAGCAAACTGGTTTCAAATAAAGAGAAATGGAATTATATCAGTGAGGTACTACAATCATATGGAGAAATTTTAGCATGCCTTTCAGAGTACATTAAAATTTTTTTAATTAAGTACATAAATTCTATAATTGAATTTTTTGCTTTATGTCTCCACTTGCGTATACACATTGAAGAAACACAGCATTAAACATCAATTTGATGAGCAAAAACTAATTTTAAAAAAAGGTGCTTTGAAATTTCTTCCTCAATATGTTCCCCTACATTATTAATCTATATTTTATAGTTAGATATATATTTTACCAGTTGTGAACTGTATTTTAATGTAGTAGCTAAAGGCAAAAGTAAGCCACTGGTCAGTCCAGCAAGGGTATATCTTTTTTTGAGGATCATTTCAATATGGAAATTCTATTTAGATTTGTTTTTAAAGTTGTATGGGTTTAAAAACAGAATTACATCTAACTTAGAAATGTGCTCTAATGAAGGCAAGGTAGTATCTTTTTATTTTTTTATTATGACATGTCTCATATTTATGCAACTCATATCTTACATTTTTGAAAACTTGAAGCTGCTTCAAATGTTTTACATTTTATGAATATATATCTTTTCTTATATCATACCTTTACAATGACATTTATTTGGATGTTTTCAGCAAAGCAGTTTAGGTAATGATGAAATGTTAGAGAAAAAGGCATATGCTAGATTATATAAAAATGGGCATCAAAACAGTATTGTTTGAACTTAAGCAGCAGCTCTCATATAAATTATAGGTGTAGCTTTCAAAAGCTCATTGGTATGATTTCCATTTTGTTGCTATTCAGGATATTAGCACTGTAAAAATGTAAAGATTATTTTAAAGTACTTGTTTATTGGCACTGGGAAGAATAACATAGTTTAAGTATAAACAAGTATGATTTGTTTTATATAGGCTGTCTCATGTTTTATTTCAGTGTATTCCTAAAAGCAGTGTTATAAAACTGTATGTTATTTTTCTTAAAATGTGAAAATCAATTGCATTAGGGTCTTCAGTGTGTAAAGTATGTAATGTAACATATAGCCTAATATACCACACACGTATGATAATGTATCATATATACGACTCAAACTAATACATTAGCCATGATAAAGAAATATTAATGAATTTTATTTGCTTTTTAGAATTTGCAGAACTTTTGGGGAATGATTTGAATGAGCCAGCTTTCTCAAATAGTTAAGAAATTTTGAAATACGCTGGTTTTTTTTTCTCCTTTGAAGCAAATTTATTTAGCAAGCAGAAACAGTCAAAATAATCTCATTAGTAGCTGTTTCAAAAATCAATTGTAGGTGCTTGTTGCTGTGATAATAGCAGCTTACCTAGTATTTTTCTTTATTCCTTCCTGTTTTTTTAGTTTTTTTCTAGGGTATACTTATAGCAGTTCTGGATGTGATTAAAGTCCATCATGAAGGATTAAGTGTTTTTATACCTTTTTTTGCTGCTTATTTATAGTATATCACACTTCTTGGGAAAGTCTTAAAAACAATGACCAGTTTTTCACTAAAGATTTTAAAGAGAAACTTCAATAATTTTTCAGAAAATTAGAAGGATACACTATACCTTCTTGTTCCAGTGAAATATGGCTAATTAGATAACTTAATAAGACTAACCAAGAGAGAAAAAGACAGAAAATGTTTTGCTCGTGTGTGTGTGTGTGTGTGTGTATGGTATATGTGTGTATACCATGCCATCTATTATTAATTACTTTTAATATTAGTGTACTGGTTCTCAACATTTTCTCTACCTAACACATCTAGGACCTGGCATACTCTCATCTGGAAGAGTGGCCAGCCATAATGGCATCAATTCGCAACCAAAAGGGTTGCAAGGGAATGTCTACCACCCAATAGCTAGATCAGAATGTTGTGGAGGTGGTGCATGGTATATTTAAAAGCTCTGTGACAAGCAGCCCTTTGCCATATACACACTTAGAATCATTGCCGTAATGCTCCCTAACTGGGAATGCAGGAAGATTTATTTGATTACTAAACCTAAAGAAAGGTAAAACCTAAATTCAGAGACGTGTCTGATGACCAGAAAAGAAAAATGAATTGAAATCTTCTATTTGAATAAACAAGAGAACTATTAAAGTCCATAATTAAAGTCAAATATTTATTGAGCACCTACTGTGGTACTAATAACAATTCATATTCGAATAATGCTTTCCAGTTGATAAAGTTCTTTTACAATAAATATTAACTCATTCTTACCATAACCCTTTGTGATAATTAAGGCAAGTATTCTTATCAGATTCATTTTGCAAATGAAGAAATTGAAGTTTATAGAAGTGACTTGTTCAAGGTAAAATATATAGAAAGTGGCAGAGCCTGCCCTAGGGAACAAGTATATGCTGCTGTAAGATGCTACACATTTCATCCATGAGGGACATAGATTTGTTCATCAGAATTTGTCCTAAAAATTTGAAAGAAGCTCTTTTAAAGTAAATGAAAGGAAATAAAGTCCATAGTAATAGACTCCAATCACTCCTACTGTCTGTGGGTTCTCTTCCTTCCCATTCCTTTCCATTCTCTCCCATCTTTTTACCTTCATCTTCCTGTGTCTTCCTCCTTATCCACTCCTTTCCTATCTTTTCCTTTTCCCTTCCTACATCCTCCTGCCTATTTCTCTTTTATCTCTCATTATCTCCTATTATCTATACATTTCATCTTTCTTCTCTACCTTATTCCTTCTTTCTTTATATATTTCTTCCTCTTCTCTTACCTTCCCTTTGTTCTCCTTTTTCTACCTCCCAATGATTGATATAGAATAGGTTTCAGAATTGTTTAGTCAGTGGTTTTTTCATTATTCTTAAGATTCCATGAGTAAGTAGTAAAATGTAGGCTAAGTAGAATAGGTCCTGGGTTCCTTATTTTTACTACAACCAGGATAATGAAGCTTTTATTTTTAGTTTATATTGGCATTTTAAGTCAGATTTCATTAAAAAGAGGTGTGTTCCTTTAAAAGTTTGAAAACAAAAATACATTATAAATTACTAATCAAGTAGTAGTTTGGGGACAATCAAAAGATTTCAGCTCTTGGGGCATGGTGAGTGCAAGGCATGGCTGGAAACTAGGATTTATATCCAGCCATGCCTAAAGCGCCATCACTTGGATTCTCCCGTTAAAGAAACAAATATATTTCCTTTTTAAAAAGCAAATTCAAGTTGGGCTTCTGTTTACTTGCAACCTAAAGTACTCTGTGATTCAAAAGTGGGGAGGGGGGATAGTAGATATGTAAAAATATTCCCTGCTTTGATTTTTATAATTATTTTTAATAGTAACACTTGAGATATGATTCAAATACCAAACCATTCACATAAAATATATAATTAAATGTCATTTAGTATACTCACAGTTGGTGCAGCTGTCATTGCAATCAGTTGTAGAACATTTTCATCACCCTCAAAAATACCTATTAATGGTCTCTCTCTATTCCTTCCCCAGTCCTGGGCAACCACTAATTTACTATCTGTCATGGATTTGCCTATTTTGGACATTTCATGTAAATGGAATTACACAGTATATGGTCTTTTGTGACTAGCTTCTTTAACTTAGCATATTTTCAAGGTTTATGTTATTGTATATTTCATTTCTTTGTATGGCCAAATATTTCATTCTATAATCACATTACATATCTCTTCATTGCTTGATGTACATTTGGGTTGTTTCTACTTTTTGACTTACAAATTATACAACTATAAACATTCATGTATACGCTTTCCTTTCTCTTGGGTGTATACCTAAGAATTGAGTTACTAGGACATACAGAAACCCTATGTTTAACCATTTGAGACTTTTCCAGAGTGGCTGCACTAGTCTACATGTTTTCCACTGCAGAATATTGAGGGTTCCAACCTCTCTACATCTTTGCCAATACTTGTTATTATCTGTCTTTTTGATTATAGGCATCCTAGCAAGTATGAAGTGATATATCAGTATGATTTTGATCTACATTTCCCTAGTGCCTAATGATGTCAAGCATGGTTGTTGTTGTTGTTGTTGTTGTTGTTGTTGTTGTTTCATATCTTTATTGGCCATTGTATATCTTTGGATAAATGTTCACATTCTTTGCCTATGTTTTAAATGGATTATTTCTTTGTTAGTTGAGTTTTAGGAGTTCTTTACATATTAAAGAAGTTCCTTATCAAATATATGATTTGGAAGTATTATCTCCTATCCTATGGGCTGGGGCTGTGGTTTTTCTTTTTCTGTAGTGTCCTTTGAAATACAAACTTCTTTTGTTTTGAGTCCAGTTTATTGGAGTTTCATTGCTGTTATTACTTTTGTTTCTTTTGTGGTTTTGGTGTCATATCTAAAAATCCATTAACATATCTGAACTTATGAATATTTAATCCTATGTTTTCTTTTAAGAGTTTTATAAATTTAGCTCTTAAATTTAACAGTGTGATCATTTGGGTTAATTTTTGTATTTGTTGTATAGATAAGGACCATAGAGGCATGGGTTTATTTCTGGACCCTGAATTCCATTAAATTTATTTGTATATTTATCTTTGTGCCAGTACCAAATTGTCTTGGTTACCCACTTGTTTTGGAGTAAGTTTTGAAATCAGGAAGTATGCCTTTTATTTATTATTATTTTTTAAGATTGTTTGGACTCTTCTGGGTCCCTTGCAATTTCATATGAATTTTAGAATCGGCTTGTTAATTTCTACAAAGAAGCCAAATCAGATTCTGGTAGGGGTTTTGTTAAAGCTATATAGATCAATTTGGAAAGTATTGCCATTTTAACAGTATTAAGTCTTTCCATCCATGAACATACATTTTTTCCCTATTTATTTAGAACTTTAATTTTGTTCAATGGTGTGTTATAGTTTTTGGAGCTTAAGTTTTACACTTCTTTTGTTAAATTTACTTCTAAGTATTTTATTTTTTTATGACATTTTAAATAGAATTGTTTTCTTAATTTTATTTTTGAATTGTTAATTATAAATGTTTATAAAACAATTGATTTTTGTATATTGATCTTATATCCTGCAACCTTGCTAAACTTATTCATTAGTTCTAAGAGTTTTTTAGTGGATTCTTTAGTTTTTTTCTATATGCAAGGTTTTGTCATCTGTGAATAGAGAGTTTTACTTCTCTTCTAGTGTGGATGCTTTTTATTTCTTTTTCTTTTCTTATAGCCTTGACTAGAACCTCTAGGACAGTGTTGAATCAAAGTGGTGAAAGCAAACATCCTTGTCTTATTTCTCATCTTAAGAGAAAAGCATTCAATCATATATTATTAAGTATATTAGCTGTGGCTTTTTTGTAGATGGCCTTTATCAGAGTGCGGACATTTCCTTCTATTCCTAGTTTGCTGAGTGTTTTTATCATGAGAAAGCATTGGATTTTGTCAGATGTTTTTTTCTGCATCTATTGAGATAATCTTGTCTTTTGTTTAATTCTATTATGCTGATGTGGTGTATTACATTAATTGATCTTTGGATAGTGAATAACTTTGCACCCTGGGATAAATCCCACTTGGCCATGGTGTATAATTATTTTTATATATTGCAGGGTTCAGTTTACTAATATTTTGAGGATTTTTTAAATTAATATTTATGAGCATTATTGATTTTAGTTTTGTCTGGTTTTGGAATCAGGGTAATACTGGCTTCATAGAATAAACTGAGAAATGTTCTCTTCTGTTTTTTGGAAGAGTTTATAAAGATTTGGTATTATTGATTCCCTTTAAATGATCTAAGGTTGATAATAATGACCCCTGTTTCATTTCTGATTCTAGTAGTTTTTTTCTTTCTTATTTTTCAATTCACATTAACATTCAGTATTATTTTATATTAGTTTCAGGTACACAGCATAGTAGCTAGACATATAATTAACAAAGTGATCCCTCTAATTAGTCTAATTTTCACCTGGCACTGTACATGTTTGTTACATTATTGACTACATACCTTATACTATACTTTACATCCCTGTTACTATTTTGTAACTGCCAATTTGTACTTCTTTATCCCTTCACCTTTTGCACTCAACCCCTAAACCCCCTCCCAGTCTAACTAAAGTTTTGTCAGTTTTGTTCATCTTTTCAATGAATGAACTTTTAGTTTTATTGACTTCCTGTATTATTTTTCTATTTTATAATGTCTTCATATAAATATAAATATATTTATTTTTAAATCAGTTTTTCATATAGAAATTAAGATGTGTCAAGTATTTGAAAATGTTATCTGCGTATTTTTTTTGTTTGATCAGATTCTCAGATGCTTAACACTGGAAATGATTTGAAAGAAAGTGTCAAAAGTGAATCAGTGCTGCTTCCCAGTAGAAAACATGATCTGAAGAAACAACACAGTGTCACTCAAGCCACTCAGACAAGTCCAGCAGTTCCTTGGTCTTCTCAATCAGTTAACTTTCCTGAGTGCTCTTTTGACTTTACTAGGGAACAGGTAATGGAAAAACTAATGTGTTCTCATTCATTTTCAGCAATTAAAATAAATGTTAGATACTAAATAGTTAAAATGTTAGTTATTTACGTATTTAAGTAATGTTTTATTGAGTGCCTGTTGTTATGGATAGAGTGTTGAGCAAGATAGGACAGTCCAGCCTTCACTGAAGTCATAGTCCAACAGAGAGATAGAGGGGCAAATATGGGAGAGTGGCAGTTTCTGGAATCTAGGAAGGCTTCTTGGAGGATATATTTATTTTGCTGTCTTATTTTTAAGTTGCAAAAGTATTATAATATTTCCAAACATTGGAAAAATATTTTAAAACAACTTTTAATACATTCTGACCTCCTGCAGTACTATCAATATTTTTAAAATTTTCCTCTCACTCTTTTCTATAATTTTTCTAAACAGTTGTTATTCTTTCATATGTACTATATTTTTTACTTAACGTTATTTAACAAATATTTTTAAATATTTAACAAATATTGCTGTGTATGCCTCATATTTATTTTTTAATAGCAGAGTAATATAGATGTAGATGTGCTATTATTTCTAAACCTTCCTCTTAGTATTTGTTAACATTTGAGTTGCTTCTTTTTTATTTTGCCATTATAAATAAATAAAATGTCCAACAGAAGTTTAATTCTTGATGGTAGAACTACAGAATGAGTTCATTGATCTCTTCAACAGGATTTGGTGGATGTCAGCTCTGAGTTAGGATATAGAACTGAACAATATATACCATTCTTACCTACTGGTAAACTCTAAGTGTAGTGAGAAAGACAGGAGTATGCAACCAGTGGTAACAAGTTACTGTGTTAAGTGCCAAACTAGAGATTAGGGAAATACCCAGTTTGGTTTTTAAGGCAGGAATTGTTAACCTGGGACTAAAAGAAGTCTGAAAACTCTTTGAAATTAAATGCATATATTTTAATGTATTTATGTAAATGTATTATTCTGGAGAGAAAGCCCTTAATTTTACCATATTTTCATAGTTAGGTTTAGGGAATAGTTCTAAGATGTTAAAGTACTTGAACTGAGTTAATGGTGGAAAGGGAGACCTATTGTCCATCTAGATGAAAATGTCTTATGAGATATTTGAAATGTCGGTCTGAAGCTCAAGAGAGTGGTTTATGCTAGATCAGGCTATATATGTGATCGTTGGAACCACAGGAGTAGACGAAGTATCTAAGAGTGACTCAGGTGGTAACAGAATCTAATAAAATATTAAAACTTAAGAGTTTTTAAATAAAATTTTTTGGGATATTATCGGTTAATAAAATTATATAGGTTTCAAGTGTATAGTTCTATAATAACATCATCTGTATATTGTGTTGTGTGTTCACTACCCAAAGACAAATCTCTTCCCGTACTATACCCTGCCTGCATCCCCTCTGTCCCTCTGGCAACTACTAAACTGTTATCTGTGTCTGAGTTTTTACTTGTCTTATTCATTTGTTGCTTTCAGTTTTCTGTCCTACATATGAGTGAAATCATCGTTCTCAACTTTTTCCATCTGACTTATTTTGCTAGCATGATTATCTTAAAGGTTCTTAAATACCAGAGGAAAAGATGAAAATTCCATACTTGGAGAAGGAATAAACATTAAAGAGCTGTGGCATAAAAGGCAAAAAAGGAGAGAGACAGGGAGGAGAGGTGAGGTCAGCAGTATCTAAAGCCACAGAGAGGTCCAGGGAAATTAAAACTAAACTAAATCACTGTTAGATTTGAAATTAGGGGTTAATTAGTGTTTTGAATTGCTGGGTCAAAACTTAACATTTTTAAGTGCTTGAAATGTGTTTCTAAATAGCTTCTCAAAGCAGTTTTCAGCTTAAGTACACCCACATCAGCATTGGATATTTTTACTGTTTCAAGTGTCACACCTTTAGCTACTATATAAATTGTTCACATTTTGTGAAAATGATTAAATTCTCTTATTTTCCAAATTTATCATTTCAGCTCATGGAAGAGAATGAATCTCTTAAACAGGAATTGGCTAAAGCTAAAATGGCTCTTGCAGAGGCTCACTTGGAAAAAGATGCTCTTCTTCATCATATAAAGAAGATGACAGTTGACTAGCCGGAGTGTCAGTCAGAAACTCACATTAGAGCTCTGGGGTAGGGAGGTTTTGTTTATTATGTGATGTTACCAATTAGTGGAAGACTTTCCTTTTCATGAAAAGACAATAAAATGAAAGTGGTGACTATTCCAAAGCCAGTTTAGAAAGTATTAGGTACGGGCATTACAATCTTTTGATTGTTTTGTGTTTTGGGGTTTAATCCTCTTTTAAATGGTACGATATAAGGAAGTCAACACATACTGTAAAATAATTACATGTCTAATGAAAAGAAGATGTCATTTCCTAATTTTGGTATCACACTATAGGCATTTTTAAAAAGAAAAATGAAAACCTATTGTGTTCCACAGATTACTGAATTTATTGCTCTCAGTACTTACTATTATTTACAAAGATTCAAATGCTTTTAGGGTTAAAGTAAAATAAAAGAAGGCTTACATTTTAAATGTTATAATGTACTTTAGAATTATTTAAGTACTGTAAAAAAGTCCCATCAGATTGACGAATTATGTAATTACTGGTTTTGAAAATTCTGGAAAATGATCACTCAACTGAACTTATAAAGTAACTTGAAAACATGAAAAATCATTTTAAATGATGAGTAAACTGTATAAGTTGAAGCTATAGTTTTCACACACAAAAAAGATGGTACAAGTATAAAAATAAAAAGCACAAACTGTATAAAACAAAACATTAGAGTATATGGCCAACTGTTTTAAAAAGCATTACTTGTACATTTCTTGAAACATTTATTGTTAGAAGAATAATTTAACTAGCCTGCTAAATTTGTCAGTGTTTATAAGAATTTTAATTAATACTATTTATACTATTTCTTTACTTTCATCTTTTCTCTATTTAAGGAAGGAAATGTTTTCAGAGAATTTTCTTTACACATACAAAAGTTTCATACCATTCTTCTTGTATTATATTAGATGGGTTTTTGCACATATGAATTTATATAGCTAGTTTTGATTAAAATTCTATGTGATATATATACTATCTTCTATAATAAGAATAATTGGTAAATTTTGAATTCTATTTTCTAGGGGTTGTTAAGGTTGAAGCCAACATGAGAGAATCTTAATCATACATTATGAAATAAAAGTTCATGTGTGTTTAAGAAACAGAGGCTTTTTAAAGATTTAAAATATATTTCTGATAGAATTAAACTTAGTGGGGTCTAGTTTAGAATTCACATTCTTAAACAAATATATTAAGATAGAACATGAAACAACTGGAATACTTTTTCTTTAAGATACTTGAAAATTGTAAGCCACATTATGACACTTTATGGTGCTTTGTTGGCATGACTGATATAGCCATTCTTATGTCTGAATAGCTGGAGGAAAACACATTTTTCATTTACTTACGTGTTGGAGTGACTTGGATTTTACTGAGAAAAGTACTGACCTTTTTTCTCTCATTTCTATAACACCCATTTTCATTGACATTATTTAAAAATACAGGTCCTGTTTTGGGAGCTAAGGGTACAGCAAAGAACAAATTAAATTATTATTTTACCTCAGAGTATTTTAAAAATCATGTTAAACTCTGTTAATATAAACTATATAATAGTCTTAGACTAAAGGCAAAGGTCTAAAGATTTAAAATGTATAGTTAATATCCTTAGTAGGGTACTTTTGATTCGTAGTTATATAGTCAACAAAAGCAGTTTCTCATGTAGACAAACAGATTTGATAGGACATTAACTTCTTCAGAGCCTGACAGTGTTTCTCAGGATTGACCTGTTTGCTCTATATAAATTTTAAATATATGGAATAATTGTTTAGTGTTATAGATGCTGAATGTTTGTCTTATTCCTTTCCAATTTGTTTGGCCTTCCCAAGAAAATCCTATATATAGTGAGATGATAATATGGATCTGAGCATTCTATATGCTGTTGGATTTTTAAAAATTTATAGTGAGTACTATTTTTATAGAGATTGAAAAGTCATAAAACACTTGCAAAAACATTATCTCATGTAATTCTCACAACAAACCTGCGAGATAGGTATTAACTCACATTTTAAGTTCGATAAAAACCCTAGGTTCAGAAAGAACAAGTGACTTGACTGAAATCACAATTAATAACCCACTCTTTTGACTTAACTCTCAGTTACATGCTTTTATTTTACTTTAGTCATTAATTCACAGATTTTGCCAGGGGAGGGGAGAAGAATCACTGTAATGTTAGTGATCAGGGAAAGGCAATGGTAATCATGTTTTGCATTTTAATTTCATGTATGTCAAAAGCATTTTCTTGGTATCTTGTATTTTTTCTTTTCTCATTTAATCGAATTTCAGAAAACCACAATATGACACAAGTTATGATGAAGCATTTTAATTTAAGTCATGTGAGAATGGCTGTGTATAACTACAGACAAATATATGTGAAAAAATTAATCAGGAACTCCTCTCTGGGTTTTTATTGTAGTTATTGTTATTTAGTAACTGCTGCTTTTATAAGTTTTTATTAACCTCCAGCCTGTTCAAGGCATCTTCCTATTTCAATGAATGGCAACACCATCACCCTGGTTCCCAAACTAGTAACCTAGAATTCATCTTAGACACCTTCCTCTCTCTGACTCTCTTGCTCCGTGCTCACCAATTCATTACCAGGTCCTGTCATTTTACCTTGTAAACATCTCTCAAATTTATACGCTTCTCTCCACTTGTCACCCTCTTTCTGATCTGAACTACCATCAGCACCTTTGGCCTGCATTACTGGAATTGCCTCCTGACTAGTCTTCCTACAGCTACTCTGGACTTCCTCGTATCCAATCTCTATATGCAGGCAGAGTTCTATTTTTAGAAATGCATTTTTAATCGAGGCAACCCATCTACCCCATTCCCACCCCTAGCTTAAAACACTTTGATGACTTTTCATTGCTCTTAAAATGAAAACCAAAATATTTTATGTGACCTGTGAGGCCATATATATTATGTCCATCATTTACTTTATAGGGTAACTGAGCATTAAAAGAGTTAATGTCTCAAAACATTAAAACTGTGGCTGACACATCACCTAAAAAGCACTGAATAGAAGTTAGTTATTACTACTGCTTTGTCAGCCTCATTGTGTACCATTTTTCA
The DNA here is from genome assembly GCA_004027375.1 of Macroglossus sobrinus. Classification (NCBI taxonomy): domain Eukaryota; kingdom Metazoa; phylum Chordata; class Mammalia; order Chiroptera; family Pteropodidae; genus Macroglossus; species Macroglossus sobrinus. Next base: position 380,240 of record PVKZ01000069.1, read on the forward strand.
GTTACTTTGTGTTCTATTTTCTTTGCACTTGAAGTATCTGGAATAAGTGAGAACAAAGTGCTTTTTCCATATTGGAATCTTTGTTCATGCTATTTCTTTGGCTTGAAATACCTTTCTCTGTTCATTGTCTAGTTAATTTCTATTTGTCTTTCAGAAAGCTCATTTCATCACTTCCTCAGGGAAGCATTCCCTAATACCTGTCACAAAGCGAGACTGCTGTTACACATTATCGCTTAGACACATACCTCTACTTAGCATTGAACACTTTTGTAATTTTATATGTATTGAATTAATGTAGACACTCTAGATTGTAAACTCCATGATGACAGGAATTGTGTTTTTGTTGTCACTGTTCAGCTTTGAATTCCTTATGTCTCACACAGTGCCTGGCACATAGTAGGTGCTCAATTTGTTGAAAGAATAAAATGAGTGGATGAGGTATCAGGGATGTTTTCAGGTATTGAGTTCTTCCTCTCAGTTAGATTGAGGGGAGATGGAACATAGGCAGAAAAGTAGGTGGTGGTAGTTATTAAAAGGTACAGACTCCTTGAATCAACTACTTGAGGTGGAGAATGGAGTAATTTGCTATACTGTGTTATTTAGAATTTTGAATATCTGAGCTTCTAATTAATTTATCACAAACCATCACAAAACAAAATTAGCATATCACTTTATAAAACTACTGCAGTGCCAGAGTGTCATCTGGCTTTGATTGTAGCATATGGTGTTGTGGCTATCAAGATCTGCCAGTCCTATCAGCTAAACGAAATGGAAATAAGGCCAAAAGAGTAGTGGCTGAAAGTTTTCAATTTTGATACACAGAATTCGTTGGGCCTGATTTCTTAAAGTGCAAACAGTCTTATTTTGCTAGAGATGCTGAGGAAAGTAAATTTTGAATACGTTTTCATTTCCTTTTAGAATACATAAAATACTGAAAGTTGTAGTTGCACAGGCTATAGAAACACTAAAGCAGTAATGTTTTTAAAACACTAATTTCTTCATTAAATGATAAATCTTTATAATTTTTTAAAAAATGTTGCTGCTTTTCTGAGAAGTGTAAAAATTAGGGTACCATGAAACAAAAATGTAAACATGATGGTTTTTATAAACCATTAGATGTTGCCTAATGAATCACAAAGTGGAGTGAAATTCATGTTAATGTTACAGTATTGAAATTCAGCATGTGCATTGCCAACACTACTGTGTAGTCTTGGCAGGTTTGAGAATTTGAAACTTTTTAAAGAAAAATTTTATGAAATATGAAATTAATTTAATGCCTTCTATTTATATAATAAAACATATATGATAACTTTTTTGGTCTTAGAAAAATAAGGTGTTACTGGATCACCAAGAAGAGTATTCTGGGTTTTAAAGATTCTGAAAAAGGTAATACTATAACTTATAAATTGGATTTTATTTTTAGTTTGTTTATGTCATTAGTCAAAACTCCGTTCATTCTTTATACTAAATTGATTGAATGGTAAGTAAAATTTCCTTCTTGATTTAATTCTTATGTGAAGAAATATTTGTTTAGGTGAAGAAATACTTGAGCATAATGGAGGCTGAGAGATTACAAAATTTTTCTTGTGACCATTTAGCAGAATTATTTTGGTTGATATGACAAAAAAAAGAACTCAAATACTGAATTACAAATGTCATCAAGAATAAGTGAATTTTTTTTAAAGACATAGGCACATGAAGGTTTAAATAGAGATCCAGAAGAATCCCTAAAGAATGGGTGAAATAAATGTATATGGATGTGATCAAAGTCCATCTTTTACAATATTTAAAATCACTCCTATTAAAATAGATTTACAGTAAAATCAGAGTAGGGGCTTTTTAAAAATAACCACAGTGAACAAATTCAGTTTAAGGAAATGTGTTTGACAAAATTCTAATAATTAAGCAGTTGAGAAAGATCTATGATAAAGAATTCACTAAATGTATCCTGAATTAAAACCTAAAGCAAAAAAAAAAAAAAGATATAGCTGGATATTCTCCAATTTAATGTGCAAAACTTGGAACATGCAGAAGTTTTTCCATAAATAATATGCCCACAAAAGTATATCTATTGGAATCTTAAGATTTGACATTGATAGGTCACTCATTGCTATTGGAGACATTTTATTAGTGTAGTGATAATGTTGTGGCATCTTAGCATTTTGTCTGAATTCACTATATTAACCTTATAATTCTTATTAGCATAATTACCATAAGTGGTGTAATCATTTGGTGCTTTCTTTTCTCTGGTTTATTTTTACTTTCTCCATTCCTTGCAGTCAAAAAAGAATTTTTCCATAGAAAACATTAGAGCTACGAAGGCAAAAGTGTTCTGAAGAGGGATACAAAATGCACAAATTAAGCAACTTTTTATATCCTATTTCTATAAATTTCCAGAATTGAAGGCATTCTTATACTATCAATATAAAAACATGCCAAGGCCAAGTATATCTTTATTAAAAGTGGTAGGTTTTCCTGCATTAGCACAGGTATCTGAGAATTACTGTAATTACGTATGTAAGCCTTTTCTATAATCTTAGTGGGAGTCTAGTTCATACTTTGTAATTTTTACCTGTCTTTAATAAGTCCTCTCCCCCTTTTTTGCCTTGAGAATTCAGTTTCTTGTTAATATATTTTGCTGAGTAACCTTCAGCTCTTTTGACCCATTTTTGTAGTTCTGTTAATATGTCCAGAGGCTATTATAGTGTGACCAATTTTAGAAATTGAAGCACAAATGATATAAAAATATATACTGTAAAGTCTCTCTTGCCTTGCAAAACCACAATGTTCTGGGGAGAGAGCTGAATTTTTGGGCACCATCATTCCACTTATCATGACCTTCTTGTACTCTTAGTTCCATTTTTAATTTTTTTAGCATACTTGCTTTATCCATTAGTCCCAAAATATCTCCTTAATATATCTTGTGAGCAGTCTAAGTATTTTTGTTATTGTTGTTAAAGTTAGTCTCATTATTTCCTAATTAAAAAATTTGGCATCTACATTTATGTAATCTTGGAATAATTTTTCTTCTTCTACCATGAACATTGCCCTATGTCTCTATGAGTTCTTTATAAATATACTCTTAATTATTATATACTATTTTGTTGAGTAGATAAGCAAAAATTTACACTATTATTTTTTATTTTCCCAGTGTTTTACTATTGTAAATAACCATAATGAACATTTTTTTGCCAAAAAATTGTCTATATAAAGGATTGTTTTCTAAGGATTCCCAAAAGTAGAATAAGTACATCAAAAGCCACAAATTTCCTATAATTGAAACTACTTATCAAAAGGCTTCAACAAAGTTTGTATCAGAAGCACTGTCACTAGTAGTATCATCATTAATAACGAAGTGAACAGAAGTTGAAATGGAAGGACATTAGGCAATAACTTGAAGTTATATGAAGTAAAAATATCAGTATAGGTAAATATATAAGCAGAATATTATTATAACAATGGTGTGTAACTCTATTTCTACAAGATTTAAAGAACTAATACATTTGTTTTTTTAATATTTTTATTTTTCAGTTACAGTTAACATACAATGTTAGTTTCAGGTATACAACACAGTGATTAGACATTTATATAACTTACAAAGTCATCACTCTGATAAATTCAGTCCTGTCTGACATCATACATAGTTATTACAGTACTACTGACTATATTCCTCATGCTATACTCTACATTCAGATGACTGTTTTGTAACTACCAATATGTACCTCTTAATACCCTCCCCCTTTGTCATCCCCTAAACTCCTCAGTCCAGCAACCAGCAAAATGCTCTCTGTATCTATTAGTTTGTTTTGTTTTGTTTGTTCATTTATCCTGTTCTCTAGATTCCATATGTAAGTGAAGTTATATGACATTTATTTATTTTTTATTAAGTTTATTGGGGTAACATCGGTTAATACAATTATATAATTTTCAGGTGTACATTATAATATGACATTTATATATTTGATTGTGTGATTACTGCCCAAAGTCCAGTTTCTTTCAGCTACCATATAGTTGATCTTCTTTACCCGCTTCACCCTCCCCCTACCCCCCTAAATTTGACCCCTTTTACCCCATTTACCTCTCCCCTCCTCCCCTACTTCCTACCCTCTGGTAACCACTAGTCTATTGTCCATGTCACTGAGTTTCTGTTTATATGACATTTATTTTTGTCTGCCTTACTTCATTTAGCACAATAAATTCTAGGTCTATCCATGTTATTGCAGATGGCAAGATTTAATTTTTTATGGCTGAGTGATATTCCATTGTGTGTATATATATCACTTCCTCTTTATCTATTCATTCATTGATGGACACCCAGGTTGCTTCCATATTTTGGCTATTGTAAATGATGTGCCAATGAACACATGGATGCACATGTCCCTTCAAAGTAGTGTTTTGGGTTTCTTTGGATAAATACCCATGAGTGGGATTACTGGGTCTTTCTTTGACTCTTGTTATAGCCTTTATTTTCAAGTCTGTTTTGTCCAATATAAGTATTGCTACTCCAGCTTTTTTTCCAATGAATATCTTTTTTCATCCCTTTCAGTCTGTGTGTGTCTTTCAATCAGGAGTGAGTCTCTTATAGGCATGATATGTAAGGGTCTTGTTTTCTTATCCATTCAGCTACTTTATGTTTTTTGATTGGAGTTCTTAATCCATCTACATTTAAAGTAATTTTTAATAGATATGCAGTTATTGCCTTTTTTAATTTATATTTTTTATCTTTTTTTCTTCTTCTTAAGTCTCTTGAACATTTCTTATAATACTGGTTTGTTGGTGATGTACTCCCTTAGCTTTTTCCTATCTGAGAAGCTCTTTATCTGTCCTTCAATTCTAAATGAAAGCTTTGCTGGGTAGAGTAATCTTGGTTGTAAGTCCTATCTTTTTGTCACTTTGAATATTTTGTGCCAATCCCTTCTGGCTTGTAGTGTCTGCTGAGAAATCACAGATCTCACTTGAAGTTAATTAACTGCTTTTCTCTTGCTATTTAAGCTTTGGCATTTTAAATTTCTTACTTTCTCCTCCTGGTATCTCTATGATGCAGATGTTGGTACACTTGATCACTTGATATTGTTGCAGGGGCCCCTTAAACTATCCTCATATTTTTGGATTCTTTTTTCTTGTTATTGTTCTGATTGGGTGTTTTCTGCTACCATATAGTCCAAGTCACTGATTCTATCTTCTGCTTCATCTAATCTACTGTTAATTCCCCATAATGTATTCTTCATTTCAGTTATTGCATTCTTCATTTCTGACTGGTTCTTACTATGTTTTCTTTCTCTTTGTTTAAGTTCTCACTGAGATCATTGAACGTTCTTATAACCAGTGTTTTGAACCCTGCATCTGGTGGATCGCTTGCCTCCATTTTGTTTAGTTCTTTTTTCTGGAGCTTTGTTTCATTTGGAACATGTTTCTTTGTCTCCCCATTTTGTCTACTTCCCTGTGTTTGTTTCTACATGTGAGGTAAAACTGCTGTAACTTCCAATTTTGGTAGAGTGGCCTTATATTGTAGGTGCTGTGCTCTGTGGGGCCCAGTGGCACAGTCTCCTTGGTAACCTAAGCTGGATGCTTCAGATATTTCCCTTGTGTGGCTTGTATGTACCTCTTCTTTGTAGTTGAGACTTGGTTACCATTTGTACATCAATGGGAGGGATTCACCTTTAGGTTGATGTTTGTGACAACAGATTCTGACTATAGTGGAGGAGCTATTGTGCAGGGGCTAACCCTACAAGGCAGGATTCACTTTAGTAGTGCTCTGGTGACTGCCCAGTCTATCCTGTGGGTCTGTTGTTTGTGGAGGTGGTTGGGTGGTGCTCTGGTGTGGTCTGAAGCTGGCCACTAGCTGTGTTGGTTCTGGGGTCACTTGGGAGGGGCTCTGTTGCAGGCCAAGTTCAGTTGCTGCCTGTGCCCTGCCCAGGGCCACTTGGTATGAGTTACAAAGTGATCTGCAGATGGCTACCACTTGTTCTGGGATTGAAGATGCCTGGAAGAGACTAAGTTGTGAACTGAGGCTGGGTGCTACCACTAGTACTGGGCTTGGAGCTGCTCAGTAAGAGCTATGGGACATGCTGAGGCCAAATGCTGCTTGTCTGGATTTGTGAACCTTTGAGAAATTGTAGGAAATTGTAGGAAAGTCCATAGCATGAGCAAGACAGGCCATTTTTATGGAAATGCCACTGGAAGCAGCTTGGATTGGCCCACAAGTTGGGTGGGGTGGGGTCTCAGAGAATCACAAGGGCAGAGTGAGTGGTGTTAGCCAGTTTGAAGAAAAATTAGAATATGGAGTTAGCTAGTTTCATAGACATTCAGATATGTCTTTGAGAAAGCTGACCCTCCAGCCTTTGCCCTGAAGCCAGATAACTCAGTTTCTCTCCCTATGTCTCTGGCAACTTTTGTGTTCTGCTCCAGAGCTGGAGCTCAGAGTAAGTGAGTCTGTCAGCAAGTAATTTCATGTGTGGGCCCTTTAAGAGGAGTGTCTTGAACTCCAGCAGTCCTCTGTTTCACTCAGCCACAATCTCCACTGGTTTTACAACCAGAAGTTGTGGGGACTTCACTGGCAAATAAAGCCCTGGGCTAGGGAGCCTGTTTTGGGGCTGGGACTCCTTGCTCCTATGGGAACCTCCACAGCCAAGATCTTACCCCCAATTTTTAACCACCACATGTGGGTGTGGGAGAAGTTCTTATTGTGTCTCCACCCACCTATCAGTCTTGAGGTGGCTTCTTCTGTCCTTAGTTATAGGAGTTGTGTTCAGCTGACTTCAGGCAATTCTCAGTGATGGTTCTATAGTTTAATTGTAATTTTGATGTTTTCAGAGGAGAGCACAGTGTGTACCTGCTTTGCTATCTTGACAGGAACTTCAAGAGACAATTACATCTTTTAAAAACACTTGTTAGTCTAAAAGCTAGCATTGTAACTTTGTTTTATAACTCCATACTTTGTTTTCTATATAATTTAAAGGGCTAAGGCATTTTAAACAATTATTTATGTTTGGGGGCAAGATATATAAAGATGCAGTTTTTTGTGCTATCAACAACTGAAAGTAAAGATGGAGGTGTTAAAGGAGCAAAAGTGAAGTAGTTGGAACCTGAATATATTTTGAAGGTGGGATTTGCTGTTGGATTGGATGTGTCGTGTCAAAGAAAAGATTCTAGGGTTGATCCATGGTTTCCGAGCAACTTACTAAAATGCCTGGTGGAGTGTTCAGCCTCTGTGGATCTGTCCATCCAGCTGTGATCGCACATCTACACTAGCAAACAAAATCCCTGCAGATAGCTCTATTTCTTAGACAAAGTTAAGAACCATCTATTGTTACTTAAGCACATCTGTGTGTGTGTGTGTGTGTGTGTGTGTGTGTGTGTGTGTGTGTGTGTGTGATGGATTTTAGCTCCTTTCCTAAGTATCTTGGAAAAATAACAAGGAGAGAATGAGTATAGATAAAAAGCAAAAGATTTAAAGACAGCTCTTTGCCACTCCAGTGTTCAGAGGTCAGAGAGGTGAGGAAGAATCAAGACTATAGATCAAGAAACAGAGACAGGAGGAAAATCAGGGCAGTATGAGGCCCAGAAAAGCAAGTGAAGAAATTGTTTAAGAAGGAGGAAATGACTGGCTATGTTAAATGCTGTTCAAAGTTCAAAAAGATGAAGAGTGAAAATTGACAATTAGATTTAACAATATGAACATGATTGGTGACTAAAACCACTTTCAATGGAGTAGTCAAAATGAGGCACAGGAGAGAATAAATGATGAAAAATTGGAGAGAATGAGCATAAACAACACTTTCAGAAGGTTTTACATTAAAAGGTAAGCTAACCATATAATTTACAATCTAAACTGGAACACATTTGAAAAGGACACCATTAATAATTAAGCCAGAATTTAATTAATAATCAAGTACAAGCTGGAACTGTCACGACAAAGAAATAACATTTTATGAAGGAAAGGAGAGAGGGGCCTATGACTGAAAGGGAAGTGGAATAAAGTGTTGATTAGTTTTTTTTGAAAAGGGAGAAATAACAGGTAATAGGAATGATTTGGTAGAGAGGGAAAGTTTTATGACAGAGGAGAAAAAGAACATTTTTGGAGCAATGTCTCTGAGTAAGCAAAAAGGGATAATATATATTGCACAAGTGGAATGGCTGGTTTTAGCCAGGATCACAGATAGAATGCAAAGAATTTGGGGACAAAAGCATGTAGGGGAGGTGATGTCATGGGAGCTCATGAATATTTATGAAGTTTGTATTTTCTCACTGAAGTAGGTTAGTGAGATCACTGGTTAAGAGTGAGGATTAGGGAGGAGTTATTGGAGGTTTTATTTAGGAGAGAAGATATGAAATAATTTTATAGAAGAAATAAAGAATGAGTGGAGTAGAGAAATGCAATATAATTGCCAAGCATGACTGGGATCCAATTGCAGTTAATCATGTGTTTTGAGTGAGACCAATAAACATGGTTGTGTGTTTTTCTCAGGGTATGTTTTACTGTGCAGGTGTGATCATGGAGAGAGCTGAAAATTGGATTTAATCAGGGTTTATTGTTTAGCCAAGCACAATTAAGTAAGATAAAGCAGGAGAATTTAGAGTGCATGCAAGGGAATGATTTTATCATTTGAACATATATAATTTAAGCTAATGTATTAGTTTCATAAGGCTGCTGTAACAAAGTACAACGAACTGAGTAGTTTAAAAGAACATAAATTTATTTCACGGTTCTGGAGGCTGAAAGTCTGCAGTTAAGGTGTTGGCAGGGCCATGCTTCCTTTGAAGCTTCTAGGGGAGGATCCTTTTTTGTCTTTTTCAGCTTCCAAAACTCCCAGGTGTTCATTCCTTGGCATGTGGTTGCAGAATTCAAATCTCTGCCTCTATCAGCACATGGTTCTCCTCCCCTCTGTGTGTGTCTGTGTCCAAGTTTTTCTCTTTTTATGACACAAGTTACATTTGATTTAGGCACACTTTAATGAACTCAACTTGATTATATCTGCAAAACCCCTATAGTCAAATAGGACATGTTCATAGGTATTATGGAATACTGGATACTGGCACTAGGACTTTAATGTATCTTTTGGGAGGACACAAGTCAACCCATAACACCTGAGTAGAGAAGTACATGCGAAGGATAAGAGACAGTGAAACAGTGGTAGGATTATAGGTCCCAACGGTACTGAAGGGCATTTGGAATTGAGATTTTAGAAATAAGATAGAGATTGAAGGATAGAATGTTTGAAATTGAGATTATATAAGGGTTAATTAACGGTAATGAAAGATCTAGAATGACTATAGGAGCGAGTAGCGAACAAAGAGTGAAGAACATTGTTATTGAAGAAGGGGAGACCAAGGAACTGAGAGGCCAGAGTGTCGGCTGGATTATCATTGAGGGCCTTAAAGTCCCTGAAAATAATGACAAGATGTATTAAAGAGGGTTAAGTAATCCAGGAGCTAAAATATTCAAGGACCAAAGAGGAGTAAACTATGGGCTGGCAGATAATTTCAGTAAGAATGAATAATGAGTGCTATGGTCTGATGGTACAAGATTCAACAGGACTATTTTTTAAAGAGAAGAGGGAGAGAAAACATTCTGGAAGCATTAATAAAGTGCAAGGAAAACACCTATTTCACCTGCAAGTTCTGTGATACGAAGGATGTAGGAGGAAAAACTGCCATTACTTGAGAGTGCTGCAGGAGAAGCAGGGCCCTTAGGGAGAGAGACGTTTCAGTTAGATAAAGTAGGTAAAAAGAATGAAGAAAAAAAATTAAGGAAACTGATTTTGCTGATGACTGACTTTGAATTCCAGAGGGATTCACAGTGGAAAGGTTTTAAAGGAGGGGAGACTAAGAGACTAAGGCTAGAGTATCAGATGGATCAGCATCTGAGTACTGGAGAAAGGATGGAAGATGGAGACAGGAAAGGTGATATGCAGATTAGTGTAGGGATTAATGGCTGGAGAGTGATGGATGTTTTGAAACCATGGCTTGTGATGAATGACATAAATAGGGGTTGAGGCTATGATGATATTTGTTCTTCTGCTCCCAGAAATGAAAGAATGAAAGTACTGGTGAAGCTATGAGTTTTAAGGGAAGGAGAAGTGGAGTCTTGTCTGGGTCACATATGATTTGGAAGCTCCCATTTGATTTGTGCCGATGAACAGTACTTGGAGGCTTGGAGAGATGGTCTCACTCTAAGAAATGGACTCTCTCTTGACTTCTTTATAGCAATTATTGGTATTCAAAATGATATTATTTTAATATGATTACGAATATGAATATTATTATTTGAATATGATTTTGAATATGATTTTGAATATGAATAATATACAAAATGATATTATTGTATATTATTTATTTACATTTTTCTTTTTTCCACGCTAGAAAGCACAATCTTTGAGGGCAGACGTATTGGCTATCTTCTTTAATTTTATAGCACTGGTGCCTAGAACTGAGTTTGGCACATAGCACTCAATAACTATATCGACAGGTGAATGAATATGTCAAGATTTCATTGGGTATAAGGCCTTCTGAGAATACTTCTTCAGTTAAATTGCATCTCCCTCATATCTTCGACCTCTCACTATCAGATCATTTATCAACATTCAAACACATACTAGTATTTCCCATCTTTAAAAACAAACAAACTTCCTTTGAGCCTTCATTCTCTCTATAGACTTCACTCCAATCTTCATGGCCAGACTTCTCAGAGGAGTTATCTAAAACAATCCATCTCCATTTCCTCACATTTTCTTTTTTCTCAATTTCACGCAACCTGAATTTCTACCCCCACCACCAGCACTCAGCTGGAACTGTTTTTGTTACCATTAACCTCTATGTTGTCATATCTAATGACAATACATGTCCTCACCTTATTGGACTCTTTGCACTTTTTGACACAATCAAATAATCCCTTGTTCTTGACCTCCATTATTCCAGTGCTCTCTTGGTTTTCCTATTAATTCATTGCATATTCCTTTTCCATCTCCTTTATTTTCTCCTTTTCTATCAAAACTTTATATGCTAGGATTTCCATTCTTTTTCTTTCCTTAGGTAATCTCATTCATTTCCTGTAGTTTTAAAGTATCTTCTACATGCTAAGACTTTCAAAAATATATCTCCAGCTCAGACCACTATTCTGAACTCCAACTGCCTACTTAACATCTTCACAGGCATCTCACACTTAAAATGTTCAAAATATAGCTCTTGGTCCCCCTTGCTTCTTTTCTTTTCCCATGTTAACATTCAACACGATCATCTTTTGGTATTTCTCATTTTAGTAAATGGCACTACCTCCCACACAGCCAAAAGTTTGGATCTTTGTTTCTATAATTTCTCTCAACTTATCTATATATACGTGCAATCTAGTAGCTTGTACTATTGAGTCTCTCTACGTATTTCTTTCTAATTAGTTTCTTTCTAAATAGTTGCTCACCATTTCCATACGTCTCCCAGTTCAAGCAACATCATTTCTTACCTTCAGTAGCCTCTCAACTTACATCCTTGCGCCCTTCCCATCTGTCTTTTTAAAGAGCAACCAGAATGATCTTAAAATAGAATGCAGATATGTCACTCCTCTTCTTAAAATATATCATTGATTTTCAATATACTTAAAATAAAACTCCAAAATCCCTAACATGTCTCACAAGGCTCAGCATGATTTGACTCCTGGCTAATCGATCTTGTGCCATATCTCCGCCCCAGCCCTAAGGAAATGTTCACATTACCCTTCTGTCTATAACACTCTTCACCCAATTCTTCACCGGTCTAAATATTTCTTAGTTTTCAGGTCCCAGCTTAAATGTAATTTAAGTTTTTGGTTTTTAACATAGTATACAGATACACTTATTAAAAACAAATAATTAGACTTAACTTTTTTTTACTGGTTTCATTGATTTCTACCAGCTCTTTCATAGCATGACTTCCCCTTTTGGAGTTGTTTTGATTCTCCTTTCAGTCATCTCTATTAATTTTCAAGGAAAATTTTCAGGAAGGTTATATGGACAATATGTTTCTTCTAAGTATTTTTATGTCTAAGAATGTGTCCTCATTAAAAAAAAAAAACAAAGATTGTTTAGAGGTTTATATTTTCAGGTTACAATATTTTCCTTCTCTCATGAAGAGGCACTGTTAGTTACCCCACAGCCATTTCTGCTTCTTCCTCATTAAGAGAACTCTGGTTTTGTTTGGGTATTCCACCCTTCTCCATGCAGCAATGCACTTTACTAAGCCAGTCACATTCCCCTTAAAAGTGATTGGCTTGGGAACGGGCATGTGACACAAGTATAGGCAGTGAGATCTCTCCTTTTCTGCTTGATATTGCCGTGTCTACTTGTAATGCCTGGAGCTGTAGGACCACCTTATGAACAAAAGAATGAGTAACTCAGGAGAAGACTGATTCCCTGAACTCGACAAAGCAAGTCCTTGAACCAATAAATTAACCAACCTCAGAGCCATTTAAAAATTCTTATGTAAGATACTAAATCTTCTTTATTGCTTATACTGATGGTATTGGGTTTTCTCATTCTTGGAATTAAAAATCTGGCACACAACTTTCAACTCTATATGTTCAGTTGCTTCATTGGGGAAATATAAGGCCATCAGGATTCTTGTTCCTTTACATATAAGTTGTTTTGATTGACTGATTGCTAGCAATATTTTTAAAAATGTTTAAAATAAAAATTTTCTCTATAGAGTATGTAGCCATTGGTCTCTACTTTTCTTGGCACTTGACATTTTAGTTTGGCAGATTTAACTCTAAAAACTAAAAGTTTTCTTCAGTTATTTTAATAATTCTTGCTCCTCCTGATTCTTCTGCTGATCTTGTTTTAAATGTACAACTATCAAATACTATTAAATCATCAGGGCTGCCTAGTTATCCCTCTATATTCACAGTTCTGCTTTTCATGTCAACTATTTCATGCTTTCTCTTCTTCCCACAAACCTCCAATGCTCCTTCTCTCCTTCCATACAAGCCCATTACTTTGCTTATTATTTCACTATCAAGATGGAAGTAATTAAAAGAGAATTTCTACATCATCTTATCCTGTGTCAGTTATGAAGATACATACCCACTAGTTGCCCAGTTGCTAGATTTGTGCGTGTCTGATAGCTTCCAGCTGTTAATGCCTTCAGGGTCCACTTCAGCTTTCAAGCTGAGGCCATGGGCTCCTTGAGTTGGCCTCCAGTCAATGACAGAGCAAGAAGGTTTACAAGTATATATCTATTTCCATCCAAGGTGGAACACCTCTACTAGGCACTCTTGACTCAAGTAGGACTGGCAGAGACGGTCAGGACAGCATCATAGAAGTCTCATCATGAAGTGATAGCCCCCCTGACCCACATCTTTTCCATTTATAGGTGTCACTTCCCGATAATCATTTTAGGCTGCTCACTCTGTCTCAATGTCTGCTTCTTGGGAAACTTCAACACCCCTAAACCTGAAACACCCCCTAAATCTATAGGTCTAACAATGTCTGTCCTATATACACCACCTTACATGAGTGAAATGTGTGGACTGCCAACTCAGGCCAGATTCTCAGTTTGCACGAACACTATTGTTTCTAAACCATTCAAGCTGTTTTCTTTTGAAATGTTTTTTCTCTCTCCTACATGATCAAGTTTTCTCTTCTGTAGGATTATTTTTACTAGCATACAAACATGTCGTAATAGCTCAACCGAAAACAAACAACTTGCCTTGATCATACATCTCCCTTCATTTTCTGCTTTTTTTTTTTTTTTTTTGCTACTGTCTATAGAAAAACTCTTCAAAGTATTGTCGCTTTTTTTCTTACTTTTCCCATTAGGCTTAGATTTTTATTCCTACTATTCCACTGAAACTCTTCTCCTATCTCCACTTGCTTCATTTGGCTTTCAAGACTCTCCTACCATACTGGCTGCATCTTCTCAATCTTTTAAAATGAATCTTCCATATATTCTGAACTGTCCCAAGACTCAGTTTTTTGGTCTTCTCTGTCTGTACTTAAAAGAGAGGTGATCTCTTCCAGTCTCATGGATTTCAATACCACAGATACATTGACTATTCCCAAATTCATATTTCCATCCATGACTTCTTACCTGGACTCAACCACTTCCACTTGGGTATTTATTTCTTAATTTATACTGGGTGTCACTAGGCTGACTGTGCATGGAGGAGGGGCATCAATTTTAATAATTTAAGATGAGTCTGTTTCATCTGATTTTATATTTCTTAAAAAGTGTAAAATTAGACATGATGTTTTAAAAATAATTTTATTTAGGTCCTATTGTTTTTTACTTTTATTTCTTTCCATTATATGATTTTGCAGAGAAAGATTCAAGGTTGCTTTATTTAAAAAAAAAATTTACTTTATTTAAAAAATTTACTTTATTTAAAAAAATTTGCTTTATTTAAAAAAAAAGTCACAATAAACCAGGATCTATGTTAGCCATTTTCAAGTGTGTAATATAAGTAATTTAGTTTGATGAAAAAAATTTTTTATCTTCTAGTGATCACTAGAAATGATTCTGATGAACTATATGCTTCATCTGTTCTATAATTTTGCCAGCTTTCAATATCATGCTTATTAACATTCAATTTCTGGAATGTATTTTTTTATGTTTTGAAAATGGAAACATCTGTGCATCTTCAGTCTTCTGGCAACTTTTGTATTCTCTATTTCTCAAAATTACTGACAATGATTCTATCATTGCATCATCTAGTAGTATCTTTTATACCCATGGATGTATATAATTCATCTGTAGCTGAAGACTTGAACCCGTTGAAAGGAACTATGTATATTCTTACTATGCTTAAATTATCACATAATCATGTTTATTAAACCCTCTTAAATTTGAAAGTTATTCTTAATGAATATAAGCAACACAATTGGTAATAGTTTTACCTAAAAAAAATTGGCTTTTCCTTTTAATTTTTTTCAAATTGAGTAAAAAATAATGTCCAAAATAATTTAATGACCACATTTGCTTTAAACTATAGTAAAGAATACATTTCTTAGAAAGATTAATCATCCTTGTTTGCCTGTTACTTTAAAATTTGATAAATTGTATGTTTCAGTGGAAGATATTGAACATGATTATTTTTCTCTAACTGTGATCCTATTCTTCAGGTTTAAAAATGAAAGGATTCATTAGGATAGACATATAGATCAATTGAACAGAATTAAGAATCCAGAAATGGACTCACACGTATATGGTCAATTGATTTTCAGTAAAAGTGTCAAAGAAATTTAATAGAAAAAGCATAATCTTTTCAAGATATGTTTTTGGGACAGATGTATATCTACATTGAAAAGAAATGAATTTTGATATTTCTTTATACCAAACACAACAATTAATTCAAAATAGGTCATAGACCTAAATGTAAGGGCAAAACCACATATCGTATGGAACAAAGCATAGGAAAAAAATCTTTGTGACTTTGGGATAAGATACAAAAAAGCATAAACCATAAATGGAAAGACTGATAAATAGAATTCAAAAATTTAAATATTTTGTTTGTTGAAACCATTAAGATAATGAAAAGGCAAGCTACAGCTTGAGAAAAAATTATTTGCAAAACATATATCTGACAAAAGACTTATGTCCAGATCTGATTAAGAACTTTTACAACTCAAAAATAAGATAAATAACTCAATTTTAAGAAACAGGAAAAAAATCTGTACAGGTACTTAACAAAAAGATGCTCAATTTCATTGGTCATTAGGGAAATGCAAATTAAAACCACAGTGAGATACACACCTATTAGAATGTCTTTAAAAGACTGAAATGCTGTGGACACTCTTGGAAAATGGTTTGCCAATGTCTTAAAAATGGACACACATATCTACTATATATCTACTACTATACCCAGCGACACCACTGCTAGGTGCTTACCTAAGAGAATGGAAAATATGTGTCCACACAAAAATTTGTACATGAATGTTCATAGCAGCATTATTCATAATAACCAAACAATAGAAACAACTCATATAGTTAACTGCTCCATGGATAAACGAAATGTGGTGTATGCATTCAATAGAATACAATTTAGCAAATAAAACAATAAACTATTGACATACAGAACAACTTGGAAGGATCTCAAAAGCATAATGGTAAGTAAAAGAAGCCAGACATGAAAGACATAGAGTTCTGGCAAAAGCAAAACTGTAACAGTAGAAAGCAGATCAGTGTTTTTGCCTTGTGGCTAGAGATGAAGGACGACTTGACTGCACAGGGCATAAGGGAATTTTGAATGTGATTAAAGTATTCTAAAACTTGACTCTACTGGTGTTTGCACAACCCAGTATATTTACTAAAACTTACTTATGCAACTTTATACTTAAAGTGGGTGAATTTGATGTTATATAGCTGTATGCTTCAGTAATGATTTTAAGGGTGTATACATTAAACCTCCAGGTGGTTTCTCTTAAAACTGGATTGCTATTCGGCAAAGAAACTGTTGCTGAGGAGCATCAGTTTAAAATGAATAGAATTGTGGGATTATTAATTCAGTATAATAGTGAAATTTGCAGTGAAACCCATTTATTTGAAGTTTAGTTGTCTGTAACAAGTTTAGGAATGTGTAAATAATCAAAAATATATTTGGACAGCTGATTTTTGAGATCAAAACATTTATATGTTAAGATGATAGACACATTTTAAGGTAACTGTTGGTCTACTTACTATGAAAAATATAGTATGTTATTTGCGAAATGAATAGTTTACACAGGGAATAAAAATGAATAAATGAATAAATATATTTAGCTATTTATTATTTTTCATCATCATTGCCACCTCTATCATCATCTACTATTAGAAGAAGAGTACATTTTTCTTTTTTAGTTCTGTTCTGGCCCCAAACTTCTAATCATAAGACTTTAGGAGTGAGTGGTCCAAAAGAATGGCATTTCTGTTAACAGAGAAATGAATACATTGCCAGCTGTCAGTAATGCATTTCACAAATGCTTTCTGAAATAACAGTTTATTGCAGTAACAGGCATTTAAGAGGAAATATACCAAACATTTAAGATTTAAATTGACAATTTCCAGGGCTGTATATATATATAAAAAAACTTATCTTCAGCTAAATACAACATTAATTTGAAGTTGCATCTTACTTTCAAAGTGCCATTTATTTTATGATTACTATATTGAAAGAAATCATTTGCCTCTTAGATCAAAATATAAAGCAAGCTTAAAGAATTAGGAAGGTGATGGGAAGAAGAAATATGTACATCTGTTTAGTCCTAGAAGATGGCACCTCTGCTAGAGCTTTATCCCAAAGCATTAGTGGACATCCATTGGACAATTTATTTGCAGGTATATAAACAAGTATTCTGCCTTGCTATCAGTTATCTATGACTTACAGTTTGAAATAGCTCAAGGGCAATAAAAGGCACAGAACCTCCATATAATCAGAATTATATAACCCAGAAAGGTGTGCTCTAAACAACGCATAGTTTTCCATTGAAGACTTCCCTGTCCCACCCGCACTGTCCTAAGAAGAGACTATAACCAAGAGCAAAGTATTTGTTTTATTTATTTTAAGGCAGTTCCTGAAGGAAACAGTGAACTTATTTACTGGTTCATAGAATTGTCTTTCTCGGAAAGAATTTCCTGGAGTAAATTTAAAAGTCCTGCTGACACAGGCAACCTCAGTTCTCAGTATTACTAGTTAAGCTATCTGTGTGTGGGTGGTATCTCAATTCTCATGTATTTGCTTTCTTGCACGTTTTTTATCTACCTAACCAGGAATATTTTTCTATCCCAGGGAGGGGTTCAGGTAAGGAACCTTATTATCCACAATTCCCCACCTCTTCATATTTGAAATGCCTCATACTTCTAAAGGCCTAGGATTTTGGAAGCTAAAAACCAGGAAGAAGTCTTCAATTTATTACCAGATACCTCCTTTGAGCAATGGGATACTTGATTTAGCCAAAAAAAATTAAATACATTTTAAAAATTAAAATGGGGTGGGTGATGGGGATGCTGACAGGACAAAGGGAATGGGAAAGGAAGATTTTTTAAAAAGTTTTATTTTGCCACATTTTTACAAATATAAGTGATGTGTATCCAGAGAAGAAAGTTATGCAACAGAAAGTTTTAAATGTTTAATGTAGAAGGTGTTTTTAATGTTCTGGTCTATTTCATAGTGTCTTAGAAAAAGTAGTTCACCAAGTCCCTACACACCCTGGCAGTTTTAATGTCAGTATTTTCTTGCCTCATCTCCTCATTACTGGGACTCAGTAGAATTTTCTCTGTACTGCTTCTGTAATTATAGATACTAGAAAATAATTCCATTTTTATTCTTTTTAGATCTAGGTATTTACAATGTCTTTCTTATCAAGTTGGGGTGCAACAGTCTACTCTGCACATAGGTTTCTTCACCTAAAACGTATTCCAATGAGAAAACAAACAAATACTTGTTGCAGGTTGTAGATTCTGCAAATGGTTTAATTTGTCCTCATTCAAAATCTTAAATTTATTTGAGTGATATCTGTATTTTTCTATTAGTAAATGTGATACTGTTTATTAATTGGACACATAGCTACTAAAAATCATCATAAAAACTGGCCAATAGTTTTTAGGAAAAGTAATTTAATAATTGAGTATTAAAGAGGTTCTTACCTTTTCTCTTTCCTGCCTAGATTAGTTCCCTGCAAAAGTACTGAAAGTTTCACTTATTTTTATGTATGCATTATGTCAATAATATATTTATTAATGTACTATTTATTGATATATAAATGTATTTCTTAATACTATTAAAGTATTTTTCTGATTTTACAGTTTTACTACATGCATGGGAAACATACATACACAATTTCACACATTTTGAAATTCTGAGTCAAGCAACCAAACTTAAAAGTTTGACTCTAATTTAGAAATAAAACCCTGAATAAAATGAATTCCAATTACTAGGATGTTTAAAGTACTTAGAAATACCCCCGAAAAGAGAATATTTTTATGATCTTAATGAACAATATGATCATATGGATATTGAAGGGAAGTAACTTCTCCTTGATTACCACTAAATCTCAAAAGCAGCAAAGGAACTAACTCAAGCATTTTGAATTACTGTATTATAAGATTGTAGTCGTATCCCTATAGAAAGTACAGTTTTCTCATTTAATCTTCACCTTCATCACCAAATGTTTTTTGGATAATGTTATGTTAGGTAACATTAGAAACAATGTATACTTTGAAGATTAACTAGCATTTTATTGAACTTGGTTAGATTTAACTTGCATTTTATTGAACATCTAGTAAGAATCAAATGCCTTCATTTCTTTAAATTTGATCCTCAAAACATCAATCCACCCTGTTGTTATGGACTGAATTGTGTCCTACCCAAATTCATCTGTGGAAGTTATTAGCCTTTATTACTAACCCCAAGTACCTCAGAATGTGATTGTGTTTGGAGAAAGGGTCTTTAAAGAGAAAGTTAAGTTAAAATGAGCTCATTAGAATGGGCCCTAATCCAACATGACGAGTCCCTGCAAGATGAGGAGATTAGGACATATGCACATAGGGAGAAGACAGCCATCTGCAAGCCAAGGACAGAGGCCTCAGAAGAAACCAACCCTGCTGACACCTTGATCTCAGACTTCTAGCCTCCAGAACTGTGAGGAGATAACCTTCTGTTATTTAAACCCCTCAGTCTGTGGTACTTTGTGATGGTAGCTCTAGCAAACTAAAATACCTGTAAAGGTATGTGTTATGCTTCTCTGTGGACACTCATGGCTTCTAGAAGTTTTCTAAGCTAAGAAGAGGTCACACCAGAATGGAAACTTAAGTCTTGTGACCGCAATGAGAGTGCTTTTTAAAAAAATTACAAAACCATAATTTATGGTATAATGTAAAGAATGCTTTGGAAAGCATTTAGATACCAATATAGAAGAAGGCACATACATTTAGTCAGATAATATTAGCTCTGAGCCCAGGAAAATCTCACAATTACTCCCCTTCTGTTCTTGGCTGCAAATCCAGTCCAGCTTAGTCCCCCGATTGGCAGGCTTGGCCCTCAGCTGGGTGACAGGAAGAAGCTGGCCCATGAATATGGAAGGTGGGAGGGCTTTGGATTGTGGCAAATAAATAATTAGTTGCACATGTTTCTTTGTTAGAGAAAGATAATTAAAAAGCATATGTGTGCTGGACAATTATAGTTAGAATTAACTATTCATTTTTTCATATTCAGCTTAGCTTTGTTTTCAAATTGTTGCATGTGACTAATTCCCATTCCTATTCATTGGTCCATAAAGTATACATAGACATTAAAAAAAGAAATCAGAAATAAGTGAAAAAGCATTTCTATAATACTTTATATAATTTTGAAATTTATAACATTCAAATAACAAGTCCATTAAAAACAAACATGATTGGGGGATGTGAGTGAATAAAATAAGGTAAATCAGAGGTAAAGAAAGAGATGGCAGAAGGACATGAGGATTTAGTTCTGGGAGTATAATTTCCCATTGCCCTTCAAAGAGCAAAGCGTAGTGATTCCCAAATAGCTCTCTGCATGGAACATTCTTTCTCTGCATCCTGCTTCTTTTTGCCATTTATCTCTCAGGTCTCAGTTTAAATATCTCCTTTGGAGACAAATCTTCTGCTCGCCTCCAAGACTTAGGTGTCCCTGTTATTCACAGCCATAGGCCTTATGGCATCTTCTTTATAACAGTCCTCACACTTGTTAGTATTTGTTCCATGTCTCTTTTCCCAAATAGAATATGAGCTCCATGACAGCTGTGACCATATTCGCCTTGTTCACTGCTGAATCACAAGCATCCAGCAAGCTTTTTGGCAAAAAGCAGACACTCAATAAGTGTTGAGTGAGTGAAAAGATGAGAAATTTATACTTTATTTGTATCTTCAAGGTCAAAAGAAGTTTGTTTCTTAAGTACTTTTTGAAGGAGATACTAAGCTCCAAGATATTCCCTATGCCTGCTTTCATACAATAATAAGTGAAATAATTACAAAAATAAATAGAGAATAGGGTACTTTTCCTTAGTTTCTGGCATTTTTATCACTTTCAATTGAAGCTCATGTGGACAAGGAGTATGTTTGTTTTTAGTCATTACTTAGAGAAGTACCTGGCATATAGCAAGTTCAATACAGATGCAAGTTCAATAATATGGATGCACACATGTCTCATAAAACATACTGAATAAAGTAAAACCAACTATCAATAAAAATCAAGGCAAAAATATGTAAGAAGTAATGACCAGGATGCAAAAAGATCACAAATATGTCAAACCTTAAATGTGGCTTAGTTTCCTGAGAGCTAAAGTGGAAAGTGAAAATGTCAATTTCTTAGGTATTAGAAAAATGAATTTTTTAGAGGAAGCAAACCTTTCCTGTAGAGTTTAATTACATTGTAAATGTGGAGTTCAATATAAATTCACTAAGTAAAGTAGTGGACAAAATTTCCAAGAACATTCCTACATCAGACGTCATAGGGTTGCTAATAAAAGCTGAGGACATTACAATTCAATTCAACGAAAACTCCAAGGGGCAGAACTGGACAAATGTATAGCCTACTGGTTACCTAAGGTTAGAACACCTAATGTGAAGTTCCTAAATTCCTCCTGGCAGATGCTATTGTAGTCAGGGTTACCTTCCTCTCAAAATAAAATACAGGTTCAATTCTGGCGTTCCTTCTGTCTTGATGGGCCCCTCTCGTGAATCACTAAGAAGGGCAGTGGGGTTTTTTTTCTGTTTCCTACCCCAAGATACTTGGATGAGAACCTGTCTCAGCATACTTTCCAAAGGCATCCCTGGAAACCTATAATTCTCTTTAGTCCTCTGACCCCATTTGTGAGACAGGCTTATTTTATTTTATTTTATTTTATTTTGGTCTGGCTGGGTATATAAAGTCATATTTGCAGATCTCATTTTCTCCACAGGTAGGTCTCAGGGTGCAGAGAGAGGGAGGTCCCAGTCTCATTTTCCATTTAGTTTTAGTAGGGATCTCTGCACTTAGTGGGATATTACCTGATCCAGCAATAAAGATGATACCCTAATGAGAAGCTCATTTGGTTCCTTGTGTCTATTCTCAGTTAGTTAGAATCTAAAGAGGATTCTAACTAACACTCATGACCATAGATTCAGAAGGACTGCAAGCATATGCGTGGTGTCTGGGTTTCCTCAGGAAGATGATGAGTGGCAGAGTTTGTGACAGGTAGGCACAAGGAGACAAACTTCAATGGAATGCAGAAAGCAAGAACTTAGTCTTCTATTTATATGTTCAGTATCTTCATATTCTGTAGCCTAAAGCTGTTGACTTGTTTCATACAGCCTATCATAGCCCATTATGCAGACTAACTGCAGAGCTTGAGATGCAGAAAGTAGATATTTTCCAAACCCATTCCCTAAACTACTATCTTAGCTCAGTCGATAACTTGGTACTATAAAACATCATCTTTTCCTTTTCCTCACTGCAAATAGACCTTGGTATATAGCTCTAAGGTGGATCTGGATTCATGTTCCTGCAATTTATGTTTCCAAAGGCTTTTTCTGCATGTATGCAAACACTTCTATACTCGCTTTTTCTTTTGTTTTACCTCCCCCTTTTCTAGCCTCAACTGCTAGTCTCTTATTAATTAACCCCAAGAAGTGACTTGCAATATGTGTATATTGAAGTAATGATTCTCAACTTGCCAAAAAGTATCCATATTTAGATCTGTGTATATCAGAATTTGGAAGAAGGGATCAGAAGTTCTGCAGGAATTATAACATCTACCTCATAGGGCAGATATATGGTTATAGACATATGTATATATATGTAAATATATGCATCATGTGTATGTAAAATGATGCATATTATGTTGTTATGTACTATAAATGATACTAGATTCTTTGTCTCATTTAATTCTAACTGGTGTGTTTGCATATGTGTGTGTGAGTGTAAAATACAATAAGGTATAATATAATGTATATACAATGATATATATACATGAAATGAGAAAAAAAGCTGGTATCATTCCTGGTATATAATGTGCATTTATAAGTATTATTAACACTGCCTATTGAGAATAGCAAAGATAGATTTTGATAAAAATCAGTAAGAAAAATATTTATTTTTGTAATTAAAAACAGAATAGAAATTGACCTCATATCTATCCCCATAGTTGATTTCTAGCTTCAATTATGCATATAACTAAATGGACTAAGACCATATTTCGTAGAATAAGACCACAGGCATAGAATATTAGGACTGGAAAGGCCAGTGGAGACCATCAGACACTTCTGCCTTTCACATATGTACAAACTGAGATCTAACCTGTCTCATTGGTGTCCAAGAGTGTCCAGCTCTTTCCATTATAAACAGATGCAAAATTCCTGGATGAAATCTACACGTTTAAAAAACTTGGAGTTTATTTTTTGCGGGGGAGGGCTTCTTCAGAATTTGGAAAAATGCCTTCACTTTTAATTTACACATTAGTTCCCATGCAGCGAAGCCTTTGATCCCTTCAACAAGAAGCTATAATATAACTAAAAAGAGAGTTAGGACTTGAAAAACTGCGTTTAATTATTATGTACCATTAGAGTGCCTGAAACTGCAGACCTGACTCTTAGATAACGCTTATCCCATTTGGGGTTGATTCTGATAAGATGACTCATGAGCCTCCTGATACTAACTCGGCCATGATTAAATGTTGCTTGTGGAAACTGGGGGAGATTTTTAGCTCTGACCAACTTGCTACTTACAGTATATTCTGAGAAAGGTGTGTTTTGTTTAGGTGGAGACATTAGGAAAGTGGAAGGATTTCTTCCATTTTCAAAATGAATTCCATGGCTTCTTTAACTGGTCTGCTGGTCCCACTGTGTCAGGGATCATATTATCACATATAATATCATCTTATTATTAAAACAGATTCTAAAAAAGAAAAACCAAAACCATACTAGCTCAAAATCTACTTCCTTCAGGAAATCTCCCATGGGTAACCATAATTTACATAATACTTTTAACCATTCAAATACAATCTCAGAACACTGAATTCCAAAAATTAAATATATATATATATATATATATATATATACACACACACACGTGCACACACACACACATACACACCACACACTTGTGTTGTTCCTTATTACTAAATGTCTTTTAAATTTTCTCCAGTTATTTATTTAAAATATCTGCCTATAGTAGGCAATCCTGGATTTGAGCTTTGGCTCACTTTCTAGCTGCATGATCTTGGAATAATCAGTTTCCTCATCTGTAAAATAGGGATAAAAATGGTACCTAACTCATGGGATTGTTATGAGAGTTAAGATTATATATGAAAAGCACTTAGCATAGTGCCTGGTACATAGTAACTGCTCATCAAAAGACAAGGATAATTATTGTCTGCTCATTTATTTTTTCTTGGGGTAAGTAAGGTATATTGGGAAGAGCATGGGTTGTGCAGTGAGTCAGTTCTGGGGTCCAGTACTGTGTGCAGATCTTGAGAAATATACTTAACCCTTTGTGCCACTACTCCTTTATTTTCAAAACTGATACACTGTAGTAATATACACTTCACTGGATTGTTGAGAGTAAAGCACCTGTTATGTTCTTTTCACCCCAATCAATTATCAGCTAGTTAACATTTATGAAGTGTATTTCAAGGGCATGGCAAAGCACAAGGTGTCACAGGAAGTTTCAAAAGAAAATAAACGCGTGTTCACCACTACGGGTAAGCAGAGCATCTAACAAAATCAAGGCAACCGTGCAGAGTACATTCCCGATGATATATTCAAATCAGAGCGGGTCTCTAATCCATGCTCATTTATATTTTCTTCGGTGTGAATGAGAAGGAATTTTCAATGAGAGCCTTTTTCCTGGTATTTTTACAAGTCAGCAGATCCTCAAAGCCCAGCTGAAATGTGGGTCTCATGAAGGACCCTAGAAAAACTGGAATAGTTTTTTTTTTCACAAGTGTTCAGGGGCCAGTGCCACAGAAACTAGGATAAAACAAACCTCTTCTTTCTAACCAAGGGCAGATCTCAGTTGTCTCAGGTAAGCCTGAGGACGGGATGCAGGTCAGGCGGCCTGGACGCGGACAGAAGCGGTTGCAGAAGGGCCCCCACCCAGCGTCACCTGCCTCCCCATCCCCGCCATGGAGGATTTTCCACCAGCGTCGTGACCGACCCGAGGCGTGGTGCGGGCGCCGGCCCGGCAGGCGCGAGAATTCCGGCCCTCACACGGTTAAACCTCTCCCAAGAAGCCGGGAGGAGGGAGGGTCCCCGCCCACGCAAACGGGGAGAACACCGGCCCCCGCCCCGCCCCCACCCTGCCCGGCCTCCTGCTCCCCCCGCCGCCCCCCAGCGTCCCCCGCCCAACTCCGGACCGACCCGCGGCCGCACCTGGCCGCGCGCACACGCCCCCCCGTGCGCCAGGCCTCGGAGCCGCCGCGGGCGGACCCGGGCGCCCGCCCGCCCGCCGGCCGCGTCCCAGCCCCTGCGCGGCCGCCGCCGCCCTCGGCACGCGCCCGCCGCGGCCCGTCCGCACCGCCCGCCTCAGCGCGGGCCGCGGCCGCCCAGCGGGCCGGCGCGGAAGCGGGGAGCCCGGGCCAGGGCGCGCCGGCCGCCGCCGCGGCTCCAGCGAGGACGGTCTCCGCCGCCACCTGCTCCGACCTCTCAGTCCTCACCATCCTCCGCTTGGCTCCTCAAAAGCATCCCCGGTCCCCACCCGCTCACGCCCCACCCGCGGGAAGGAGGCCTCAGGAATCCAGGGGAGTGGCTGTGGGGGCGCGTCGCGGCTCCCAGCTGGGCCAGCCCCTCTTCCAAGACATGGTCTGATCCCCATTGTAAAAGCTGCGCTCCGAAGAGGAGGACGGAGTGGTCGGTGTTCCCGGATCGGGGCTGCAGGGATCTCTTCGTACTGAAGCTCTTGCATTATTGTAGGGTGGGGCGGGGAGGGCCCTGGATTTTGGGGAGTGGGGGTGGGCGGGGAGAAGAACCCGGAGGGGGAAAGGACTCAGTGAGGGAGTCGGTGAGAGACTATGGGGAAGGACCAGGAGCTGCTGGAAGCTGCTCGCACTGGCAATGTGGCTCTGGTGGAGAAACTCCTGTCTGGCAGGAAAGGAGGGATCCTGGGCGGTGGATCTGGACCCCTGCCCCTGTCTAATCTGCTAAGGTAAGGATGGGCAGCAGCTCCGAGATTGCATACCTCCTTGTGCATTGTGATGGATACGTCCTCCTCCTCCTCCTGGTTACTGCACCTGCTGGCTGCCAGCGTTTCATTCTTAAATTAGGCAGGCAAACAGTGTGTATGGAGAGGAGGCTTGAGCCTCCCAGTCAGAACGGTGCCTTAGATTCTTTGAGTAATTTTAAAATAGCCTTCCATCAATGCGTCAGTAGCTACTTTTCTCTGAGCTGTGGTGCAGAACTTGGACATGTACTCTTGTTGCTGGAAGAAAATCGGTGTTCCACCTGCTTCCTATCAATGTTTGTTATATATTTTCAGCCTGAAACCCAGCATTTTTTTTGGTCTATTTAAATAAAATTGACAGAAGCTATTGCATGCATGCGATTATCCTGCAAAAGCCACAGCCTTTGGTTGCTGATACCTTCTCTTGCAGAAGGTATTTGCTCTGCTGTGCATTATGATCCCACAAAATGAAGAAAGTGAACCTTCTGATGAGATGGCATCAGTACACGGTGTGCATAAAACTTGATGAGGCAGGTTTGGCAGCCCCCAGGAGTACTTTCCGTCACCTGGGCATAGCTGAGTGAAAACTTGGTTATTTTATATCTCAGGATGAAGGATGCTCGGTCGGGATTGAGATAGTGTATTTGGAATATGATAGAGGCCTTTTAACGTGAAGATGTTGCAGGTGGGACTAATATTACTTGGAGAATCTAAGGTGACATTTTTAAAATGTCAGGGTCTTTATTCAGCAGCTAGTACCTTAGAAATAGCAAGGTTGATTTGTATATTTAAAAAAAAAACTATTGAAAGTTGAATTGATGGACAAATGAAATCAGTTGGGAGGGAGGAAGTCTGAAGAATATTTACTAGATAAAATTCAAGGATAGCTCTTTAGTTTTTAAAATCATGGCTTTTCAATTTATCTTGAATATTTTGAGAGGCATCATTCATATCTTTGCCCTAAAACATCTCTTAGGCAACCCAGCTGTACTTGTAAAAAATTTTTAAAGCTCAAGTGATTTTTTTGTTTTGAAGGACTTTGTGTGTGTGTGTGTGTGTGTGTGTGTGTGTACATACACGCACTACTCTTAACAAGTGTTTAATACAAACTTTGGATGATGCTGTATTATTTACTCACTTCTCACATGTTGTAGTGGTCAGACAATGCAATTAATTATTGTCTTGGCTACTAGAGTAAATGAAAACATTTGTATTACAGTGGAATAAATTTAGTTGGAAAATAGTGATGAGATCCAGAAAAGCTCCATATATGATTTATATTTGTTGACAGTGACATTTTATTGAAATGGCAGTTTACTTCAGGACAACGAATATTTATGGGACATTTTTTTCACTAGGTCTTAGAAGTGATGACTCCTTTGTTAAATAATTTTCACTTTCACACACAAGTAGATAATACAAACATACTTCAGATTGTAGCTCTAGTAATTGCCCTTAGTCATTGGTAATTTATACAGAAGCAATATACCTGGTTACAGTTTTAAGTTGCAGATAAATATGTTTGCCAGAAGATCATGTTAGTTCTAAAAATCTTGGCTAGAAACCTATATGCTGAAAGAGGTTTCTAAAAATAATCAATCCCTTTGGAGTAAGACTAAAGAGTTCTTTGAAAACAGGGAGAACTTCAGTTAATTTCATTGAGATAAATGATATTTTAAAAAGCCCACTTTTGTGGTAGAATTTAAAGGGAAATATCTTGTAAATACTTTCTCAGTTGTACCGTTTTAAAAAAAGAATAGATGTCAAATTTTAGGAATAAAGTACCAACTACTTAATGTTGGTAGACATTAAATATCAAAATTGTAACCCACAATGCACTTCTTGAATGAAAGGTTTTCTTTTTTGCTGGTTTTGTAAGAAACAGCAGTAGTAGAATGCACATGGAAAACAATGAAACCAAAAGACATGTTCATTAGAGTAGTTTGAACCAAGCTGTAAATTCAAAACCAGAACCAATAAGCTTTAGACTTGGATTTGTCTAACTCATACTGAAGAAACAACTAAAACAGTGTCTTTGAAGAAAATGGGCGTTGAAATCGTCTTCTTTGGATGACTCTTGGCATAAAATGAAATTCCTAAGAGAAGGCACATTTTATTTAGTTGATTTATATCATAAACGATTGTCATTTATTTACAGAATAATGTAAAATGGGGTCCCTCTCCCTTCAAACATGACACTTTGAAATTTTAAAAAATTTTGAAATGAATTATAGAAAAGGTTTGCCTCCCTCCCCCAGTTATTACCTGTGTTGTATAATAGTGTTAGATCCTGTGCTAAATGCTTACATGTATCATCTCATTCAATTCCTATATCACCTTAAGTGGTGGATCCTCATTTCGGAGATGAAGGACTAAAGAGATGGGAAGATTAAGAACTTGCCCAGGGTCACATCATTAGTAATAACAAAGATTTGAAGTTTTGTGAGTCAAATTTACTTTTCCATATCTTAGGTCTTAGTCATCGGGTCCGTTTTATTCACAAAATTTTGAACAATGTAGTTGAGATAGTCTAATCTGAACTTTTTCTTTTTCTATGAATAATTTCACTTAAAATTTTAATATTTTTCTAATGAAAAAAATTTCATGACTGTCCTTTGAGGGTTCACTAGTTAAGAACTTTTGCGAAGATACTTTTGATTACATGTTATCTACTAAATAAGTGGCAAATCATGTATGCCTGGGTGATGCTGCAATTTTCAGCAAAAGTAAGAATGACCTTGAATAAATGTAAAAGTCTCCCTCAGCCTCACTGTCTTCTATAAAATGGGAATAGTAATAGTATTTATCATACAGGGTTATTGTAAGTAGTAAGTGAGGTGCAAAGCAGTGAGTGCAAAGCACTCTGGCTTCATCATTAGTGGTGGTGTTATTTCTCCTGCAGCTCTAAAGCACCGAACTGAATTTCTTAAGACTTTAATGACTATGGATTTGCTTCATATTGGACTGGGAGTAAATTTCTGTAGTAAGTTTTTCATTAAGATCACAAAATCTTCAAATAGAATGGGGCCTCTTAATTCCAAATTCTCATTTAGAGGAATTACCTCTAACATCCTTTACCAGTTAGTTTTTCCAGCCCTGTTAAACTCTCCAAAGACTAGGTTCATAATATTTTTTGATATCTCTAATTATTAAAAAAATTCTGTTCTTGAGTTTAAATTCACCTCTGTTTAATTTCCAGCGGTTGGTACCAGTTTGGCTGTATGGGTCAATGTAAAGTAGTCTAATTCATCTGTTAGAACAGTTCTTCAGGTGCGTGCATTTAGCTATGTTGTTTTCTTATAAATCTTCTATAATTTTTCATGGATGTATCATCATTTCATTCAACCTTTTGTCACGTGGCAATAGAGCATTAGGTGAACTGTTATTTTCATACTTTTTACTAGTCACTTTTTCCTTCTTTGCATATTCTCAAATTTTACAATGACTCTCAAAGTGTGGTGAGCAGAAATGAACAAAATGCACTAGATGTAATTTGACTACTGTAGAATACACTGAAACTTGACATAGTGTTGAATTAAAAAACAAAAACAGGTTACAAAATAGCATTTGTAGTGTGATTCTATTTTTATTTTTTAAGAAAAAAATAAGTATATGAACATTTACAATTTCCATTAAGCAGTCTGGAATGATAAACACCAAATGTAAATGTTTTTCATCTTTGAGTGGTGGAATTGTGAGTGATGTTTATTTTCTTTTTGCTTACATTTTCCAGTATTCTACAATGAACATGTATTATGTAATGAAAACAAAATAACAACTATTTAAAACATGATACAATGAAATCATTACCTTATTATTGATCTAAGACCTTTCTTAATACAGGTCAAGATTTTCTGAGCTGTGTCATGAATGGCATTGGCTCACATTGAGCACATACTCAATTAAAAGTTCCAGGTATTGTTTTTTCAATGACTTGTTTTACAAGTACCCCTGTCTGGTACTTGTAAAATGTTGATTGAACTTAAATCATTCCTATTACCTTTCATCTTATTTGATTTACCCTATGTTTATAATATGTCTGAATCTTTGTTAATCTTGAGTCTGTCTTCCAGAATATTCATTCCTCTCCTCAGCTTCATCTGTAAATTTAATAAGCATGTTTTCTATAGCTGGAATTCAGCACACCATGATACATCTCTTAAAGAACCTTTCTTCAGCTTATTATAAATTTAAAAGTAGCAATCTTTATGCATGCGTTTCTACCAGCACTGAAGCCACTTAATAGAACTGTCAGCTACTTTTCAATATACTTGTTAGAATATTATGAGGCATTTTATCCACTGCCTTTCTAAATTCACACTATATTCTGTCATGACATCTTTTGATCTACCTTTTTAGTAGTAAATCCATACATTCCACCCAAACCAGTCTACTTTATTAGAGCTTGTTTTTGGTAGTGAACCACTGATGGTGCCTAGTATTGATGCAAATTTCTTCTACTCCCTTGCATCTAATTCTTCTGGGTCTGGATACTGAAGCTAATTTAAGGCAGCTAAGTGTCTCTTAGGATCTCTGTCTGTTCAGAGCTTCAATAATCTCCTAACATTATTTGTTTATCCTTTCTGGTGTGAAAATCATTCTCAATAGGGAAGGTAGAAGCCAAATAGAAGTTGGGAAGAATCAGATTCTTGGCATTGTTCAATGTCACAGGACATTCTCTTGTGGTCTAAAACCATCCACAGTTTTACTGTTTCTCTGTCAGAGCTCAAGGTTATATTAGCTGCGGTAGCTGAAACTTAGCTGAAAGGGACATTAGCATTTTTCCAGGACAAGTATATATTCCTCTTTTGTGTTTGTTTTCAGTTGTGCCCCTCCCTACCCCCTTTCATTCTTGAAGAAATCTGAGCTCATCAGAACTTATCAGAATACTCAAGTTGAGTTGCCTCCCTCCTTTTTCTTCCTCCATATTCTATGTGGAATTTCATTTCATTTAATATATCTTTCATGAGACCACTGCAAAGCCTTTAAAGTTTCTTTGGTACAATTGCCTTTTAATCCAAACAAAAATAATTTCCATTTAAAATGTACATTGAATTATTTCTTTTTTAGTGAGTCTAGATTAAGAATGACCTATATTTTAATAAAGTAATAAAAGTTTGTTAATGCCTCAAATTTACTTGCTTTTCTTAATACCTCAAAGAGTCAAGTACTATATAAAGTGCATCTAGTAAATTCTTACTGAAAATAAGGAATCCAGTTCTCAGGACCCCCATGTGAAAAAGCAGAGGAGTAAGTGGGGGAGAAATAACCTTCTGGTCACCAAAGGCATATAAATGAGGTAGTGTATACATTTTTTCAGATTCAGAATTCGGTTCATGAAGTGTTTTGATAATGGGTTCAAGCAAATAGGAGGCAACTTGGAAGCATAATTTTCACAACTGGGCAATTGTGGTTATTTGGACTCTGATATAAGATACTTCCAGGGAAACAGTGGAATAAATTACAAACAGAGCAGTTAAACTGCATGAAAGTGTTGTATCTATAAAAATAGTCAACTTGCAAGTGGGTTATCTATTTTAGAT
Organism: Macroglossus sobrinus; assembly: GCA_004027375.1. Taxonomy (NCBI): domain Eukaryota; kingdom Metazoa; phylum Chordata; class Mammalia; order Chiroptera; family Pteropodidae; genus Macroglossus; species Macroglossus sobrinus. Next base: position 411,878 of record PVKZ01000069.1, read on the forward strand.
AGTAACGATGTTTGAAGCAGTGATTGCACCATTATGTTCAGAGAGCTGTGTCTGCCAGAGTGAACGGTGCCAGCTGCACGATGGGGAGTGAGGAAGGAGGAGAGGGAATTTGGGTACTGACCTCTTTCTCTACTAAGCAGGGTTTTCAACTCCCTCTTCAAAATGGTGAAGCTGATGTGCAGCAGGGAATTAGGACAAGCAGTCAGTGATGCCTATGCATCTTGTCTGTCCTTACATCGCCTGCTAATACCTTGCGTATCTCTGTCGTTTCTTACAGTTGATGGGAGGGTGGAGGAGGTCTTCAATGGCATGAACGCAGAAGCTTACAATATTCAGTAGTGCATTTACTGACTTTAGCAATTTAACCTCTCAGGTGACTGTAATCACAATTTGATTAGTTCAGTTGTATACTGAAATAGTTTACTTAATTATGCATTTGAGATAATTTTGAAATTTTTTTTCAAGGAGCCTATTATAAACATTTGTCCTAAGCATTTAACTGGAAATGGAAGCTGACTATAATTCAGATCAAGAATTAGAAGACTAATTTCAACCTACATAACCTGAAGGCATTTAACATTTGATGCATTTTAGTGTACCTTTTGGTTTCCCTTTGAACATCTCGTAGCATAGTTTTAAATTAAAATACACTGAGTTTTGATGATTCATCATATGTTGATATGAAAGAATATATTTGAAAAGTCAGTAATTTACACAGGAACTCATCTGTATTCCAGTTCTTTCTTATATATGCAATGACATGGTCACGTAAACCATATGGCAGGCAGAGAGGCACAATGCTGCTTGAAAACTCAGTGAATTTTCTTGTGTTACAGATCTAGGAACTCTTCTTAGGGTCCAGTTTTCTTCTCTTGCATCAGAAGGGCAGCAAGTGATTTCATTTTTGTTAAACCTGGGTGAGGATTGTAATTGTGTGATTTATTTAATGGGATGTCCTCACGACTGTCAGTAAAATGGAACTTTGAAACAATTGTGCTGTAGAGTTATCTGGGTTCTCTTGTGTTGTGAGAGCAGCTTTATTTAAAGTGATTAATTACTTCTAGTTGAGTGAGCTGTAACAGTTGGACTACACTTCTCACCATTTTTTGATCAAATTGTATCAAATTTTGAGTGATGGATTTGGGCATAAACCGGACAACCTCAGTTCTTGCTGCCTGCTGGATGTTTCTTTTCCTCAGACCACATTGTCTTTAACCCTGCCCTAAGGAATTGCCTTTAACCCTGCCCTAAGGAAGCCTCTTCGCCATTCTAATTACCACAGGTTCACCTTGGCTTTGGTTTTTGTGTCAAATGTCCCTCTCCTGAGGGGAAGATTTTGTGTGAAAAGAGCTGGAATGGGCTGGGTAGTGAGAAATAGATTAAGAAAAAGGAATATTGATCCTTTGAAGTTGAGTGTACAGGGTTTGCTGTCATCATTTGTGGTTTCCTGCCTCCCTCAATGTTAATTTCTCCTCTAATCTCATGGACTCGGTGTCCTTATTTTTTCCCTAACTTTTTACACCACCACCCAAAACTACTTGTGGGAGCGGATAGTTAATACATACAGTGTGGTTGCTTGGTAAATGCATTTAGGAAGAGGGTGCTCTTCTAGTATTTTCATTTAAAGAGGAAACGAAACTTTAGCCAAACAGTAAAAGCTTTGGAGCTCTTGTAGTAGAGCTGATGGAGTGGATTTTGCCAGATTTGCAAGACGGGATTTGATAAAAGTGGTCATTTATCTTTCCTCCTTATAAAGCTTGTGCTGTAGAAGAGCAAAGAGATTCTACTTGAGACTTGACATATGTGGTGACAAAGGGCTGGTTCTGGAACAGCCTTTTCTTTTGGCCACTTATTTAGTCTCTAGAACTTTTTTTTGGATACCTGTTGTATACCCATCTTAGATTATCAGCATGTGGCATGTTGTTTGCCTGTTTCTAGAGGTTATTCCTTTGAGGTTCATATTTATTGTATGATTACAGGTGACAAAGCTATGCAATACAAATGTATAGGAGATTTAATATCTAATGTGGTTTGAGATTAAAATTCTTTCACATGCATTTTCTGTTGTTAAAAAAAAGTTCATGTTGCAAATTGACTTCAGGATCTGGATTATTCCGTAAACCTTTGTTTTACTGCACAGGGTAGGCATTTGAGATTCCGACCCCTTGGTATCAATTAGCATTCTTCTACATTAAAGTTTTATTTCTTCTTCCTTTTTTTTTTTTTTTGGCCTTAATTACTATTTAGCTACTTCGAGTCTTTGTTTGATACCTCTGGTTACTAATTTGCATTTGAAATGTTTTATGTATCATGTAAATATGGTAACTATAGTATCTTGTGTTTTGAATATACTAAAGAAAACTGATATATTTACTTATGGAATTATTCCTGTTTTGCATAGCTATTTTACCTAATGCAGAGACCTGGGAGTGAGAGGGAGTATGTTTGGGGGGAGCAGCAGGAATTATGCAGAACATTCTGTGGCATGGTAAACTCCAGCAGTGGAATATAACCCAGGACAGAGTTGCTTCTGTTTGGCTAGCTTTGGCTAGTGACTAGAGTGGTGTGTCACTCTGAAGATTGATAGAAACTTTGAAGACATATCAGAAGAGGTGAAGAATTATGAACAATGATAAAACTATTTTCTACAAGTTTTTTCACTGGTATAAATGCTGTGTATTAGAGTGTATTTAGACTAAAACTTACTAATCAACGAACCAACTACTGTCCAACTACCCAAAGTCAATCAGGATATTTTGGGCAACTGACATCTAAGAACAGTGATAACAAAGAATGATCACTTGGATGTGGTTCCATTGTGTAGCAGTTAGCACGTCTGCTTTATATGCAGAAGGTCCGGGGTTCATGTCCCAGTGGAGCCACAGTCCATGGTCTACAGCCATGCCACGCTGAACAAGCCCGATGTCTGATCTTGGAAGCTAAGCAGGGTCAGGCCTGGTTAGTACTTGGATGGGAGACCATCTAGGAAGACCAGGTGCTATGGGCATATGTCATAATAAATAATCTTTTTTTAAAAAAAGAATGATCACTCATTATTTTAACATGTATTTTTTGAATACCTTGTGGATTCTAAAATTGAATGAGATCATCTCCATCTACCTCCCAGGTACTTGTAGAATAATGGGACAGGTGTGTCAACAAAGAGTTAAAATACAGTGTGACATGTAGTGTAGTGGAAGTACCAAACAATGCTACAGGAAGAGGAAGAGCAAGAAGAGCGACCTCAGTTCTGTCTGAAAGGAGTAGTCAGGGGAACTTCAGAGAGCAGGTAGTTCTTAAATCTTGCTGGGTGAGGAGGAGTTTGCCAGGCTGATGGTTTGGGGGAAGGGCATTCCATCCTATCATGGGTGGCAGAGCCTGAGTGGGGTAAGGAAGACACCACACAGGGTAGAGTATGGCCGTAGAGAGGAGGATTGGTTACATACAGTGGGATTTATCAAGTAAGTATATGGACTAAAGCGACAGAATTTAAATTTTTCACTATTGGAGAAGAAAGTTACAAATATAGGAAGAGAGAAACTAAAATGAATCCCTGCCATGGAGTTGTACTGGAGTTAGACGAATCATTGTAAACTCACAGTTTTCCATAAATATAGATAAGTATAGCTGTAACTGTGTGTATTTCTGTGTGTGAATATAATGTTTTCACTAATGAGCATACCTACTACCCAAATCTCAGCCTTTGGTTAGCATTTTCCAATAAAAGGAACCATGGCTTCTTAGAGAAATGGCTTGATCAAGGACTGTAACAGAGAAAGATGAGTCCTGGAACATTTTCTGATGCCAAAAGCAAGAAAATAGTCAAAGAATGACTCAAAGAAGCCAGCCTGAAAGGGCTTGTACTGTCTAAGTCTGGAACAGTTTAAGCATCAAAATTAATAATGAAGAATGGGATATTCAAACAGTTTAAATGTACCTCTCCACAAACTAGTTATTACAAAGGGAAAAAGAGTAATTGTACATGAAACTATCTTAAGCCAGTGATTAAAGTGAACATTCTGAGCAGTAGGACGAATCTCATTCATAGACTCCCTCTTGCCCTTTTTCAGCCTGTGACTCCTTATCCTACAGAAGGCTACTCTTTATATCCTGCTAGGGGTCTCACCCCTTGCACTGGGTCACCCTTGCATGTAGATGCCCTCTTTCCCCTGTTTGGACTCTGACACTCCATGTCTGTTGGATGGTCACTTCTGCCACTGCCACATGGGGACCCTCACAGCCCTCCTTGGGCTGTGACCCTCTCACATCATACACCCCTCCAGGGGATGCTCTCTCTAACTTTCTTAAGCTCTGACACCCCACACTCAGCTCCTCCCCTGCCTTGGGCTACTGTGGCTTCCATCTTTCTTCTAGAGTGGACACCTGCCTTTCTCTGCCATACTTAATGGCTTTAGAGACTGAATTGTTCAGGCAGAGAAGGGAAACAAGGCGTAAAGAGAAGAGGGAAAGAGACTGGAAGAGGAAGAGAAAGATGAGAGTAACACAATGCTCTTATTTTTATTTGATGATAATGATGATGATGATGATGATAATGATGATGATAATGATGATGGTGATGATGATGATGATAGTGATGGTGATGGTGATGGTGATGGTGATGGTGATGGTGATGGTGATGGTGATGGTGATGGTGATGACACTCTCCAAATCAGCAATGCCTGTATTTCTTTGCTGGAAGAAAATCAGGCTATGGGCAATTAAGAATTCTAGGTAACATGGAGATTATGACCAGAGCTTAAGTACCATGTGGCAATTCTCTTGGACACTATTTCTCCCTGCATTTTGGAGGAGAGATGATAATTTGATAGGCTGGTCAGCACTTTGCATTTTTTCATGAGATTTTTCTTTCATTATGTTGTATATATAGTAGGCCTCCAGATTGACTGAGAGACAGAAAATCTTTATATTTTTGCTCTGTTTTGCTGGAAGTCTTTATCATAATTGTCAGTGAGTTGCCTTAAGAATTCCAGTAAGATGATGATGATGCAAAAGAGGAGTAAAAAGCACTGAGATAGTAACTGATGAAGCTGAGTTTGCGGAATTTGATAGAGATAAGGATTTTAGCAAGTGGATTTTTCTTGTTATATGATAGTCCTGTTATGATTTTTAAAATGTCACAAAAACACTGTTAGGAAATTGACCAAGTATCTTTGAAAGTATGGCAAATCTTCACAGGTCTTATAAAAATCATTATTGGGCCAAATGAACGAGGATAGTAAATAATTCATTCTGGTGATTTCTTAGACTTTATTACCAGGAATTCATAATTTCTAGAAACAAATTTAAGCAAAGAAACTTCCAAGATGCTCTTTGGTAAACATTTAATATAGCTAAAAGACACTCTCCTTATTTGCAATAATTGGGAAAAGGTAGTTTGGGACTATTGCAAAAATAATTAATTGCCGTTATATTCTGTACTTTAAAAGACCATTCGGCTTTTCACACTAAATTTAAGAACATAAGCAGCAGGCAGTATTATCAGTTGCTGCTGTCCTTTTCTAGGTCTGGGACAATAAGCTCAATGGAAAGATGATAAAATTTTTGGTTTTCCTACCTAAAAAGGGAATGAAACAGGCCTGGATTTAAACAACATGCTTAATGTACAAGAAAGCATTGAGGGATCTAAAGAGATCCTGACTCTCCCTCTTTTCTTACCTTTTAAACTTTTCTTATCATCAGTAGCACCTCTAATAACCTATGACTTTTCCATTGTATTTCTTTTTGCATCTTGACATTCTATTTTTATGGACTCCTTGGGCTTCCATGGAAATGGTCTTTAAAATTTGCAGTGTGGTGTCCATTAGCAGAACAAGGGCCCACACAGAGTATTTATCCAACCTGTTCTCTGTTCACTTCAAGATCTTTTCAAAATTGTTGAATTTGAGATTGGCAGATACTATTTTCTGAGCAGTATAATCCGTATGGTATTTCTCTGATGAAAAGGAGCTGAGGAAAAGAGTACAAGATCTGTGTCTAATGTGACATTCCTGGGAAATTTTGCTTGCTTGCTCTTTACAGGGAAATGGGGTTTTATAGGACTATACAAATCTCATAGAATCCAGGAAAACTTGAACTGCCAGGAGTTGGAAAGAGTCAGAATCAGGCAGCAAGGATCAGGGAGACAAGATCACTCAGTATAATTAGGGGCTGCTGGGTCGCTTGCGGCCCAACCTCATGGTTGGGTGGGAAAAGAGGATAACATCTTAGAAAAAGTACGTGCGAAAAAATATTTATTACCTTGACGATTTTGTGAACTTCCTGAGAAAATAGATGCAAACCAGAAGTCTCTTTCTTCACCTTACCTTTCCCATTTGCTCTCTGTTATGTTTACCTCATAGAACAAAAATACTGTATGATCCAATCGGACACCTTATCCAAGGTGACGGTGTTAGTAGCAATGTTGTGACCACTGGGGAATTTCCAATAGTAAAATCACTCAGCATGAGCGCCTGCCCTTCCCTTCCCCTTGGTTATTGACTGTAAACATTATCTAGACTCCCACCATTCTGTTTTTCTTTTTTTTCAATTATGTATTTATTTTAGATCAGTGAGAAGCTCGTTTAGAAAGCCCTCAATGACCCTTTGTTGACTATGGGCCATGATCTGAGAACATTGATCTAGAGCTGCAAATGTATACAGAGTCAGAAGTCCAAGTGCTATATATTTCTTCTCTAGTTAACATTTCTACATTCCCTCCTCCTTTTCTCTCTGATTTCCATCCCATAGTTTAGCTGTTTTCCCTGAGCAACTCAGCTGTGTCAGCTTTCGCTGGTAAACTCTGTGGCTGGAAAACTAGAAAATGCTTTTCGACAAAAGAGGAAAATAAAGGTTAGGAAACGATGAAAAGAGAGTTAAGAGAAAGAGACATGGTTTCACAATGGTTTTCTCAAGGTAATTTATGTGGCTATTTCAGGTAAATACCTCAGAGGCCAGATATTTGTCTTAAAAGTGTGTAAGGGAATCTTACCCTGGATAGATGGTCACAGCCCAGAAGAAAAGAGTAATGTTTGTCCCCAGGCATTTAAGGGGCTCTATACCGAGGCTTTTAGAATTCGTAACAAGGATGGACTTATACTCTTAATATGTCTTAGAAAGGTCATTCTCAAATATCCATAAATGTAGATTTTAAAAGAATTCTCTACATTCCACATGTATACATCACACATTTTGCTAATATTTCAGGAGTCTCCCGTTCTTTTTGCAAATAAAGTGCTCATTTTGGCTGTTTTCCAGACATGACAGTTGGTGGACATGCTTCAGTAGAGAAAAGGAAATTTTCCCTGCTTATCTACTCTCTCCCGTCTGCCCAAGATAGTGTGTCTGTCAATTGTGACCTGATTTTGAAATAATTTATTAAATAGAGGAATGCATGATGTTATTTAAAATTCTGGTATGACATTGACTTTTAGTCCTTTATAATAAGTTCTTGACAATATTCCCTGGGTGAGATTTATTGCTCCTGGGATTTAAAAAATTTCTTAACTCCTTCTGTGACTTTGGATTCAGTTTAGTGTCAAGTAGGAGTATTGTTTACTCAGGAAATTAAACATGCTGTTTATTCAGAACATGAAGCGTGCTGTATTTTTTTTTTTGTCATGAAAATAGTATTTTAGAACTAGATTATCTGTTTAGTAGACTGCTTAAGAAAACTGATAAATAAGTGAATATAAAATACTTATCTTTGGTAAGAGTTTGCCTCTATTAAATATGTTAATATCTTTTTTACGTTAAAATTTAATATATGTGTAATAGACAGTAATTTAACGTTTTTAATTTGTAATCTTTTCAGTCGCAGTCGGGAGAGAAGTCCTAACGGATTACATTTCTTTTAAAAACTATGTTCCTGGGTTTTAAAAAAATCATTACTCTTAATAGCTATCCTAAATATATATCACTAATTTAGTGTTCTCTCCTGTACTCTAGACATGTTATTCCCGATGACCTATTGAATCTTTTCCCCTCAACTGAGATATTAGACTTGAAACGTTCATTATTTTTACCCACAGTTCAGCTCTGTCTCTTGTATGACTCCTTTGTGTTAGTGGAACCACAGTGTACTAGTAGTTCATCTAAGCTAGAAACCCGAGGGCGTCCTTGAGTCTTCCTTTGCACTTACATCTATTCACTATCACCACTTCCAATATCAGCCCTCCCAACGCATTCCTTCCTCGGCTATTAAGGAATTGTTCTAAACAAGTTACTTTCTGACTTAGAAATTAGTGGCTCTGTAGTGCTGAGAGAATTAAGTCCAAACTTGTCAGAGTATCATTTGAGGCCTTTTGTGATTGGCTCCTTCTTACCTGCCTCGTTTTCCACCAGTCCTCTGCAACAGCTTCCTCCAGCCTGTGCCAGAAGGACTTGACGTCAGTAGGCATCATAGATTTTCTCCTTTTGCTCCTCCTGGAATACTCATCTTTCCCTTGTGTGCTTGATGAAGCCCTGTTCATCCTTCTAGTCTCATTCCAGCATAATGATCTCTTCTGGGAAGCTTTGCCTGATCCCTGTCTTTTGTGCATCCCTGAACCTTGTACACACCTCTATTTTTAGCACTTATAATACTGCACTGTAATTATTTGTTTGTATGTTTGCCTTCCCACTAGACCCTGAACTCCTTCAGGCCTGTAACACTGGCTCAGTTATCTTTTAAAGTGCTGTGCAAACGTTGTTATTTTATGCCTAGAACATATGAGGCATTTAGAAAATTATTTGTTGAGTAACTAAATGAGTAACTGTGGAACAGGGCATACTAATGGTACATAGTTTGGACTATGTATATCTTTTTGGACTATTCAAGAACAATTGTTGACTGAGAACAGAGGTTTGGTTAGCAACCTCAGTGCTGAGAAATAGTAAATCATTGTTTAGATCACCTGTTATGTGGTTGGCACTGTCTTTCTTGCCATACTTGTATTAGTTTACAGGGCATTGAGACTCAGAGAAATTTAGTTACTGGACCAGGTTAGTAACTTGACTAACAGAGATTTGGAATTCATGACACGTGACTCAAAAGCCAATGTTCTTCCTCAGTGCTAGAAAATTATCAGAAATGGCAGGGCAAAGCACTTTAAAACACAAGTTTTCAGAGTAAAGGCCAATTTGGAAACATAACTTCTACTTTGGATTCCAGAGATGTCTGGAGATGTTTTGGGAAAGGCAGTGGTAACTTCATGCTCCTAGTAACTTTTATGAAATAAAAGAAATGATTGATAAAGTGGAGGGAACTAAAGAAAATTAGGCAAAAAAAGAGAAAAGATTTGTTAAGATAATTTTGCTCAGTTAATATATATTGGATTAAAGGGAATTCTAGGGTTCATTGAGCAACTAGAATATGCTAGTCTTATTGATTTATTATCTCTATCAATTCTCACAGCAAGCCTATGAGTTAAGTATTATATTCCATATTTTCATGTGGTTAAAGTTCCATATACATTTTTATCTTAAAATAGATTAGACATTTTCAAGGTCATGTAGACAGAACCCAGTGGAGCTTGGGTTCAAAACCAGATCTGGATGACTCCATCTCATGAGGAATGAAGATAATCTCAGGTGCAGTGACAGATATCTCAGTGTAGCTGCAGTATAAATAAATTGAGTTAATAAGGCGTAATATAGAGATAGAATCAGTCCAACCAGGGTGGATCCTTTGTTATGGCTCAATTGATAACTGGTATTTTTATACTTTTAGAAGGAGAAGGAATGTAATATAGTTATAATCTTTTTGTCTTGAAAATCTTGCCTGTTGCTGTAAAATTAAGAGAATGTACTAATCAAACATGACATTAAAACTGTATGACAACTGATAAGGTACAAACACTGACCAATTAGATGGATGCTGGCTGTAAACATACAGAGAAGCTGTATGGTGTATTCTAGCCCAGTATCAGTCTGGTCTTTGCACAGACTAGTGGGCTAAATCTGTTTTAGAAGCTCCATTATCTGTACAGCTGAGAAGCAAAGATTTTTTTTTTTTTAGCATGGATTGTGTTATGGAATTATTATGCTACTAGATCAATTTGTTATATATGCTAAGCCAATTAGCATTTATAGTGAGAATGACATTTAAGGAAAATGAAAGATGTTGTAGAATAATGAAACTCATTTACATGATGCACCACCTTGCCGAAGACCCCAGAAAAGCTTTACTAGTTTGGTATTTGGTTTCTCATTTATCCATCTGCTTGTTCATTTGCTCATTTATTTGTTCTGTATACTTTTATTTTGAGATTGTTATTTCTGTCAAGTCTGAGAAATGATTTTTCTCTTTCTTTTCTTTTTAAGCTATAGAATAGGGATAATCTGATTGTAATCAGTCTAACTATGAATTATTTACTTACACCTCTGACATATACTAAGTTTTAAGCTATTTAAGAGTAGTAGGGACCGTGCCTTTTCTTTTATTCTTCCTACCTGCAATGCCAAACATAGTATTTCAATATTTTAGTAACTGAATGAAAGCACTCAGCATCTGGTCTAAACGTATGTTCTTTGTAACTCAAGCCTGCAGGTTACTGGTTCAGGTATTCCTTCAGTGACCATGAAATGGCTGTGAGTGGCTGTTTTAGAGATAGGCTGCAGTCTTTAATGTGACTACAGAAAGGAGAGATTAAATGCCAGGACTCCAGAGTCAGACAGGAGAGAGCCTTTATGATGTGCAGTGTCAAACCATATTGTCACCCTGGGATGTAGGGAGCAATAGCTGATTAATATTAGTGAAGTCGGGTTGACGACCAAACTGCGTAGAGATCCAGATCCAGAAAACACAGGATTAAAGCCTCTCAATTTTCCACAGTGAGAAACAAGCCAGGGAGTCATAGAACCAGATTGAGGCAATCGTGTTTTAGGTGGCAGGAAGGAGCTGAGGATCTGAGGACCAGTATATCATAGAGTTGCTCGGAAAAAAGCGAAGTCTCAATGATCAAGTTGGACAAAGGGCCTGGGGACACAGTAGTTCAGGGAGCAGAAGAGGAAGTGATCTTGAGCCTAAGGCACGTTTTGCTTGATTGTTGAGCTCTTTGTAGGTCTTAGAATAAGAGTGAAGTAGCTTTTGAGCTGGATTTCTCAGTGTTGGCACTATGGATGTTTTTGGCCAAATAATTCCTTATTGGGAAATTCCTTATTGTCCTTTACATGATAGAATTGCTGTATCCTTGGCCTACTAGATGCTTTGGTGGTATATGAATCAAGTGGCTGCTGTTGACTAAAGAAAGGGTGAGGGGAACAGTGATTATAAGGGACTGTAAATGTTATATCTTTTCATGTGAATTCCAAAAGGAATCAGGACCAAAAGTAACCTAATCAGGAACACAGGTTGGCAGAGATGAAAGAAGACTTTGCATTTGCAAATGAATGGAAATGTGAACTATTTTAGTTTGTAATGGAGAAATACTGCTGGGCTAAAGGAAATTGGAATTGATACAATTGTCCATAGTTTGGGGTGAACTTTGAAAGTCAGTTATAAGGTTTAATTAGGCTGGAATTAGGGTTTGATTCACGTGAGAGTGGCCAGGAATAAATATTAAAAGAGCTCTTGGATTGAAGAATTTATTTGTATTAGTTTTCAATTTCCTGTTTTATTTTTAAAAGTAAAGCAGAAAAGAAAATCTTTTAATTAAATAAAAATTCAGGTTTTGTTAATTCTTGGGTATTTTAACCTGATCACCTGACATTAGCTACCTCACATCCTAGTAAAATCTGAAAAGCTTTGAGGAGGCTGTGTAAAACAAAAGAAAATATAAAAACAAGTCACATAGAGATGAATGGAAATCAGAAAGATATCAAACTTTTAGCAGTAACTCTGGATTGTACAAGACAGTGATGCAAAATTATGAGGGAAAATTATTTTTAGCTTAGATTTCTCTGTTCAGCCAAACTATTGATTAGATATGAGGATAGAATAAAGAAGTTCTAAGACATAGAAGGATTAATACTTTTACGTCTTATGTGTCCTTTCATAGAAAGCTTCTGGAGGATGAGCTTGCATAAAACGAGGGACTCAACAAAGAGAAAGACGTTGGATGCAGGAAACAAAGGTTTCAATATAGGAGAGCAGACATAGAAGTTTCATGAAAACAGCTGTTCACTAGGCTTGCCTCGAGTTCAGATTAGAGAAAACGATGGAGGACTATGTGAGGGTTTTGAGAGGAACAAATAGAAACAATGAAGTTTTTGGTGTGTTTGAACATTTAGAAAAAATTGACAGTTGACAAGTTTGTCGGACTTGGGGAAACATACTGATAGGTAATAGAAATCTAAGCAAATGAAATAGATGATTATTAACTTCAGAAAGACGTTTTTATAAGTATGGAAACATAATTACATCACATTATCTGGCTCAGTAATGAAGAATATATAGTCATAATTATGCTGTAAACACTGACTACTGATTTAAATCTATATTTATACTGGGAGGAAAAAGTGTGTATGTGAGGAGGGAGGCTGAAGAGAGCCAAATTCTCAATTACCGGAATAGGAATTAAAATGATAATCTTGCAAATTGATCACTTAAGAACTATTCACATAAGCTTCATATTTAGTCCAGACTAAACTACATAAAGAGTTGGAACAGTGGCTTCTAAGGCAAATATGCAAATTTTGGCAAATGTTGGCAAATTTTTCCTTTTAGGAGCTAGAAAATAAATATTTCAGGTTTTTGGGGGCCATATGGTTTTTATCATTGTAGTATGAAAATAGCCATTGATAATTCATGAATGACTGGGCATGGCTAGGTTCCAGTCGAACTTTATTTACAAAAGCAGATGGAGTGCTGAATTTGGCCTGCGGGCCGCAGTTTGCTAACCTCTAGACAACAGGGCAAACGGAAGTGGGACAGGGATAATTTTTCTTTCCTAATTCAAGCTCATGTTTTGGACTTCCTTGCCTTTATTCCTTCCTCAAATTAAGAGTAAATATAGAGTAATTTTCTATACTGCCTCTCATATCAGTCCCTCCTTTTTTTTAACTGCTGAGATCCTAGATTGGACTCTTGTCTGGACTAGTGCACTAACCTCTGAACCCCAATATTTGGTCCCTAAAATGTGTGTCCAATATAACATTTATTTGTAAAGAATTTGTGCTCTTGATTATTTGAACCGGATTTCTTGCTTCTTGCTTTATGCTGTTTCTCCTGGAATTGTTCTTTTTCCTTAACATCCAGCTTTTCAAAATTGTGTATACTTTTCCAAATTCTACCTGAAATAACTGCCTCTAAATAAACTGTTCCTAGTTTCTCTCTACCAGCCTTGAAACTCCCATTCAACCAGCTAACCAGAGATAGTTTATCCCTGTTTTGGGAGAGACTGAGTTTTGGGGTCAGTCAGTCCTGAATTTAAATCTATGCTCCACTATATATGACCTGAAAAAAATGTTTTTAATCTGTCTGAGCTTATCTATAAATACTTTATATGGTTCTTATTGGGTTAAACATGATTTAATATAGCATTATTCGTTTCCCTTCCCTTTTAACACTTACTGTCACTCAACCTCACATTGTAATCATTTGTGTACTTTTATCCACAACCCTTAGTGACCTGAGTTCAGATGTCTTCCTCATCTTAAATATCCGGAAGCAGTGCTCAGTAAGCATTGATTTGATTAAATTGACTTAAGAAGGAAATTGATCCTTAGCTGAAGAATTCTGAATTCGTGATAAAATTAGAGAAGTTTTGTATTCTACAGATTGTCTATTTTTATTAGTTCACTTCTGTTTTCTCCCACATTGCAAGGGAGGTGCAATGTTGGAGAGAATACAGTGACTCGACTTTTCCTTTGATGGGGAACTAAGCCATATGTTTGTATTGAGTCAGCTACTCCAGACTCTGAATTCTCAGTCAGATGGTTAGCAACATTTAATTGAATTTCCAATATGTGCAAGGCTGCATTGGGTGCTGTCACTCTAGGGAAGTGTAACCATCTGGAAGAACTTTTTAAAAAAGAACTCAGAATATGAGAATATGTCTTTTTGTATCTAAATTAAAATAATACTAATTTTGGCAAAGTAAATAGTTGGCATAATTGCTGTCTTTTGCCTCCCACCCTCTTTTTTTTATTATTATTTTTTTCTTCCAATCTCTAAGAAAAGGCATTCTTTTTTTTTTTTTTTTGACTATGGCTAGGATGGCATACTGATTCCTTGATTCCTTTCCTTCCTAGTTATTGGTAATTTGTGTAAAACAAGATTCTGATGCTTAAAATCTTCTTCAAGGCCTTTTAGCTTTTGGATCCTTTTCTAATACACACACACACACACACACACACACACACACACACACACACACACATATATATATATATAAAATAAATATATGTATATTAGGCAGAATCCTAAAATGCCCCCCAAAGATTGCCAGCTGTAATCTCTAGAACTGTGAATATGATGGATGCTACTTCCTCAACTATGTTAGTTTACATAACAAAGGAGACTTGAGTTATAATTAAGGTTTCTAATCAGTTGACCTTAAGATGAGAAGATAGTCTAGATAGGCTTAATATAGGCCTAATGAGCCTTTTAAAAGCAGAGTTTTCTCTAGCTGGTAGTAAAAGGGGAATCCCTTCTACTAGTGTCAAAACATGAGAAGAATCCATTGCATTGTTGCTGGCATGACGATGGAATACATGTAAGAGCTGGAGAGCAGCCACTAGGAGCTGAGAGCAACCTCCAGCCAGCAGACAGCAAGGAGATGGGACTTCAGTTCGATACCTAGAGGAAAATGAATTCTGCCAACAACTAGAATTAGTAAGAAAGTGGATCCTTCCCCAGATAAGTGCCCAGCCTGGTGGACACCTGGATTTTATCCTTGTGAGACCCTAAGCATAGGACCCAGCTAAGCCCATGAGAACTTCTGACCTACAAAATGGAGATCATATGTTTGTGGTAATTTGTTACATAGCAATAGAAAACTAATATAACACAGGTCTTCCTTATTAAGAAATGAGTTCCATTTCCTGCCTCACTAATTGTTGCCCTATTTCTTTCTTTTCATTGTCAAACTTTTAAACAAAATTATCTAAATTCATTATCTCAATTTACATGCAACTCATTTCTAAATTTCATGCTTTTATCTCTCTAGTGTCCAAAGTGACTTTTTGATGAACTAACAGCCCCTTCTCAAAATCAAGGACAGCTTCTCCATTCTCATTTTCTTTGATGTCTTGTATTGTACTAGAGTTTGATTTTTCTCTTGAAATCTTTTTATTTTTTTGTATGTGTGATTCTTTCCCCCATTTCTTCTGTGTCCTTTGTTTTTCTCACTAATCTTGCTGACCAGTATTAGAATTGAATTCAGGAGCTATTGCAAGGAACCAGCAGAGGTGAATGAAGAAATAGGAATTTGAAGAAAACAGTTGGGGCAGTCCAACTTAATTTTCCTGAGCATCTATGTTAGCATAAGGCTCTTTCTGAAGAGTTAGATGTGTCCCTTGGCCTGTAGGTATACAAGTGTTACATCAGTTACCTATTGCCATGATAATGCATGCTTTCTAACAGACTTTCCTAAACTAGTGTCTTAGAAACATCATATTATCAATAATGCATCTGCTAATTTTAAGCTAGGCTCAGCAGGGTTGTTTAGGTTTGATGGCTGGGTGGCTCTGCTTCTCATTGTAGGGTGTTGCAGTATGGGTTGACTATGCTGGTAGTACACCATGTGTTTCTGTCCCACGCAGTGGAGTGGTCTAGTCATAGCATGTTCTTCTCATGCCCATGACAGAGGCGCAAGAGGGCAAATGGAAACACGTCAGGGCTTTCTAAGGTCTGGCTTTGCAATTAGCATATACTGTCACCACTACTTCATTCTGTTAGCAAAATCATTTCACATGGCCAAATCACAAACAAGGGGTGGGAGAATATACATTTCTATGAACTAAATTGTGTCCCTTCTACCCCAAATTCACATGTTAAGCTCTGACCCTAGATGTTATGGTATTTGGAGATGGGGGGATCTTTGAGAGATAATGAGGTTCAGCTGAGATGACAAAAGTAGAGCTCTCATGATGGGTTTAGTGCCCATGTAAGAAGAGGTACCAGATGGCCCTTCCCCGCACAACCATCCCCAAACCCCATCCCAGTATGTGAGGATGCAGTGGGAAGGTGGCCCTCTACAGTCTGGGAAGAGAGTTCTCACCATGACCTAAGCCTGTTGGCACCTTGAACTTGGACTTCCAGCCTCCATAACTGAGAAAATAAATTTCTGTTGTTTAAATAGCCATCCAGTCTATGGCATTTTGTTATGGGAGTCCAAGTTGACTAATATATACTCCATCCTATTAGAAGGAGGAACTACAAAGTTACATATCTGATAAGGTCATTGATATAGGGAAAGATGGAGAATTGGGGCAAATCTATTATATTTAGAAATGTCCCTTTTTCCAGTAAATCAAAATCCCAGGTTTCATTCCGATAGGACCAACTTGGGTTCTGTGCCCTTTCCTGAATCAAACACCCTGATAAGGCAGATAGATAATGATTATGTTGATTTTTGAGGCCATCCAAGATCAGCCCATTTTGGAATTGATCTACCCCCCAAACTTCATGGCTGCTGCACAGCAGGGGAGGGTGGAATGGATGTTTGGGAGGCATTCTACCACACCCACAGTACTATTCCATTTCCTTTGGAGGCTTTGTAGACTTATTAAGCTTCATGAGCTCAGGACTATATCTAACTTGTTCTCCAGTGTGTATTCTCCAGTTTTGAGTTCATGATGGCCACTCAATAAACAAACATTTATTGAATGAATAAATGAAATATTTTATGCATCTTTTTATCTTTACCAGCTCCTCTTTCTGTCGCTCTCTAGTTTTTTCCTATTCAAAACCCAAAAGTAAAAAAAAAAAGTTGCTTTTATTTTTTTGTTAATATGATCCTTTCTCCTTTCTAAAAAATCATTCTCCTCCTTCTGCTGTTCCCCTCAAACTACTGTCCCATCATTTCTTTTTCTTCACTGTCAGATTTCTATCATTTTTTTTCTTCACTGTCAGACTCACAGAGAGCAGTTTGCTTTAGCTGTCTCTACTGCCTCATCACTCACTGATTCTCTAACTCCTTGCAAACAGAATCTTCGCTTATCACTCTGGCACTCTCAAATGTCACTTAATACATTTCTTTCATCCTCAAATCCAGTAGCCTTTTATTCAATCCTAATTTTTCATGATTTTTTTTTTTTTTTTTTTTTTTTTGCTGCATCTAATGCTGTTGGTGGTTGATGCCTCTGGAAACACTTCTCTTTGTCTTGATGGTCCTCCTGCTTCTCTGATTGCTCTTTTCTCCCTTCTTTCAGTTTGATTTACTGATAATTCTTCCTTTTCCTTTTTTCCTCTACCTTCTGTCATCTCTCTAAATGTAGATAGTCCCTATACCATCCTTTATCTTTTCAGCTCTCAACTTCAACTCTCATGTTTATACTAGGTTCCCCACATCCTAAAACCTTACCTTGTTTATGTTCTCAAAGTCTTAAATTTGCAACTGCCATCTAAGCATGTTCACCTGGATATTTTACATAATGCCAGTATGTCAAAACTATGCATATTCTCTTCCTTCCCCCACTTTCTTTGGCTCTATTCTGTTTCCATCCTCCTAGTCATCTAGACTCAAAACCTAAGAGTCTCTGACTTCTTCCTTTCTTTGTTTATCATGTCTTCTATTAATTGTTTCTACTGGGATGACTCAGAGAGATTATCAGCTCTTTGAGGTAAAGGACTATGGCTTATTTATTTTTTCATATGGCCAGCTCCTTGCACAGTGTCTGGTAGATACATAGTAGGTACTCAAAAGATGGTGGAAGGGATGACTGATTGCCCTATTATTATTGTCAGTGTAATATCTCTGTGATGATGATTATTTTTTGCTTTTTATTTCACTGCTTTATTCTAGTTCAGGTTATTGTTATCCTTGATCTAGATTCCTGTAATGATCTTCTGATTGCTTTAATTTTCTCATTTTTAATAACCTACTGTATGTACTGCTTTTAGATATACTTTCTAAGCACAGACCTAGTTATGTCACTGTACTCCTTAAAAACTTCAGTGACTCCTTATTACCAACCAAATAAAATTAAAATTCCTCAGTTTGGTTTTCATGGTCATCTGTGATTTGGCCCTGAATAATCTCTTGATCTTCATGTCCATTTTTTTCTTTATTTTCTAGGCAATTTTTTACTTTTCTGCCTCTGTTTGTTATTTATTTATTCAACAAATATTTTCTGAATGTCTACTGAGTACCAGATGCTCTGCTAGGAACTGGAGAGACAGTTGAAAAAATGATAGTCTCATGCCTCTCAGAACTTGAAGTCTAGTTGGGGAGAGAGATGTTAAATAAATAATTACATATATAATTATTTCATTGCAGTCATTAAAGTATATGCTGTTTTTTTTTTTTAATGAAGCCTACCATAATGCTACTTATTCTAATTCTGTCTGTTTTTTAAAACCCATATACTCTTTCCTTGATGGCTTTCCTTATCTCAGCCAGTTATTCTTTAAGCTCTGGTTCCACTTTATCTGTGTCTTCTCATGATTCACCTCACCTTTTGCTTTGTATTGAGTGTGAATAGTCTTTCACAAGCTGTTTATGTTAGTGTGGAATTTGAATCACTTGCAAGTCAATTTTGAGTAGCTCAGTAATTTCTCATAGCAAGTTAGGTGCATTAAATTGTTTTATGGATCGATCTCAAATTTTTACTTCTAAGTATCACTTTTTTTTTAAAGTACTAAACTTATTTGGGACAAATCTAGTAGTCTTAGAAAACAGACTTCAGTTAAGTTTTTCAGGAGTCATATTGTAACTTTAGGGTATTTGCTGAATTTTAAGTAAATAATTTTTCTAAGTTTCTTTTATTTACTACATTATCTCATTTAATCGCTACAACAAACCTATCAAGTAGATTTGGAAATCTGTTAATGTAGATTGCTGGATTATGGGGAAGATAGAAGAATACAATCTAAATATATAAAAAGAAGATATGAATAGTCTCTATTGAGACAAAGTTCTTGAGTTTATTAATTCGGCCAAATTTCTCTGCTAGTTTTCTCCTTCTACATTTTAAAAACCCAAGTCTAATTTTAGTTTCTATATGGTATCCTGCTGATTTTATCATATGGAATCAGAGAGTGTTCATTGATTAATTTAATGATATTAACAATAATTATGGTAACAATCCAGTACATGTTAAATCTTTGTGCTTGTAGTGGTTATGTAACTTTGACCCCTATTAGTTTCTTCTCTCTTTTTATTTTTATAAGCAGAGCTATTAGACAACAATGCCTGTGTCATAGGGCATTAGTTTTCTGCATGGAACTGACTCTTGCAAGGCTAGAATCTACGACGTTGATCTCATTGCCTATATGTATATGATTACCACTCATCTAATCTGACTACTTAGATGGGCCAAATACAGTCCACATGTCTTCATTCTTTTACATAACTCCACTGTATTTACTTTAACTGTTGAATTTCAAACAGGTAATTAAAGAATAATTATATTTTGATGTGCGTTTTAAAAAATCCAAATTTATAATTATTTCATGTAAATTTGATAGGGCAGCAACATAAATGACAAAAGTATTATTCTTCCAGGCCCACTTACTTGTAGCTTAATGTAAATGGTTTAGCTGTTTTGTGTACCAACTGAGGTTGGCACTAAAGCAGACACTGGTTTAGTGCTGATTCCTGCACACCTGCATTTCAGCTGTAGTTTGGCTGTGGCACTGTTGCTGTCTGTATTCTTTCTGCGCCATTAGAATGATAAACATTTGCAGGACATTAAGATAGTTTTTAATGAGGTATAGTGTATAGTGACATGCATGAATCTTGTTTGTGTACAACTCAGTGAACCCAGATCAAGACAGGAAACATTTCTTGACACCGAAGACAATTGTCTAATGCCCTTTCCCAGTCACTGGGCAATCCTTGAAAAGTAACTGCTGTTGTGACTTCTGTCTTCATATTAGTTTTGATTTAGTTTGTTTCTAAAATTCATATAAATGGAATCATGTATATGAGATGGAATCACCATGGGTCAGTTAGTTCCAGTCAGATGTTGGCTGTGGTGGGGGTCATCTGAAAGCTCAAGTGGGTTGGTTGACCAAGATGGTTGACTCAGAGACTGGCAGCAGTTATTGTCAGGTGTGTGCTCAGCTGAGCTATTGATTGGAGTGCTTAAATATGGTCTCTTTAATGCGGCATTGTTAGAGTATTTGGATTTCTTATGTGGCCCCAGAATGAGCAGCTCAAGAGACACAGAAGCTGTATATTTCTTTCTAACCTAGCCTCAGAAATCATACAGTGTCACCTCTGCTGCATTCTTGTGATTACAGGTAACTTACTAAAGCTGATCTAGATTCAAGGTGAGGGCACATAGATTCTGCCTCACAGTGGGCTCAGTGGGAGGAGGGTAAAAGAATTTGCAGATGTGTTTTAAAACCCCCACGGTTACCATAATCATAAGATATGTTTATTGAATAATTATAATTGTATCAGATATTTTGATAAGCACTGTATATGAATTCTCTTATATACTTCTCTCCACAACTTTATGAATTTTTTACTATTTTATAACTATTTTGTAGATAAGGAGGTAGAACTTGGAGAGGGCAAATAACTTGCCCTGGGTCACACAGTGAATAAGGGATAGAGTCTAGACTCACACAAAGTTCTCTCTGACCCTAGGCTCAACCTAAAGTTGTTAAACTGGCAACTTATTATAAGCAGAAGAGAATCATGTTTTAGATAGTTTATTCCTGAAA
Organism: Macroglossus sobrinus; assembly: GCA_004027375.1. Taxonomy (NCBI): domain Eukaryota; kingdom Metazoa; phylum Chordata; class Mammalia; order Chiroptera; family Pteropodidae; genus Macroglossus; species Macroglossus sobrinus. The sequence goes on from PVKZ01000069.1 coordinate 432,633, forward strand.
ATAGGGAGACTAATTAAGAAGCTATTACTAAGGTCAGGTGCTTGTTTGATCTATTTTTATACAATGTAAGCAGTGGAAGGAGTAGAAAATTAGGAGAGGAAAGGGCTATATATTATTAAATATTGGCAGAAAAAATATAACCTTTTTAGGTTAGATAGAATTTCTGTGGTTCTAATGATTTTTAATAACTATTTGTTGTTGGTTAGAATTACTAACCATGTTCACTCTTCAGTGTTTGTCATCTGCCATAATGTCTTAGTTTGTTCATCCAGGGAGCCACATAGGTACCTAGGTCTGCTGTGTAGCTAGCTAGTCTGTGCTCTTGGCAATTTGAAGGCAGAATAAAAATGATTAGATTTTCTTCTTTATCAAAGGCATATTTTTCAACTATTTATTAGACATGTGAGATTTGAGGTATGGGGTCTTCTGAGAGTCCCTGTTAGGGGTTGGCAAACTATGGACTGTGGTCCAAATGTGGCTTGTAGCTTGCTTTTTTGTAAATAAAGTTTTACTGAGACACAGCCATTCTCATTCGTTTGCACATTCTCTAAGGCTGCTTTCACATGATGATGTTGGCCAGCTCTAGCAGAGACTGTGTGGTCCACAGAGCCTACAACATTGACTATCTGACACTGCAGAAAAAGTGTGTAGGCCCCTGTTCTGTATAAAGTTACTCTGTTGAATACATGAGATGCTTATCGCAGGTCAGAGCACAGTCATGAGGCAGACTGGCCACATGTGTTAGTGTATGTCTTCGTAGCAGAGATCAACAATTAAGTCATTTAGCAGTGTTTATCACCGGTCTTAAAACAGCAGAGGTCCAGAGACTTCCTGAAAGGAATCCAGCAAATAATGGTAGAACAACCATTTTTAAATGAGGCTGTTTACTTGTTTTGTACTGTGAGCCAATGTTCATGAGTTTGGTTATTACTCATAACTAGAAGTAGCAGGTGAGAGACCAGCATGTAAGTTTTGCCCCTCACTGAAGCAGGAATAAATACCTGAATTATCTTCATTTATTCTGCCTGTTTTTAATTTTTTTTTTTACCCTTGGGAAGCCATAGAAATATTTTGATTTTGTTTTGTTTTTGGCTTATGTTATGTGCTGCTTTTTTTTTTTTAATATTGTTACATTTAATTCCTCATATCTGGGAGATATATTGGTTTACATTATTGTGCATTTCATTTACTCTCATGCCCTATTTAGGACATTGTTGTTTCATCCACGGGACTGACCCAGATGTTCACAAACAGGGCATTCAGGGAGGTACCTTGAGGCACTATGGGAGCGTAGATCAAATTATGCTTTGCACAGTCATCTTTGGTCATGTCCTCAAGCTTTACATAAAGTAAATATATATTCTTTTCAGTTATTTTGCTTTTATTTCTTGCAATTTTGGAAATGTGATTATGCATTTACCGATGTTACAGGAATGCTTTCCTCAAACAGCTGTGTATATTGTCAATGTAAATACTTCTTAATTAATGATTTGCAAAGAGCCTTTTTCATTGTGTGTCATTAAAGAAAATTAAAGTAACTCTTAAATATGCAATAAAAGTTAATTTTATTAGTTGCCCATTTGGAACCAGGTTATTGATTCACTTTTCCTATACATAGAAAAATAAAATGAAATAATATAGTGAATCTCCTTTTACAAAGAAGAAAACTATGTTTTGCCCCATATTTTATATTTTACAAGTAACTGAATTTACTCTTTAATAAGTGAGCATTAAAAAAGTACAGTGACATATACAACTTACTGTTGAATGACACACTTGAAATTTATTTGATTTTGTTACTGTCACCCCAATAATTCTTAATAAAAAATAAATATCATGACAGTTATTTTCCTGCTTTTCACTGTTGAATAATAAAAAAATAAATCTTGTTATTTTTTTTGTTTTTAGTTATATTTATAATCCTGATAAAATTATGCTAATATGTCACTTCCACTCCTTGTGAAAATAATTGTGCTACAATGAGCCTGTGATGGTGGGACTTCTGAAAGAATGCTGGTCAGAACCTTCAGATGGTAGTAGACTTACTCTGCTTCTTTTATAATGAATGCTCATCTTAAAACGGGCTAATTGTTATTTAAGAAAAGGTGGTTTAAAAAAGAGTAAATACAGTGAGATGATGAATGTGTTAATTAACTCTATTGTGGGAATCCTTTTGCAGTGTATACATACATCAAATCATCACACTCTATACTTTACAGTTTTGTCAATTATACCTCAATAAAGCTAAAAAAACGGAAAGGGTAGCTTATAGATGTGAAAGAAAAGAGCTGTATTTTACAAGGAAGTATATATTTTTACTTTTTTGAGTAACTGAGAATGACAGTTTTCTCCTACACCTTAAGCATGTCATCTGTACCAGCATCTGTGGTGCCCGTTGGCCCTTCAGATTTTCCATTCATACTTAATAGGTCTGGTGGCTCATTCTGATCTTTTACATAGGAAATGAGAGCTGCTTGTTCTCTGAGAATAAGCAGCCAATCTATAGTTTTTGATCTGTTAATCAAGCAACCAGCTTGGCCCTTCTGGCAATATTGGCCACAAACTGGATGTTAAGTCTTATAAAAGAGTGTGACTGTGTGACTGATTCTGGTTTTCTCTTGTGTGAAGGCTGAGAGTTTCATATTACCAGCGGGGATCTGATGTTTAGAATGCTTGCGCTTACCTGTTACGATATGTGGGCAACTGGAATGATGTAAAAAGGAAGGTGTATTAATTAGCTATCACTCTGTCACAATATTACTATAAACTTAGTAGTTTAAAGAAACATCATTTATTGTCTCACAGTTTCTGTGGGCCATAAGTAAGTCTGGCTTGGGTACAGCTTATCTGAGTCCTCTGCTGAAACTCCCACAAAGCTTCAGTCAAGGTGTTTGCTAGGACATGATTATCAACTAAGGCTTGACTGGGAAAGAAGCTATTTCCAAACTTACTCAGGTTGTTGGAAGAATTTAATTCCTTGTGGTTGCAGGATGGAAGGTTTTAGTTTTTTGCTGGTTGTCAGTGGGGCCAGCTCTTGATCCTAGAAGCCTCCTGTAGTTCTTGGTCACATGGCATTCCCTACAGAGGCCACTTGCTTCCTCCAGATCAGCTAAGGAGAGAGTCTCCATGAAGATGGGTACTGCAATCTTATATAACATAATCACACACAGGTAATTGCATATATCCTGTTACCTTTGCCAAATTATTTTGGTTAGTAACAAGTCTTTGTGGAGTAATGGTGAACCTTAATAAGTTCAATATTAATTTAATAGTAACAGACAAGCCAGCCAGGAATAACGCAGTCAGAAGTAAGACTGCTTCATATTGAATAAAAGATTGTGGGAGAGAGGCAGATATTCCCATTTATTTAGTAAAATAGGTCATATAATAAATGACTACCACCAATTGCCAAAGAATAGACAGTTACCAAAAGTGGGAAGATCCTTGGTTGCAAATGCAATTAACGCATATACATTTTACGAGGAGCAGCAACTTTGAGAACAGAAAAATAGGATGAGAAACTAGTTGGACTTTGGTAGAGCCCTGGAGAATTTTTATTCTCATTTTCCTTTACCATCTTTGCTAGGTGAGATTCTAAGATGGCCCCCAAGTTCTTACCCTCTGCTGTACACATCCTGTCTAATCTACTTTCCTTGAGTGCCCCTCTGTATCAATCATCCTCTGTGTTTGAGTTTAGGCAGAACTTGTGAGTACGATAAGTCATCACTCCTGTGATTAGGTTACTAATCCATTGACTTTAGTCAGGAGGGACAGTATAGGCCTGATCAAATCAGGTGCATCTTTAAAAGGAACTGGAATTTTCCTGAAGCTAGAGAGATCCATACTTGGAAGTATTAAGGGGCCTATCAAGGTGGTACATGGCAAGGAATTGTGGGTGGCTTCTAGGAGCCAAGAGTGGCTCCTGATTGACAGCAAGAGAATAGGGGTCAGCCTTATAACTGCAAGGAACTAAATCCTGCCAACGACCAGTGATCTTGGAAGAAGACCCTACACTCTAGCTGAACCCCTAATCCCAGCAGACACTTTGATTTCAGTTTAGTGAGACCTTGAGCAGAGGACCCAGCTAACCTGGGCTCCTGAACATAGAAACCGTGAGATGATAAATTTGTGTTGATTTAAGCTGGCAACTGTATGGCCATTTGTTGTGCTGTCATAGAAAAAGAATATGGCTCCTTATGAGTGGCCTAAGCTTCTATATTAACACTTTCCTAAACATGCCCTGCCTCTTTCCAAATTCGTGTCTATACTCAGGTATTCTCTTCCCTGGAATATTTCTGTTGTATATTCTAACTATCATTTACAGCCCATCTCATGTGCCATCTCCTTGTTGACAGTTGCCCTATTTCCATAGATGAATGTTGTCTCTTTATCCTCTGAATCTCAAGTATACTTTGTATCTCTTTCATGTTACTTACATACTTTCCTTGCATAAGAATTATTTGTACATGTGGTTTATATTTTTATTTTAAATTTGTTTATTGATTTGCATGGAAAATACATACATTCATATATTCCAAACGTGGAAAAGAATATATAATGAAAAGCAAATGTTCTTAGCCCAATTCACCAGTCCCTTACTCCTCTGGTCCAGTTTTTCAGTTTTTCATGTATCCGTCTCCAGAGATTCATGTATGTATGTATGTATGTATGTATGTATGTATGTAGCTTCTCCCTCTTTTATATACAAAACTAACATTGTGTTTATCCTTTTTTCTTCATTGTGAGATGTATAAAGAATCCTTGTCTTTTTCTTTCTTGTATTGATCTGAGGTACTACCTAAGTATTTTAAATCTACTGAATCTATTTTTTTTCAGCAAACCTTTTATGATGTTACTTATATTAACTCTAATACATTTTGACAGACACTTTGACTAAATGCCTCCTTTAATATGAACTCAAAACTTTTCTGAACATTTCACTGTTTTGGGTGAATGCTATATATCAAAAAGTGCCAAAGGCTCATAACTATAACACATTTTTACTGGATTAGAAGTCCATGGACAAATATTTCTGAATTGGAAATTAATATTAGCAGGTGTACCCTTTCTGTCATCTGTGTCAGTTCCTCTGCCATTCTCTTGGCAGAGTGGTTATTGTGTGAAGTGTCTTAATGGGGATATGGTTGGGAACATTCAATAAGATAGAGTGATTCTGATTATATAAGAATTTATGAAAATGTAACTCTTTGAACTGAACCTGAAATATTAATTGTTCTCATGATGCTGTTGGGCAAAGAAGCTCATAACATTTCCTGAAATTTCATAAAATATAAAATTAAACACTAGGAAACTTAACCTTTCTGATCCATGCACATGATTCTGGGGCCTCATATTTTGTTAAAGTTTTTGCTAACTTGTTTATCTCTCAGCACCTCCTTGTTTTAAGTGCCTTATTGTAAGTTTCAATTATTTCCAAGCTTGCTTGCTTTCTCTTACCCACTCTAGGAGTATCTGATTCCCTTTCCTAATTGATGAAATTAGAATGAGTGAAAAAAAAATCTTGAGAGGGTATAAACCTCTCCTGACTACATTCTTATCAAGTTTGTTTTTGACATGCATATGTGTTTGCTTCTTTCTCTTTTGTATTCTTTTTATTTACAGTTGCACTGCTTGACACATCATTCAGGAAAATATATAGGGATAATTAGATTAGAGAAAGCAGATATTAAAACAATTGTTAGCAACTTTATAAAATAGTAGGTGGTTAGAAATGTTGAATTCAATTGAATTTGAGTACCAAAGATTGTGTGTTTATCTCTGAATTTTAGTTATCCACCCTCTTTCCTATTTCATAGGATAACATTAATCTTGTTGAAGAAGAAATTCAGGACCAGCTTATTTTTATATGACTTCTGTATTAATAACCACTTCATAATTAAATGCTTTCTCTGTAACAGTGATTCTATGATGTATAAGAAGATAATAATTTCCACCTTCATCCAACTCAGGAATGGATGGGACAAGAGAATTGAGAATAGGATGTTGTCAGAAGGGCTCGTTTTTCAGCTCTTACTTCTTCTTCAGTGTTTGCTTCATTTTCTTAGGCCTGATCCCTGCACATGGCTACTGGCAGAAAGGGACTTCAGTCAACTGTCTTTTAGTTTCTAAATTAACAAAAAAATCTTCATATACATGTATGACCTCTGATAAAATCTCATATACACATCTGGCTCCAGCTTGGATCAGATGTCGCTCCTTCCCCTGGCCAAACATCTGTGACCTGGAGAGTAGTAGGCAGGGTTTTGAAGAAGATGCCAGCTCATATTCTAACTACATAATCACAGAGATGGGGGTAGTAATATTTTCCAGAAGGTGAAGAGATAGGAGGAAGAAAGAAATGAACAATAAACATAATACCTTTCAAAATGGAGAAGGGAAAGGTGTGGAGCATGTATAACTCTGTTGTAGAAAATTCCCAAAACCAATCCAACGAAAAACCAAGCGGTAACTTGGAGACAAGAATTCAGATTTATTACTCACAATCCTAGAGGAACTTGTGCTCTGAAGATCTGGCCCTGAACTTAGGGACAATTTTTTTTTTTATATCCACGCCATTAAAGTTAGCTGATTGGTTGATTTGTTCTCAGCTGGTTGCCTCAGGAGTTGCTATGGGTTACCTGCAGTTCAAACAGGTACTTAGGCAATACGTCTGTTATCTAGACAGAACAATCCAAGGGAAGGATGAATCTTCAGTTGATTTTGAGACCACTCTGTGCTTTGGCCTATGCAGTAAGCATGTCTACAGAAGCAGAACAAAGAGCTGATTACAAAGTTAGCCATCTGAGTGGAAAATTCCTGAATTTCCTTTTCAGCTCTTTAAGAGGGGTGCTTTTGCAGTTGGTAGATCATTTGGGGTGTATATTAATTAGGGTTCTCTAGAGAGACAGACCAATGGGATGATACCAATGGGATGTCTGCATATGAGGTTATAAATCTTCAGAAAAACATCTATTGAGTTAAAAGAGCGGCCGAAAACCTACTCAAATGTTAGATATAACTGGGGAATATTTTAGTATCTGAAAAATTAAGCTTGGCTTAAAGCTAGCTCACTGTACTAGGGAAGAGAAGAATGCCTGTTAGGTGAGAATTCTGTGTTAGCTTTGTGTTAAGTTTTCTGAAACAAATCTTTTATGTCTTTAATGAATAAAATCAGTTGTTTAACATCATTTACCTTTTTCTCAGTGGGCCTATCAGTCTTGCCCCTTCAGAACACTTTTGTTTTTTTTTGCAAAGTTTAACACTGAACCATCAGGCACAGGGGAAATGTTTATAGGGTCCAGCTCTAATATCACAGAGTAGAACAAGAAAGGGTAGATTTGGAACAGAGACAATTAATTGATAACTAGCACACCTCAGAACCAATATTTGTTTCAATTTTTTTTTTTTTTGGCTTGGAATTCCTAGACCATGTATAAATTTAAAGCCGAAAAATTCGAGGGGAAGGTCATAGTTAAGAATTCTCTGGGAGACTTTTATATGCTTTCCAGAGCTGAGGCTGAGGCTGAGGCAGGTTTTTTTTTTCTTCCCCATTTCTTATATGATGATGACAGCCAAGCAGGTAGCCTTTTGAAGGTACCAGCTTTCTATAGAGGTTTGGGTCTCATCTGGTCAAAGGCAATGAGCACCTAGCACATTGGTTACTTAACTGGAAAACCTCCCAAGGTAAATTCCCAAGCTCATTGCTCTGGTTAGCAATTACATCTTTGTTTTTGGTCTGTAGGGATTTCAATTACATGCTTGTGACCTCCTAGCTCCAGTTTTCTGTTCACATAGGGCATTATTTATTTTCTTTGTCCTATAACAGTGTAAGTCTTCCTTCAGCCAACCTTCCATCTTTTGTCATGACCTTCAGTAGTGTTTATTCTAGATGTTAAGGATGCAACTATACACACATACACACAAACAAATATATATATTTATATAAACAAATATATATATAAAACAAATAAACATATTTATATATATATATATATATATATATATATATATATATATATATATAAAACAGACAAATCCCATGTTCTTATGGAGCTTATGTTTTTAAAGAGGAAAGAAAAATGAAGAAACATATACTATATCAAGTGATGATAAATGCTATGAATAAAAGTGAGCAGGGATAAAAAAGTAAATTGATGGAGGTGCTGTTTCACATAGAGTCGCCAGATTAGACCTTAGTGATAGAGTATTTGGTAGGATAATGTGAAAAATTGCAAGTATTAATGATGTATTTGTATAACGAGCTGCTTGCTCATCTTGGTGTCCTAGGCAATGTTAATTCGTAAGCTGAGCTAAGAAATTGGATATTGCTGCAATACCTCAAACATTAATGTCAGTTAAAAAAGATAATGGGGAAATATCCTGGAGACAATTCCTCGAGTACTGTCAGTCTTTAATATTTCCTATTATAAATGCTGCCAGTATTGAATAATAATTGAAGCTATAAGATAATGCACCAAGCTGTGCTTCTAACATACATTATAAATTCATCATCTTTTTGCAAAGTCTGTTGCTCCTCCTGTATTCGCTGTCTCTGTGAATGGCCTACCACCATCCATCTTGTTCCTTATGCATTCATTGGCTTTTCCTTCATTCAGCATAGACTTAAGTACCAGCTTGTGTTAGGCACTCACTGAGATTTGGCAGGAACTAAAGTGAGGTAAGTGATGTCTTTCCTTGGGTAAGAGGGTGCCAAAAAGTCAGTAATTGAGGTGAATAATATTTTAATGCAGTATTTAAAAACAGAATATATGCAGAAATACCCATGATGAATGAAATATCAATTTTCTTTTTTTAAGGCAAGGCAACCTTTGGTTGAGCTCACAGATTGCAAGGACCTTGTCAGTTTACAATCCCTTATTTTTTAATTTTTAACATCTACAGCACCTGGTCTTCCTAGGTGGTCTCCCATCCAAGTACTAACTAGGCCTTACCCTGCTTAGCTTCCGAGATCAGATGGAATCAGGCTTGTTCAGCGTAGCAGGGCTGTAGACAGAAATATCAATTTTTTAAATAAAGTAGAGATTCATCTTTGCATTGGCATGAATGAAAAAGTGAGTGCCTCACTTTCCTCACCTTCGTTCTGGCCCTGCTGATGATGTTAAGAGAATACACCATAACATCTGCCCATATGAGAGAGGGGAAGAAAGGCATGCAAATAAATAGGTATAAAAATATTAAGTCCACTAAGATAGAAATAACATAAGAGTTCAAAGGAGATGTTTGTAGATTTAGGAATTAGAAAAGAACCCGAGGCATCACTTTTTTCCTTACTTTAACAAGTTTTGGCCTCCTTTCAAAATCCCTCTTGAATGTGTCCTTTCCTGTTCTCTCTCCCCATCATTAGTGCTATTTCCTTAGCTTTTGTCTCTCCTAGATTACTCCTAACTGCCCTGCTGCCAGAAAGCTTTGTTGAAACACAGACCTGATCATGACCCTCTCCTATTTAAAACCCTTTTATAACTACCAGTTGCCTTCATTATAAAAACCCGCATCTAAAGGATTGTGAGCCCACCTCTGCCTTTATCTTGGCATTCTTCCATGGAGTTAGTCTCATCAAACTCTGTGTAGTTCTCCAAATGGCTTTGCATATGCCATCTCCTCTTCTTGGAGTGCTCTTGTTTTTCTTTTCTCCTTGCTAGCTTTTATTCATACATTAGCACTCAGAACAGACATTACCTCCCAGGGCTGTGATTTACATTTATATATCATTGGTGCCTAACACATATATGCAGTTATAAAATAGCTAGATCAGACTTGGAGAGAGAGTACATGCTTTTGTGCCCAGGCATAGTCTTCATCCCTGCCACCATGGCTCTTCTGTTCAACAAGTTCACTTGTGTGAGCATTGAAGTGGCCAAAGATCGAGGCTGGCTGAGTCATTGGAGGAGGGATCTTTTTTACCTGGTTGTTCGTGCTTTTTCTGCTATAGATGCTCTTTTAGGTATTTATACTTTGTGTCCACTTCTATTATCATCTATATGCCTCTTTTTTTCAAAACCTTTGTGTCTGATCTTCCATTATTATTCCTTGTAGGTCCCTGATCAATTAGCCACTGCCCCAAAATTCATAGATATCCTCCCCTCAGACCACTTCTTTCTCATACAGAGTTCACGAAGCACTCCCTGATGGTTTCACCACTGTCCATTTTATAGCAATGCTACTCACTGACCATGTGAAGGATCTTTTCTTGTTTTGTTTTCAATTCATCGTGATTGCCTCTTTTGCAAAATATAAAACCACACACTTGGTTATTACAATGTAAAATTGGTATAAATGTTTCCAGACAGTCCTCATTTTTCATATACTTGTTTTTATATCTTGTTGTGGAATGATAAAAAAAAAACAGTGAACTGGCTCTAGTCTGTGGATTACATTTAGGGTAATGCTGTGGTAGCTCACTCCTGCATGAGGTTGTAGTGTGATATAGTACTTTTCATCTTGTGTCAACATATTGAGCTGCCATTAACTGTATGGTTTTTTGTGGGAGCCACTCTTTGAGAGTTGCAAAAATGTTTGTTATTTCACCTGGCTACATTGTTTCTTCTAATTTATTATCTAGGCAAGAGGAAGCTATATCAGGGCTTCTGTTGTTCTTTTCTAACATAATGACCCTTTTTTCACAGGACAGAAGACCAGTGTTTGTGTTCTGGCTGCTGCTAAGTATAGCCATCCCGATTATGTACTCGGGGACCAGGTGTATGACCAGATGGCGAGTCTGAAGACCCATTGGGCTAATTGTGAGGTAGTCTTGGGCCAGGACTCCATTTATTACCAGGTCTCCATATGCTTCTGATATAACTGGGAGTCCATCGAGGTCATTTGGGTGCCCTGGTATCTATGTCAGTTTAGATTCTCTATCCGACAGCCCCTGGAAGGGTTAGGAATTACTCTTTCACCAGTGTTGATTTATTCTGGTGAATGGCGGCACATTGCCTTGGAGAATGATTGGAGAAACATTGATTTTTTGTTGTTGTTGTTGTTCAGCAGTATTCAGCCCACCCTTCCATTGGTGATTTGTATGCCTCTGAACTGGCATACATCTGGAAACTGCATAAAAATCTTATGCTCTCCACTTCTTTTTTTTTTTTTTTGTCATACAAATCGAGAAATAGCCTCATTTGCTACTTGTTATGGTCAAATTGTGTCCCCCTCCCCAAATTCATATGCTGAAGTACTAAAACCCAGTACTTCTCAATATGACTTGATTAGGAAATAAGATTGTTGCTGGTACAGTCAGTTATGATGAGGCCATACTGAAGTAGGTTGGGCCCCTAATCTAATATGACTGGTGTTCTTATAAAAAAAGGAGAAATTTGGACACAGAATACACACAGAGATAATGCTATGTGAAGACGAAGATTTTAATCAGAGTGATGCTTCTACAAGCTGACGAGTGCTGAAGATTGCCAGAAACCACCAGAAGAGAAGGGAGAAGGATAGAATAGATTCTCCCAGCCCTCAGAAGGAACCAGCCCTGATGACACCTTGATCTCAGACTTATAGCCTCCAGAACTGTGAAACAATAAATGTCTTTTGTCTCTCAGTTCATGGTACTTGGTTACAACAGCCCTAGCCAACTAATATGCTGCCCATCTCTTTTGCCTCTACAAAATAACTAATGACTTATTAGCTGTAGCCACAGATCCTTGTTCAGGTCCAGGTTCTCTGGTTGTTGCCTTGACCTTATTGCCTTTTATGGCAAATGTACTCATTTTGATTCTAATGGTTAAGTGCTACCTCTGGGTCCTGCTCTTTTGGAATTCTGTCACTCCCATTGACACTCCATTAGTGTTTTAGGACCTCCGTAGGGTTTTTGTTTTGTTCTGTTTGGCTAGAAGTTAAATTCTCAGTCATAGGAGAGTGTCTCCATATGGATACACTTTCCTCTCATATTCTTTCCCCTGCTGCAGCCCAACACCCTTTTAGATCCACTTTCACATATGTGCCCCCAGTGCTTGATGGCACATGTCAATCAGGTTCAGCAGCTTATTTGGTGAATGAGCTGTTTCTTCCCATAGCAGTGACTGTACTTCACAGTTGGAGCAATTCTGAGTAGAATCTATCCTTGGTTATTGGTCTAGAAGCAAGAGGCAACGAGGGGAGGCAGGACTGATGTTGAGGAGGACATTGTTCTCAGGTATAGCCTTTGCAAGGCCTCCAGGCACCTGGAGGCTGCTTTTATTTATGAAAGGTAAGGGACTGGATCCTTCCAGCCCAGAGGGTCAGCAGAATCTGAAGGTTCATGTTCTCGTATACACCCACGCAGAAATCACCTTCCAATGTCTCCCTAGCCTGCCCTCTATCAGAGCCCTAGTTATGGCATGAGAGACCTGCTGAGGCTGTGAATTCATTTTTCTTTTTAGCTCAGCTACTCAGTCAAACCTAAGACCTGATTTTAAGTACAGTCTGTTCTCTGGGTATGGGAGATAAGGTTCACTTAAAAGCCGAAGTGGAGTTTTTCTGGTTTCTGTAGTATGCCCTGAATTAATAGATGGCTTACCTAAGCCTGCCAGTTCCGTACTTCAGAGCTTCTGGAGCAGTTAACAAATACTAACTCCAGAATCTTCACAGTTAAGATTACCCACCTATCTTTTAAGTGCTAGTGAAATTTTGTAGGCTTGTATTTACTCCTTCCTCCTATCTCAGGTAAACTTTTTACTCATCGCACTGCTATTACATGTAATGGGCTTTACCACTCATTTCTCATTAGAAATGGAATCCTTGCTGCCCCCTAATCAGCAGATGATAAAATTCCTGAATCCCATTCTGAGGGTCTATTTTCTAGTACCACTTCTATTACCAACAGTCTTATTTAGAGTTTTCTCCCAAAGCAGACCCTGAAATAAAGATTTGGGTACAGGTAGTGTATTTGTGAGGTAATCTCAGGAAGCCTCTGGATACACTTTCCTCTAGTATACTTAGAGCTGTTAGTCCTTTAGGTGGGCGGCTGTCAGCATCAGTATGTCTGTTGACAGCAGTGGTAAGAGTTCAGTCAAGGGCATATGGTATGGGCATTAAGTCTTCCTGCATTGCCTGATAGGGTTGTTATGAAGAGTACAGAAGTAAAGCAAGAACATAGAAACTGGCTCACAATAAGCACTCAATAAATTTAGCTATTATTTTTTATTGATGGTTAATTATAATAGAAATAATTTTTTTTTCGTTTGCTTTTGCAGTATGAAAGGATTCATTTCAGGATACTTTAATTAGTGAACTCTCCTAATGCGTTTGAAATGTGTTTTGATTTGTGAGTATTTACAAACTTTTCCATCTTTCTAAAAGACATCTATTTTTGTTGGTGAGGCACTCCCATAAGCCCTGACTTATGGTTGAACTAACTGTGCCAATGAGATGATGACTGGCCTTAATTTAGTCCTGATGACCTATGTCTAACATTTTAGTTTTACGGTACAGTTATTTCGAAGCTAATCTCTTCACCTCTAGTTTTTGTAATCTCTCTTACTTCTTGTTAACATGGCAAAAGCAAACAAAAAATTTCTGCTCTTCTCTATTTCAAAAGAAACTATGTTATTTATGGGCCACTTTGGCCTCAGGAAAATCCTTACCTAAAGTGCAGATGGTAATTATAACTCTTTCTCAGAGGAAATGTCTGGTGTACTAGTGATACAATGATATAAATTTAGAACACAAAGTATGATCTTTCCTATTTTTTGAATTATTGTTTCTACTTCTGCTTGGTTTCATCATTATATTGTCATCAGTTAGATTGAGGAAATGAAATTAATTTTTTGTTTTTTTTAAATAAAATTTTCAAAGGAACATTTTGAGACAAACTGTATAAGGCACAGTATCAATGAATAATTTTATAATTTTAAACTTTTTGGAAGAAGAGGCCAGTTAGGGAAGGAAAGAGAAAGAGTGAGTGTGTTAGGAACAAAATGCTTAATACAGAGTTATATGAAAATAAGGGCCAAAGAATAAAAAAGTTTACGTCAGTGCTTCAGCTGGATAATATATGGAGCCGGAAAATAACAATAATTGGCAAATTGCTGGGACAATTAATAAAGCAGTCATTTGGTGTCACCAAGAAGAAAATATATTTAACTGTGGAAGATAGCAAAGGTTAATCACGAACAAGTCATGCCAAACTAATTTAATATCTTTGTGATATCAAGGCAAGCTCAATGAGTAAACAAAATCTGATCAGCTTAGTGTTTATAGAATGTTTAATACTGTTCTTTTTTGGATACATTAAATGTAGTGCCATGTGACATTTCATGAATAAAGTAGAGAAAGGTTAATTATAGGAATAACATCACATATAGAAATAATGAGTTAAAATAAAAATAATAGTGATAGAAAATTTTAATGTACAAATAGCTTTAATTAACATTCAAAATAAAATTGGCGAGTTAAAATATTTACTGTCATTTGTATATTTAAATTGATTTCCTACTTTAAGTCATTATATAGAGATATTATTGTTAATATTTTTAGGTGTGATAACGGTATTGTTCTACTTTAAAGAAGGGAGGCCTTATCTTTTAAACACACATACTGAGATATTGGCAGAAATGTTTTGATACCAGGGATTTCCTTCAGAGTGGGAGGGTGTATAGTTTAAACAAAATTGGCCGAATGTTGGTAATTTTTAAAGATGGGTGATGGATACATGGGGTCTGCTATGATATTTTGTCTACTTTTGAATATGTTTAACATTTTTCACAATAAAAAGTTAATAAATCATGTGGTATATTGCTAATATCTAACTTCATAGATTTAATTACAGTTTTTTTCTAGTTATAGTTAATATTTTCACAGCCTAGTAACAAATATAGTCACAAAGACATAGCTCAGAAATAAACCATTTATTTTTGCATGGTTATGGGCAGAAGACTCAACTTCATGAATTAAATGTATTTTTAAGTCCATGGGACCTTGAGAATAGTAATTTCTCTTCCAGTTTCTACATTTGCAGTTGAAGGGCTTAGATTTTGGCTGGCCTAGTTCGTTTGAATCATGACTCAGACTGGAGTCTGGGTCTCAGTTTTGGTTCTGGGATTTTTCCCCCTTCATCAGATGCCTGTTGACAAAAAGTAATATAAGATCCTTTTAGGTTGCTGAGACCCAGGTGCCTCTACAGGGGCAA
Source organism: Macroglossus sobrinus (assembly GCA_004027375.1). Lineage (NCBI taxonomy): Eukaryota > Metazoa > Chordata > Mammalia > Chiroptera > Pteropodidae > Macroglossus > Macroglossus sobrinus. The sequence continues at coordinate 447,763 of PVKZ01000069.1, forward strand.
AGCTAAGTGGTGGCAATGCACAGTGACTGAAGTTTAAATCATAGCTCTGTAGCTTACTAGTTGTGAAACTTAGAATGATTTATTTCACCACCCCAAGTCTCAGTTTTCTCGTATGTAAATTGGGAAAAATAATAGATCCTGTTGTGAGAATTAAAAGAAAAAAAATGTATATTGAAATGGGTTGTAATAGATTTCAGAGACTTTATGGAATTAAATGAGATTATATAATTTTAGGAAATAGCTGACATATAGTATGCATTCAATGAATATTTGATATTATTATCATTGTTGTCGTCATTATTGTCACTATTGCCATCTTCATACTATTAAGACAGTGAGGAGTTTTGAATTTTAAAATTTCAGTTGATAAACTGCAGGCTTATGATTGAGAACTTACTGTCAATCAGTTTACATGTATGTATACCTCTCTTTATATATACATATATATTATGTGTGTATGTAGGCTGCCACTTTAAATACCTTTTTTTAACCATATTTTTTTGAGAAATAATTCTCATACTTTAAAGTTCACTCAATTCAAGAATATAATTCAGTGGTTTTAGATATGTCACAGTTGTGAAACCACCATCACAATATAATATTAGAATATTTCCATCATCTCAAAAAGAAACTCCTGTACATGTATTAGCCTGCATTTCCCACTCCTCCCATCACCCAGCCCCGGGCAAATGATAATCTTCTTTCTGTCTCTACAAGTTTCTTGATTCTGAACATTTTATGTAATTGCAAGCAAACAATATGTGGTCTTTTATGACTGTCCTCTTTCACTTAGCATATGTTTTCAGAGTTCATCCACATTGCTGTGTGTATCGGTATTTTATTTCTTTTTATTGCCAAAGAATATTCCATTATATGAATCTTTTTACAAGTTACAGAATACTTTACACTTTCCTATATCTCTGTGTTTGGGGTGGAAGATGACTATATTCAGTTCTAGGTGAATGAGAGATTTCTACCCTTTTTTTTTTTTTCCAGAGATTATAATTGTAGCCTGAATCATCTACCAGTAAAAAGAGTCACAATGTATATGCACCTATCATTACCTAATTGTACTTTAGGATAAGAAACAAAGATGAAGGAGAGAAGGAAAGAGAAAAGGAATGGGAATTAAGGCAAGGGAAGAAAGGAAAAGGAGAGGGGAAGGAAATATTTCAGCGGAGACTGGGTGATTGTGCTTTAGGGATGCTCTAGGAAATTCCTGCAGTGTGTGAGAGGGTGACATGGGCTCCTTCACATCTGAGGAACTGGAGCATCTACTGAATCATACCTTAATTTGGTAATGTTTGCTATAGTTTTTATATGTTAGCATTAATGCAGATTTTGTCCTTAATCTAGTAGATATAGGATGAATGTCTCAAAAATTAGTAATTCTACATTAAATTGCAAATTTTTCACTTCTGTCCCTTCACAAATATGTTTTTTAAAAATGACTTGGGGAGTATAGCAGTGATATTCTGATTTCAACTCTCAGGGTTATAATTCTACTTTTTGCTATGTTCCTACCTAGGACACTAGATCAGTATCAGTGGGCCCTTGTTCATCTGAACTTTAAAGGAATCATAACTTTTTAAACACACCACTGCATCCCCTCTTGAGTCCTTTCAGACCTAAAATTCTGTGATTTGCTATCATGTTGCTTTACTTTGTTACTCTTTTGGGTGAGCTTTAAGGCTCAAATACCCTATTAACTAATCAAGATTTATGTCAGAACGGTCAGGTTTTTTCAAGTTTTATTTATTTATTTTTAAGAATGTCTATAGAGAAAAGAAAAAAATATTGCCAGGAGGCATTGAAAGCTAAAAGGATTACATCAGCCATTTACCCCTTGTTAAAACTAAAGCCTGATTTTAAAAGTTGAGAATCCAAACAAAACAGCATCAGCCAAGGACTCCATTTTGAATGCTTTCACTTTCCATTCAGCTTCTCCCAGGAAGAGAAGTGTCCTTCTCTGCTGATGGTTATGAGGCTGTTCCAGATGTTACTTACAAAGAACATGTTGCACTTCTTATGAGGCAACTGAAACAGCAAATGACAAAATTGAGAGAACACAAACGGTCCAGTACTGCTCCTTGTAATTGTCAAGAGTTCCACCGAAAGGCTGCTCTCACTGGCCTTCTACTTTTAGATGTTCCTCAGTCATGCTTTTGACATTAGCAGCCACTGAGAACAAATATGGCACAGAGAACAGTAAGTACCTGTGAATGCTGTAGCACAGGCAGCATGGGGCCATGGAGCCCGGGACAGGGACTTTGGGGAGGGGAATAGCTGTCTGGGGAAGTGGGAGCAACTACAAGCCTAGGGAAACTTTTATGCCTTGGGGAAATTAAATACAGTACTGATGATGCTTAAAAAACTATCAGTGACTTCCTCTGATAGTCCTCAAGTGCTCATTATTTAGGATAGCAAAGAAGGCCAATGTACAAGCCTTTAGTTATAGCTATTGTTACATTTTCTGTTCCCTAAACATGCCTTGCATTTTCTTTACTTTTGTGCCTGTACTTGTGCTGTATCCTTGCCTTCAGTAGGTATTTGGAAGCTCTGACTTCAGGCAGTGTTAGCTTCCTCTCTGTGCCCACATCACCTTGTGTCAATCTTATTATAATATGGCATATTCCCTTGTGGTTATTGTTTACACATTCTTTTGCCCCCAGATTTTACTTTCCTAAAGAGCAGAGATTATGTTTTATTCAGTGTTATATTTTGCACTCCTGCCACTGTTTGTGACCTACAATAAATATTTGTTGGATGGAAGGCAAAGATAGAATATTGAAGTGCATAAAGGAGAAAGTATGCAAAAAAGTGTATTATTATCATTATTTTTCCCCTCTTTAATTCCCTCCCACCACTTCCACCCCTGACCTACAGATGTTGCTGTTTCCCCTTAAGAACTGGATCCTGGGTGCACCCTGGGGGCCTGGTGCACCCAGAGGATGGTCCGTGGATCCACCTGGGGCATGAACCCAGGACCCTCTGCATGTAAAGCAGACATGCTAACCACTACACTACGGTGCCACCCCCAAGTGTATTATTTTTAAAACAATTGTACTAGATTGTTTCACTGGGTTTCACTTTGACTCCAGTACCGTTTAACAATGTAAAGAAACATAATTCTGCAGATACTGTTAATCAACTCTAAGACTAGAGAGTTACAAAAATAAATACCAGCCTGTCCCAGAGGCAGCTTGAAGTAAAGGGATAGAAGATGAGATGAATGTGGCCCACGTCTTTGAATTCATTGGCAGAAATAATAATAATAATAATAAACCCATCCAGTAGATAGGGAGTTATATTAGGTATGAAGCAAATGGTCATCATTTGTGATTCTAGCCAGCCCTCCCCTGAAAAATAGCTTAAGCACAAATTTATGCTCATTGTAGCATTGCTTCTTTGGAAAGGCTTTGTTTGAACAAAAGTCGCAAAGAGAATAATGTGAATTTTTAATAATAGATTTAATGGTAAGTAGAACATAGCTGGATGATTCACTTGATTTCCTTTTCCCTTCATGCCAGTCCTGGTTCTGATTTATTTCTGGTTCTCTGGGTTGACATGCCCTTCAGAACTGAGACCAGACTTATTTCATCCCAGCTGCAGATAACTTTATGGAACTGTTCATTCCAGGTTTCTGTCGGTGCTCCTCAAATTATGAGTGTATGCCATAATTCCTAAGTAGCTTGCTTAAAAAAAAAATACAGGTACCTGGACTACTCTTAAGAGTTTCTGAGTGTGGCCAGAACACCCACAATTTTTAACATACCCTATAATTTGAAACCACTAGTTTGAGTCTTTCATATTTAATATATCCTTGAGATCAAATAACTCTATATCAAGATTCAGATATTCCTGAATTTTTCTAATATCCATCAAAAGGTAGACAGATATCTAGATAGTACTTGTTATGGGTTGAATCGTATCCCTTTCCCCCAATTCATGTATTTAATTCCTAACTGTCAGTATATCAAAACGTGACTGTATTTGGAGATAGGGTCTTTAAAGAGATAATTACATTAAAATCCGGTCATTAGGATGGGCCCTAATCTCATATGACTGCACTGATACCCTTATAAGAATAGGAAAATAGGGCATCGACATGCACAGAGAGAAGACCATGTGAAAACAGGAAGAGTACAGTCATCTGCAAGCCAAGGAGTGAAGCCGCAGAAAACCAACATGCTAAAATCTTGATCTCAGATTTCTAGCCTCTAGGATTGTTAGAAAATCAATTTCTGTTGTTTAAGCCACCGAGTGTGTGTAATTTGTTATGGTAGCCCCAGGAAACTAATACGATACTAACCCTGTTGTGTATCTTCTATGTACAAGGCACTGTACAAGCACTTTATTGAACCCCCTATATTAATGCTAGCTTCGTGTGTGTGTGTGTGTGTGTGTGTGTGTGTGTGTGTGTGTGTGTGTGTGTGTAGAGAAAGAAGGAAAGAAGATGTAAGTGAGGAACCAAGAGATATTCATGACTGCTATGATATGGCCTCTTCCCTGTTGTCCACAGACTTTAGAATTCCTTTCTTATAACCTCATTCAGCAAGAATCAGCTGGCATTCTTAATGCTTAATTCTTAATTGTCCAGGCTTCTACTTGTTTCTGTGGGCCCTAGATATGAGTAAGGTCAACAAATCAAAATTATCTAACTACAGATTGACATTCTGGTACCACAGGACACTTAATGTAGTGACAGGGCACTTTCAACTTGACTGTAGTTAAAGCAATTCTTACAATTATTATTTTTTTTTCAATTCAAACTGTCAGTGTGTTAACTGGAATTAGGAGAACAGAAAGAAGGGGATATAAGCCATTACCTAACCTCAGTAACCTCTTATTATCTCCCACTTCTATGGACTGTTTTACATGTCATATTGGAAATACAGCTGTCACGTTAAAAGCCCACTTTAAGTTGTTATTCTAACTGAACAAATACTTATTGTATATCTAAAATATACTCAATTACTGGGCTAGAAATTAAGTATACAGAGGTGAATACAGTATGGGTTCTGTCCTAAAGGAGCACGCACTTTAATAAATGCACCAGGAGAATAGAAGGTAGGAAGCGGGGCAGAGGAATGACTGGTTCTATTTAGTAAGAAATCCAGTTTGGTAGTTCTGAATCTGGATGGTTATTGGAATTACTAGGAGAGCATTTTAAAAACATCTCGGATCAACTGATTCAGAGTTTTCATGCATAGGACCTTAGATTCTGTGTTTACAAAAGGTTCCTCTGGCCTCTCATGCTCACCAAGCCTGGAATACAGAAGTCTAATGGATCCTAACTGTAGCATGTGTGTGTGAAGTGGAAGTTGACAAGTAGGAAGATGGGGGATGTTCCATGTGCTAAGGATTGCTGAATCAGTTTTTGGGAGTATAATATACTGTGATTTTAAAAAAATAGCAGTATCACAGTATGTAAATGAAGTAAATGAAATAACGTTTTTAATCAGACTAAGGTCTCTTAGAGGTAAGTGACAGAAACCCAACTCAGATTAGCATAGTCCTGGAAGGGCAAGCATTGGCTCATGGCATGAAAAGGGCTGGGGTCCTGCCTCTCTCTAAAGCAGTGCTATCTCACGCAATAGCCACTAGCTGTACGTGGCTATTGGTCACTTGAAATACGGCTAGATTTGCTGTAAGTATAAAATACACACTGGATTTTAAAGAGTTGATGTACAAAAGGAATGTACTTCTATTTTATTAACAATTTTTATACTGAGTACATGTTGACATAAAATTTTGGATATACTGGGTTAAACAAACATTAAACATTTTTACTTTTTTTTTTTTTATATGGCCACCACATGTGTGACTCACATTATGTTTCTGTTGGACAGCACTGGTCTAGGATCATTGGAAATAGACTCCTTTCTGCTTTTCATCTCCACTTCTCTCTTGGTGTCAGCCTCATTCTCTCATGTTACAAAAGGCTTTTCTTCTAGAAGGAGGGACCATGCTATTAGCTTTAGGAGAAAACAGTGTTTCTTCTAAGTAGGAAGGGGAACTTCTCTTCAGGTCTTATTTTGAAAATCCTGGGGGAGAATTTCAATTGGTGCAGCTGAAGTCATAAACCAATCACTATAGCTTAGAAAAATGGGATGCTATGATTATCTGCATCTGGGCCGGGTACCTAACCCTATAACTGGGCCAGGGGACAAAATAAAGTTGTCAGTTATTACGGGAACCACATGGAGTCTAGGGGAGGAATTACCCTCTATTTTCCCAAACAATAATATTAACTTTTATTGAGTGCTTACTATGTGCTAGATTCTCATTTAATATATATAACAAGTATTTTAAAGTAGTCTGATAGTCACCTTAGAAGTAATCTTGAACCCCGATCTTCTAATTTTTCCAATCTCAATAATAGATTGACATCCACACACTTAGGCCAAGTAACCCAGAAATCATTTCTGATTCACTCCCTCTTTTCCCCTTCCTTCCATTAATTTATCTTAAATGGTTAATTCTTCTTTTCCATATCCATTCTTACACGACAGCCGGAATTACCTTTTAAGAGCATGAAGCCTACATAAATCACTTCAGTGAGTGGAATCTAACCTCCTTCCCATGACCTGTAAGGCCTAGCACGGTCTGGCTCCCGTTTAGTTTTCCAGCTCTGTCGGTGCCTCACCCCTTCCCATTCACTATGCTTCAGTGACATAGGTCTATTTCCTGCCAAGCCCTTTTCTATCTCTGGCTTTCCCTCTGCCTGGGATGATTTTCTGGTTCTCTGAATGGCTATTTCATTCTTCTCCTTTATGTCTCAGCTTAAATGTCACCTCCTCTGAGGCTTTATTCTAAACATCTTGCAGAAAGTAGATCTGCAGTTAACTCTTTTACTATCTCATCACACTATTTCGTTTATAGCCCTTCTTGTAATCTGTACTTGTTTACATTTTTATCACCTAACTCCTTTACTACAATATATAAACTCCATGATCACATTAGTTTTTTTTTTCCATTTTATTCACACTGTTCAAACTCCAGCACCTGTTTAATGTCTGGGAACATAATGAATGTTCAATAAATAGTTGTTGGCTATGCGAATGAATCTTTATTTTACAGATGAGGGAACTGAGAGTCTTAAGAAGGTAAATAACTGCCTGAAGTCATATGGTATGAAATGATTGCAGAGCCCCACCATTAATTGCCATCCCATAATGGAATATTGTAGTGGGCAGACAAAACAATAAACGGCCACTCTCGTAAACAGCACCATGTACTACAAGCACTGGTGTTAATATCAGGAGTCTTGTGTTCATTTCTGGCTCTTTTGATGGCGGTAAGAAGATCCTATCCAGTCCACATAACTGAGAGTAGGGGTGGGATGTTGCCCAAACCATAATTAGGAGCTGTACTAGAAGAACTGGAATAATCCTCGGGCGAGGCGAGGGCAAATAACGAATGTCCACCACAGGCTTCTAGTGTTTTCTCACAGTGCACTGGGAGGCTGACATACTTTTCCTACAGAGGCTACCTGTTTTGTCACTATCTTTTGCAAATCACTTGAAGTTTTGGAGAGTAATATTTTCTAAGGGATATTAAATTTGGAATGAAATGGTGGGACAGCTTACATCAAGATAATTGCTAAATGTGAAGTCTGACAGCACAGACTGACAGTTGTGAGAATATGATAATGTTTTTTCCTTAATAGATGCAAAATCATGGATGGACTAGATGTTGGGATTTTTTTCTGCCTTCTTAGTATGAATGACTCCATTCATACCAAAAGTGTGTCTTGTCTATATAGTAATCGTTCTTTAGCTATACTATAGAGTTAAAAGTTATAGCATTTGGTTTTCCTGGTATAAGCGACTTCTAAAAATATACATCTGATTTTTAACTTGTGATTTTTATCTAGAAAAAAATATTAGTGATTTTGTCCATTAGCTGTCTATCAGCTTATTGGCTCAAAGATAATTTACTTTTTCCAGAGGATAATTATACTTCAAAGGGGGAAAACTTAATTCTTCAGAAATGAAAAGTATAGTCAGAGGGAAAAAGTTATATACAATGCTAAAATATAGGGCTGGAATTCAAAAGATTCAGCATTTCTTTCTGATGAGGTGCGATTTACTCATGCATTGCATACATTCAATTGTCAAACATTAACTGAACGTTTCTTTAAATGGGAAATAACGATCAAATAGAGTAGAAAGCATACAGGACCCAGGAGTCAGAAGACCAAAGTCCTAATTCTGGCTCTTCCTCTTGGTAACTTGTGATTTTGGTGGAGGCAGGTATTCTTTTTGAGTCATAGTTCCTCCTTGACTTTAATTTAATGTGGGGATAATGTAATCTGACCTGCTTCTCTTTCAGGATTATGGTCAGGATTAAAAGAGTTCTGTAAATTATAGTTCTCAAAATAAATGTTAGATATTTTACCCATTATATTCATGGAACTGTTCATATAGAAAAAAAATTACCATCCTTTTTACTATACTTTGGTTTGCCAGTCTATTTCCTAGAATCATTTTTTATAAGACTTTTTTTTTAGAGCAGTTTTAGATCTATAGCAAAATTGAGAGGATACAGAGGTTTTCCATATACCCGCTGCTCTCTCACACATGCATAGCCTCCCCCATTATCAACATCACTCACCAGAATGGAACATTTTTACCAAAGATTAACCTACACTGACAATTCACAATCACCCAAAGTCCATAATTTTATCTTAGCATTCACTGTTGGTGTTGGGCATTCTGCGAATCTGGACAAATGTGTAATGACATATATCCATCTTTATAATATTATAGTCATTATTTCAGTGTTTTCACTGCCCTAAAAATTCTCTGTGCTCTGCCTATTTATCACTCTCTTCCCCCAGCAACCACTGATCTTACTAGTTTTGCCTTTTCCAGAATGTGATGTAATTGGAATCATACAGTATGTAGGCTTTCCATATTGGCTTCTTTTATTTAACAATATGCATTTAAATTTAATCTCTATTTTCATAGTTGGTTGATACTTCATTTTTTTTTTCAGTGCTGAATATTCCATTGTCTGGATGTGCCACAGTTTATCCATTCACCTATGAGAGGATATCTTGGTTACTTCAAATTTTGGCAATTATGAATAAAGCTACTGTAAACATCTGTGTGCAGGTTTTTTTTTGTGTGTGTGTGGATATGGTTTTCATTTCCTTTGGATAAATACCAGTGAGTGTGATTGCTAGATCTTATGGTAAGAGTATTTAGTTTTGGAAAAAACTGCCAAATTGTCTTCCTAAGTGGCTGTACCATTTCACATTACCCTGAACTGGCAATGTATGAGAGTTCCTGTCACTTCACATACTTGCCAGCATTTGGTGTTGTCAGTGTTCTGGATTTTGGCCATTCTAGTAGATGTGTTGTGGGATCACACTGTTGTTTTAATTTGCATTTTCATGACATATGACGTGGAACATCTTTTCAGATGCTTTTTTGCCATCTGTATATTTTCTTTGTATTTGTTAAAGTCTTTGGCCCATTTTTTAATTGGGTTGTTTTCTTATTGTTGAGTTTTTATAATTCTTTGTATATTTTGGGCAACAGTTTTTTTTTTTTATCAGATGCTTCTTTGGCATCTGATAAAAAAGAATATCTTGTCTTCTTGTTCTCTTGACATTGCCTTTTGCAAAAGAGAAGATTTTAATTTTAATGAAGTCCAGCTTATTAATTATTTCTTTCATGGGTCAAGTTTTTGGTGATGTATCTAAAAAGGCAACATAATGCCAAAGGTCATTTCTCCTGTGTTATTTTCTAGTTTTATAATTTTACATTTTGCATGTAGATCTGTGATCCACTTTGAGTTATTTTTTTGTGAAGGGTATAAGGTCTGTGTGTAGATTTTTTTTTTTTGCATGTGGCTGGTCAGTTGTTCCAGCACCATATGTTGAAGAGATTATCTTTGCTCCATTGTACTGACTTTGTGCCTTTGTCAAAGATTGGTTAATTGTATTTATGGGGCTCCAATTCTGGTTTCTCCATTCTGTTCCACTGATCTGTTTGTCTACTCTCTAATACCACACTGTTTGATTACTGTAGCTTTATAGTAAGTCTTGAGTAAGGTAGCATCAGTCCTCCAACTTTGTTCTTCAATATTGTATTGGTGATTCTGGGTCCTTTGCTGCTCTATTAAACTTTAGAATCAGTTTGTTAATATCTATGAAATAACTTGCTGGAATTTTGATTTGAAATACATTAAATCTATAGATCAAGTTGGGAATAATTGACATCTTGACAATATTGAGTCTTTCTATCCATAAACATCTCTAATTATTTAGTTCTTTGATTTCATTCACCAACATTTTATATTAATGAGAAGTGATGGTTAATTGATTCTAAGGAATTGTCTCATGTGATTGTCAAGGCTTGGTAAGTATAAAATTTATTGGGTAGACTTGCAGGCTTGAGACCCAGGGAAAAAAATTGCAGTTTGAGTCCAAAGGTAGTCTCCTGGCAGAGTTACCTCTTGCTTGCGGGAGGTCAGCCTTTATTAAGGTTTTCAAGTGAATCAATGAAACCCACCCAAATTATGAAGGGTAATCTATTTTACTCAAAGCCCACTGATTTAAAATGTTAATCTCACCTAAAAAACACATTCACAAATACATCTAGAATAATGTGAACATCTGGGCTCTGTGGCCCAGCCAGATTGACACAAAATTACCCATTACGCCTTCTCTATTTTTCTACTTTACTTTCTGGGAAATCTTATCAGCTATCTTCTACTTTGGTTTATTTTACACACCTTTTCGGTTTTTCATTTCAGCTTTCATTTTTCATGCTTGAGGGTTTTCTCAAATATCCTACGATCCTTGGTTGTCCATTTTTATTTAAAAGTTGACATCTACAAAGCTGGTCAGAATTCTATATTCATAGTTAAAGCTTATAATTAAAGGATGAGTAGACATTCAGGGTTCCTACGATGTCAGCATTTTTCAGTCTTTTCTCTTTGGCTGGTTAGATTTTCCAGATTCTTCTAATCTCAGCTTGTCTATGAGCATTCTGGGAGCTGAATTGAGGAAGAAGGCTCTATATTCAGTCTGTAAACTTTTACTTCATTACCTTGCTCTTAGTATTTTGTCCTCACTCTTATCTATAGCTGGTATCCCTCATCCAGAGAACTTCTTTTTAACTCTCTCCAGAAGATAAACCATAGTCTTCTGTTGGGATGGAGGAGCGGTAGTTGCCTGGCTATATAAAGTATCTGGGGGTTCATTTTCTTAAATTGACTTTCAACTATTCGTTTGTGTTTAGTTCTGTCTTTAAACTCATTTCCAGAGGTGCCTGGTGCCACCTAGTCCCAAACCCTTTGAAGATTTTGCTGTGTAAATTGGGTCACTTCCTTGGCCCTTCTTACTTCTGGCCAGGGATTCAGTTTTCTCAAATTAGTTCATGGTCATCTGTCTACTCTCCAGCTTGCAAAGTTTTGTTGCTATTGTCTTCTCTCCCGTTTTCTTTCTTGTTGGTTATATCTTAAAAATCATTTTATGATCACTTTAGTACATTTTAAGAGCATGTATGGGTTAATACATGCATTTAGCATCAGCTTTTGGTTTCTTTATGGAAATTTTCAAACATATGCAAAAGTAAAGAGAATATTATTATGAGTCCCCATGGATCCTTTCTCAGCCTCAAGAATGATCAGTTGTTAACATATGGCCAATATTTTATTTATATTCCCCTACCTCCTCTGGATTATTTTAAAGCAAATCACAGACCTCACATCATTCCACCTATAAATTATTTAGTGTATCACTCTAAAAGATAAGAATTTTTTTCCAAAAAGCAAAATACTTATACTATTATCAAACCCCAAATAAATTTAATAGTTTCTCAATATCAAATATCCATAGAATGTTAAAATTTCCACAATTTTATCATTAAATTCTTTATAGTTTTTTTTCCAAATCTATATCAAGATAAGATCCAGAGTAATTTTTTTTCAGCTAGGTGAAGATTTTAATAGACGTTGCACCAAAGAAGATCTACAAATGGCAAATAAGCACATAAAAAGATGCCACAGTGAGATAGCACTGTATATCCACTATACAATACACACCACACAAACAAACACACACATTCAATTAAATGGCTGTAATAAAAGACATAATAACAAATGTTGACATAGAAACTGGAGCCTTTATTGCTGGTAAGAATACAAAATGATAACTACTTTGGAAAACAGTTTTCACAGTTTCTTAAAAGGCTAACCATGAACTTACTATATGATATAATATTCCCACTACTAGGTATCTATGCAAGTGAAATGAAAACATATATTCCTGAACATTCATAATAGCATTATTCATAATAGCACAGTCCTGGAAACAATGTAAATGTCTGTCTACTGGTGAATGTACAAATGAAATGAGGTCTATCTCTGCAATGGAATTCCATTCAATGATAGAAGGAATGAACTACCAGTATATGCTAGAATATGAACAAATTTTAAAAACATTCACTAAACAGAATCAGATAAACTGTCTACATATTCTATGATACTACTTAAGTGTAATGTTCATAAAAGGCAAAGCAAAAAGCAGGAAGCAGATGGATGGTTTTCTATGGTAGGTACAATCTTGTTTAATGTGTAGGTGTTCCCCTTTTCTTTTGCCTTATTTTTCAGCGAAACTTACCTTATTATCCTTGGGGTTTTTTTTTTGTTTGTCTGTTTATTTGTTTGTTTGACTCACATAGTGCTAACATCTCCTATACTTTCCCTCCAGAGTCATTCAATGAAATTCCCCTATCCCTGGCCACAACTTTTTCTCCTTTTAGCTTGTTTAATTTGGTTATTATAAGGGTTAAATCAGAATATGTATGCAAATAACTTAGGATGATTTCTAGTACATAGTCTACATTTTAAAAAATGGTGTATGTATTGAGAATCAGAATCAACAGGACACACACACACACACACATAGGAAGGGACAGGGAGGAGGGAAAGAGACACTTTTTAAGGAAATGGCTCATGCAATTGTGAGGGCTGCAAGTCTGAAATCTGTAGGGTGGGTCGGCAGGCTGGAAATTCAGGTAAGAGTCGACGTTGCAGTCTCGAGTCCGCAATCTACAGAGCAGACCAAGCAAGATGGAAACTAAGGCAGGGTTTCTGTGGTACAGTCAGTCTACAGGCTGAACTTCTTCTGGAGACCTTGTTTTTTTTCTCTCAAGGCCTTCAACTGATTGGATAAGGTCCACTCACACTATGAAGTGTAAACAGTTTTAGTAAAAGTCTACTGATTCAAATGTTAGTACCCTTTTAAAAATACCTTCTCAGCAACATCTCAATTTGTGTTTGACCAAGCACCAGGTACTATAGCCTAGCCAAATTGAACAAAATTAACTATCACAGTATTTATTATTATTTTCTCTCCAAGTTTAATTTTCTTTACTCAACTCTGAGGTAACCTGGACCAGGTGTTGTTTTGTTTTGGTTTGGTTTTTTGGCACTTGGAGAGGAGAGCTCAGAGAAAGGACATTCAGTATAAACCAGGCTCTGATAAGAAAGGCCAGTGGTTCTCAACCATTACAATTCTCAGTCCAGAGTGCACATTAGAATGCTCTGGGGGAGGTTTTAAAACTATAGAGGAGTGGACTTTTTCATATGCCAGTTGAGACCCAGGTGATTCTAAGTGGATTGGGTTGAGAATCTCTGGGCTGGATATATCCTAGTTCCTTGCTGCTCAAGCATCACCTGGGAGCTTGTTAGAATGCATCTCAACCCCATCCAGAGTAAGATTCTGGAAGAGTTAAAGATGTGCCATGATTCCATTCTGATATTTGGGTTCTAGTTTTAATATGTATGGCAAGCTACTAAAATATTGTAAAAGGACTAAACTTAGGTTCATAGTAGATTCTATTAATAAATGATTTTATCAGTAGGGTTTCCTCTTTTAATATACCATGACAGTTGTCTTGGATTATTTCTGAAAAGAAGTATTATTTGTGTTTTGGTAAGTACTCTGCGTTTAGTGTGGACTTCCTCAGTAAGCAGAGTCATCATATGGATTTGGGGGAAATGCGTGTTTAAAATGATCGTAGACCTTCTTTAGTTGATAGAAAATTGCATTTGGAATTTATAGTGTTAGAAAAATGATGGTTGGTTGATTGGGATCTTTAAGCAAAAAGATCTTTCTTGAAATAAAAAATATCCAAAATCAGTGATACATTTACGAAGGATTCATTTTTCTGAACCTTCCTTCTTAGAAACATTAATGGTCCTGGAAAGATAGTGCTCTGGGTCATCATGGATAAGAATAAGGCTGCCCTAGGTCAGATCCCATGCTTTGACATTTATTTGCTTGGGAATCTTCGACAGATAAATTGCATTTCTGATACTCAGTTTCCTTATTTTAAAGTATGATTACATACCTACCTCACGTGGTTTTACATAAGAATGAAAATAATAACCTATATAAAATTCTTGGTACAGAGTAAGTACTTAGCAATGCTTCTTCTGTAGAATGAGCATGGGGATATGGCAAGTGGGAATGTCCACTTGGCAGTGATTAAAACCAGCATTGAGTTCTTAGCATAGTGATGCCTGCTCATAATTATAAAGCAAATTTACTTTTTAATAATTAAATAAATGTTGGTTTACCAATAAGTCTCTAGTATCTTTTGCCAAAGGGAGTCGATTTTTAAGGACTGGAACTTTTGAGCTAAGAGACTACTTGTCATTTTCTGTCCATCTTCACCAGTTTTAGGAGAGGGTATTGTACACTTTGAGGAGAAACCTTTTTTCACTTGAGTTATTACCTAGGGCAAGACATATTTTTCTTTAAAAAAAAAATCTAGCAAAAAGCCACCTTTTTCTGCTTTCTCTTATGAAACTGTGTTAGATCATTTTGGTTTCAAGGAACAGAGAGCCTTAAGCCATCCATCTTAAGAAAAGAAAAAGGAGTATAAAGAGAAACGTGGACTGGAAGTAGAAGGAGTCTGGATCTCTTAAAGCTCTAGGAATTCATTCCTCACTTAGTGCCTGTTGAGTCACGTAGCATGTAATAAATAGACAATCATTAATATTTGTGGAATGAATGAATAGCTTTTCTCTTTTTACCTCTGCTTTATTATCCTCTTGTTATTAACTGGTCTGTGTCTATTGCTAGGATTAAGTCCATAGGGAGCAAATATGACCTATTTAGCAAATTATCATTGATCCACTGTTTGGGCCCATTGCATCAGACTGTGTATTGGCTGGACTTCAGAGGGTTCATATTGGAGTCAAGTGTCCACGTTGGGCTAATGAGTCTACCAGACTGAATCTACTTTTCTGGTCATGGGGTTTGTATTAGCCTAGAATAAGATATTAGGGATGGTAGGCACTGGGACTAACATGTCTACTACTGAAGCTTAACTCCAGCTTAAATTAATAGGAAAACTGGCTGGGAAAGGGGAGGAAAAAAGAAGGAAAAGAGAAATTAAAAATGAATGGCTAATTATAGGACACATTGTTAGATCTTTTACGTATCATTTAACCTCTTAATGGTACTATATTATAAATTTAATATTTTGATTTTAAATATGGTAAAAGTTCATCTTTGAGACGTTAAATAATCTTTGAGAAGCCACTCTGTAAGTATGTTGTGGAGTCTGGGATGTAAATCTAAGCCTCTTTGCTTTCAGATATTTCATTTTGTTAAACCACATTGCTCTAGGAGTGCTTTAATCAATGTCAGTGGAAACATAATGCAAACCACATGTGTAATTTTTAAATTTTCAAGTAAATACATTTAAAAAGTAAAAAGAACCAGGTGAAATTAATTTTAATATATTTTAGTTAATCTGATATATCTAAAATATCATTTCAACATGTAATCAGTACAAACAATTACTAGCGATGTATTATACATTCGTTAGTACCAAATATTCAATATCTAGTATGTATTTTACACCTGCAGAACCTCTTGATTTGGATTAGCCACATTGCAGGTGCTCAGTAGCCATGTGTGGCTGGTGGCTATCATATTGGACAGCACAGCAGTAGAGTATGAACGCCCATCTAACAGTTATTAGTGCTGCGATCTGCATTGAGCCTTTCAGGGTATCAGTTACTGATTTGTTTAATGGGAAATAGTAATACCTTACATACTTGGACCTTAAGGGTGCTACATTAGATAATTTATATAGGGCTTAGATATACAACGGCTCTCTGGGGATTCACTTTGCGGAGCATCCATAATTGAGTTCCAGCTAATTATTAATATTGCTAGCTGCTCTAGAGTGATTTGTCACTATATGTAAGGTAATCTATAAATCATGATTTGAGTGTCTTGAAAGACATTTTTAACATTTTGACAGCTTCTATAAGAAAGAAAAGGTTTGGCTCCTGAACACTTTTCTGTTTGTATGTTTGGATATGTGCTCAGCAATGATCTTCAAATTGGCATGTGTGTGTGCTCAACATTGTGTGCCTAACAATGCTCTGAAATATATGTATATATACATACACACACACATATATTCTCAGGCACCAACTAATTTGTTAATTTAACTTATGGATATACGATAGGTTTATCACATTGCCATTTTGTCAGTTTCAGTTAATGCTAATGATTATAAATGAGGAAAAGTTAGTAAGCATCTCAGCGTAGGCATAATCTAATATTTGCTACCTTTCAAGGGATATTTACCAAGGAACTTTGTTGATGATATGTATATTATATACCATTATAATTTTGTATATGTGTAAATATACATATACACACATGTATGTATGTATATATAGAGTGAGAAGGCTAAAAACTAAGATATGTGTTCATGTATGTATATATAATAACAATCAAAATACTAAGAAAGAATTAGAGGGCAATTGACAATGCTGTTTGTATTGGTCTTTGCATTATTTGTACAAGTATTTATGCAATACTCACCAGTGTTCTAGGCACTCTGTGATTGCTTGGACTCTGATAAAAATAGTTCAAACAGTTCCCTTCCTCATGGAGCTTACCATTTTGTGAAAGAGATAAATGTTGAATACAATTTTTAAATGCAGATGTGAGCAGTGTTATGAATTAAAAGTGCACTGTACAGGGAGAGCAGTTATGAGGAAATAACACTTAAACTGTGACCTAAATAATAAATAGGAATTAGCCAAACAAAGTAGGGAAGAAAGGAAGAAAAGACATTTCAGGAAGAAGAACTACAATATGAAAATGTAGGATCTCAGAACCTTTAAAGAACTGAGAAAAACCCCAAAGACCAGTGATATAAATACTGTATTTTTCATTTTAAAAGTTGGAGAACAGAAGCACTATAATATTAAGTCATTTATCTAAAATCATATATTAAGCAACAGAGGTAATATGTGGTGCTAAGTTGCCCTCCCATAAGGCATTTATAATTCATCTAATGCGTTGTGAGTATCAATAGTTCATTCATTTTTATTGGCAAATGGTATTCTTTTGTTTCTTCATTCACCAGTTAAAAGATGTTTGCTTTTTATTTTTTCTTCTGTTTTTGGTGTTTATAAATAAAGCTACTATAAATATTCATGTATAGGCTTGGTGAAATAAGTATTAATTTCTCTTGGGTGAATACCTGAAAATGGAATTGCTGGGTCATATGATAAGTGTAATTTTATGGTATGTTTAACTTTATTAGGAACTTCCAAACTGTTTTTCAAAATGGCTATACTAGTTTCCATTCCCACTAGCAGTGCTTGAGAGTTTCAGTTGCTCTACATTCTCCTTTGCACTCAAAATTGGGAGTGTTGTTTTTTTCTCATTCTAATATGTGGGTAATAACAATCTCATTGTGAATTTATTATCATTTACATTTTTCCAATCACTAATTATGTACTTATTTAATATCTGTCTATCTTCTTTGGGAAAGTTATCTCCAAGTATTTTGTCCATTTTTTGAAATAAATTTTTTGTTTTTGTGTTAAATTTGGGAGGTTTTTTTACATTTTGTATACAAGTTTTTTGTCTAATATGTGATTTGCAGATTTTTTTCCCCATTCTATGATTTTTTTATTTTATTGTCTTCATTGTATCTTGGCAGAGCAAAAAGTTTTTATTTGATTAAGTCTGATCGATCAAAAATTTGTGGCTATGCTATTGATGTTGCATTTCTGCCTAAATACGAGTTACAAAGAATTTTTCTAAAAACTATATTAATAGTTTTATGTTTTACATTCAAGTCTGTGATAAATTTCGAATTGTTTTGTATATGATATGAAGCGTGGTTAGAAGTTATCTATTTATTTATTTATTTATTTATTTATTTATTTATTTATTTATTTATTGCTTAGAAATGTTCATTTGTTCCAGTACCTCTTGGGGAAAAGACTGTCTTTACTCCATTGATTTGCCTTTGCACCATTGTCAAAAATCAGTGGATCATACTTATGTGCGTCTACTTTTGGACTCTGTTTATACATTGAAAACTCCGTCAGATAATACTATATTTTTTCCCTCTTAACTATCAAAGGTGTTTTTAAAATTAATTAATTAATTACTTTTTTTAGGTGAGGCAACCTTTGGTTGACTTCATATATTGCAAGGATCTTGTCAGTTTACAGTGTCTTTTTTATTTTTATGCCTATAGCATCTGGTCTTCCTAGGTGGTCTCTCATCCAAGTACTAACCAGGCCCAACCCTGCTTAGCTTCTGAGATCACATGGAATCGGACTTGTTGAGGGTGGCATGGCTGTAGACTATCAAACATATTTTAAAGGTATAAAGATGGAATAATAGTCTATTATGTTTATCCCAAAATTTACTATTTCTGTTGTTCTTTCTTTATTTCTGATGTTCTCAGTTTTCTCCTGGTATCACCTCTCTATCCGGAATACTTTCTTTTAGCAATTCTTTTAGAGAAATCATTGTTAATCGATTCTCCTAGTTTTTCTTAGTCAAAAAATATCTACTTCATCTTTGTTCCTGAAGGGTTTTTCCACTAGATTAGAATTCTGGTTGAATGTGCTTTTCTTTAAGTGCTTTGTGTGCCACTTCCTTTGGCCTCCAAGACTTCTGATGAAGGATACTCAGCTTTAGAAATCATTGAATCTACATAAGTAATGCATCATTTTCCTTTGGGCACTTTTAATATATATTTTTTTGTCCTTAGTTTTCAGAAGTTTAATTATCACATACCTAGACATGTATATTTTTGAGTTTATTCTTTTTGGGGTTCACTGAGATTCTTCAATCTCTGGGTTTATATCTTTTGCCAAATTTGGAAAGTGTTTAGCCATTATTTTTTAAAATATTTTTTTTCTGCACTACAGTCTTTCTCCTCTCCTCTGGGACTGAGATGATATGAATTCTAGAATTTTGATATTGTCCCACAGGTACTGGGACTCCGTTTATGTACATTTAAAATATTTTTCCTCTATGTTGTTTAGATTGGATAATTCATATTTGTCTTCAAGTTTACTAACACTTTCCTCTGTTACCTTTTCTGCTATAGAGCCTATTCACTGAGTTTAAAAATGTTGGTTATTATATTTTTTTAGTTCCGAATTTTACGTTTCTTTTTTATGTCTTCTATTTTCTTCCTCAAACTTCTTTTTATTCATTTCAAAAGTGTTTTTAGCAGTTTGGAGGTCCCTCAAAAAATTAAAAATAAGACAGCCTTTGACCCAGCAATTTTTCTTCTGAGTATTTATCTGAAGAAATCTAAAACACTAATTCAAAAAGATATAAATGCATCCCTATGCTGCATAGTGCAGTGCAGCACTATAAACAATAGCCAAAATGTAGATGCAACCTACGTGTCCATCAACAGATGATTGGATAAAGAATATGTGGTACATATATTACGTGGACATTAAAAAATGAAATATTATTTGCAACAACATGGATAGGCCTTAGAGAGTATTATGCTAAGTGAAATAAGTCAGACAGAGAAAAGCAAAAACCATATGATCTCACTTATATTGTGAAATCTAAAGAACAAAATAAACAAAATGAAAACAGACTCATAGATACAGAGAATAAACCGATGGTTACCAGATGTGAGGGGGGAAAGGGGACTGGCGAAAAAGGTGAAGGGATTAAGAAGTACAAATTGGTAGTTACAAAATAGTCATGGGGATGTAGAGAAGAGAGTAATACCTCCTTTATCAGATAATCCTAACATATGTGTCACCTTGGGATTGATATCTAAATTTTCTTCTACCATGTAAATTGAGATCTTCCTGGTTCTTTGTAATGCCAAATAATTTCATATTGTATTGTGGACATTTTTAATATTATTAGACTCAGGGTCTTATTTATATCCTATGAAGAATGTTGATATTTTTATTTTAGTAGACAATCAACCCAGGGAATTCGGGTTTCAAGTTCTGACCAGCCCACCTGTGGTTAGTGGTTTCAGTGTCAATTAAATTTTCAAAGCTTTTGTAGTTCTATTTTGATTTTTCCCATGTGCTTGCAACCAAGAGATCAGTCTGAGATCTGGACAATGGTCTATAATTTAGCTCAGTTCTCAAACCTTTGTTGTGGTGTTTAAGAACATATCTGTGCATGTGCGGCTCAGGATGAGCTCATGTACCAAGCCTCTCCCTCTCTATAATATCCTCAGTGTTTTTTGGTCCCCCAGCTTTAGTTATTCTTTAGCACAACACATGTGTCGTGGCTGTAGGGTCAAGATAGAGAAAGAAAAAAAGCAGCAACAGAGGTTTATTGCTCCCTCTTGGACCATAGATCCTCCAATAGGAAAGGAGTCTTTTCCATCCCCCAAGTTTTAGGCATCTGTCAGTCTCTCCCTATTCTCACTACTGCTGCTGCCACTGCCACAAGATTGCCTGGGAACTGAGGCATGAGAGAAGAGAAAATTTTAAAAAATAATCATAAGAGAAAAATTGGGATTTCCTCTACTTTCTCTGAGTGTTAGGAATCCTTTTCCTTGCTTGTTGAGCCAGTACCAGAGAGCTGCTCTGGACCCCTCTCTGTACACATCTCAGTATCTCCTTTTGCTTTTGCTGAACCTTGAGTTCAGGCTGGGAAATACCGAAAGAAAAAGAAAAATTTCATTGTTGATATTTTGAATTCTGATCTTTGTATCTAATCCTCTTTAGAGTACTCAAATAGCTGCCCTATGCATTCTGCTCAGGTCTTATAGCTGCATTCAGTAGGAAAAACAGGGTAGAATATGCTTTTTTTTCATCTTAGAACCAGAACCCAGAAGACACATAGTATTACATTCTAGCTAATGGTTTTAGTGGAATAAAAACAATCACAAAATTATGTATTTCTGCTTCATTTTAGCTTTTACTTGTCATGACTAATTGCTTAGTTAATTAAGAACTTCTGTCATGTTGGGGCTTTTGGCAGAGGAAGGTGAATTTTCACTTTTATAAATCTTTCAATTCACACAAAGAAGATAGACTTAGAAAACACATTTCCATGTGGTAAAGGATATAATCACAGTGAATGATTTGGGAACAATAGGCTTAAAAACTGCATGGCATTGTTATGTTTTATGTTCTTTACTCATTATGGAAATGCATATCGCATGTATGCAACCGTTCTGTACTACTGCCTTTACATAGAAGGCTGTTTAATGGAGAAATAATTTGGTTCACATTTTGCAGGATCATTTTGGAGTGTTTCTGTAAGTTTGTCGTTGGTACCAAATATAACTTAATTGGCATTCTATAAGAGAACTAAGGAGGTCCTGGGGACTCAAATTTGAATGACGCCGTCCTTGGGCTATACAGCATAAGTTATCAGGATCAAAGTCTCTAGAACCAGTTTACTTGGAATTAAATCCCAATGATCTAGCTTTGGCTGTGTGACCATGGGCAGGTTATTTAATCTATTTGTGCATCAGTTTCATCCTTTGAAAAACTGGCCTGGTAGTAGGACCTACCTTATAGTGTTGTTTCCAAGATTCAGTAATTTAAAATCTGTCAAGCACTTAGAACAGTACTTGTCACCCTCACTACTTTGGAAAATTGGATCTATTGGAATTAAGAATAGTAACTAATATTTTTTGATTATTTATGTGCTGAGTACTTTGTTCACTTATTCTCACCACCACGCTACATTTTCTAGTTTAAGAGATTAAGGTAAAGAGAATTCATCCAAGACCATATTGATAGTAAAGTGAAGGCAGAATTCAGAGCTGGCGGTTTGATCCTAGAATTCATGCTACTACACCATGTTACCAGAAATGGATAACCAACAATATAATAGCTTTTCTAAACTAATGGTGTATGATCACCATTACCATTTGCTATTAGTGAGTAGAGCTTTGGTGTATGGAGCATATTTTATTTTTAAGTTTTAAGTTCATAATTAGAGACCTGTTTAAAAAGCAGAAAAAATACTTCTGTCCATTATCTGAAATCAATTAAAAACAACAAACAATAACAATAGATACACACTTTCCATCTTTAGTGAAACTAGGAGGTATCTCTAACCCTCATCTACAGGATGCAAAGATGGAAAGCAGTTGGAAGAATTGTAGATAACTTAGCAGTGAGATGTCAAATCTAACCATCTGCAGAGGGACATACCAGTGATAAACAAATTGATTCATCCTGCAAAATCTGACTAAAGTTCAGGAATCTAAGGTGCCAGGTTTTACAGAAGATAAAATGTGGGGGAGGGGTGAGATGGGATGTAAAAAGGTAGGTGGTTTGAAATTAATTATATTTTCAGACACTACTACCTCTTCCCCATCTTTGCATATGGAAGGTATAATCTATGAGAATTAAACCTGAGAGATGACAAAGCGGACATAATCACAGGAAAAAAAACTCCAACAGATTATATGATAGATCTGAGTTTAGGAAAAGCTGTATTTAGAATGTCTTTAGAGCTGTTGGAATGTGGAGAAAGATTTACCCAGAGATTGAAAAAGAACAATAAAGTACATGCAAATCAACTTTAGAAAAAAAAATTACAGGAAAAGGGAAAAATAATTATAGTATAATGTGTTAATCATAAGTAAGCAGTTTTTACTTAGTCTAAAAACAATGATGGATATAGCCCCAAATTATGTTTCAACTATATTGGGAGCTTGGGGTGGGGAAGGTTGAAAAGGGTATAAAGTAAAAATCCTCATAACCATATAGGATACCAGTATATCAATAGAATACACGCATGATTTAGAAGTATGGAATTACATGCCGGAAGTAGCAGCTAAATAAGTGTAATGTGGTTACATCTGGGAAGGGTAGAGCCTTGATGGTGGAAAAGGGGTAACATAGGACTGCTATGTTTTAAATCTTTTTGCACTGTTAGACTATGTACATGTATTACATGGATAAAAATAAGAAAGCGAAAGCTCAGGAGTAGAGGATCTCTGATACTTTTTTTTCTTACACTTTTCCTGAACATTGTTTGTATGCTTATCTCCCTTTGGGGAGTGTCAGCAATTTGAGAGTTAGGGAGGGATATTTAATTTTTGCCTACTCTGCAGGAATTAACATAGTGCCCTATGATAGTAGATGCTCCGTAAAAGGAATCGATCTAGGTGAATAAAGGAATGGATCTAGGATATAGAGTTCAGAAACCAGTATTCAGGTCTATCTACCTTTGCTTCTTTCTTTGCCTCTTGCTTTGAAAAAAGCACTTTATTTATTGATGCTGAGGGGGAACAGAGTTTGCCATCCCTAAATATGCCTTTTTTGGAATTTTGATTATTTTAAGCTAGTTATTTTTAAGAAACAACAGACTCAAGAAGCGCCTTTTACCTCCCTCTTTACCTGCCTTAAGGAATTCAAACAGAAAAACCTCCTCTGGGAAGAGAGCTATTACCTTGGTGCTATATAAACTAAATGTGACAGACAGGGAGGAACCAAGCAAAATCTGTTTGCTAGACTCTCCTCTGAGTCTCATTGTTTCTGAGTAGCTGACAAAAATTTGTTTATGAAATGTTTGCACTTTCTCATCTCCCTGTGGATTGCTTTCCTTCCTTTTGAAGTCCAAACCACTTTCTCCTTAGTTCAAGATGGCATACAAGCTTCATCTGTCTGATTTGTCCTCTGGTCTCATATTCTTATGGAACCTTTATATATATGTACATAATTAAATTTGGTTATTTTTTTCCCCTTAGTCTGTCTCATGTTGATTTGATTATTAGACCAGCCAGAAGAACTTAGAAGGGTGGAGGATATTTTTTCCTGCCTCACAATGTCTTAGGTTTTCCTTGGAAAAACTGGATGTGATGATCTTCAAAGTCTCTAAGAATGTGAAGATTTATTACTCTTTTTCATTAATGGCCCCAACATTGCAATTTAAAATCTGTGTTTAAAGGCTACTTATATTTTTATCCTTTCTAGCTCTTATCTTACTGCAGTTTGTAATTATTTTGTGTCTTTACTTTTTAAAAAATTCATTTTTGCTGCAGACTATAAGCTTTCAGAAGACAAGGACATGTCTGTCCTATCCTGCATTTTTTCCCAGTGTTAGAGAGATTTGTACGTGGAGACACGCAGAAAGAATTTGATGAAAAAATGTATCTTGACAGTAATTGTATGGATGCTCTGAAGATCCAGTTGTTCTTCCAGACATTTCAGAAAAATATCTTTAAGTCAAAATCCGATAACCGAAATTTGCATACGGTCCTTGTCAGCTATTATGTAATATCACTTCTGTCTGCATATTTGGAATAGTTTTCTATTTCCTGTGATTTCAGTGCTTTTTCACTCCTTTGATTACCTCTTCAAAATTTCTTTCTTTCATGAGGCTTTTCTGAGTTAATCTCGTCTTCCAAGTCTCAGCAACTTAGTGTATGAGAGCAGTGGTTTATATAAGACTTTCTTTTTCTCTGAGTTAAACTGTAAATGATTTGGGGCAGAGTTTTGTGGCTTGATAAAACACACTATACATTTTAATGAGTCAATTCTAAATGATTCAAATCTACAAGCTGGCTTTCCCTTCAATACATACAAGTAAAAAATTCAAGGAGTTAGCAAAACTTACTTTAGGTTTTGCCAAATCCAACATTTTGAAATGTAATTTAAATATTTAACCAAATGTTTAACCAAATCTTAAACATCACTGCATTTATTCCTCTCTGGCTAGAAGTTGTCATTTGCCAAGAGACTAAGTAAAGTATTCTTCTAAAATATCTAATATCTGCTATTTGCAGCCTTTAACAGTATTCACTTACACCCCTATATGTATGTCCAAATTCCCAAGTATTCATTGTCATTATTTTAACTTGTGTAGCAAATGTATTCATCTATCTGCATTCTTTCCCTTCCTCACTCCCTTTGTTCCTCCATTTTTCTTTCTTCATCCTTTAATGCCAGGAGTGGCTAAGTGATTTAGGCTGTAGGCTGATCAAGGGAATATGAAGTTGGAACAGATCTGACTTTTTCTGTATAATTACTGTATGTTTTAAAGAAGACACGTGTGAAGTACTTGCTATGGACCAGGCATTGTATCAAGTGCTTTATGTGTATTTTAATCCTCACAGCAATCCTCTGATGTGAGTTTTGTTTTTCCCATTTTACTGCAAAGGAAATTAATACTCTTTGAAGAATTAGCAAATTGTCACGTTATAAAGCTCGTAAGTTTAGTGGCAACACGTGAAGCTAGGTCTGTCTGGCAACAAGCATCCTGCCTTCCTTGCATATCAAATCTCTGAGAATGTAAGTAGTGGCATATTTATGCCAAAACTATTTGAATTAAGGCTTTGTTTAAGGTTGATGACGTCAGAGTATTCTCTTGATCTCAGCTATGTCTTTTTTAGTTTGAAAAAGACTAATATTTCATTAATATGAAAATGAGAGTATTTGTAAAGATATTGAATAAGAGAATAAGGATTCTAAAAGATTTTGATGGTATCAACGAAAACTAAAATTGAAAGGGTAGAATTTAGTAGAAACGAATTTTAGGTACTGTGTGCAGGCCCCCATAATAATTGCACAAGGGCAGAGTTGTTCAGATGTGACTTGGTAGCAGTCTTTATGGGAAGCTAATGACATTTTATCATGGTAAACGCAATATAAGTAGTGATGCAACTTGGTTACTCTGGCTTCATTAAAGATATGGCAGTAGCTAGAATTAGGGTGGCGAAAAGTCTCAATTTCTTTTGTCCTATTTTCTGGTCAGATTACATTTGAAATAGTGTGATTTAGGCAGAGTTTAAAGAGTTATGTGGACATAATGAAGTAAACTTAGATTGAGAGATTCACAAAGATGAGTAGTGTGTCCTATTGGCATTCCTGGTGGAACATAACAGTTATTAGACAACATTCTCCATAAAAACAGAACTGTACATATATGTCTCTGTCTATCAATCTCTTTCTCTCTTGCGTGCGCACACGCTAACGTTTATTTTAACCAGTTGGTGACTATAGAGGCTTGAGAAGAGCAAAGTCTTCAGAACAGACCAGCATGCTGTAGACTCAGGGAAGCATTGCAGTTCAAGTTTACTGAAAGAATTCTCTCTTTTCCCTGGGAGGTCAGTCTTTTTCTATTGAGGCCTCCAGTTGATTGGATGAAGCCTTCCCACATTATGAAGAGGAATCTGCTTTACTAAAAGACTACAGGTTTACATGCTAATCTCACTTGAAAAAATACCTTCATAGAAACATCTAGAACACTCTTTGACTAAATATCTGGGTACTGTGGCTTAGTCATATAATATTATATTAACATATAATATTAACTATCACACAGATATCACTAAATGGCTGCAGCTCCACATTAAGTGTACCTAGGTTGTCAGCAATAGAAACCAACTCTAGCTAAGGAAACAGAAAAGGAATTTATTAGGAAGTTATTGGGTATTTCAAAGAATTAAGGAAAGGGCTGGAGAATAGCCTCAGGTATCTAAATAGCAGGGTCTTCTCAATGATCCATGTCAAAGCTCCATCCAGTTCTGGAAGTTAATCTTCTCATTCTTAAGCCACTCTACTTTAGATCTAAATTTTGGCACAGCTCGTATTATTGTTCATCCCTATTTAGGAAGAAAGAAGGGCATGTTGATTTATAGTCCCATCAAGAATGCATGCAATAGACAAGAGGGAGTTTTCTGGAATGAAATGAGGGCACTGTTAACCAAAAGAAGGAAGAAATGGATTCTAAGCATCCAGATCCCCATAAATGTTCATTATAAGCAGTCCAAGTTGACGTGTAGTTCTAAGTAAAAGACCTTCTAATTTAGATTTGAATAGAGACCAAAACATACTTTTTTTTTTTGGATTTTTTTCTAAGCTAGTTTCTGCCTACTTTTTCAAGCTTCCACTGAATAACTAGATGAGTTAATGAGTCTGTTTTATGTCAAACTTTTTTTCCTCTGCTTTTTCCTTTCTTTCAGAGTACAGTTACATGTAAATAATTTCACTTTTGCCAGGATTTCCTCACTACTCTTTTCCACTGTGTCCAGGATGTCGTGGCATTGCCTGCTTCTGGAATTAAGACAGACTGGTGGACTTCTTCAAACACCATAAGAATAACTCATTTTTTTTTTCTGAGGCAATTTTATATATACAGACTTGAATTCAGGGCAGCTTGGAGTTCAGGAGACCAATCTATAAAGGATGTTAAAATATCAGTGGAGTAAATTAGAAGCATGGCATTAGTTAACTCAGTTTTCCATAATGTGTCATAATCTAAATATGTCCCTTTCCCACTAACGGAGACAGTATTTTAGAGTAGAAAAAAATATTATAATTGGGCAGTGCTCTTCCAACATGAAGTAAGTTTTGAACCTTATTTAAAGAATATGGACTTGAAGAGGAAACCAAATTATTTGCCTATCTAAGACACCCATAGACCTATCTGGCTCTGTCAGTCAGTTTCTCTAACCTCTTTTTAACACTGATGCTCCTTGCCTGAAACTGTCTGGGGGCACAGTGTGATGGTGTGGGAGAGTGGACAAATCACTGGGCAATGGATCAAGAGGCCTAAGTTGTGGGCTTTGCCTTAGTTGTCCCTGAAAATTTCAAATTTGGAGAAAAGAAATGAAAGAAAGCTGCAGTTACTCTCTGTCTACAGTAAGTCAGGATCTAGGCAAGTAAGAGCTAACATGTTAGTATCTTCAGTGCATTCTGCTTTGGGAAGCTAATGATGATATCTAAGGATGGAGACTTTCTTATATGCAGGACACTATATTAGGCTTTTAAAAATATATCATTTAAATCTCCTGGCAACTCTCCAAGGCAGATGATGTCCTTCTCCTTTCACATGTCAGGAAACTGTCTCTCAGAACTTTGCCAAAGTCAAACAGCTAGTAATTGCAAAGTCTAAATTTTGCCCTCCAGTCCTATCTAACTCCAAAGGTTATGCTTCCTCTTTCTCTAAGAAGCTTGAGATCTGAATAAGATAATGTTGTTCATCTTTGTATCCTACTGTCTTGCTCATTGTCTATCACAGAGTAAGCTAGGAGGGAAGATTAATGGAGGAAGCAATGTGAACAATGGCACAAGGTATGAAAGCTCAGATACATTCCACTTAATACTATATAGTCCAGTGGTTTGAATAGGGAGTGTATAATGGAGATCGTGTGAAGGCATTTGGAAAGTTAGATGGAGGTGGGATCAGGAAACCCTTTGATGATGAAGTCAAAGGATTTTCAGTATTTTCAGTAGTCAGCGTGAAACCTCTGAAGATTTTTGAGCATTCGAGTCTCAGGATTACAGTTGTACTGAAGTACTATTAACCTGATAGCAGTGGATAGAATGAATTAGGGGTAAAGATATTAAAGGTGAGGAGACCAGTTTGGTGTTTGCAATAAATTGAGAGGTCTTGAGAATCCAAACTTTTGGATTGATTAGAGTGGAAACTGGAGGAGAGAGAATATACATTCCATAGATATTTTGCTATTAGACTTTTTATAATTTAGGAATACCTTGATATGATGGCAGGGGGAGAGGGAAACTTAATCATCACTTTGAAATTTAAAGCTTAAAGGATTGGAAAAATATCAGCCACAGGGAAAAAAAGTGTGAAACGTTTCTCCAGGTTAAGAGAAAAATTTGTGTGTTTTTTTGGGATGTTGAGTTAGATATGCAAAGAAGATCATTGGCAGGGCTTGGAAATGCATGATTGGATTTTGGAGAGAAGTCAAGGATAGATATAGAAATTTGAGAGGCACCTACATAGAAAACCAGCCCCCTCAAAAAATCACTAGCAGTCAGCCTATATATGAATGAATGGTATAGCTCACATGAAACATGATGTTACATGTTAGTTCTTAACAAGGTTTGCCTCTCCATTCCTCATGACCACTGGGTCTAGGGATTGAGAAATCTGTACCATTCTGTCCTTTCCATCTGGTCTGGAAATATCGAGTGAGCTTTCTGGAGACATTTGTTAAAAACTGGTAACTGAATCCAAGGGAGATGAATCCTTCTCCACATCAGCTTCTCCACCTTTTTACATTGTCTCTCACTCTCTTCCTGCTCTACTGGATTCTGTAGTTCTCACACTTATTGCTGCAGTAAAGATTTTTGGTGGTATGGTGTAAGAAAAAATAGAATGGATTGTAGCGTTTGGATGTTGAGTGGGAGATGAAAGCAGTGCATGAGAATAATTTGTGATTTTGTATTAAAGATCCTAGCATTTTCCTACTTGAATGGTATTTTATATTTTTGATAACTGAATAGCATTCATAGTATTTTTAACTGCATTAAGCAAGACATATGAACAAGCTGGGCCAGTCAGCATCATAGAAAATATGAGACAATCTGAAAATATTTACCTCGTCACAGTAATAATAGCACTCTTGTTTAGGTGACTATTAGACAAAAATAAAAAATTTTATAGCATAGGAGCTGGGTTCTTTAGCTGTCTTAAGTCTACCTTTGTGCTTTTTCTTATTGTTAATATTATGTAAATAACACAGATGTCCTGCTTTAAATGTTAGATTCGAAAAAAATTTAGTGCTGATTTTGACTATTGGAGAGCCTTTTATGTTTTTCCATTCTGAAACTTGCTCTGTGCTTTCATGGTTTTTTAAAAAATAATCTTTTTACAAACACAATCTTGAAATGCTTTGTTTCCTTTTTTAAGAGTAAGAGCATGCTCATTGGAAGCATATTGTATGTGAAGATTGTCACTTGTTCAATTTTGTGCGCTGATGGTGAGCAGAAAATCTTTTTAGCCTCCTTCTTTGTAAAAATTATTTATACAACACCACTCTAAAAATTCAGTGTTAACAGTAAAATTACTTCTAGAGCTAGTACAATGAAGAATAAGAGAAAACCTACTATGTTAAGAATGAATAATACATTTATTTTAATCTTTGGCTTCACTCCCCCACTAGCTTCCTATTTGGCTACTAAAAGGAATACTGTAAAAATCCCCAAAAGTGTTAATTTTTTTTCTGGAGCTGATCCAGTAGCATGTCAAAAGAATTTTGAAAAGAACATTCACTTATGTATAACAGCTTTTGAATACATAATGGGGCATATTAGTATGCTTTTAAAAGGAGCATGGATAGAGCTTGAAGACCCTAAGAAAGTATGTGAACTCCTGTATTATTGTTCATGATTAAACCAAAATTGTTTGCATGTGAACAGATTTAATTGTTTACAGAATCTGCATAACACTATCAACAGAATGGGATTGATGAGGGAGGAAGGCATATGAGTTTTTAGCCTGATTATGATTCATAGATGTTCTTTTAATAAATAGCTTTCCCTAAATATAATCTGAAAAAAATAGCAATGAAAACAGTTACTTATGGACAACTAAAAATAATTCTATGGATTCTGTGTTTTTAATTGCAGGTTAATTGAATCAGGAAGGTATCAAGACTCTTTAAAAAATAATAAGGTGTCTATATATATTCCTTAGGAGACTCAGTGACAGGGTAAATAGCTCTTTTTTAAGAAATTGCCCTTCTTAACAATTTGATTTACTATTCAAATAATTTAAAAAAAAACATTGTTTTTTTTTTAAAAAAAGTGATTATATAAAAAGAATTG
This sequence comes from Macroglossus sobrinus, assembly GCA_004027375.1. Classification (NCBI taxonomy): domain Eukaryota; kingdom Metazoa; phylum Chordata; class Mammalia; order Chiroptera; family Pteropodidae; genus Macroglossus; species Macroglossus sobrinus. The sequence continues at coordinate 478,609 of PVKZ01000069.1, forward strand.
AAAAGATATAGCTATCTTTTTTTTATTGTTGTTGGGAGTTTACCTCAGCTACAGAGTTGAGTTTATCATACTTTACAGTTCATGGTAAAGTCAACATCATCATCCTCTTTTAAAATTTTATTAGTTGTTATTTTGTCCTTTGTAACTTAATACTCACTTTTGTTCCCAAGTTCTCTTACAGATTTTCTTTCTACCATGGTTGAATATGTATGGATCTTTAACAATATATGGACTTGTATTATTTAGGGATGGGCCTAACTGTGAAGGAGTCTGATTACTGTACTAATCTTTAGTCTGACACACTTAGAAACCATTCTCCATGTGTCTCCCAGAGAGATCTTTCTAAAATATAAATCTGATCATGTCAGTCAACTTAAGATTCTTGAGAGACTTTCCCATTCATAAGGAGACTCTCCATCAGTTAAATCACTGTTTGCTCCTCCCAGCCATCTCATATCAAACTCCTCACCTTCCTCACTAAATTTTTGCTGAACAGCTCCCACCCTTCTGTGAAGTCTTTCCTTTGTTTGTATCACCTGTTAGCAACCTTATACTTTCCTGTACCCTACCTGGAAAATACTGTTGTTTTTGTTTTTGTCTTTAGGACACAATTCAAGCACTCATCTCCTTTATATGAAACCTGCTCCAGACTTCTATAGACTGATTTGGCCTGTCTTTTGCCTTGTGTCTTCACTGTATTTTAGATAGAATTTTATCGTAACACCTGCAATATATTTTTTTGGTTTCCATGTTTTTTTGTTTCCTTGTCTACACTCTGAACTCCAAAGAAAAAGGGAAACTCTCTCAGTCAACTTTTTAACCCAAGTAGGGAATTTCCAAAGTCCCAATAAATATTAATCTTTGGCATCGGGAATAAGAAATAATTCCTAGGAATTTTGGGAAATTCCTGAAAACATAAGTTGTTCTTAAAAATACTTCAAACAATCTTTATAGGCTATATTTATCATTATGAATATCTAAAATTTTATTTACTACATAATAATTATTAGGTTTAGTCATATTTATTCAAACAATAGAAAGCACCAGTGAATAGTTTATTAGATAAGTATTCAAATTATATAACATTTAGACTTCCTTAGAAAGCTACCAGCACCACACAGATTCATGTGTCAAAATTGCCAATGTAAGTGCTCATTTGGCTTCCAAATCCTTATTTCTTGAAACATCACTCATAGGAGTTGTATAAAGTATATCAATATGTGAATATTTATTTTATTTGCAAGAGTTATTCATTCTTAGCATCAGACAAGTCCTTGACAATAGCTACAAACAAGAGTGACTGATTAAACTGTGATGACTTTGTTCCTGTGTTTGGCACCCTGGTTCCTGGAAATGTTGACCTTCACCTTTTAATCTACATGTCATGTCAGCACTTCCTGCCCTTCCTTCCAACTCAACATCAGTATAATCCTTTGAAGCACCAATGTCTCCATGTTGTTATTTAATTCTCAGTGAAGAATTATAATATTTTTCCTGTTTTTGATTTTCCCTATTTTTTAACTAATTTTTCCTAGGATTTGGAATTTAGAAAAACATAAATATTCTGAGAAGTTCTGGAAATTAATTCTTGTATGGAAATAGCTCCTAATACCTGCATATTAGACATTCAGTAAAATATTTTGAAATACTTTTTAAGTGAATGTTCTTTTGTAGCCTCAAAGCATCTGAAATAAGATCTGGTACACTGAGATATTTTAAAAATACTTTCAGGATTGAATGTGTGGTTCTTTGGAATCAGTGTCATGATAAAGTAGGCCATCAGAGTTTAGATTTTGTCATTAATGCCAAAATGCCAGGTTAGTTTACATTGTTTTGGTGGCTTGGAAGCAGGTAACCTTAATTTAGTTAAAACCTATGAGAAACCCTATAAGACGGCTGAAATCCATCAGACTCCTTGTTATATACTTCCATAGCATTCCTTTTATAGTGTTTGTACCTATGGACATTAACTACTTGTACTATTTGCTTAACGTTTTTATTCTTGACTAAATTCCCTGAGGGCAGGGATTATTTCTATTATATTCACAGATGTGATTCCAGAAGGTGCTAGTTAACCACAGAGTACAAGCATGTAATGGTCAGCTTAGTGAGCATTTATTGTATAGATAAGTGAATGAAGAAGATAGCAATCTGAATGAACCAGGGTACTACAGACTGTGAGCCAGCTTTACCTGAAGTCTCTGATTCTGAAGAACACATTTTGAAAATCACTACTGTATTCCTTGACACAGACTGCATGTTTAATCATGTCACATGGTATTATAAAAGATTTTCTATTTATATGCCTGGTAGTGAAATGTTATTACCCCAACTGTATGCCGGTTAGCCTGCATGGGTTAGCAGCATCATCTTTCATTATTATTACTCCTATTATTAACTTCCTTCTGACCTCTTTACAAACGGCATTCCACCTCTTTCAAGTTACTGTGCATTTTGATTAATTATTTTGCTTAACTAACCCTAAGAATAAATTTTAAAGATTAAAAAAATTCCTTAAATTTTTTGTATCTCCTCCTTGATTAATATGATCAAATTTGTGAAATGGAATAGTTATTACTATTACTATTATTACATTGTGGTTATAAGGTGGGAGTAGGGCGAGTACAGAAGTGTTGAGCTGGAGAGGATGGTAGTAGGGGGCAGAAGAGGGCATCTAATCTTCCAAATAAATATTTTAAATAAAAATTCTCTGAACATGTTATTATTAGGACTTTCCTCAAATTGTTTTCAATGTTTCTGCTATAGAAGACCAAACCAACATAGTTTTCTGTATTTTGATGATTTCTAGGGTTTCAAATGGTCAGGATTAAAAACCTGGTCCAGTTCCACACAGGGCTAGTTTCTGGAGCTAGAAAATAAGGAGTTGGAGAGTGGCTACCCAGTCAGAATGTTTGGTCATTGTCAAGTCATAGAGAACTAAAACTATGCTTAGCGTGAACACATAGATCTCTCCCATATAGCCATTAGTGTGGCTATATGGATAGTCAAACAAAAAGGAAATAGAAAGGAGGAGCATATTATTGAATTTCTCTTGTACCCTTTCATTTTCATTGTATTAATTCTTGAAATTTTATCATTTGTTTTGATTTTCGAGGAACTTGGACTAGTGTTTATATTTATGGCTGATTTAGAGTATATTAACCTAGCTGATAATTTTTCCTATATGTCTTTGCCTGAAGCAAACAAAGCAATCAGTTTTAAACTTGACATTAACACAGCCTTTGCTGAAAAAGAGCTATCAAGTAAATTTAATCTATTCATACAAAATTTACTCTATCCCTTGAGTCACTTAACATAATTGGGTATTTCTGCATGGAATCGTAAAATGCTACCAACTATTTTGTAGGAATATAAAAGGAGGAAAAAAGTAGCTATCTTTGTATTTATAAAAACCTGGAATTATTGATGCGTTCTGTGTATTGAAAATTCAAGTTAGGTGATTTAGGCTTATTTCAAAGTTACACATATAAAATAAAGTCTACAGCAAAAAGATGGAACTTTCAGCTAACTAGGAGATTTAAGATGTTAGAGAAAAGAGTTTACAAAAATAAGTAACTCAGAGACAGTAAGTGGACATTTTGATGATGAAAAATAAATCAGTGATTAAAATACAGTTGCTTCAGAAGGCAGGGGAAAAATACAGAGAAAAATGAGAGAAAAAAAGATGTATATGACATACCCAGGGGATCTAATATTCTGGTCATAGATGTTCTAGAAAGGGAAAATAAATCAGTAGAGGAAACAGTAATAAAAACAAAATAAATAAGATTTTCTTGAGATGAAGACAAATTTAAATCTTTTAATTGAAAGTGAAGAGAAAATGGTAACCAAAACTGCTGGGGAAAAAATGAAACTGCTCCTAGATATATTCCAGTGGAATTTCTGAATTCCATGGACAAAGACCATTGTACAGGATTCTAGACTAAAAAAGCAGGTACCGTTTGAAAGAAGAGATAATCAAATTGACACTGGTCTTCTTGTCTGTGTGGGTGCTAGAAGATAGTGGAGAGTGTATTCAGAATTTCAAGGAAAAACATTTTTACTCTATTGTATGTATTCAATTTATAGATGTGTAGCTAGCTATTTCTTGTGGCACAAGACAGATATTTCAGATAATTTCTCAAGGAAGTCCTCTTGTCAAATGAAGTTGAATCAATCAGTATCTCAAGTACAAGAAAGATTAATGTAACTGAAAAGATTAATGTGACTGAAAACTCTTATGTCATGAAGTGTAAACACAAAACAATTGTATTTTTTCAATTTCTACTAACACTATTTTCTATAGAAATTCTTTTTCTTGCTGAGTAGCATACTACCTAATGACATCTAAATCTAATTCCAAATTTTCACTTTCTAGTATTAAAATGGTCATACTTTAGCTATTAAGACTTATTCCTGCTTGTTTTAATAAACCCGCAAAGACGTACATTTATAAGTAAAAACACAATACATTTTCAGTTATTATAGCTATGTAGCCATAATTCAAATCAAGAAATAGAATATTAGCTGCATAGTATATATACTAGTTTGTTCCTTCTACTATTGTTGGACAGTATTTGGCTATTGTGAATAGTGCATTTCTTGTTCGTACATGTCTTTTGGTGAACATAATTAAGAATTCCTGCTGGTAATAGGGTATGCATATAATTTAATAAACATATGAACTTTTAATAAATTTTGCTAAGTCACTTTTCAGTGTTTGTACTAGTTTACATTTCCACTAGCAGTATGTGATTTTCCAGTTGCTTGATAGCCCTGCTAATGCTTGGTATTGTCTTTTTTTCATTTTCGTCATCGTGGTGGATATGTAGTAGTATTTCATTTTGGTATTAATCTGCACTTTTCTTGATGACTAATAAAGTTGAGCAGCTATATGTGTGTATCTCTGTGTTTATGTGTACATACAGATATACATATATATTTATTTGACTATCCTCTTTTCTGAAATGCTTATTCAAATATTTGATCATTTTGTATTGAGCCGTATGCCTTAAAAACTTTTTCAAAACATTGATTTGTAGGAGTTTTTTGAGTTCTGGTTACACATGCCTCATCAGGTACACACACACACACACACACACACACACGCACACGCACATGAGCACAGTCTTCTATGTTTTGTCATTTTTTTTGACTTAATGGTATTTATTGATGAAAAACAATTCTTACTTTTGCTGCTGCCCACTTGATCCAATTTTTTCCTTCATGGTGTTTTATGTATGTTAAATTTTTGTCTGTTTGAAGGTCATGAATGTATTCTATTATATTTTCTTCTAAAAGTTTTATTGTTTTACCTTTTACATTTATATCTGTAATCCATCTAGAATTTATTTTTATATATGGCTCAACACAAAAAATTCATTTTTTTTCATGTGGATATCAAATTGACTCAGCATTATTTAATAAAGACTATCCTTGCCCAATTGTACTTCCATGCCAACTTTGTCGTAAATCAAGGAACCATATAGGTTGGGAACTATTTCTGGGCTCTATTCTGTTCCATTGATCTATTTATGTTTACTTGGGTCAATATTTTACTGTCTGAACTATGCTGTTTTACATTGTCTTGATGTAAGTCTTCCAACTTTTTTGGTTAGGTTCATTTGAAAACTTCATTCTTATGTTTCACTTAAAACTAGATTCTCCCTTTGCATAAGCAGTTTGGTGTGGATGAGAATACATAAACTGCTCAAACATACTCATTCTCTTGCTTCTTATTTCCTCCTCTTCTGATTCAGCTCCTCCACCTGCAGGGAGGAAGACAAAGAACATAAAAAAAAAAAAAGTCTTTTTATATGATGAGACAACCCTGGGCAAGGTTTCTGACCCTTTTCTCCTTGTTCTTACTCCTAAACTGATTTGTCAATAGCCTCCCACAGGTAGATCCAGTCATACCCAGCAGGTAGCCTCAGGTTGTGTTCCTCTAATGCCTGTTTACTTCCTGCTGCATCATTGATGGCTAGCCTTTGGCTCCCAATCTCATCCATTTGCTGCTGCAATTCAGATCCCCTGGGTCTGGTCGAAATCCATATTCCATACCTGTCAGAAAATATGCTTTCTGACAAGGAACAGTTTGCTATTTGGTTTAATGTTTAGCCATTCCTTTTTCTCTACTTTCATTCTGCCTCAGCTCCAGATGCTCCGGGGTAAGTCAGATATCTGTCCACGAATAGCATTTGTAAGTTAGTCTTTCATGCAGACACTCCCCAGCTTTTTCTTGATCCTCTCTTTCTCAGGGCCTTGGGGAGGAAAAATAGTTGAGCTTTTTGTCCTCTACATCTATGGGAGGGGAGAGAGTAGCCTCTCAACACAAAGATTGCATTCCCCCAAATGTGACCATATCCTGGTTACAGTCCTTCTTTCATATCTCTCAAACTTAAAGATCCCTCAAAGCTCTGGGAGGAGAGCATCTTATTCCAATACCTAGGCCTTTCATGAACGTGGCTATCTTTATTGTAATCTCTGTGACTTTTGGTTATCTCAAGGCAGCAAAAGATATCAACCATTTCTCATATAATTTTGTTAAATATGTAAGAAACTATAGTGAGCAATGAAACTAGTAAAACCAAATCACTTTTGATAATATGGTTGTAAAATATAACTTAATTATTAAGAAATGTCCCTGAAATAAAAGTTGTAAAGAGGAAACAATAATATAGCATTAAAGTGCTATTCTGTTGATCAAGACTTTGGGGTGAAAGTGAGAAAAGAAATACACAAATTATACTTTGTTAAGGGTGAACATAGTTATAATTTAATTCTTGACATCAATAAGAAATATAGGTTTAATGAATCTGCAGAAAGTAAAGAACAGATATAATAGAAAAGAATGTTAAGGAAAAATAATGAGAGAGGGATAAAGAAGTGAGAGAAACTTGATCAGGAAAACAGAACAGATAGAGAAGACAAAAAGAGAAAAGCACAGGAAAACATTAATAAAGACACTACATAAAATTAAGGAATAATACCAAATGTAAACACATTAAAAGACAAAGTTTCACAGGTTATAAAACAAAAAACAGTCAACTGCAGCTATGGCTATTTTCAAGAGATATAGCTAAGAGAAAATGACAAAAATAGAATGAAAATAAATGGGTAGTCATGTCAATTAAATGTAAACATAATAAGGGAAAGCTGAGGTAGCAATATTAATAACTGACAAAACATAATTAAAGATGAAGAGCATTATATGGAATTAAGCTGAATTTTTTTGTAATAATAAAATGTATTATCCATACAGATGATGCATCAATCTTTTGCTTCATGTAACAACAAAACATGTGAAATAAATTTAGAAGTACAAAGAAAATTTGATGATAATTCAGTCACATGACATATAGTATATGGTGACATTTGTCAGAATTGGATGATGAAGTAGACAAACCAAATAGAGTTATAGATGGTGTAGATTATGCAGTTTATAAGCTTGAAAAATATACAGCTCACCTTTAAAAATAGAGTACACTGTTCAGTGCTCATGTAACATAAGAAAACTACATACTAGTTTTCAAAAAAAATTATTTGAAATCTTTTGAAGTTAAATATTCTCTGACTATATAATGTGGTAAAACTAGAAATTGATCATTAAGAGAGAACGAATCTGAGCACTTACAAATTTTAAAACAAGCATTAATTTTGGGGGTAAAAAGAAAATCAAAACTGAATTACAGATTGTATATGTAATACTTGAAATGAAAATATGACTTGTCAAAACCTAAATGATGTGGACAAAATCATATTCAGTAGAAATGTAATAGCCTATAATGTTTTTACTTTAAATAAGAAAGAATAAAATTAAATGAGTTAAGCATTCAACTCAGTGAGCTAGAAAAAATAATATAATAGTTGAATGATTGAATTCTTATAGTTAAGAAGAGAAAGCAATAAATTAGTAAACAAATACGTGAATAAATAACACATCTAATAGGTATTTGCTAAAAAAGTTAATCAGATCTTTAAATATGCTAATAAAATAGAAAAATAAAATAGAACATTAGGAATGAAAATGGTAATAGAATTGTAAATACAGAAGATAATAAATATAAAAATATATACAATTTTTATTTAATAGATTAGAAAACCTAACTGGAAATAATTAACTTTCTAGAAAAAATATAAATTGCAGAATTGATGCAAGACAACATTGACTATGTTAATAGATCAATATTCATAGGAAAAAATCAAAAAGGAAATTTTAATGATTTACTCCAAATAAGTACAAGTCCTCAAAAAATGATTTTACATGTTTATTTATTCAAATATTCAAGTAATTGATAATTTCTCTGTTGATTTATCCTGGAGATTATAAAAAGGCAGAAAACTCTGATTCTAAAACTGAAATAAAAGAGATGAGAAAACTCAAAACTTATTTTACCAATATGGATATGATGCATAATTCCAAAATTCAAATAGCAATCAAGGATTATATTAAAAAATATACATCATAGACAGATTTACTTCCAGGAATGTAAAGATGGTTTTCTTTAGGAATTAAATATATTAATGTATTTAAAGGAAAAACCCATATCCGAATTATAGCCTAAATAAATTTAACAAACCATAAAAGCATTCTGGATTACTCTTCCTACAGAAATGATGATTATGATGTGCCAGGCAATGTGCTTACACTTTATATAGACTATCTAATGTAATCCCATAAAACCCTATGTAATAGTTATTACTGGTGTGTTCATTTTATAGATAAGAAAACTGAGGCACAGAGTGTTTGAGTAATTTTCCCAAGGTCTTGCATTTAGAGATAGAACTGGCATTTGAACTTATGCAGTTTGAATCCTGAGTCTGTGCTTTTATCTATTACGCTCTTCTGCCTCTTTTTATTGCCGAAGGAATAAAAACATAATATGGTGAAAAGGTATTCATGAGACTCCAACAGCAAACATCATACTAACTGTTGAAATCCTACCAGGCATTTCATGAAATTCATCAACAAGACTAAAATTATCCCCTCATTATTTTAGATTCTAGCCAATGCAGTTGTATAAGAAAAAAAATCCAGGATGAGGTCAGGTGATTAGCAATTTAATTCCATCTACAATCTTAATTTCCCTTGCCATACAACATAACATATTCACAAATTCCAGGGTTTAAAATGAGAATATATTTGGGATACCATTATTCAGCCTACTACAATACCCTTGGAAATGATGTCACTAAGAAGACAATATGTAGATAAGAAGAACAATTGCCACCAAAATCAGTGTTTGCATAATAATGAGAACAGTTGCCACCAAAATCTGTGTTTGCATAATAATGAGAAAGCAATCTGCCTGTCTGTTGATTCATTTTTCAGGAACTATATTCAGATAGAGAAGAAGAAAAGATGAGGGCTGGGAGGAATATGTTTTGCTCTTTCAGCACTAGTGATGAAGGGAACTAGTGCTAAAAGTTGAAATAAACGCTCTAGTTTAACTCTCATGTTTTCTTAATTCTTTGGTTCTCTGCATGGTTACAAATTCCTTCTCAAATTCTAAAATGCTGTCTTGAGGCATATACTACATATATAGTAGTGAAATCATAAGTTGTGTGATTATAACTCAAGGAGTTATTTCTACTCACAATTAGCCAGTTCTGGTTTGCTGTGTGAATACGTGCATCTAACAATTCAAGGTGCATATTATTCATCAGAAAATGTTTGGTTAGTACATTTTGCTTATGGTTCTTCCTGATATGCTTGCTTATGTAAAATTGTGCGTTACAGTCTCTGATGTGACTATATATTAGATCTATTATATATTTTTTCTCTAAAGGTATGAGATATGTTAAATTTTCAGTGACTCAGTCAAATGGGAATTTATTTACTAAAGACCAATGTTTTTAGTTATTTTTAGAAAGCATTTTAAATGATCAGAGTTAACCTTAAGTTTTCTTTTTCCCTGGAAATAATTACATAGGACCTGCTTTGTGCTGTGCAACAGAGTAGCTGCTGTCCAAAGGAGGCTATAAAGCACTTGAAATATGGTGTCTGAATTGCAGTGTGCTATAAGTGTAAAATAAACACTAATTTTGAAAACAGCACAAAATGGGATGTAAAACTACCTCAAAAATTTTTGTACTGGTTATGTGTTGGAATGACATTTTGGATGTACTAGGTTAAATAAAATATATTAAAACTAATTTCCCTTAAAAAACCTTTTTAATGTGGCTAATAAAAAATTAAATTTACATATGTGGTTCACATTATCCTAGAGCCATTTGGCCCATATGAGACACTTCCAGCCCATGATAATAAAATTATAAAATCACTATAGAAGATGAGACCTTAACTTACAGTACTCAATAGCATGTGCACGTCTGTCCAGTTCATTCAAAAATGGAAACCAACTATTAAGATACAAATTTTAAAAGACGAGGGACTTTGTTTTGCATTGCCTGAAATCATCTGGTATGTCAGAAGATGATTCTTATATATTCTGACTCTGCCTGAGGCATTCGATATACATTCTGTATGAGTTTCCATATCTGGAGCCATGGAGTGACCTCAGATGTCAAGAATCAGATAAGTGTAGAAGTAAAACTTTCCAGTAAATCAGTCACAGAGAAGTGATATCTCCAAGCGCTGGCCCCCAGGAGGGCGCTGACCTCTACTGGGATGCATATGGGGGAAACTGCCTGCTACACTTTATTTGAGGACATTTGCCTTTGTATGGGACATTTGCCTTTGTGTGGGACATTTGCAGCCAACAACTGCTTTCTATAATCTGCTGCTTCCTCTAATCTGCTTGCTTGCTTGTTCAAATGACCACCAGGATATGGTTTTAAGCTTTATAAGCTGCCTCCTCTGGAAGCTCGGGGCTGATCTCCTCTAACCCTGCCTGGTAGAGAGTCAGTCACCTTGGCTAATAAAGGCTCATAATTCTCTCTTATTCGGCCCTGTGGGTCCCTGTTCTCACCTGCTCCATAACGGTAAGTATAAAGAAAAGCTGAAATATTCTATGTTGCTTCTGTTGGATATTTCCCATAGGTTGGGACAGGGTATGATGATGATCCATTTGTGGAGTAGCTGTGCCAGTCTTGTTTGCTCTGTGTGTGACTATTGCCCCAGGAAATTCAGGCTTACAGTTTATTTGGCAATAATCTTCTGTAATACGTGAAAGCTCAGAGCATACAACATTCTGACTAATGAATGTCCTGGTTATTTGAAAGTTCTGTGGAAAACCGATTTTGTTTACATTTGTTCTAAAATATTCTAATCTGATTTGTTATATTAGTACAAATAGTATAACAAAGGAAATTAAATCTTTGGTAATTGGAGATCTCAGATTGTCTGAAAGCATTCATTTTGGACAAGAATTCTCACACATATAATTTAAAATATTGACAAGTTTAGGAGATGAAATTGTATATTAGACTCTACCAAAGTTCTATGAATTGCTTTTTTTTTGAATAAATATGTAATGAACATTTAAAACTTTTTTAAGACATCCCTTAAAGGTACTTAGAAACTCTTGCATTTTATAATACAGGCTTAAGTTAGTATAGGCTGCTTTTTTAAGTTTGAGGATTATCATTGAGAAATGAGCAGAGACCAGTACAAAAAGTTGGAATGAAGTAAAACATTAGCTCACAAATTGTACTTTTAAACATGAAGATTTAGTTTTTAAATTATGTTTTTAATTGAAAGGTTTGGATCTGGCTTATTTATAGTGCTTCAAATATGTGTGGATGTTCTATGGATACATGGATATGTGCCTAGAGGTTCTGTCAATAGGTGCAGTCAAATGTATTTATATGCATGCTCAATTTCTATTCTAAACCTCCTTGTTTTAAAAAAAGATGTATCCATATTCATTCTGTTTGAGAAAGGAGACATGCATTGGAGATTTTTTTTCATGCTGTTATAATTAATTCTTTTTTTCTTTCCTGATAATGGGGAATTGAGATGATATCAGTAAAATGAAATCTATCAACCCTGAATCCCATTTTAGTTATCAATATCATCCCTTACTAAATATTTATAAGGTCTGATAACTTGCAGAAAATTTAAAAATAATTTGAGTTTACAGTATTTTCTCATTTGTTTTCTGTCCTTTGTCGGAAGTATTCCTGAGCAACAGTGTTCTAGTCAGCCTTAACGGAAACATGGCTTTCCCCAGAAGACACCGATGCCCTTGCAGTTCTCTCTAATGGAGATATTTCATCATCTATGCATTTCCTTCATGATAGAAACCTCAGTCATTCTTTTGCTCTTACCCTGTCATATGGATTCCTTTTCTCCTAGATTTTATTTTAGATATATCTATTTGAATTTCCTCCCCTTCTTTATCCACCACTTTAGCTCCATTAGTTCAAATTTGTTTCTTCCCTAGACTATTGAAACAGATTACTAACCTGACTCCCTGCTTGTTTGTTCACTGTTTCCCTTCTAGCTGTCACTGGGGTCTCATTCTAAAACACTGACCCTATCGGGTCAGAAACACAGTTAATATCCTTCTGATAACCATCTAGTTCCAAGTTGCCTACAGAATAAAGACTAAGTTCCTTGACATGTTATACGGTTCTTCATGATCTAGAGCGAATCTATGCTTTTCTTCCCTTATATGTTATTGTTTTTTGTTTTCCTTGAGGAAATACATGATGATTTTAATTATTCAAACAATTCAGAGGTCAATAATATATTTTTGGATGCATTTTTTTATGTGAATGCAAATCTTTCTCATCTGTGTAGTGGGAATAAGAATGGTATCTGTTTTATAGTTGTGTGGATATAAATGAGTTAATATAAGTATGTAAACATTTAGGATATTGACACACAGCATTCTGCAGTTTACTTTTTACACTTGATATGTTTTGCTTAACTTTCATGGTCAGTACATATAGATCAAACTTATTATTTTAATAGTTATATAATATTCCATGGTGCAGATGAATTCTAATTAATTTTTTTGATGGGTATTCATGAGCTTTTTCTTTTATACCATTACATTTATGCAGTAGTTTGTATCTATAGTCTTCATATTAATAGTTTTATTTCATAGGCATCCAGATGAGCTTGCAAAAAAAAAAAAAGGCTGTGAAGCAAGAAACAATAGTAGGATCTATCTATCACCAATTATAAACAATACTAAAAAACAGTGATTCTATACCTAGATTAGACTGGCTGGATTGTATGGTAGTTGTATGTTTAACTTTTTAAGCAACTGCCAGATTGTTTTCTGAAGTAGTTGTACTATTTTCAATGTCCACCTGTGGTTATGTGAGAGTTATAGCCGATTTATATGCCTGTAAATATTGGTATGTGAAGTCTTTTTAATTGCAGTCTTTCTAATTATAGTATCTCATGATTTTAATTTGCATTTCTCTAAAGACAAATGATGTGAACACCTTTTCTTGTTCTTACTTGCCATCTGTATATCTTTGTTGCATCTGTTCAAATCTTTTGCCTACTTTTTTATTAGGTTGTTGATTTTACTTTTAGTGCATTTTGAGGGTTTTTAAAATCTATTCTGGATCAAAGAACATGTCAGAAAAAGTGATTTGCAAATGTTTCCTTCCAGTCCATCTTCTTTTAATTCTTTTAATACTGTCTTTGAAGCTATTAATTTTGATGAACACCAATTTGTTAAATTTTCTGGTAGAGTTCATGCTTTTGGTGTCATATCTAAGAAATCTTTCCTTAACTCAAGGTCACAAAAATGTTCTCTTACATTCTTTGTAAAAGTTTTATGGTTAGGTTTTGCGCTTAAAAAATCTACGATTTATTTTGAAATTAATTTTTGTATATGCTATGGTGAGGTATGGATCAAGACATTTTTATTTATTTTGTCCTAAAGATATTTGTTCTAGCACAGTTTTTTAACAATTTATTTATTTAATGAATTAATGTTACAACTCTGTCAAAAATCAGTTGCATATATGTGTAGGTCTAAATATACTCTTTATTCCACCATTCTATTCTGTTACTGTATCTTTAATTTAATACCATACTGTGTTGCTTACTATACCTTTAGCATAATCTTGAAATTAGGTAGTTTAAGTCTTCAACTTTGTTTTTTATTTTCAAAGTTTCTTTGGCTAGTCTTGGTCCTTTGTACTTCTATATGAATTTTAAAATCCATTAATCCATTTCTAAAAAAAAAGCTTGCTGAGAATTCTGATTGAATTGCATCAAATCTAAAGATTAATTTGTGGAAAATTAACTATTATTGAGTTTTCAGATCCATGATCTTGCTATCTCACCATTTGTTCAGTTCCTCTTTAATTTTTCTTGGCAATATTTTATAGTTTTCAGTGTACAGCTTTGTACCTCTTTTGTTAAATTTATTTTTAAGTATTTCATATTTTTATCCTTTTGCAAATGGTATTTTTAAAAACAAAATCTTGATTTCTTATTGTTCTTTGCTAGCATATAGAAATCCAGTTGATTTTTATGTATTGAGTTGTATCTTGCAACCTTGCAAACTTACTCTATTTGGTTGGTTCCGTTTTTTTGGAGTAAGCTTTTCTTGTTTAAACCATTCATTTTGACATAATTTTAGATTTACAGAAGTGTTGCAAAGATAGGTCAGAGAGTTTCCTGTATTTTGACAAAGCTTCCCTAATTAAGCACAATTTTAATTTTAGTAGTTTTTTTCTGAAAAAATTCCCCGGGATTTTCTATATACATAATTATGTTATCTTCAAATAAAAATAGATGTTCTTCTTTCATTACAGTCTTGATGCCTTTTATTTCTTTTTCTTGTCATTGCATTTCTAGACACTCCATTGGCTAGAATCTCATGTATAATTTCTTTTTTTAGCTGGGTACTGTGTACTTATTCATAATACATGACAAAGTGGGGTTCCCTAAGCCCCTCTTCTTCAGGGAGTCTGGGATGGAAAATGTCAAACATGGAGAGATTCTCAGTGTGTTGGGTGATTGAGTCAGGCAAGGACTTTCAGCAACTAAGGGTTTCTTTCTTCCCCTTATGCTCTCATTGGAGCTGGTGGTCCAGGAGGCTCTTACTCCTTGGAAGCCATGTAGACCTACCCTGATGCTGTAGCCAAATTCATTGCCATACTAGGAAATGAGCTTGACAGAGTGATCCTTGAGGGTAATGCCAGCCCCCGCACTGAAGTTTGGAAGTATGTGTGTTATGGGTAAAGTTGCAAGAGGCAACCTGGTCCTCAGTGTAGCCTGGGATACCCCTTAGTTGGTCTTTGGATGCCTGCTTCACCACCTTCTTGGTGTCATCATATTGGACAGCTTTCTCCAGATGACAGGGGAGACCCATCACAGTCACTTTAGTAGTGGGGGCAACAGGAGGCCATGTCATTGAGCTTCCTATACAGCCTTGGCAGTGCTTGTAAATTCAGGGATGATGTTTTAGGCAATCCACCCTGAAGTTTCCCAAAGGGGCCATCCGTGGTTGGTCTTCTGGGTGGCAGAGATGGCATGCACTGTGGTCACGAGTCCCTCCATGATGCCAAAGTTATCATGGATGATTTTGGTCAGGGAGGCCAAGTAATTGGTGGTACAAGAGGCACTGCTGACAACTTGAGTGAGTTGTCATACTTATCATAGTTAACACCCATCACAAACACAGGGGCATCAGCAGAAGGGGCAGAAGTGATGACCCTTTTGGCTCTACCCTTCAAGTGAACTCTAGTCTTCTCTAAAGTAGTAGAGATATCAGTGGATTCCACAACATATTTAGCATCAGCACCACCCCATTTGATGTCGGTAGGATCTTGTTCCTGGAAGATGAAGATGGACATTTTATTGAACACAAGTTTCTCATTCTCAGTCTTGATTGTTCCGTTGAACTTGCCATGGATGCAACATGTAGACCATGTTGTTAATGAAGGAATCATTGATGGCAACAAAATTCCCTTCACCAAAGTTAAAAGCAGCTCTGATGACCAGGAGCTTTTAACAGGTCGATGAACTTTTCTTCTTTATCACTGTTGGATTTGGGCAATTACTATTTCTGTATTTGTTAAGATAACATATGATTTTTTCTTTTTTAGTTTGTTTATGTTGTAATTAATGTAAGTTAAAACAAACTGTATTCCTGGGATAAATTACATTTCATCATGATGTAGTATTCATCTTATATATTGTTGGTTTCGACTTGCTAAATTTTTGTTGAGAATTTTTGTATCTATGTTAAGTGATAGTTCTTGTTTGTCATGTATTTTTATCTTTTCTTACAGAATGCTACTCTTATAGAATGTTAGCAATATTTATGCCTCTTCAGGATTTTGGAATGATTTTTTTAGAATTGGTATTATTTCATGCTTACATGTCTGGCAGAATTTCCCGTTGAAGCCATATGGACCTGGAGGTGTTTTGTTTTGTTTTGTTTTGTTTTATGGGGAATGTTTTTAACTACAGTTCAAATTTAATTTCTTTAATAGATGTGGGTGCTATTCAGGTTATCTCTTTCTTTTTGAGTGTTTCGTAGTTTGTGTTTTGCAAGAAATTTGTCCATTTCATCTAAGTTTTCTAATTTATTGGAATCAAATTATTTTCTGTTATTATTCATTTATTATCTTTAGAATATGTAGTGATATTTTCTCTTTCATTCTGATATTGGTCTATTTTTTTCTGATCAATTTGGCTATAGATTTGTCAGTTTTATAGCTTTTTTTTTTAAAGAATCAGTTTTGATTTCATTGATTTTTTTCTATTATTATCCTGTTTTCTGTTTCATTGGTTTTTTAAAAAATATTTTCTTTCTTTTGTTTACTTTGGACTTAATTCTATTCCTTAAAATGAAAGTTTTCTGTTTCTTAAGGTGAAAGCTCATCATTTGGGGCATTTCTAATATTGTCATTTTGATGCTATAAATTTTCCTTTAGGTACAGCTTTAGTTGCATCCCAAAAGTTTCAGTGTGTTGTGTTTTATTTCCTTTCAGTTTAAAATACTCTCCAACTTCTTCTTTGATATATTCTTTGACTTATGTGTTATTTAGGTATAATTATTTGTGAGCTTTCCAGATACCTTTCTGTTAATGATTTCTAATTTAATTCCATTGGAGTCAGGGAACATATTTTGAATGATTTGAATCTTTTTAGATTTATTGACCCACAATATGGTATATTTTGGTAAATGTTCTGTGTTCACTTGAAAAGAATATGTATTATATAAATGCCAGTTAGGTCAAATTGATTGGTATTATTATTATTCAAGCCTTCCAAACCGTACTGATTTTCTGTTTACTTATTTCTATCAATTATTGAGAGAGGGGTGTTGAAATCTCCAAGTATGAATAAAACTATTCATACAAGTAGATGAATAAGACTATTTCTCTTTTTTCCTTCATGTGTGTTGAAATTCTGCTATTATATGTATTATATGTATAAAGGATCATTAGGATTTTTATATCCTCTTAATAAATTGGCCTCTTTATCCTTAAAAAATGACTTTCTCTATTTCTTGCTCTAAATATTTTTTGTTCTGAAATCTAGTTTGTCCAGTGTTATTACAGTTATTCAGCTTTCTTTTGATTAGTGTTAGTATGGATTTTCTGTCCTTTTACTTCTTATCTATTTATATCTCTATTTGAAATGGATTTCTTGTAGTGAGCATATAGCAGGTCTCTTTTTTAAAATTGTCAGACAATTTTTTCTTTTTCACTAGGGTGATTATACCATTTAGTTAATGTAATTATTGATATGATTATGTTTACTCTCTGCTTTCTACCTGTCTCATCTATTTTTTGTTCCCCTTTCAATTTTTTTCTCTTGCCTTTTTTTTATTTTTAAAAAAGAGTCCATAGGTTATTTTAAATGATTACATTATATTTGTTTTAAAGCTCTCTCCTATGGCATAAAAATAACCCTTTGTTTTTATTTATGTAATTCAATACACATTTATTAAATAGCTATTGTATTGTTTAGAGAAAGGGTTTTGGAGTAAGTGAGTATTAATCTGGGCTTTGGAGTAATGGTAAGCTATGACTGGTTGGAATCTCTTATAACTTAGTAGGAGGGTGGTTAAAGGCACAGAGGTAGAAATTAATAGGGCAGGGCTGCATGAGTTTAGGAGGAGGAACAAAATTACAAAAATTCTAATACTATAATAGGAAATTGAAAATGCTTCAAGGATTGATTTAAAAAATGTTAAAAGCTTAACCATCTTAATGAAATTTATAAAATAAGAACATTTTATCATTTTCCTGGTTTAATTGTCACATTTTTTTATTCTCAGGAGGTAAGGTACTATTGATTTGAAATAAAGTTAAGATTAAAATAATGTTAAAACCTTAGAACTGACTAATTATATTTGGACAATAGTCTCCTCAAAACTTTAACTACCAAATAAGTTGTTTAATTTTCATCTAACTTGACCTCTTCACTTCTTTTTGGAGCAGTTTTCTGTTTTAAATTGTGTATGATTTTTTTTTTAAATTTCTACTTCTGGACAATTCTCCATGTTCTTCATATAACCTTCCCTTCTGCTGGACTTTTAAATATTGTGAATTATTCCTAGTTCTAGTGTCTCTCCTGCATTTCTCTCATTTTTCTCTGAAAGTTGCAGTGAGGGGAGATTTTGAGATTTTGAGTTGCCTTATACCTGGAGCTATCTAGCCACTTTAGGTTTGAGATTAAATATAAATAAATATAAAATATAAATATAAAAATTTTAAACCAGGGATTTATAGTTTTAAACTAATATTAACCTTTGTGTAAAGTTTCACCTTGCCCCCATATGCAAATTTTCCACTTGAGGTATTTGAGACTAATGACCTCTCTCTCCCTCCTGCAGAGTCTAATATCAGGCACTCCCATAATTTTTACCTCCTGTTTAATGATTGGTTCTAACAGTCTGTTGAACTGTGTTCTAACAAATATAATACATACTAGTACTGTGTTCTAGTAATGTCCTAAGAGCTTGATATGTATATATCAGTTACTTAAAATTCAGTGTCTCCAAACCTGAAGCTATTGTTTGCTCTCTGTCTGCACTGTCTTCCCAAGCAGATTTGCTCTTTTTTTCACATTTTAGTTAATATTGTTATATTCTTTCTGGTCAATTAAGCCTAAAAACTGAGTTATCTAGATGACCACTTCCTCCTTCCTTCACTTGGGTCCTGCATCTTATGGATTTTCTTTGAATTAATTTTTGAGTAAGTTCATTCCATTCATTTTCATTGTCTCGCCTTATTTTTAGTCTGTTATCATCTCTTGTTTAGAATAGCTATTTATTTCTTCTCAGAGATGGCCTCTGTGTTCTCTGGCACCTCAATTATCTTATTTGTCATTGTTAGTTTATGTGTTTATCTTCTTCATTAGACTCTGTTCTTGCAGAGAAAGACCTTGAATTATGAATTTGTACTCTCAGTTCTTAACTTATTTGTGACATGCAGTTGGGGTACAATAAATATTTTGTGAATACATGAATTAGCTTGTCATTAGGTGTTAGTTTTGATGGCTTTAATTTCATCATGAACATTATGTAAATTCACTTTTGGTCTATTTTTGGAAAAGTGTCTTTCAATGCCTTATTTATTAAAAAACTGAACATAGTTTCTGTAATTTTAGCCATCAAGGATAAAATGAACTCTTTTATATAGCTGTATGTTGTCTCCAGAATATTCTTCCCATGGTGCAAAAATATAAGTTATGTCAGAATAAGTGTGTTAAAAGGGCATCATAAATCTTTATTATTTGGTATATAATATAGTAGCTGAACGTTAATTACTTCCAACATTTAACTAATTATATAAAGTAATAGAGAATTTTTGGATCCAGATTTTAATATATGGCAGTAGACCTACATCTGCTGATAATTTCTGAAGGTAGTTATAGTTCCTAATAATTTCTTTGCATCAAATAAATGAAGCTTTTGTTCCGAGGGGAATGTAAGAAAGATGGCAATCGTTTTCTATATGACTAATATTTTCATATGAAACATGCTTCCGGCTGTGGGACTGCTAGGCTTCTTTTTGTTTTTTTTTAAAGCATGATTCTGCTTAACCACTAACTCTGCACTTGTGCTTTATTTGCAGCATCTGGCGAGGCCCAAACGTGAATTGCACAGACAGTTCGGGTTACACTGCTTTACACCATGCAGCCTTAAATGGACATAAGTAAGTGCCACTTATTTGGATTGGAATCCTTGTGTATTTAATTCCATGTGATGAAGTTAATTATGTCTGACGATACCTGTCTAATGTTGCCATGAGTCCCTGAGGCTTAGATGAATTTGGAGAGGCACCAGGTGGCAACACTGACAAGTTAACTTTGGTAGGAATGTTGCTGAGGGTGATTATGTGCAGAGTGTAAACAGAGAATTGCTCTAAAATAGTCAAATATCACACAGGGAGAATGAAAGAAATGACAGGCATGTTAGTCATGTGTAGATTTGTAGAAGGAATAGGATAGAACCACTTAATAAGATCACTCTACCTTTTCTGCTATCTTCATCTAAAATGGGATTATTCTCATAGGAGTGAAACCCTTATAGATTCATGCTGTCAGGAGCCATGGGAACTTGTATGAACTACTTTGAAATCCTTCAAATTTATCTAAAATACATTTTCTTTGTCATTCATGATGGTCTTTCTAGTTTCGAACTTGTTCATTTAACCTATAGAATTATGTTTCAAATAATGTGATAGTATACAGTATGGAGAGTGAAAGAGTATGTAACCCTAACAATCTCTTCATTTCCAGTGTTTTAGCTAGGTAACCTAATGATTTAGTTGCAGAGTCAAAGTGTGAGGTGGCCACTGAATGACTCAGATGTTCTATCCTTCCCCATCAGATGGAAAGTGACCCTTTTCATGTGTCTTCCCCTCCTATCTCTTTTTCCTTTGCTCTAATGATCCAAGCTAGTCTTCCCAAATCTGGATCATTTCATTGCACTTGAGTTTTTTAGATGTGGTAATTACTGCTTAAAAAATGCTGGTGACCTTTTCCTTGCCACATAACATTTCCTTTATTTTGTGAATTGAGACGCAAAAGACTTGGTCATACTTGACAATTTTTATTGTCTTAAAAGTTCTCACACAAGAAACTTATCATTTTGTCATTTATTACTATGACTTCCTTTTTTCTTAAAGCTTATCATATAAATATAACATCATTCTCTCTGGAGAATCAGCTAAGTTATATAAAATATCAAAAACTTAATCTTTCATCTCTTAAAATCTTAGTATCAGAATTCCCAAATTACATTTCTTTTATTCCAATCTCTATTCTATAATATCATCAAACTTAGAACCTTTTTATTTTGCCAGGTCTTTTTCAACTATATTGCTATACTTCTGTAGAGTGCAAAATATTTTAAATGAATTACTTTTTCCCCCCTGGTTTATACCTGGGTCATCAAGAAAGAAGCCAAATTAAATCAGCCCAGGGTATTACAATACTGATGGCTTCTTTGGCCAACTTAAGTTTGGATTCAGGAGACGTACCAGTAGGGAAAACAAGCAATCAAATAATGGACAGAAGATCTTGGGCCTGACCATTTGACCTCTGCTGCTTTTCTTCTTCTATCTCAGCTTGGCATGATAAGCACTTCTCAAAATAATGTTGCCCCAAAATGAATTAGCATTTATTTTCCTCTTTGATTTTCAATATTCAGTCAATGTCATTGATTTATGCATAATGGCCTATGAAGTTCTAATTATTGAGATATTTTTCTGTGGCCCACTTCATAATTTTTAGTTTCTATTGGAAATATACAAAGTGAAGATAATTTAAGTGAATTGAATAGCAGTCATTAAGATCATCATAAAAAGATGGGGATTTTACTAGATGTCTTTTAAGAGCTCTTTAATTACAGATGTTCTCTAAGATTTATATATCTCTGCTTTGCTTATCTGAAGATCTCTTTTATCTTTTCTTTTTAATGCTTTCTAGAAAGATTTTACTCAGTGTCATTCTATAGTCATTGGAAAAAGGAAAATTTTAATTCCATTCCCCATCTCTGCTAGTTATTTGATCTTGAGCCATTTAATTAACCTCTCCAGGCCTCAGTTCAATGTACTGAATATATAGGCTGGATATTTGTTCTTATTTCTTCCAATTTTAATATTTTATAATATACTTTGGTATTATTTGTGGCTCTGTTATGTACTATGATGCTACAACTCTGAAATTTGGATTTTCATCTAGAGTATAAGATTTCTTTATTTTAAATTATTTAAATTACCCATGGACTTTTAAAATTAGAGGTCATTTATTCTACCTTGCCCTCTTCACTTTATTTTATAGATGGAGAAACAAGGCCATTTTGGATAAGTGACTTAGTGGGCAGTTCGATATTAAGGTGGCGCTGTGTCTAGAGCCTAAGTGTTTTAGTTCCACGTGGATGCTTTACCTATACTCTACCTTCTCTCCCATTAGTGGTTATATGCACATCAATTTCCTAAAGTCTTGCTGGCTTTTCTCTGCCACATTATGAATTTCTAGGCTGCCTCCCATTATCATCGAGTAGTATGTTCACATGGAATACTAATTTTACTATTGGCTTAAGGAAAGATCATTGAAGGAGAAAAAAATGTCATAGAATATATCTCAGAGCCCAAGAAGAATGGTTGTACTTTTCTTTGCCTTTGCCATTCTCACTTAACATAGGTACTGAACAATTGATTATGTTGTATTCTTTCCAAATAAGCCTTAGCAGTCAACATAGAACCACATCATTTCCATGTTTGTTGCCATTGTTGTAGCCGTCAGCTCTAGATTGTTTCCATAAACATTATGATTTATAGGTGAAAGTCGATGGAATCATAGAACTAGAAGTAATGTTATAGAGTCCTGTAGTTTATTCTTTTGCTTTGAACACAGGCTTTCCCCCTACCTCCAACATGTAATCTAAAGCCTTCATACTGCATATTAAGCTCATTCCCCCTTATTTTATATGTTTTATTTGGAACACGTTTTTATCAACACTAGTTAATTCACAAATGGAGCAGTATTGTGTACTTAAAAATACAATATTTTATAACAAACTATTCATCTTCACATAGCCACATCAGGACACATAGAAAATGTATTGGTGATTTCCTGGGCCATTTGTAATTACAGAGTAGAAAGTTATTACCTTTAGATGATAGAAAAATTATCGTCAGTATAACACAACCCACTAGCAACAATTATAAATAAATTATTTCAATAGATAAGATTGAGACTTATGTATTACTCTATTTTTCTTTTTTAAAATATGGAAGACTCATTGCCTCTCTTGGATTTCTACTACAAATTTGATTCTCTTAATTCTCTTCTGAATGGCATTTAGCTGGTGTGGGAGAGGAAGAAATTTTATTCTACTCTTCTAGGTTCTTCTGGCTTTTCTAATAATCAAATCGACATGAGACAGATTATTAGTAAGAGAAAATAACCAAATTTAATTACATACATCATATGGGAACCACAAAAACAGGAAATAATCAGAGACCCCACACACATGAGAGGCTCAAAGACAGAAAGTTAAAATGTGGTATATATTGCATTCTGAGCTAAGGATGAGGTCATGTGCCCGAGGCTTCAGAGGGAGGAAGGTCGTTCACAAAATAAGAAGAGCCGATGTTCAGTAGTTAGAAGTTTGCCCTGTCCTATGGATAGGTCATAAAAAGTTATTTCTGGTAATAATTCCTATTATGGGGAAAGTCCCTAATTTGAATTTTTTAAGGGAAGGGCAAAAGTTTTTCTTGAGCCCACAGGGTCTCTTTTGTCTTCAGCTCAAAATAATCCACATGCCAAAGGAGCACACCTTGGGGAGACCTGTCCTGAACCCCTTTAATGGCCACCTGGCTTGCTTGTCTTCCTTTCTTCCTCTTCTCTCTCCCTCCCTCTCTCCTTTTCTTTTTTCTCTCCCTTTCTCTTTCTTTTTTTTAACTTTCCCTTTCTCTTTTTTAATAATATTCTTGTTTCCTATAAGATTTTTTAAACCAGTATATTTATATTTTATTTCAATTCACCTCTTTTTTTTTTTTTATCAAATTGCTCCTTTTTTTCTTCTTGAGTTTCATTTTATTTAAACTATATTGGTATATTGTAATTCTGGATGCTGTTTTGAAAAATGTCAGTGCTAAATTGTTATCGCATCTTTGAAATATATATGTTCTTTGGTATGTATAGGCTTAAAATATTTTCTATTCTTGCTTCTCATTCTTTTAATATTAATGCTTGAATCTAGACTGTAATCCAGATTATATCTCAAATTGGATCTAGAGTCCAGATAGTAAGTTTTCTATACCTTTAATTTGCTTTTTCTTAGGCTTGTTAATTCTCCCCAAAATTTGTATAGTCTGAAGTTGTTGTTTGAATAACCTAGAAAGATGTTTGGTTTGATTGTTTCTCTCCTGGATAAGGATATTAACAAGCTAAAATTTGGCTTTTTCCACTCTAGAAATCTACGAGAATGAATTTAACATATAAAGGAGCTCCAGTTAGAAAGTAGAGTGTATTGTCTTAAAGTCTTTTGACTTGTCAAACATGTTGGCCACTTTATTCACATTAGATTTAAAATCTTCACAAAAATATGAAATTAAAATAGCCTTCATGAATTTGAGAATTTCATTAGTTTGTTAATGTTATATCTATATGAAAATGATTTGCATTTATTTGAAAGTTTTTTGGATTACCAACAAGCAGGGATGGATGGAACAAAATAAATGTCTTTGGTTATGATTTAATTATGGGAAAACTGTGTAAAAAAGTTTAAATGTTGAACCTTCCCAATTTCATTTTGCTCAAAATGTATACTGAAACTTCTTTAAAAAACATTTCATATTAATCAAGCACATATCGATCAGAAAATGAAACAAATTAAATATAGTAGCAAAAATCAATACTTTTAGAATTTCCATTTTACCCAAACTTTTATACATTAGCCTCAAGCTGCACAAGGTTGCAGTGATTTAAACTGGATTGTTATTAAATTTATTTGATATGTGTTTAGTTCCTGGGAAATGGACTTATTTTTTCTATGATCCCATTAACCATATTTACTTTAGGATTTTAGATTATTTCTCATTTATCAAATCCTGCATGTAAGAAAGAATGCCATTTTACATTTAAGATAAATAGGGATTACTTCTCTGCTTGCTATTCTATAGACACTATTTGTCACTGTAACTTAATATTTCATGCCAGGTAACTAAGCACAGTCAACATGTTTGTTTGTTGACACCTCTAGAAGATATGAGGTTCAACTTAAATGAAAATAGAAAATAATAATACTGATTTGGTATGATCCTAGTGTTAACTACTCCTCTAGTTTAGATATTATAGAAAGTACTTGAAATTTAATTTGTTCTTAATGACTCTGGATGAAAAAGTAGTATTTAATACATATTACTTATAAGGTACATGGATACATCAGAAGACAGATTAATGACAATTTGTTGATTAATATTTTATTTATGATTCAGTAAGACTAACAGGTACTTAATTTATTAAAGATATAACTTTATCATTCACAAATATGTTTTCACATTAAAAATCCAAACCAAGTAAGTTTGTTAGCTGATATCTCTGAATGAGATGAAAAACTCACCTTGAATAAAAATTTAAAAATAAATTTGAAATAATGAAGTGAATTAATTTTTTCAAAACTGAAATGAAAATAATAGTATTTCATTAAGATCTTAGTATTCACCAAAGGCCATTTCATAAACATATATATTATTCTTTTCTGATTTAGATATTAGATAGTGGGCACAGGGTGGGCAAGTTTTTCTTTTTCTCTTCTAGGTTATTTGGCTGCTATAATAATTAAATGAATACAAAACAGTTTAACAGGGCTAAAAACAAATTTAATTACATATGTACAGGAGCCCAACAAAAATTTGAAATTTAAAAAGCAGGCAGGAAATTGAAGTTTATATAGCATCTTGAGCTGAGTAAGGGACTAGGGGTAAGGAGACACAAAGGGAAGAAAGGTCATTCACAGGAAGGTGAGAGATGTTTGGAAAACAAAGGTTACCCAGTTACACAGGTAAAGTTTCTTGGGTAAAAATGTATCTCTGATAGTAGCTATCTTTCTGGTAGTCAGGTTTTTCACTATAACATAAATCTTCTAGATAAATAATGAATTCATATTACATACAGTATTAGAAAATGCCAACAATTTTGAGCCAAAGAACAAATGAAATTCTGAATGTTTGAGTGAGAGTAAAGGCAAATAAGATTGATAATCTCGTTACACTTTCCCCTTCGAAAAGAAATGGTTTTAGAAGTTTCTAAATATATTTTTATTTGCTTAGGCATTGAGAAATAAAATTAAAATCTTTAGCATGATCATCTTTTCCTGGTATATAAATTTTAAAAAGGCTATTTTGTCAAAGGATAAATTCTACATTCTAGTCAGCTATTTAACTGTGCTTCCTTTGGTATTATTTTATCGTTTATTTAAATGCTGAAATATTTCAGTTAAAAAAAGTCACTGGGATTACTCAACATTGCAGCAGCCTGCCTTGAGAATAGTTCTTGATTTTATACAATTTTATAATCATATATATTTCTCATTTGATTCGCACTATAACCCTCTAAGACTGGCAGCAAGATTTGGGATCAAATTTTATTTCAACAATATTTGGAAGACAGACAAAAGTTATTTGATATGCCCAAGGTAAGCAAGTTTAGTAAGTGGTAGAGAGTTGGGACTTCAAATCACATCTAATTTTTAGCTTCTTTCACTATTCATAGGTATTAAATCCTTTTTAACTTATCGTAGCTATTTATCCCAGAATTGAAGACCCTATATAAATAACTCTTACATAGCTGAGATATGAAGAGAAGTACATAAACTGAACAACCTTCAAGTGTCCTGATTTTTAGGTTCTTTTTTGCAAAGGGTGATTTGCCAAAAGTATTTTTACTTATTAAAGTATTTCAGTTTTACTTGGGGTAAGAACTAATATTTTTATAGTGCTTTACTATCTTTCAAGTGGCTTCTCTTCTATGTTCTCATTTAAAAATCTTACTAGTCTTGACCAGTAGGCATTATTATTATTATTACTATATGACCTACAGAAAAGAAAAAGAACAATATGACTAAATAATTTTCTTAGTGTCACATTATTAGGTAGTTTGTATAGCTTGGACTCAAATTCCAAATTTTCTAAATACAGATCTTATAAAATTATAGTGTTTTTTAAAAAGGATGTTAAAATGAGATTTATTTGTATTATCTCTGAAATCTTATTGATAGAAAATTTAGGACTCCTTGAAACTTTCTAAATATTTTAATAACATAGTGGTGATTATGTCATCATGGTTTTATGCACTTAGCAATTAAGTCAAGCGTTCCAAGTGTGGGGAAGGAAAAATAATTTTCCCTCTATCCTTCCAGGTTCTTGGATAAGGCTCCCCTCTCTCCTCTTTAATAAAAAAAACACATTAACAGAGGAAAAAGAAAAAAAAAACCCAGAAGCTTAATAACATGTATACCTCCTGTATATATGGTAGAGACCTGGGAAAACCGAGTTACTCCCCCAATAGGCCCAAACCATCACCTTAAATAACATTTCCAGCTAAGGACAAAAGAAGATGCTGGGATAGGGAAGTTGGGTGGGGGGAAGTCAGTTATGGGTGGTTATCAGAAAAAGCACAGTAAACAAAGTGAGGGGTTGTTATGCAGATTTAATTTTCTGCCTTCTCTATCTATAAGAATTTCTAGAGATTAAGGTCATCTTTCTCCTGATACACAGAGGGAAATAACCTTTATAAAAAGAGATTTACCTTATAAATATAAATGTCTCTTTAAAAAGTGTAACTTCTCAGTTTTCAGAGTTTTTTTCCCCCCTATATTGTAAAAAATAGTCAGCCTAAAATAATTCTTTTGCCAAGAAGGCATATTTTGGGGTGATACATTCTGCTCCCTTTTACAAGTTTAGGCCACATTCTGGGCAATGTATTTTATAATTTATTCTAATTTTGTATTGGATCGTATTTTTTTTTTTTTTTTGGTGTCTGGGAGGGAAAAATGCTTTTCTACCCTTCTAAGTTCTTTCGGCTGGTCTAATAATCAAATCAATATGAGACAGATAATGATAAGAGAAAATAACCAAATTTAATTATATACCTATGTGTGGGAATCTCACATACATGAGAGTCAAAGACCCCAGACAGGTAAAATGAGGTATGTATGACATCCTGAGCTAAGGATGAAGTTTGGCACCTGAAGCTTCAGAAGGGAGGAAGGACATACAGATGGTTAAGAAGAGCAGATGTTCAGTAATTAGATATTTGTCCTGCCATACAGATAGACCAAAAAAGTCATATCTAATAATAACTCTTAATATGTGCAAGGCACATGATTTAAATTCTTTTAGGTAGTTAAGTGATGGGGGAGAGAGCATAAGTTTCTCTTGAGCTCACAGGGTCTTGACTGTCTTTTGCTCAAAGTAATTCACAAACCACAAAAGCACATATTGGGGTGACTGGTTCTAAACTCATACAGTGGTCTAGGGGCATTATAACATAACGTCTATTAAAACTTCCTCTACCTTTTCTCATTTGCTACTTCCAATAACTTCTGAATATTTAAACAGCTCTCTGTGTTACATCCAGTCTCACCATTGTTGATTTGTTACATATGAGAAACAACTTTAGAATATATTAAAATTATATGTATATATGTGTGTATTTGTATATCTAAGATTTCATTTAGTGAGTTAATAGAATTTGCTTTTTAAATGCATCCAAATGAAAGTATGTTTTTTTTGTTTATTTAGAATGACAGTTTTTGATTGTTACAAACATCAGTATAGCGTATACTAATATTAATTAATTTCTTAATTTCTTAATTAATTAATTAATTTCTTCTGAGGTTGAATATTGCGGTTCAGAATTTTTACTTTGAAAACCTGATGGGGGTTGACTACAAAATCCTGTAGGTAGGATATGCATTAAAATTGCATTGGTAGTGGAATTTGTCTCATAAATGAATTTCTCTTTTGAAATAATTTTTTTAGGCTTGGGAGGAGAAAGGTAAAGGAGTGCAGAAGTAACATTACAAATTCAAAGTGTGTTGTGCTGAAAAGTTATTAAACTTTTTTTTTTAACCTTGGGCTTGTACTATAGGAAGCTTGTAAGGGTCTCTTTCCTATTGTGCTGTTTGTGTTCTCTTTTATATGGATCTTCAATTTCTTGTTCTAAGTCTCAGTAGGAATGATGTATAAACTCCTTAAATGTCTCTTTGTAGTATAACCTTTCTTTTTTTTTTTTTTAATAAGGAGTTTGTACCTCAGCTTTTCCTTCAGGCTGAATCGCAGGCGTGAGCTATCTGAAAATAGCTTCTTTAAAAAAAATGGGAAGAGGTACACTTTTAAATTGCTTTACTTAATTCAGTTAATGAAATTAGATAAATTTGCCCAAATGAATTCTCTTAAGTAGTTTCATTGGTTAGTCAGTGCTCTCTGTATGTGTGTGTGGTGGTAGTGGTCTTCCAGGTGAGTAACATAGGCAAATATTGAATAAGCAGACTTTTAAACCCAATTTTATATCTCAGCATCTTGAATGATTAGCCTAAATTGCCAGCGAATATCTAATATACTTTTATAATTATCTGTTTAATAAAATCCGTGTTGTTCAGCATATTTTCTTTTCTGTTGTGTGTCTTATTCTTTTACGTTTTTTTTCCCCTTCATAGAGACATAGTTCTCAAACTTCTTCAATATGAGGCATCAACAAATGTAGCAGACAACAAAGGTTATTTTCCTATTCACCTGGCTGCCTGGAAAGGAGATGTGGAAATTGTGAAGATTCTTATTCATCATGGACCATCACATTCCCGAGTCAATGAACAGGTGCACTTGTCAAATGTTTGCACATGCTATAATTTTTCTAGAGTTTTTGCAAAGGCAGAGCCACATTGAAAATTAGATTACGTCTGTCTTTACTCTGCCAAAAACCTTTCCACTGCTGAATTTCCCGAAGGAAATTAAAAAAAATTTTTTGGTATTTTTATATAGTGCAAAGGCAGTAAGCATTTGTAAAGATATTTGTTAATGAGAAAATCTCATATAACGGTAATTATATTTTTGCTTACCTTATATAAACATCCATTTTATAGTTGCTGAATATTTAAAGATAGAACAGAATTCACATTTGTAATGCTAATTAGAGCTTTCTTTAATAAAATTTTAAATACTAAAAGAATGATGATAGCTATTATTTGTCTAATGCTTTACCATTTACCTAGCAGTTTCACAGTAAATAAAATTTTGTGAATCGAAATGAAATATAGTGTATATAGTTGCTAGTTACATATTACATTAAAAATTTCTTATATGTATATAGACAAAGGAAAAATATTTGCAAGTATATAATATGCATATTATACATTTAAGACATATTAAAAAAGAATGCCATTGTTAGTATTCTAAATATATAAGACCACAAATTATAAAAAGTGAAATAAGATCCTCTAATCGGTATGATAACAAACATCTTGAGCTCTGCATGCCCCCTACTGTTCCCATTTTGTAAAACTATATTTGAAAACCAGCATGCAGTCCAACAGTTGAATTACAACCATGGCATTAAGCTGTAGGTTGGCAGTTTTCCAATATCAATGCAAGGAGGTTACTCTAGGGCAAGCACATCTAATAAGGTATAATTAGCATATTGTTCAAATAGATATAGACTTTGCAGGCCTTTGGCTGAAATTCAGACTATAGAGTAAAAAGAACACTAGCATTAGCTGTAACAGAAAAGAAAAAACAAATATTTTTTTTCCCCCAACAAAATGCAGTTGTAGAAAGAACTAATCAAGAAATGTGTTTTATCAATTGGAAAAGTATCTTATTAATCCTTTCACAATAAAAACTTCTGTTTACAGGTCACAAAATGCAGAATATTTTTTATGAGAATACACTTATAAATTTGATCTTTAAAAAGTAACAGATACGGCTATCTGTTACAGCAGATCAGGCTAAAGGGAAATTTATGAGGATGCTGTTCTTCAGAAAACCAAAAATTGAAAGATCACTTGTGGTATGAGCCACCTGGTGGTTATTCTTAAAACTGAATGCTCCAAAGCAAACCTGAAATGATAAAATGGAAAAATAATCCAAGGTTTTAAACACAAGGATGTTAGTTTTATAAACAAATATTTTTAAAAACATAATGAAAATAAGGAAAAAAAACTCAACTTGATTTATATTTGAAAGTTGAATATTTTAAATGGCATATAACTGTAATTATGGTATGTTTTAAAAAGAAATGCTTGTGTTCTGAGATGTTGAACAGATCAGGTAGAATATAAAAAAAGTCCTTTTTAGGGAGATTGGAAATCAAAATTTTTTTCTCACTTCTATTGCTTTGCATTGTGGTTTCTATTGGAAACAAGTTGAAAATACTGAGATTCTTACAACCATGCTTTCAGTATGTTTTTGTTTGTTATGATGTATATAGTCCCTTAGTGCTGACATAGTTCTCTCATTCACTGTCATTTCTCCTAAAAGTTTCCGATGTGGGAATTTTATTTTCCTAAGTAACTTTTGATTTTAGCTTTAATCTCCCACCCCTAGTTAATTATAAATCTTTATATATTTAAGCAATAGAGCTATTTAAGCTATTGAAGGAGTGAAAATGATTATTAACATTAAGATAAAAGATAGCCAGGTATCATACTAAGTACTTTTACCTGCAATATGTTATTTAATTAATTCTCAAAACCCCCTGAAGTGATATCACTCCCATTTTATAGAGGAGAAATCAGTCTCAGTAAAACTAAATGACTCATCTAAGGTCGCACATTACTGAATGAGTAAAACTGAGGCTTGGACTCAGCTCTCTCTAATTCCAGGGCCCTCCACAATAGCACCTTGGTATTGTCATTCTAAATCCTGTCACTTATGGAGGGTTTACTGTATGCCAGGCATTGTGCAAAGTACTCCATCTCATTATTTTACTAAGTGCCGCTGCAGTCTGATGAGGTAGGTATTGTTCCTGCTTTGTGTATGGGGAAGCCACCTTAAAGAGATTACCTAACTTATCCATGATATAGCTGCTATTAAGAAATGCAATCAGATTTGAACTCAGGTTTTTCTGATCTGAAGTGAGTTCTGACACATACAGGTTCTAAAATATCCAGATTCTGCCTAAGTATGTAATTTAACTTTTCAGTATTTTAGTTTCCTCATCCATGAAATAAAGATGAATACCTATCTTGTAGCATCTTTTGTAAGAGTTAAATGAAATAATGCATGTGAAATTTTTAAACACCCAGCAAATGGTCGTACTAGTAATAGTTGTTATTGTGTAAGACAGTATTAAGGTACCTACTTTGGGTGTAGGGTACCAAGTTTAAATCCTGGCCCCAACACTAAATGGCTGTCTAATTAAAAGACAGTTATCTAACTACTCAATGCCTCAGTTTCCTCATCTGTAAGATGGGAATAGTGACGATAATGTTATCTATCTCATAGTGAGGATGAAATGAGTAAACATATATAAAAGGCAACTGCACCTCGTACATAGAATTAGCTGTGGTGATGACTCTGATGATGGCAGCCCTCCTTTCTCTCTAGAACACTCATCAGGATCCTTTTATTTTTATTACTAAATTTTTAAATTTGCATTTCTCTCAACTGACCTTTCTACCTCCTAATGTAGTCACACCTGACCTATCTACACCAAATGCCCAAATGTTTTGAAAGATCCATCTGCCTTGCAACTGGGTCGAGTTTTCTCCATTATTACATTTGTTTTACCCTGTTAAATTTCTAGGAAGATCTTCCTGATTTCTAGGAAGATCTTCCTGATTTCGACAGAAACACTTATATGCTGCCTATGTAGTAGTGTAATGTTCCTTGTAACTTGTCTGGGAATGGATCTAGGTTTGCCTTTCAATCCATAATTATGTTTCAGAAAGATACTGTTTAATCTTAGGGTGCCAGTATGTCTTCATTCTCTTACTTATATAGAAGATAGAATGAAACTTAATTTGGGATACCTTTCTATAAATCTTTAATTATCGAGAATTACTAACTTTTCTGTCTTTTGAAAAGCCAGTCTATTAAAAATGTGTTATAATTATTATTAATCTCTCTCATTAATAAACATTATAGAGTTGTGATGCACAGTACAGATAACATTGACCACTGGGGCTCAGCAGGGCTACTGACTAACATGGCTAAATCACTCATCACTCTTGGAAACTGGAACAAATAATGTAGGGAAAAGTTTGGTTTTTTCCTATTGAAGTGACAAATAGATAATACATACTATTGAAGTGATGCAATAGACAATACATACGTTTATCACAATAAAATTTATTAGGCATAATTATCAAAATAGTCAATTTTAAACTTATATTTTCAAAGCATCTCAGATTTTAAATTATTATGTTGAAATTTCGATGACTAACTGAATTTCTGAAAGTGTTTATTTTCTACGTTTGTCTTAACAGAACAATGAAAACGAAACTGCCCTGCACTGTGCGGCTCAGTATGGACACTCGGAAGTCGTGGCTGTTCTCCTGGAAGAGCTCACCGATCCTACCATCAGAAACAGCAAGCTAGAGACGCCTTTGGACCTGGCCGCCCTCTACGGAAGGCTCAGAGTGGTCAAAATGATCATCAGTGCACACCCGAACCTAATGAGCTGCAACACGCGAAAGCACACACCGCTACATCTTGCCGCTCGCAATGGTCACAAGGCCGTGGTGCAGGTGCTGCTGGAAGCAGGGATGGATGTGAGCTGTCAAGTGAGTCTTCTTCAGCGACACTTGAAAAGTGACGTTGCTCTTGCTTTGCTTTGAGATACACGTTAAAAGCTATGTGTAGAAATCATAGAACTAATGAACATTTTTTTTTAATTAGGCAAACTGTTCACAGGTATTTTTGGAATGACAAAACTCAAGACACTTTTGGGAAATATGAAGAGATAGAAGGCATAATCTCTAAACCTTATTCTAATTTGAGGGCTGTACACATGAAAACTTATTACAAGATGGCATTTGTTTGTGATGTCATTAGTAATTCTTTCCTTTCTCCCTGTATCTAGCACACAGCCTGACATACAGTAAGAATCCAGTCAAAGTTGAATGGATGAATTAGTGAATGGATGAAACAAAATTTACTTGAATATTTTGAGTATGTACTTTGTGTTTAATATGTTGACACATTTAGAATTGAATTCTCACAACTGTCCTGTGGGATTGAGAGCTATTAAGTTCCAGTTAAGAGATGAGGAGTCAGATTTAAAAACTTAAGAAACTTGACACAGGACACACAGCTGATAAACTGAGAATATTAGACTTGCTGATAAAAATCCAGGTCTCTTTCTAGAATAATGGGCTGCGTGTGCATGACTGATGAAGGAAAGCTCTTCTGCCTAAAAACAATCAGAAAAAATCGGAGAGGTGGGATTTGAGTTGAGCTTTAAAGAATGGATAACATTCAGGTTGATTTTGTTTTTCCACAAGGAAAGAGTAATCTGCATTTTTAAACTGTCTCATGTTAGTCACAACTTTTAAAAACCATTTTCTCCTTTTGTGAATGTTTTCTGGCTTCTAAATCAGTGGCAGCATTTTCATCTTTCAGAGACCCTTTTGGTTCCTATGAGGTTGTGACCTTCTCCCTGTGTATTAGTAAGCTATTGCTGCATAACAAATGATCCCAAAACTTAATGATTTAATACAATAACTTTTATTTAGCTCATAATTTGGGGGTTGGTTATTTAGTCTGAGCTTAGCTGGGTAGTTCTCTCTTGGCTGAGTTCACCTGTGTATCTGGGGGCAATTGTATAAGTCAGGTAAGTGACTCTGCATCAAGAATTGGCTGGATGTTGCCTGAGATAATGGGTGAGACTAGAATGTCATCTTTATTCTATACTACATTTCTCTCAAGGAGTGCTGAGATTTCAGAGAATATGTATGGATACATAAAATGACAGAATTTTTAAACCTGTAAGCATTCCTAATGCAACTGTGCTTCTTTTTTTTTCTCTCTCTCTCTCTTTTTTTTTTTCCAGACAGAAAAGGGGAGTGCACTGCATGAAGCAGCTTTGTTTGGAAAGGTAGATGTTGTCAGAGTTCTGTTAGAAACAGGTAACTATCATGATTCCCCGTGGAGCTTACTCTGCCAAATACTATTTCTATTTCAGGAGTAAAGGGAAATGACACAGTTTTTTGTATAACCACCATTCTTATCTTCACTCCAAATTGCAGACACATATTTATGTCATGTAGAATCGAGCCTCGTTGTTTAGATACAATAGAATAAATGTTTACCTTCTTTCATTCAATGGATTCTTTGTAAAAAGCTCTTGAAAATTACAATACATTTTATACATTTAAATCATATTAAAATGTACTAGAGAAACTTTCAAAAGGAAAAGGAAATCTCTTGCTTCTGCATGAGGGAGGAACTGATCTCTATGAAGTTATGACAATTGCTTTGCTTATTAAAGAACATAATATTTTCTTAGGTTTTTATATTGTGAACTATGATACACAGAAATTAGAATTCCCTGTACATAAGGCAAATTCTCCTTCTACTTACTTCATCAATTGAGTAGCTATTGTTTCTAAGCTGCAGTGATTTAAAGGGAACCTTTTAGAAGAAATGCTTTGAAGGAACAACTAAGCAGGCTTATTTGTTTTTATATGTATATTCTGATTGAAGTGAAATAAAATTGAAACTGAGATCAGACTATTTTTTAGAATCAAATGCATGGGTACAAATTCATATTTGGAAACTATTGATGTGAGTCTTTTGTGTTATGGACTATATATACAGTATTTATTTTCTTCCTCTGTAAAAATATAAAATGTAAAACATTGATAGATTATTGCATTTTAATTATATTTATTCAAAAATAAAATTTTGTATATATTTAACTTTGACATGGAACACAGTGATATAATAAATGTTTTGAGGCAGTCAATTAAATATGTGCTAATCACACATTCCTACACAAATAAAAAACAATAGAAATAATACATAATCTTATTATGATGAACTAATATTTGAGGCCTAATTGTGAAAACTAGCTTTGTTTGTGGTTAGATTTTTGGAAAGTTTATAAACTTTTTGGTAGTGGTGAAAACTATTTGCTATATGATGATAAGTTCTTTAATACAATATATATTTTTGGAATTAAAATAATTCTAAAGGTGTTTTAGTTACATACTTCAAGGAGTTTGCTTTCCACATAGATAATGAGTGTTGATGACACTGAATATAATTTTGCATAAAAAAGTATGAAATATTTGACTTTGTATTTGAACAATAGTTCAAAATCATGCTCCTTCAACTTTTGTGAATATACAAGTATTTTAAGACTTCTTATATTATTCATATGGTACATTATTTTCATTTAAAAATATTTTTATGGTATTGTATAGAATATATAAATCACCTGACCATTATACTTTAGGAATTCACACACTAAATCAATAATACTTTTCAGCCTGATAGTGTACCATTTTGATTACAACTCAAGATAGCTATGTTCCTAAAAAGCAACCTTAGTGATTGTGTCAGTGCCTTAAGAGTTCATTGCCTAGAATGTTCTTAATCTTTGCTAGCAGTAGACCCCCACCTTCTGTCTTAGTAAAATCTGTGGTGTGTGTGTGTGTGTGTGTGTGTGTGTGTGTGTGTGTGTGTGTGTAACTTAATTCACCTTCAGTGCTTGGTCTGTATACATTTGAATAGTGTAGGAGCTGTATGTTAACACTATCTTCTGATGACATTCAGTGAGTGGGGTTTTCTTTTTCTTTCAGGAATTGATGCCAACATAAAGGATAGCTTAGGCAGAACTGTCTTAGACATTCTGAAAGAACATCCATCTCAGAAATCTCTCCAGATTGCAACACTCTTACAAGGTAAACAATATTGAATGATGGATGAGTTTGCCTTAAAGTTAAAATTAAATGAAGACTGCCCTAGTTTTCTCTTGGGTTTTGAGTTAATGTTTACTTTTGAATGACCTTATTATTTGCATTTTTAGTGGACTTTCAAACTAAATAATACTACTTAAATGTTTTATTTATGTTTTTAGCTATTCAATATTTTAAGAAAAGCAAAAGCATTTTGTTCACTCACTTGATATTAAAAAAAGTCTTTTTTAAAATCTGTGTAGTAATATGTAGTTGTTAACTTGAAGGTAATAAGGCTATAAAGTGATGATGATTAAGTATTGTCTCACATATAAATAATGCTTTCAGAGTTTTCAGAGATTTTCTTTGGTTTTGTCTGATTTCTATAACTCTGTGACGCAGGTAAGCCACATATCATTATTCTTCTTTTTGCACACGAGGAAAACTGAAACTCTGAGAGGCTAAGTAACTTGCTCAAACGCATCTATCCTATTCTAAGTGGTAGGGCTGGTACTTAAATGTTGGGTTAAGGACAACAAAATTGTACTTATCTGAAAGAATACAGATTATTTCCTCCCTAAGCCTTTGTTTTTGATAAAGGTCATTTCAGTACTTTGTCGTCAGTTGCAATCATTAGGTCTACTGAAAGTTTGACAACTATCTACTACTTTTGCTTTTGCAGGATTACATACTTCCATGTTTGATCTAAAACTTTTACAAAGGATTTAGATTCAAATGCTTTCCTTCTGTTTGGTATTGAGGGTTGGCATGTAACATGTTTCCTTAAAAACCCCTATGTTCATGCTTTCCTTTCCAGTTAACTCCTACATTATATAGTGAGATTATTCCCTATAATTGTTACAGATTAGCTACCTGCAAGTGTAGCAAGTGAGGAGGGAGGCAGGATGGGTTTCACTGGATATCAGTTGGGAAGCTGAAGGACAGCTTTGTCCTGCTGAGAGATAAGTGCATTCAAACCAAGTGGGCCAGGGATATGTACATGTAGAAGTCAACAAGGCCAAAAAGGGCTGTAGAGAATAGATGCACTACAGGAGGTAACTATGCTCTCTTCTTTCTGTATTTTCAAAACCCCTCAGGGAAGTTCAGGTCCCTACAATTTCCTTTTCAATAAAGAAGTTAATTCCAAGTCAAGTGCATATAGAGACAAATCAGAGAAGAACATAAGAGAGAAGAACATAATAGTGGCTCTTCATATTCATTCAACTTAAAATCAACTTGAATGAGAGCTAAAAAGTAAATGCAGTACACATTTTTATGTTTTTTTCCCCTGTAGGCACTTGGTATTCATATTGGATTTTTGCCTCTGATTGAACTTACAAAAAAACCTGAGGCTTGTGCATGTCTTCTGGGAGAAGCAAAATAAACGTCATCCACTAAAAAGGGGACATGACATAATTACCAACATTTTTTTGTATGTTACTGCATTAGTTCAACTTAGATAAAAATGTGATTATAGAGGAGTAACTATCTGTTTTCTTTTAAATGATAAAGATTCATAAGATATGCCGATTTGTGATAAGGTATGGGACATATTTGAATTTTTGAAGTTATTGGCAAATTTTAGAATGTGAATATGTTATCTGTATTCTTTACATTCCTGGATTTCAAGACACTTGCACATGTTAAATCTTATGAAAAGGTTTATATTGCAAGAAAGTTGATTTGTAGTAGGCACAATTACTATATATGTCCTGGAGAAGGAATTCAGTTTACAAAATTACTGTGTAGGTCAAAACTTTTAAAGATAGAAGCCCACAGGTTACTTTCTTTTTGGAGTTCAATCTGCCTATAGTAGAATTGCCTTTTTGTAGAAACTATTTGAATGGTATGAGGACACAAGTTGGTGTCATGAGGGCACAAACTTTCTTAACTGGATCTTAAGTAAAAGGTTTCTTTTTAATAAAGAGGTGCAAGTAAAATGTCCCTATGGGGGGGACATATTGTTATAACTCATTAGATGAAGACTATATACTAGCCACCAAGAGTTGAATGCTTTTGGCAGATGCATATATGTTTTGTCTAGATCAATATTTTTGGCCTACACTATGTTCGCATAAAAAATTTGAATTAGCTTTCAACATTTAAAAATCTAGAATTTCATTAATACTCCAGAGTTTTGGTTTCTCAAAAAATGCAGGCTTTTGTTTTACTTCATTGCCTAACTTTAGATGGGGCACATGCTTTCTGGTTACTCATGGTCCACATGCTTTCTGTTCTTTCTGTAACTCTGAGGCTGAATATTAACTGACATTTTCCCCTGTATTCAGGTGCTGTTTTCCTTATGCTTAAAAGTGAGATTTTTTTTTTGTCGCATCTTTATCTGGCTCTGATACTTATTAGCTGTATGAACATGGTCAGGTTAAAATCCTTCTTCTTTAGTTGTCATCTCTAAAACTGAGACAGTAATAGTATAGTGCCTGTGTCATAGTTTAGTGAGGATTGAGTGAGTTAATTTATATTAAATACATAGAACACTACTGGGTATATAGTAAGCAATATTTAAGTTTTAACTGCTATTACTATTATTATATCTTCATCAAAGTTGCAAAAATGAGAAATAGACATTGTTTCAGGAATAATGGGAAAGAACATTATTTTTTTGTGGAAATAAAGTTTAATATGCACTTATGTTTATCTTACAAGATTACAATACCATTATAACATAAACTTATTCCCCTTCATTCATTTATGTTACCCGACTGGTTGTTGTATCCTTCTGACTCTGACATTTCTGTTTTGGTATTAAGTCTATTTAAAACATCTTTCAGAGTTTTAAATCTTCAGGTAGAATATATTTAAGGAAAATAGGGATGTTGCTGTATCTTCAACAGGTGAATTTACAATAGGTGAAGTTCTTTGTTTTTTATTTTTTAATTTCTTTTAAAAATTTAAGATATATTTAGGATACAAGGAAATAAGTGAAAAACTGATTGCTGGAAGTAAAATATAAAGTTTAGTTAAAAAATTTCAAATAAATTAATTCAAATATGTAATTCTAAAAACTTATATACACAGAATATTTAGAAGGCTTGGGAAGAGCAACAGTCCTCGAAGAACATGTACAGGAAGATACAACACAAGAAACACACATTTTATCTCCTGCTGAGTCTCCTTCTTCCCAAAAGACCAAAAGTGAGTAGCTAATTATAAAGCCCATGAAATGATACTAGACTCTTATGTACAAATTCATCCTACATATTCAAAATTGCTAAGACTTGTGAAATTTCAAGTCTAGTAAGTTATGTTATACTCTACATTTGAACCACTTATTCAACCAACATTTGTTGAGCTCCTATTTGTCAGGCACTACTCTTGACCCTGAAATACAATGGTGAGCAAAGTTGATAGAAATCCCCGTTATCATGAAGTTTTCATAGAGTGAATATTTTAGAGGAGATTTTTTTCCTAAAATGCATTTTTAATGCAGAATAAAAATATTGACATCTGGAATGTAACTGCTGGAATTTTTTTTCAGAATAAATTATAGCTATGAAGTACCTTTATTAGAATGATAGACAAATGAATGTTTGTGTGCAACCTACAAAATATTTATGTTTTGACAGATGATGCATATTATTTGTGTTTTTGCTTCATGTCACATACCATAATTCTAATTTATCAATTACTTATATAATTATTTGTTTAAATACATTCTACTATTTCTTTTTATTGGAGCTAGGAAGTAGCCTCCCAGCACCATTTTAAATTTGCTAATGAACTGTTGAATGAATTCTCTCAGTGAAGTATAATGCTAATAAAAGATTATGGAAGATTAGATGCTATAATAAATGAAACTTTGGGAATTGTAATTTCAGATATCTTTATGTACTATGTCTATGTAAACCTTTAATACTTATTTCCATTTAAAAAAATAATAATAGGCAAAACTGGAATTTTTTTTAGTATTATACTAATTATAGTTTACTACTTTGTTTTCAGGAGAATATTTTCTGACTACTTAATCTTGTTTGTTACACTTTGAGTTTTATTACCATACTGGTCACATTTTTATTACTTAACATTAAATTTTATCGGTGGCCTTTTTTGAAATTTTGAAAAAAATTGCTGTCTTCTTACAGGTGAAACCGTGACTGGAGAATTATCGAAACTCTTGGATGAAATTAAACTCTGTCAAGAAAAGGATTATTCTTTTGAAGATTTGTGCCACACAATATCAGACCACTACTTAGATAATTTGAGCAAGATTTCAGAGGAAGAACTTGGGAAAAATGGAAGCCAGAGTGTAGTAAGTAAGGGGGGAAAGAAGACAATGCGTCTGTCTTTGCCAGTTCAGTGTGTACCTAAGAGGCACGGGATTTGTGCATTATCCTATCTTCAGATTCTGCCAGTGTGAAATGTCAAGCTCCTTATTGCTCCTTCCCTGATGTTCACTAGTATTTTATTCTCACTGAATGTGTAGGGGAAGGGATGCTTTGATAAATCACTTATAGTTTCTGATGATCCTGTCACTGTTAGACTCTCGTAATACACAAATTCATAGTTTCTTTAATTACTATTTTTTATTTTATTTATTTATTTTTTAGTTTCACTGGGTATAATGATACTGATTTACAAAGAAAGTAGAAAATCTTTATTTTGTCTTTTCCTCCATTTTGTCTGTGACCTGAGTCTAACCCAATCTTGAAGAAGAAAGTGCTGAGCCATGTGTATATATGTAGTCACTCTGTTGTAGCAGGAGAAAGACGTTATGGAAAGTTTGACCTCCATATTTTTATAATCTTATGCAAATCCCAAGGGGTTTCCATGCAACCTACAAGATCAGAATCTAAATCATGAGTGAGATTCTTGCTCATCTGAATTTTTAAATGAGCACAATAGCAAGAAAAACTGTAGAGAATCGATTTGTTTAAAATTAAAATTTGTATATCTATTTTGTGTCCTAGAAAGGAAGGATTTATAGGATGCACTGGTATTAAAGGAAATACATTATTATAATACTTTTAGAACTTAATTTGTTTTAGAAACATTATGTTGTTTTCCAAAGTTGATCATAGAGTGAATTGTGTTAAGTACATCATGTTACTTTATGAAAACTAAAAAAATAAATAGTTGAGTGTAGTGACTGTTATACTTTTACGTCACTTAGATACTTAATGTGAGTTGTGACACCGCTTCCAGGGTAGTAATTGCTGGTCTAGTTCCATGGCTAGTCTTATCACATAGGCCTGTTTTTGTTTTTGTGTGTTTGCTGCACTGCTTTTTGTAAAACATCACATAATTGGCGCCACTAAAATCATAATTATGAATAATTATGATTAAAGATATATATCCTGAAGTAAATATTTATTGGTTTTACCACATGAAATTTTTACTGTAGTTAACTTTAATGTCAGGGAAAATATTCCCTATTTAAAAATCTAAAACAGATATACGCTGTCTCCAAATTATAAACCAGTTACATTTTAACATTTCCTTGAAAGCTGGTTAGAAATTAGAACGTATTTATACAATCTAAATAATACATGGTGTTTAGATTTTTAGGTCTGTCCCTAAAAATTTCTCTAAACTGACTGTGTCTGGCCCTCTACTTCTAAATCCACAGATTTTCTTAAAGCACCAATTTTTTACATCAGTAGTTTCTAAACTCTTCTTGTATTTATCATAGTAAACAAGTTTTGAGCAAACATCCCAATGTATTTATTTCTAAATTATATATATCTACCAGTTTTCTAAGAATATATGATGTAAATTATGAAGCATTACTGCAAAAGAAATTAAGGTGTGTAGGAAAAAGAATAAGAGTAAATAGAAGGTCTAATTTTTTCTTTCGCTGAGTACATCAAGGTGTTTGTTCACTCTTATTAATAAGACCATGCTTATTCAAATTTATAGCTTTCAGATAGTGATGGCAGAGGTAGGCTTATAGCATTGCAGGTGATGTAATTTGGGAAATGATGACCAAATTCTTTTTTTTTTTTTTTGGTAAGTCAAAGGCTGTATTGTCATAGTAGCAAGAGAGAAATTAATACGCATAAACTAAACTTAAGTTCTTAAAATTCAAATTCACACTTTACACAGTTACTCTTTGTTCCTGTGACAAATCTTTATACTTTGCTCTTTGAAAATATTGTCCTATTAAATATTAAAGGTTACATGAAGCAGAAAAGCAGAGGGTACATGTGAGTAAGAGCAAGTAGTTCTATTTATCTTAAATAATAGAGTTTATAAATAGGGAAAATGGGAGATAAGATTAGAAGGATAGGTTGAGGTCAGGCCATGGATGATTTTGAATGTCAGGCTGGGAATTTGGGTGTTTATTTTTTAGAAAATGAGAAAAATCGAAAGGATTTTGGGCAGATAAAAGACATTATTAGAAGTGGCCTTTCAGAAGATTAATCTGATAGAAACTTGTTATTGAATGTTTAAAAATGTAATCAAATTATTTTGGCTGTTCTCTACAACCTGTGTTTCATTTGGGTTCATTCCATTTTGTTGGATTCATCAAAAATGCTTTTCCAGAGTTCTGTTATGAATTATACTCTCAAATTATGCAAAAAATTAATCAAGTACTTAATATAGATGATCTTTACCATGTTGTGAGCTATAGGATTTATAATAGTAGCAATAACGAGAGACAGTTCCTGGCTTCAAGGAGTTCAGAATTTCTATTCCCAGGAGTCCTTAGTTGCAGTGTATAGACAAGGCTAACATATAAAACAACAAATATGTATTATAAGACCTATATTTATTATGTGCTTGCTATTGGCCATTCTAATGTCTCATATGATTTAAGGCAATTAATCCTTATAGTAATCCTAACAAAAGAATTATAAACCTGGGAAATGACTCAACTGGCAAGTGGCAGGTCTAGGATTCAATCTCAGAGCCAATGTCTTTAGTTCCTACTTACATTTTTCATAATGAACTACTCTGTGGCCAGAGAAATTTTTTTGAAAAGGGAGAGATTAGTAAAGATTTATTGGTATTCATTGAAAACTTCATGGAGGTAGGAGGAGACTAAACTGGGCCCTGGAGGAAGAGGAGATGTA
This sequence comes from Macroglossus sobrinus, assembly GCA_004027375.1. NCBI lineage: Eukaryota > Metazoa > Chordata > Mammalia > Chiroptera > Pteropodidae > Macroglossus > Macroglossus sobrinus. Next base: position 522,392 of record PVKZ01000069.1, read on the forward strand.
CCTTGTACTTGTGTTGGAATACATGAATTAGTGAATGAATGAGCAAATGAATGGGAAAGGATTCCAGTCTGCAGAAACAGTATTTGCAAAGCACAGAGGTGAAGCATAGCATCTAATTTGAGCAGAACAGTCCCATGAGTTGATCTGGGAATATAGTGGGAAACAAATTTGCGTAAGTAATGATGATATCTAACACTTAGGGAGCACTTTATTTATATTAACTAATTTAATCCTCATAGTAACCCTACGAGATAGGTAGAATTGTTCCTCCCATTTTACAGATGAGAAAGCAGAGGAACAGAGAACTTTTATGATTTTTCTAAATTTACATAGTAAGTACCAGAGCAGTGGATCTGCACAGAGGCAGTCTGGGACAAGAGCCCTACCCCTTAAAACTCAATTATTTTTCTAGATTTAGGAAGTTAGTTAAAAGTTTAATATTGATGAGAAGGAGAATAAATCATTGAATAGGAGAGAGTTGTCTTGTTTTGGGAAGGTGACATTTTGGGAACATGAAAGTGATAACTGAATGTCAAATGTGGGAAGAGATTCTCAGGAATGGTTATGTGTTAGACATATCTGTAGAGGCTTCAAAAAATACTGAGACTTTCCGGTACCATTTCAGACCAACTAAATCAGAATTGTTTTCGGTGGCTCTGAACACTGTTCTTTTAAAAAACTTATTTCTAACATGCACACAGTTAGTCTAGAAAACCAAAAGCCTGCCAGGACCTACTGAGATAATTCAGGCCTGAGATGCAGAGTCTGAATTGAGGTCTTGATAACACTACAAAATTAGAGAATTTCAGAGCCAGACTAAATCTCATAGATCTTTTATTATCCAGCCTAATTCTTCTCCTCCTCAGTGTAAAAGCTTCTAAAAATCTCTTGAATTAGGGAAGGTTTTAGTTTCCCATCAAGCAAAATTCCAACTGTAGTCCAGCCATAGTCCTAGATTAAAATCATTTCTATTACGTTGGAGTGTTAAAAGTGGACAGATGTTTTTGGTTATTATTCACTTTACTAGATGAAGGATGGACATTTAGTTTCAGTTAAAATTTAATTTTAGGTGATATGAAATGTCTAACTTGTTCATCGTAATATGTCAAATAAATCTAAAAGCAATTTAGAAAAATTTTAAATGTAGGGAAAATATATTGTGTAGTATTTGTACCTATTAATTAATGATATGGCTTAAATTTTGGGGGCATTTTAACTATTCTTAGTTCATTTTAGCTTTTATTGCCTTTTTTCCTTCCAATAGAGGGCACTCTAATTCAGTAATTTAAAATATAAAATCAGCCAGCCATCTTATGTAAGAACTTTTATTTTTGAATCAGAGGTTTTTGGTTTCATTGAAATATATTATTAGCCTTAAGGTGGTACTTCGAACAATTTTGCTAATGTAAGTGAATTAAAAAATTAAATTTTTATTATGATTGAATGTATTCAAAGTTTTGCATTTAATGAGAAAGCCAGCTCCAGTTAAAAATACATTTTCTCTTGCATAAATTTTAATTCAAAAGTTAGTCTGTTTTAAATGCTTTTATAATATGCATTTGGAGCCATTTTCTAAGTCAAATTAGGATATTATATAATCTAGAATGTAAATTTTGAAGAAATATAAATATCTTCACATTTTTTCAACTAGTGAAATTTAGGTTTTTGAAATATAAAATAATATGAAAAAGAATCTATATTCTTTTCACTTATTTTCTCAAATCATATATTCCGTTTTTTTCTTCATGTGTATAAAGAATGTACACAACTTTTAAATGTGAACACACCATGCCATATAGAAATTTGATGATAATATAGAAACATTAGAGCAGATTTCAGAATCTAGGTTTCAGGAAAGCATATTTTTAAGATTTAAAATGGGAAGAGCATTATTGTCTCATCAGCCTATGTCTCTAAGAAATAAATAGGAAGCCCCAGGGATGAAATGCATTAAGTATATTTTCTCCTGAGGGAAAACCTAGACAGAAGCAGCATCTAGACTTATTATTTGAAAGTGTTTTGTACAATCGCAGGTTTTGAGTAATTTATTCAGCCGGTAGATCTCTTTTCTGTTACTTCACTTTCTTTTCCAATTCAAAATTCTAAATTACATGTAACCCTTCTGATGAGTGGCGTATTTTACTTTAGTCTTCCAAGTTTTCAAGATTCAGCTTCTCAATTTTTATACCGGGTTTATATAAACACTTCTGGGAGTTGGGAAGGGTCAGTCTCTATAAGAATTTATTTTGGTGCCAGAATTCATCAAGTCTTAAAGGTCAATAGATTCAAATTAGGTTGCCTATAATCCAAATGATGTTTTTGAAACAAAGTTTACTTTCAAATACATTTAAAACAATATCTAGAGCTTAAAATAAAATAATGCTCCAGTTTGAGAATTGTGAGAGACTTTAGTGGCTATCTCATCCAATTCCCCATCAGATTCAGAACACTTTAGGAAGTGAATTTCCTGAAATATAAATAGAGGGATCTTCTTGCAGGATTATAACTGATTCTTTAGCATATATAAGCTACTTTGTAGTGGAGTTAAATCTTAAGCAGTGGTAACTACTGTCTTATTGGGAATATAGTGTTCAGGGACTATTGCTAACTTCAGTGATTCATGTCTTATATAGTTAGACAAATTTTTTTGTAGCCCACCCAAGTTTGGATTGTCCTAATGGATGTTCAAAGATGTAGGGAATGTGTAGATTCTATTGACCTATATTAACATTTTGAAACTAATACCCTGAACTGTGTATGTGTACTAGATGTACACAGAAGGAAAAATCCAGAATCAGAATGGTAAAATTCTTGTTTCTTCTCTCACCGAGGAAGAACTTTTATACATATATTGAATCTAGGAGGATCCTTGAGATAAATAGGTACTAGGCTAAAAGAGTCGTTCTTCTGAACTTTCAACACAATTGCTTTTACCTTTCATGACACATCTCTTTGTTCTGTTTTGTCATGTACACTCCTTGATAATAGAATCTATATTTGATTGATCTCTGTAATCACATCCTGACTAGCACAGTACTTGAATGTAGTGTTCCCTCATGAAAGTTCACAGAATGAATAAATGCATAAAAATGCAAATACTGGATGTAAAAGTGCATATAAACCATTGTTGTAAATAAACCATTTCACTGAAACACATATTCAGTTATTTGGGGATGAATTACAGGGTCCAAAGACAAGTTCTTCCCATCAAGCATGGGGTCTCAATCATCCTTCTTAGAGAAGCAACTGTGTCTGGCAGCTAAGAGCATGAGATTGGGAGCTCATTACAAGGCTTGGGTTTGCATTCCTTTCTGCTACCACATATTAGCAGCGTGACCTTTGGAAGTTGCTTGATCTTCCCAAGCCTTAGTTTCCTAATCAGTAAAAAAAAAAAAAAAGAAACAAAATAAAACCAAACAAAGAAAAAAGTTTAATGTAGCTTTCTGTCAGTCACAGGAGAGCTATATTCTTTCGTGCTGCTGATTGACTTTTACATTTTATAGACTTGGTCCAACTTTGTCTACACTTTCGAATAATCACTCAGTGTTTACATGGAAAGGATTTCTCTAATGAAATTCTAAATATTCTGTTCTTGGATTGGTCTAAGTCAATATTTTACTCTGTAAAAGACAATCATCTATCACGATGAGGTTTGCAGATGTTAGGGAGGAATAGCAAACATGGCAAGTAATTGAACTTACATGAAAAATTATCTCAATAAATTAAGATTCTTGGCTCAAAGTAAAACCACAGAATTCAGTGGAAGATATAATAAAATATTATATTTAGATTTCTAAAAATTCAATGGTATAAATAATACATGGGAGAGATTTAATTGGGGGAGTAGTTCATACAGAAAGTTCTGAGGTCATTAAACCACCACAATTGCCATATGAACCAGCAGTAAGATGTGGCAACTAAAAATTAATAAATACTTGCCTAAGCTATGATCTCTGAAAATAATTATAATACCAGAAGCTAAACTAAGTTTTAACTATGTGCTAGACATTGTGTAAATACTTATTTTAAAATCATTATCTCCTTTTTTCTCACAATGTGGAAATCAAGAGTAAAATTACTTGCCCAGGGTTATAGAGACACCAAAAGGTAAAGTCGAGATCTGAACTTAGGTTTGATGTCTTACAAGGTCATGATCCTAACCATTTGTGGTCATTCTGTTTGTCATTAATGTCGTCCAGATTGACCCCTTCACCTTTCCATTATTTCTGTCATTTTGCAGGTTCAGATTCTCATTACCTCTTACTCGAATTATCAAAAGAGCCTCTTACAGTGTCCACCTGCTTCTGGTCTCTCCTCTTGACCTGCTCCAGTTTATTCCTGACACTGCTGCCAAATCAGAATGCCTTAAGTGCAGTTCTGATCATGTCACTCTCTTGCTCAAAACTAGATCAGGTCCTTACTGTAAAAATTCAATATAGACTTTTAACTCTGGTGTTCAAAGCCCTCTATGTTCTAGTTTCACCATATATTTTCAACTTTTTCCCATTAATGGACATTTGGTTCTATCTAAAACGTCCATAGAGACATTTGGTCCAGGCCAAAGGTCCTTGAAATTTGGACCTGTCTGAAACATTCGTCGAGACTTTTGGTCCACAGTTAATACAAATCCAGCTCTTCTGCAAGATTCAAACCCCAACCAACTACCTGACACCAGTGTCATTACCAGCAAGGCCACCAAGAGAAGAAGGGTTATTATTGGTAATACAGCCACAGCACAATTGTTGGACCAATAAATATGGTAGTGTTTTTTATATATTAATTCTGTAAACCAAAAATAGAAATAAACATTATGGGCTATTTGAACCCAGCTATATCTTCTAAGCATGAATATTTTAACCAGGACCAAATACCAAGGACCTTTTGGTATGGAACAAATGTCTTTGTGGACTTTTTGGACAGGACCAAATGTCCTACAGTGGTTCACACTGTTTCATTCATCTATAATTAATTATTTTCCCTATTGTCACCACTTATTGAAAGCGGTCTTTCACAAAACCTTTTCTGATCCTTCTATTTAGAGCCAACTACTTGGATTGAATATCATTACTTTTTATTTATAAATCTGTGATGTAAATGTCATAATCTGCTGTGTATTATTTATGAGCAAATCTTTTTTAGTTTTGCTTGTAAGCCCCTTGATGACAGGGAATATGTTAATCTCCCTCTGGGTGAATCTTTAGCACAGTTTTTACACACTTAATAAACATTTGTTGAGTTGAAATGATAGACCAGGGACATCAAAAAGTCTGTCTGATAATTGAGTTTAGGTGCAGACCTATGGGAAGAGCTCTAAGGTGGAGTCATCCTAGTCCCAGAAGAAATTCTGTTGGTTGATGTTTCAAATAATGCATGCCTCCCCATTTGTTTCAAAGATGAAATGACATGCCTGGTTAAACTATATTATAAACATCCTCACAACATAAAAATATCAACATCAACATTAGGTCAAGTTATATCTTTCTTGTGTAGTAATATATTTCTGTCACTGATAACAAAGTAAGCTTACATTGCAAATTCTACGTTTGATTCCTGGCAACTGATACAATGGAAATCTTTTTGTAAGGATATAGGAGCATATGTTGTTAGTTTTTAAGTTCTTCAGTATTTTGTGATAAACATTTTTGAATTCATCCCTGTTATTCTTTCTGTATAAGTTGAGATGGGCCATTTTTGAAGCAGTTTATTCCAGTCAGTCATAAAGGCAGTGGGCTTAAGCCAACACCCTGTTTTTCCTCCTTGATTATTAATGATTCTTGCTCTGCTGCTGCTGTACAACTGCTGCCCAGTATTATTGTGTGCCCGTTCTTAAAATGTTTGACACCAAAATATCTCTCCATATTATGAGCATCATGTTTAGGTATCCAAAGGCAGTAAACTCTCTAAATATTTTAAATATTTAGACTTTACGAAGTTTGTGAAGTTACTGTTTTATCAGCTCTGCAAATATAACATCAGCCAGTTTTTGTTCTGATACTTTCCTTCTGCTCTCTCTATAACCTCTGACTTGAATGTAATCTTCCTAACAGAACTCAGCTGTTATGATTTTCCCTGAAAGTCTTCACTTTACACTCTGGAGCTAATTTTAATGCTTTTTTAAAAAGTTTAATAATAATTAAACTTTCTTCTAATCTCACCTTCCAGATAATGGGGAAGTTAATTTTTGACAACTCTCAGCTGCATGTCACATTTCTGTGTTCATTTACCATAGTGCACCTGATTTGTAATTCTATTTCGAGGTACACGCTTGAGAATTCTTGGTTCTCCTGTGGAGTAAAGGCCTTGGACAGCTTGCCATTGTAAAAGAATCCCATTTTGCTTCCTAGTGCCAAAGGAAATCAGTCCAGAGCCTGAGCTCACAGGAGCACGTCAGTGCAACAATCGCTTATCTCTGTGTTCAGGGAAATGCTTTTCATTTTGAAGAGCAAATTAATTCTAACGAAATAGTGGACTAGTAACTCAGAAAAAATTACTGAAATCACTCATGCTTTTAACATATTTTATCACGAGACCATTTGTGATGTGACTACCGAATATTGGAATTCATTCAGCCTCCAACGGCTTCTGAAGAATTAGGGTTCTCTATGATACAATCAAAGTCGGTGACAGTAATGGAAAAGATATTGTGTGGCCTGCTTTAACCTCAGGCTTAGATTTTTTTAATTGTCTGGTTTTATTTTCACTTTCTTTTGCCAGAATTTTTTTTCAACGATTTATGCTTTTTAAAGCTCAAATGTTTTGGCTTCTTACAGTTTCACAACCATCCCATGTAGTTGACAACTGCCAGTCTGTGCTATCAAAAAATTAATAATGAAAAACGAAATCTTAATTGGAGAAAGAATGAGATATTAAGAAAATTAATTTGGTGGGAAATGAAAAGCTCAACAATGGACAAAGCTAACGAACCAGTGAGAAGTATATATTGGTAAAGTGGAAATAGCTTGCCCCCAAAATAAATGAGACAAATATTGACATGTTATATATATATATATTTTGTGTAATCATCCATTCTATGTTGCTGAAATAAATCAGTTCTAACCTTGGAGATTTCTTTTCCAGCCCTCTAATCCTACTCTAAGGCTGGTGCCACTTTTCTATACCTTTCAAGTACTTTATTGTCATAGTTATTATCATCACCAAATTACTGAGCCCCTGCATTAAATAATTATACAAAAAATAAAAAATAAAAAAATAAAGAATTATGCTAATTTCATTAATAACATATTTGTAACTTGAGGTGGCATTGCAGTGTAAAGAATAGGAGTTTTGAAGTAAAACTGACTTGTATTTGGATTTCAGTTCTGATCCTTAGATAAATACTACCCTGATCTTTATATTTCTCATCTGAAGGATAGTGTTTCTAAAAACTCTCACCTCAACCTACTGAACAAAAATGTCTGGAGGTTGATTATTTTTAATAAACTCCCTAGGTAATCCTTATGCTCAATAGTTTGTGTGCACTGCATTAGAACATTTTTTAAAATGCTGATTTCTTAGATAGTCAACTACTGAGACCCAATTTCTTCTTATTCACACAGAACTGTGAATCTCAGATTCCAGTGATCTGACCCTAATTTGCTTTTGCCTTTCTTTTCTGCTCCTATGGATGCAAATTTGGTCAGTAAGGCAAAATAACTTATCTTTTAAGGATTCTTTTTTTTCTATTTCTGTGAAAAATGTTTTTAGACTTTGCTAGGAAATGCACTGAATGTATAGATGTCTTTGGATAGTATAGAACTTTTAATAATAATATTAATTCTTACAATCCATGAACACAGAATATTATTTCATTTATTTGTGTTTTCAATTTCTTTCATCAAAGTCTTGTAGTTTTTGTTGTACAGATACTTCACCTCTTTGGTTAAAATTATTTCTAAGGATATTATTGATTTTGATGCTATTATGAATAAGATTGTTTATTTTTTCTAGATGTTTCATTGTTAATTTATAGACACATAGCTTATTTATGTATGTTGGTTTTGTATACCACAACTTTACTGAATTTATTGATTAGTTCTCACAGTATTTTTGGTGGAGTTTTTTGTATTTTCTATATATGAGGTAATATCAAAGGCAAAAAAGACAAACTTACTTCTCCCTTTCTAATTTGGACGCCATTGATTTCCTTCTCTTGCCTAATTGCTCTGGCTAGGATTGTTGAATAACAGTGGTGAGGGTGGGCAAACTTGTCCCATTCCTGATCTTAGAGGAAAAGCTTTCAGCCTTTCGCTGTTGAGTATGACGTCAGCTGTGGGTTTTTTGTTTATGGCCTTTATTATGTTGAAGCATGTTCCTTCAATTCCTAAGTTGTTGAGTGTTTTTGTCATGAAGGGATATTGCATTTTGTTAAATGCTTTTTCTGCATCTATTAAGATGATGATATTATTTTTATTTTACATTGTATATAATTTATCTTTTAGTAATTTTTACACTTGAGATTAAATGACAATGGTGTTAAAGTACCAAATAAAGTATAAAGTGGTATTCAAAAGAATATCCATTCTTATCATACTTTCATTTTCAATTCTTCAAACTCATAGACTATATTCATTGCTGTTTCCTTGTTCCTTGAAGTTCTGTCTTCTTTCTCACAACCTATCCTGCCCCTGCCTGCTTCTCTCTGCCCTCCTCTCCATTTAAATAAAATTCTATAAGCATGAAATTGTGAACTTAGGGACAATGTTTTATTTTTTATTGTCCATCTGAAGTGCCTCTTATTCCTAACATACAGTAAGTGTTCAATAAATATTTTGTGGTCATCCAACTATCTTTTTAATAATTTTTATGTTTTAATTAGAGTTGGCATTCAATATTATTTTATATTAGTTTCAGGTGTACAGCATTTATATAATTGCAGTGGTTAGACATTTATATAATTTATGAAGTGATCCCCTGATTAGTCTAGTGTCCACCTGGCACTATACATAGTTATTACCATATTATTGACTATCTTTTCTATGCTGTACTTCACATCTCCATGAATATTTTGTAACTGCTGATTTGTACTTCTTAATTCCTTCACCTTTTTTCACCCAGCTCCCCAACCACCCTTCCATCTGTCAGTCACCAGTTTGTTCTTGGTACCACTGAGTCTGTTTCTGTTTTGTTTGTTGGTTTGTTTTGTTCTTTAGATTCCACATATAAGTGAAATCATATGATAGTTGTGTTTCTCTGTCCAACTTATTTCACTTAACATAATACCATCTAGGTCCTTCCATGTCATTGCATATTGTAAGATTTTATTTTTTTATGACTGAATAATATTCCATTGTGTGTATATATATATATATATATATATATATATATATATATGCCATATCTTTATGCAATTGTCTATTGATCACCACTTAAGTTGCTTACATATCTTGGCTATTGTAAATAGTGCTGTAGTGAGCATAGGGATGCACATATCTTTTCAAATTAGTGTTTTAATTTTTTTTTTGAGAAATGCCTATTTAGGTCCTTTGTCCATTTTTTAATTGGATTGTTTCTTTTTTGGTGTTGAGTTGTATGAGTTCTTTATAAAATTAAGATATTAACCCCTTATTGGATGTATCATATCTTATCCCATTGAGTAGGTTGTCTTTTCATTTTGTCAATGGTTTCCTCTGCTATGCAAAACCTTTTTAGTTTGATGCACTTCCATTTGTTTATTTTGTTTGTTTGTTTCTCTTGTCTGAGGAGATATACCAGAAAAAATAATACTAAGAGCAATATCAGAGAGTTTACTGCCTGTATTTTCTTCTAGGAGTTCTATGGTTTCAGGTCTCTTAAGTTGAAGTGTTTAATCCATCTTGAGTTTATTTAATAGACTGTATTTACTCCACTGTATATTCTTGCCTCCTTTGCCATAGACTAAATGACCATATAGACATTGGTTTATTTCTAGGGTCTCTATTCTGTTCTGTTGATCAAAGTGTCTGTTTTTATGCCAGTAACATGTTGTTTTGATTAGTGAACTACTCTTTTAAAATTTGATATTACCAATATCTTTCTTCTAGTTAATTCTATTATATCTAATCAGAACTCATCCCCTCATAACTATGACTCCCTAGGTTCATGGAAAAATAAAATTTTACCAGGATAATATTAAAAGATTGTCTTGGGTACGTAGCATCCTTCATGAAAGGTAAGCAAAGTTCCAAATAAGGCCTCAGGAAGAGACATTCAGAGAGATTATGTTTCATGTTCACAATAACTTATTAATCGTCCTTCTACTGGTATCATTCCCCCTCAAATAGAATACATAACCAACACACCACACATGACAAGTGTGTGTGTGTGTGTGTGTGTGTGTGTGTGTGTGTGTGAAGAAGGGGAGGGAGAGGAAGGAAGAATTGAATAGAAGAGAGAGATCATAATATTAGCAGAGACTTACAACTTTGCCCTTTGATTTAAAAGTTCTATAATTTTACCTTATCCTTTGGAACAAGTGGTATTTTATGGTTGAGAATTCAATCATAAACACTGAAGAATGTAATATTTTCTAGACATAGTAATGTCACAGTCCAAAGCACAAAAATTCTGTATTCATAGATAAGGTATAAGAAGGCATACTTCAAAATTTTTTTCTAACCCATAACCTGATTTTAAGAGTTGCTTTGATTGTTCCTGAGCCTGAAAGCATATTTAATTAACCGAAATATTTTAATTTACACATAATAATGAGATAGAGTAAGTAGGAGAGGAAAGTGGCTGTTTATATACAGTAGCTAGAGGCAGCCTCTCTGGGGAGTGATGTACTGTATACACTGTAATCTGAAGGAGTAGAAGGATTCAGTACCAAGGAAAGAAAATTTGGAATAAAAGGAAATACTCTTTCCTGAGGTGGAAAAGAGCTTTATATATTTAAGTACAGAAAGGTGGCCTGTGGGGAAGGCTGGAGTACAGAAAACTAAGTAGAGAACAGAATGGAATGAAATTGGAAGCCCTGATTAGAAAGGGCCTTGTAGCTTGTGGAAATTGTTGTTTGTTGTTGTTGTTAAATATTTTAAAGCAAGAAAGTGAAATGATCTGGTTTGTGGGAGCAAAATTGGAAAGTGTCTGCCTCCTCTAAATTCACTGCTAATTTTAATAATAGATGTTTATTTACAGAATAATAAATTTAATAATATGTGAAGCAATTACTTATTACATATCTACTGTGTGTCAGGTTCTGTGGTAGGCCCTGAGGTAGATACAACAGTCAAGATTGATAGGGTCCCTGCTATCACCGAACTTATAGTTTAGCAGTAAATATAGACATGGACATAGGTAATTATGAAACTGTATAATAAGTATTACAATAGGAGAAATACAAGATAGTGTTAACTATATGGGGAAAATACTGAACTCTGATATGGGTGAGTAGGGGTGACTTTCCAAATTTACTTTTTTTTCTTCCCCGATTCTTTTTGTATCAACTAGGCAAACACTGTCCTTGTTTGTGTTTTCCTTAGCTGGCTTCCTTTCTTTTCACAGTCCCTTGGCTTTCTGTCCTTCCATAGAGGGAACTGCTTTTTGAGTTTAGGTAGCAACTTAATGTTATTTATTTCCAAATCTACAGTTCTGTCTTTAACTTCTCACTTCTCTCCAGCCAACAAGACCCCTTTCCTCAAACATCTCACTATAGTTTCAAATCCAACCTATCAAAATGTAAATCGATCACCTTCCTACCCAAATCTATATCTATATCCATTTTCCACTTTCCTTTCAGTAATAGAACAGATTTTTCAGTCTATAAGATAAAAGCTTTGGGATTCTGTTTGATTCTTTCCCATTTCTCTCATTCTGCTCATCTATTAGAGAATTCCGTTTTGTTTATTCTTACCATCCCCACTTGACCCCACTTTAGCTTCCAGGAACTGCTTAATTTCTTTATTCATTTTTACAATTAAACTCTGGAAGAATTGTCTCTTTTTGCTGTTTTTAATGTCTCTCCACTATTTTCTCTTAAAACCAGTCCAGTCAGGCTTTTTCTTTCACTAGGTCCTGGAACTACCCTGTCGAGGTCTCCGTGACTTCCAAATTGCTAATACCGCTAGATATTTCTTACTTGATCTTGAAGGAGCATTTGATGGAGCTGATTATGTTTTCCTCCTTCACATGCACACTTTCTCCACTTGGTTTCTTAGACACCACTCTCTCCTGGTTTTCTTTCTCCTTTACTGGACACTCCTTTTCAGTCTCCTTTGCTGGTTCTTCCCCTATGCCTGACTGCTTAACTCTACAGTGCCTTAGGGCTCAGTCTGTGGACTTCTCTTCCTTGTCTGTACCAACTCTCTTGGCCAAACATGCAAGAGTCTCACAGCTTTAAACACCTTCTACGGACCAGACTATCCCAAGTTTATAGCTACAGCTTGGATGCTCTTCTGAACTCCAAACTCTTGTACTTAATAGTATATCTGACATTTCCACTCATGTCTAATATCCTTTTTAATCTTAGCATGAATAAAACTAAACTTTGGTGTTTCCCTCTCAAACCTGCTGGACCCTTACTTTTTCCATTTTGGTAAATAGCAATTCTATCCATCCAATCTCTGACCTCCAAAACCTTTGGAGAGCCTCTTTACTCCTCTCTTTTCTCATGCCCAACAAATGGTATTCAAATCTATCAGCTCTTTCTTCCAAATTTGTCCAGGATCCAACTGCATCTAACCAGCTTCACTACCTCCACTCTGGTTTAAGCCTCTGTCATCCTTTGTCTGGATTATTTGAGGAGCCTCCAAACTGGTGTTTCTGTTACCTTCAGTGTCCCCCCACCCCCATACAGCATATTCTTAAAAGAGTTGCCAAACAATGTAAGTTAAATCATGTCACTTTTCTACTCAAAACCCTCCTATGGTTTCAGGTCTTGCCCTGAGGAAAATATAAAATTCTTACACTGGCTCAGAAGGCCCTGAGTGACCTGCATACCTACCCCCTCATCCCATCCTAACCTCTCACACCTCATTTTCACTACTTCGTTATTCCCTACTCACAGTGTTCCAGCCACACTTTGTTCATTGCTGTTCCTGTAAAACACGAGGCATGTTTCCAACTCAAGACTGTTGTACTTGCTCTTCTTTCTGTCTCTAGCTCTCTTTCCCAGATATCTTTATGTCTTATTCACTCAGATTGTTATCAAAATCCATTTCTCAGTGTGGCCTTGCTTGACCATTTTATTCAAAATTAGCCACTCTGGCAATTCCTACCCTCCTCTTCTAGTACTTACTTTTTTTTCCATATCATTTATCATCTGACATACTGTACATTTTACTTATTTATTATTTTTATTGTTTGGCTTCTTTGATTAAAATGTAGGCTTCATTTTTTTTAACAAGTTATTATTTTATTTTTGTTATTTTTGACTGTCATCATCCCAGTGCTTAAATTTGTTGACACATACTAGACACACAGTCAATATTTATTGACTAAAGTAATAAATTAACTCTATTAAAGGCCCTCAGCTCTCTACATTTGGATTAATAGTTGCTGAGCTTGTCATTTGTATACTGGAAAGAGCATATATTTTGGAGCTGTACATATCAGAATTTGTATCCTGCTTCTATTTAGTAGCCATGTGCCCAGTTTAATTGCTTCCTTTCTCTGAGCTTTAGTTCACCTTTTATAAAATGAGTATAGTAATTCTTTTCCTAAAGAGTTGTCATAGAGACGAATACGTGAAAATGTATAAAAAGTATTTACCAGTGTGATGGACACAAAAGATGCCAAACCAGTTTGTTTCTTTCTTTGTGGTCAGTCTCTCTTAATTCTGAACTAAACCTATATAACACTGTCAGATGAGCCTTCCTGAAATGAGGTTGTACTTCAATGACCTATATGGTCAAAAAATAGGTGAGAACCTTATCTTGACTACTATATGTTGGCCAAATTTATGTTCCTGGATTTCAAGAATGTCAAGGTCTTCCCATTCTGCTCCTGTCCTTATCCAATGATATTTATTACTACTGTCCCTCCTTCCACCAAAATACCCTATTCTTTTGTCATTTACCTATACATGTAATAGGCATTTCTTCCTTGGTGTCTTTGCTCATTCTCTTTTATTCTCCTGCCTTTTCTGTTTGTTTAAATGCTGTCCATTTTACAAGTGTAGTTAAGTCTTTACAGTCACATCCTTACTTTGGCTCAGACCAGTTTTTCTTTGAACAGATGGAAAATCTCAAAAGAGAAATGGAAACTATTCTTTATGAAATAAAATGTTGAATGAAATTATTCTTTTGTCACAAGATCTGACTAGGACTTAGTTAAGGCATATTTTATTACATTATCATTATCATATTTCAGGACAATGAAGTATAAATGATAAGCAATTCACATAGTATTTTGCCCTACAAATAGCAAGTGCTCAATAAATATTTCTTATATAGATGAAAAAATGAATTCTATTTATATCTTTAGTAACATTGAGTAAGGTTCTAATATAAATGTTTTTAGAAACTATTGAAATTATAAATTATGTATATAAAAGATATATTGAGAAAAGATGCTACAATAGGAAAATATTATTTACCAATCAATTGGTGTAAATATTCTGCAAAGTATAAAATATATATTATGACATTTCATATTCTTACAACATCATATATTGAAAAAATTATAAAGATCATTTTCATTTTTTGTTTTAAAGCTGATTCATTTTCTGCATTACTTCAGTTCATCCACTCTAAATAAACATTTCTCATATGTCTACTATGTACCAGGTACCATTTTAGGGCAAATAAAAAATGAATGAGACATTTTTCTTGTTTTTGGGATCTTGGGGCTTGGCAGAGATAGCAGATACATCACTAAATAATAGAAATACAGAGTGATAAATTATTTTACTGAACAATCTGGTAAATGATACTATAAACTTGTGGAAAAAGAGAAAGAGGAACTATTTATTTTTATATCCTCAGAGTCTAGTATGTTGCTTGACACATTGTAGCTATTCAATAAAAATGTGTTGAGAAAAGAAATAGCTGTATTTCAGTCAGTGAAAATGAAAAGGTGATTCTGTCCTGTTTGAATAGAGTGTGGGAGGAGCATTAAAAAGTGGGATGGTGACGCCTATTTGATTATGAAATAAGGAAAATGAGGGGATGTCATGAACTGGCTTCTTCTGTGTTCTCATCTCTCATTACATGTCATGCTAACTACTACTTCTGTGAATTTTCCCTATCTTTTTCACCTGTTTTTACATATCTAAAGTTCTCACCCACTCCTCCACCTCACACCAATTT
Source organism: Macroglossus sobrinus (assembly GCA_004027375.1). Lineage (NCBI taxonomy): Eukaryota > Metazoa > Chordata > Mammalia > Chiroptera > Pteropodidae > Macroglossus > Macroglossus sobrinus. The sequence continues at coordinate 537,613 of PVKZ01000069.1, forward strand.
TATTATTTTTAATTACCCTCATCCATCAAAAACCTGACACTGATATAATGTCCTTCCAATCTTAGCCCATCCTTGAACCCACCCCTGGTCTGAATTAGATGCCCCTCCAGTGTTTTCCAATACTCTGTAATAGAAATTATTGTGATTGTAATTATAGTAAGTAATTGTAAGTTTTGTTGCTTTCTTCTTCCTGAAAATACTAAACCATGAACTCCTCAGTGACATTATATGTATTTTATCTTCATATTAGTGGATTCTAATACCATGCCAGTCATGTAAAAGGAGACCAATATACTTTTATGGAATCAATGAACAAATGGATGAATAAATAGATGGATGGAGGGATAGATGGATAAATGTTGGAAAGGTAGCACAAAAACTTGACTGGAAATTGAGAAAAATACCCCCAACTTCAAAATCTTGACTAGGGGTGATTTTCTTTTGTTTTCATCTGTTTGTTTTGAATGATTGTACATTCATTCTTACCAAATGAGACCTATGCTATAAGGACCATTTTTGCTTCTTTTAAAGTTAACCTAGTTATTTTCTGGCAGTGTTCTTGAAACATTTTTTTACTTTTTTAGATGCTTTATAGGAACGTGACAAAACTCATAGGACTGGTTCCTATTTTTATTTTTTGTTTTAGTAGAAGAGTTTACATGATTTGATTTTTAAAAAAGCCAAATCTTTGGGCTTAAGATTTAATTAATCACTAAAGCCATTAATAAGGTTAATGTTAATTAAATGTTAAAGAAAGTTTACAATCTGCTGGGATTAAGCAAAGAATAAACTTTGAAAAATAATTTTATTTAAGAAGTTATGATTCATATATAAAATGGAATATTACTCAGCCATTACAAAAATGAAATCCTATCACTCACAATGACATGGATGGACCTAGAGGTTATTATGCTGAGTGAAATAAATCAGACAGAGAAAAAGAAATTCCATGATTTCACTTATATGTGGAATCTAAGGAACAAAAAGAACAAACTAATCCAAAACAGACTCACAAATTTAGAGGACAATCTGGTGATGGCAAGGGATGGGGGGCTGGATGAAAGGTGTGAAGGGTTAAAGAAGTTCAAATTAGTAGTTGTTAGATGGTCACTGGGAATGGGGAGCATGGCACAGGGAATGCAGTCAGCATTAATGTAATGGCTATGTGGAGAGCCAGAGGAGAGAAAGCATTCGAGGAGATCATTCCATAAACTATATAAATGTCTAAGCAAATATACTGTATACTTGAAACTGAAAATAAAATTAAATTACAAAAATAATTTTATTTAAACTGTAGACTACTTATGAACATTAAAGTATTTCTCAATATGAGGTTAACATTGGAATATTAAAAATTTTTAATTAGTAATGAAATGAATCATAAATATTAATGGCCATATGTTAGTTATATAATAATAAGCTCTATTAGTTAAGATAATGCTAGCTGTTTAAAAAAATAAGATAAGTCATGTAGTAGTAATTGGTCAAGTATAACGGAAGTTCATTTGTCATTTGTTTAAAGTTTATCATACGTGTTCCTGAACAGCAGGTGGCTCTCCTCCAAGTGAGAATTCAGGAACTTAGACTCCATCCATCTATGGGCTCTGCCATCTTGGGCACAGGCTTCCAAGATAACCTGGCTTATCTGTAAAAGGTGGCAAAAAGTAAACACAATAGAGGTACAGGTAGGAGGTTTTAGGGCATGGGCCTGGAAACATCACTTCTACTCATATTTCCTTGACTGGTACTCAGTTATATTGTCACTTGACCATCCCAGTCTGCATGGGAAGTTAACGAGTATGGTCTAGCCCATGTGCCCAATAAGTAAAGAAAACAGGTTGATAATCATCTAAACAGAATTGGCTGTATAATATATTTTATAATTTAAATAATTTTTCTCTATATACCTACTGGTTTTTATAGTTCTCTCATAGAAACATTTCCCCATATTTAAACATGAATTTATTAATTAAAATCTTTTCAGTTAAAATTGTGGAATATTTTTTATATAACAAAAATTAGGCCTTTATGCAAGACAATTTCAAGTTTTAATTTCCTCCAAAAGAATATCATAGTTATCTCTAAGTACTGGCTTATAATAGAGGTAATAGGTTCTTCCCTTTTATTTACTTATAATTTATTTACTTACACATCATTTTTGATGTGTCAAGTTAAAAATAAGAACTTTATTCACTAATTCACACATTTAAATAAATAAAATCAGCAATGTTAATCTGCTTAAATGAGAAAGAGGCTGAGTTCATGTTTGCCAAAAAATAAATGGAAATGACTTGCTTTTTTTCCTCCCATGACATTGAGAAATTCCACTGTGAAATAAAATTTTAGTGTTTTTTTGAGATGTCTGGTAGATAAATATTATAGTTAAGTTGAATTATACAGCTGTGTATGTGATATCATATTTGGTTATGCTGTTTTTGGTGAACTATATTTGTCTTCATTTAGTTTGTTTTAAAATCCCCCTTATTCTATATAATGAGTCCACTTTAATGTTATATTTTTTATCTATCTTGATTTCAAGATCTTTAAATCCTGAGACACCATAATGCAACACTAGTTTCTGATAATTACAAATATAGCCTTGAACCTCATTTCATTTATATTGACTTCTTTAAAGAGAATTAGATATTGCTACTTCCAAATAGCCCTGTGATCACATTTTAGGTTCCATAGTGAAGCATGGTCTGCTTTCGTCAGACATGTGTCGAGCAGAACACTGTGCATGAGTTCCCAGTGCCAGGGGGAGAACTCCTACCACATGGAGGATAGCAGAGATCATCACTGCAAACCATCAAGGGTAGAAGTCAAACACTCCTGCCCAATGCATGTTGATATTGGAGTCTCCAAAGAAAGCACAACACAGTTAAGCACTGGATGTAAGAAAAATTCTACTTACATGGAGAAGAGACAGAGCAAGGTCATCTCCAGTAGAATATTGGTCCCCCATGGCCAGCAGGTTGTCCTCCTGGCAGCCAGCACAGAGCCATGTTGCATCTCCTCTTGTCCAACAGAAGGATGTCAACCCCTTTCCTGTAGATTCTGAAATCCTGAAAGCTGAGGGCATGCCCGAGGGCCACTGATGCTCATGCTTAGTAGAACAAAGAAACACTCATGGAACCTGAAACAGGGAAAGATATCCCTACACAAGGCCATAAATCTGGCACAGGCTGTGTGGGCTCTTTAGCTCTCCATAAGGAAGTGTTCTAGGCCCAAGGCCCATTCTTATGTGGCCAAATGGGGGACAAAAGACTGTGCAAGTGAGATTGCCTTTCCCAACAAATCAACACCCATATACAGGTTATACTAGGTAAATGTTGAAAATAGGAAGACAAAACTGACTAAATTTCTACAATATCTGATTTTCTAATTTTCTGTGTATCTCTTCAAAACCAGTTTAAACTGACCTAAGCAGAAAACAAATGTATTAGCTCATATAAATGGAACATCCAGGCTTTTATGTATGGCTAGATGCATGTACTCAAACAGGCAATCTCTCCTTTCTAAGCTCAGTTTTCCTCTCTTCTGTAGAGAGTATAATATTATACTATTATACATTCTCAAGCAACCTTTCCCTAGGGTGACAAAGAATGTAAGTAGCCTAAGGTTTTTTGTTGTTGTTGATGTTTTAATTTTTTTTTACTTAAACCCCAGCCAAAAAGAGTCTTTTTACTCTAAATTCCAGCAAAATTTCCAACTTTGATTATATTTTGACACCTTGACCCAATCATAGTGGCCAGAGAGATGGATACACTGGGTTGTGCTCACATCAGAGCTTGGGTGGTGAGGCCATCTCTACTTGAACAGAAATGTTCAGTTAATCTCTGTGGTTCTGTTTGAACTTTATCCAGAAGCCTTGAAAATGGCTTATGGTTCACATGGTCAATACAGACCAGCTTTGAGTATGACTCTTTTGCTGTGAACAGAGTTTAGGAAGACATAGTTCCTATATCAGATGATGGAGGGTGGCTGCCACCTACTCTTACCCCTAGTCTTTTATGTTTGCTTTGGTAATTATTTCAGTAGCACAGAAAAAGTTAATTGAAATAACTAGGAATCATTAGATTATCATGTCTGTTTCACCTGAATTTTGACTCTTCTAATGTTCCATATTTTATGAAGTTATAATTCTTAAAATCTCTGCTCAAATCTGTCAATGAAGGCTTCTTTGCTTTCCTCTCCTGTACTATTTCCACTACCCTGCTTTTTCTTTCTTCAGGGCACTTATCACTATTTGACATGTTAGAGCTGACCCTTAAAAAACACGGGTCTGAACCGTGTGAGTCCACTTATACACGGATTTTTTTTCCCAATAGATACCTGTACTGTTTTTGATCCGCAGTTGAGAGTCTTCAGATGTGGAGGGCCGACTGTATGCATTGATCTACACCATTTTATATAGAGAACTTGAGCACCCATAGATTTTGGTATCTTTGGGGGTCCTGGAGGCAATCCCCTGTGGATACCAAGGGACAGCTAAGCTTTTGGAGAGTCAAGTTATATGCAGATTTTCAACTGTGCAGGAGTTGGGGTCCCTAACTCCCACATTGTTTGCGTATTTATTTTCCATCTCTTTCTACTAAATGTAAACTTCTTGGGGACAGCAGCTGTAACAACTTAGTTTATTGTTGTATTCTTAATATCTAGAAAATGTCTGGCACATAGCACACACTCAATACATATTTGCTAAATGAATGAACAAATGAAGACTGAAAAATTAGTTTGATAGGAGATGAAATCCAATTGGATTATTTCTAATTTTTTATGCTGAGAAATTGGAAAAGTATTTATTACCATGAGAAATATTTATCCCAAAGTCTAAGGAAAAATCACTCTTAAGCAAACCCATTTTAAAAAGATTTACTTTATGTTTTTATAAATGTCAATGATATTTAAAGTAACTTAATAGTAAAATGTATGATTTCAAATCCAATAAAGGAAATAAAATCAGGGGAGCATTCACTTTAGGTTGCTTTTACTTTCACCTGGCCACTGATATTACCCATGACAGTCATAATAGACATTAATAATATTTCTGGGAAAAATCAGGGTTGCAATTGATGGCACCCAAATAAAATGAAGTTATCTAGTCCATGTGGACATTCAAACTTAACCTTTATCGTGATGCTTTTCTAACAAGATAAGGTAACTAGTCACAATAATAAAAGCATTATCAACTTTTAAGGGCTGCAGAGAAAATAGAATTAAATTTCTACAGTAGAAAGTGAATATATAGGGGCAAAAGTGCTTTGAATATAGAAGGAAAAAATGTGCTTTTATACATCGTCATTCTTCTCTTTACTTTCAGACTCCTGGTGTGCCAATCTGTTTCTTTTTGATGAATTATTTGAAAGTTTAGATGCTTCTTTTCAAGGATTGCTAGAAAATGGTTTTTTTTTTTTTTTTGCATGTGTAAAAAGAGAGACTTGAGATAGCAATGCAGTCTTGAAAGATAGGGCTTAGGTAAGCCAGGAACCTTTCTGAGAAACATCATATAAATGGGACTGCATACTGTGTTTGCAGCAATTTGAAATGGATGGCTGATGTGTAAATGAGAGGGAAATAGTTATAAAGACAGAAATCCAATGAGAACTTTGACTTCTTGGCTAAGTAGTGTGAGTGATATTTTATAGATAATGAGGAGCCATTAGAGATTTTTGAACAGGAGGTTAAGTATGAGATAGTTTGAACAGAGGGAGAGGAAGATGTAGTTTGCATAGAAACCAGGAAGGTAGCAATTGTATTTCTCTGGGAAAGAGGGCCCAGGTGAGAATGGGGTGGAGTGTGGTCAGGAAAATAAAATTACGAAGGCTGATTGTACAGACTTGGTGGCCATGCAGGAGAGAGGGAAAAGAGGAATCGGAATCTCTCTCTTCTGCAGCCCAGAAAATGATAGAAATGAGGCTGGAGACAAAACTGTCTTTTTTTTTTTTTTAGAAAGGGAGTTCAGTGTCAGGCATGCTAACCTTGAGGAGACTGCAGAATTCCAAGGTGGTGATGCCTAGTGCAGGTAGAGGTGTTGGAAGGAAGCTTGGTAAAGAGTTCTGGTCATGAGAATTGACTTTGGAATTAGAAATACAAAAGTAAAAGCCTGAGATTTTGGAGTAAGAGAGAAGGGAGTTCAGACCTGGGCCTTTTAAGAGTCTCACCTTTAGGGAATATGGGAATAATATAAGCTCTTCCATGGCATATATTGAAGAGATTATAACAGATTATATGGCATGACTCCCTGAGATGTCTCGATCCACGTCCATGACACTGAGTTTAGCAGTTTACAACATTAGATGGTCTAGGCTTTTTAAGACTATAGAGTCTCGGTATGAGGATTAAGAATTTTTAAAGTACTTGATTGTATTATATATAATACTTTTGCAATCATGTTGTATGTTTCACGACTTGAAGACTGATGAGGTACACCTGCCTCAGACTGCAGGCAGGATTGCTTCTGAATAGAAGCCTAAGTCCCAACATTACTCATTCCTCAAAGTTTGGTTTGATATGACTGTCTCTAACAGAGTCATCTGTAACTATACATCCCTCGTGGGAATTTGGGGACCTAAAAGTTTATACCTTTGTCTCTCCTGGATAATGTTGCTGACTCGGTTGCATGTTTGTTGGAGTAATCTCCTTCCATAATATCTATATTTAATTAAATCAAGCAGGGTTTATATCGTAGTTTCTGTCAATCTGAATTTAACTATTGATATTTGTCATTACGGTGATTGATAGAGACAAAGGAATAAGGAGGGAGGAAAAAATTTAGGATAGTGTAATATGACAGGAACCACATGAAAACATTTGAGGGAAAATGGCCCACTAGTCAGGCCAAAAGCAATGAAAACTAAAAAATGGCCTTTGGAATTGATATTAGGACCTCATTGGTGACCTTGGGAAAAGAAATTTTAGTTTGGATTTGCTGGTGGCCAGATTGCTACTACAGTCAGTATTTCATTTTTGAATATTAAATATATGGGTAGGAATTAGTTATACCATTATCATTATTTGATATTGGTTCAATAAAGCCATCTACTGGATATAGATATAACTTGTTATTAAGAAACGTTAGGATAATAGAATTCATTTATTCATTCATTCATTGATGTTGTGATTTCATAGGATAAACTTCATAGTCTCACAGCCCTGGTTTATATCTCAGTCTTGCCATGCACCAGCTCTGTAAGCTTGCATGCAAATTAGTTATATTTCTGAGTCTTTTTGTCAGAACTGGTAGAATGGAAATAATCGTGCTTATCTAAAAGCAGAGTTTTTCAAACTCATGAACTCATGTGATTTCTTGAACACCATTAAGTTTTTAAAAAATCATTGTCGTTTTTTATGAAATATATTTTAGAAATAATAAGGGTATATTTTAGATCAGTAGTTGAACATTGTATCATAAAGTTAATTAAGTATCATGAATATTAAGGGTGAATTTTTTTAATATTGCAAAGATACATGACATTTACTTTAGTTAGATTTTTAAAGAATAAAATGACAGGTTATATTTTATGTTTTTATTAAAATGTGAATCATATTTTTGTTATTAGATTATAGCATCAAAATGATGCTTACATCTTGTGCTTACTAAATGAACAGTTTAAAAATTATATTAGTGCTTTTTCTCGTGTGACAAAACAGAAAATTGTGATTGCTGTTTATACTTGTCTGCAGATTGCAACCATGGAGAGACTTTATTCTCATTAAGTAAAAAGCTGCATGGATAGACTCTCTGCCATGTTTTTTTTTTTTTAAATATTATTTTTTTGAAGTGCTTAGAGATGCTTCTCACATACTGTTAATGTGTTCTGAGCAGAATAATATAAACTCGAGACAAATTTGTACAATGTTTATTTTTTTATGCTTCTCTTTAGTTTGTTATATTTCAACATCAATGTTTCTTAAGTTTTTGCCATTAATAAGTGGTTTTTTATGGTATAAGTTAGCTAATAATACTCAAGATTAGACACATTTAAAAACTATCTCATGGTAGAAAGTGCCACAGTGGATAGATAGCAATGTTTTCCTGAGAATGAATCAATTAAGTGACGGAATCAAAAGTTCACTTCTCAGATCTCAACAACACAGTGCATGCACCTTTTATATACACTATCAGATTTTGAAACTTTTCACTTTAAGATGTAAAATTATTTATATGGTTGTTTTATTATTTCAAAAATAGAATCAGAACAGATGTCATATTTGCTTTAACATGAACCCCTTTGAACCACTATGGGCATCTGTGGGATTAATAAATCTATGTTATTGATTTGTTACAGATGATCACAGTGCTGGAGCACATGAAGCATTTCTTAATTATTAATTATATTGCTTAAAATTATTAATAATTAGTTGAATCTCACTGTATTCAATAACAATTATTAAGTGTTAACATAAGGAATACAAGGCTTTTCTGTGTAACAGCCTTTCTGTGTAATTCTATATACTGATAATATTAAGTACCAAATCAGAGACTTTTGGTTGAAATAGTGATTGAACACGAATATTTATGTATATTAACTCATTAACCTTCACATCATCTCTATGAGAGAAGTACTACAATTATTCCCATTTCATAGGAGGAAATTGGAGTACAGGGAAATTATGTACTTTGCCAAAGTCATTGAGCTGCCAAATTGAAGAGCTGGGATATGAACTCTTGCTGTCTGGCTCTGACAAGTGTGCCCTTGACCATCATGCTAAGTCACTTTCACGTCCTTAAGGTCCTTTATATGCTTAAAGTCCTAAAACTATATACATATAATGTTAGTGACGCTACTTTTTTTCTATTGGTACATCTTTATTACAATATGAGTAACATTTATATTATATTATAGGTATAGATGAAGAAAATCGTTTTATTTCTTGAGGACATATCATGGACATGATTTTATTTTTTTATCAAAATTGTGATATGATCTGCTGATCTTTGTTTTTAATACCTTTCCATATGATTCTAAAAGTAAAGTGCATATATCAAGGAACTGAATACAGTTTTAACTCTCTTTTTTTCCTTGAAAAATGTAAGTTCATCAACTGCAAGTTATTAGACATGGCTATAGAGGGTGCCATGTTGAGGAGTCTAACAATATTAAAGGAAAATTAGAAAACAAAGAAAACTTCACAAATTCTATCACCCTAACACAGCTATTTTTGTTTTTGTGTGTTATGTTCCAAACCCTTTGTCTCCATGCATTTGCACTCATACACAATTACAGTAATCATTAATCTAACTTTCTTATTGTTCTTTTTGTTATTTAATTAGATGTTATAAGTTAGTAGTACTTTGAAGGTTTTTTAAAAATGTTTAAAGTGTTTGAAAATCCTGACTTTCTAGGAGGCCTCCTTAAATAAACAGCTTTGTCTTTTCTTTAGGAGGGCTTCTTAAGATCTTAAAGATGCTTTTTAAGCATCTTCTTATTGTTTTATTTACAATATTTTTTCCCATTTGAAGATTTCTAACCCTTCAAGGATAGAACATTTACTTGGGTTGTGAAGCAGTTCTATAGCTTTAATTATAGTACTGAAAAAAGAGGAACCAAGCAGAGTAAAAAAGGAATGCCTGTAGCTGATTTCAGATTCTCTTCAGAAGTTAATCAGAATGTAGAGGAAGAGCAGAACACAAGGTCTTAAGGAGAACAGTGTGAAGAATGCTTCAGAATCTGTATTCTCTCTTAGGGTCACAGTTGTAAGTGAAACTTTTAATAATGGTCTTCTACTTTTAGTTAGAAACTTCTTTTGATCAAGTCCAGGGAATTTGTGACTTCTTTCAAATTCTATGCTATTTAGTGTGTGTTGAGCAATGTTTCATTGAGGGTATCATATGATTGACTTTAAAAAAGGAGAAATTAATCCATTCATATGAATTTTTTAAAGTAAAAATTAATTCATTTAAAACTCTTCATCCTCCCCTGTCCTTTCTTTGTTACTCCCAATATCTCATTTTTCAGATGTTTTAATATTTTTACATTACCACCACTTTTTATATTAGGATTGTTAATGACAGAAACAACACAATTAAAGCTATCAAGTGTTTCCAAAACTAATTATTTAAAGATGCATTGATGCTTTGGACCTCCCTAAAGCATAGTTCAGTATGGAGAACTTTAGTTGGAACTAACACTACTTTCTTTTCTCCCCCCTCCCACCTTTTGAAATTTATTTTTAAATTAAATTTATTGAGATGATATTGGTTAATAAAATTCTATAAGTTTTAAGTGTACAATTCAGTAATATATCATCTGTATATTGCTTTATTTTCTAATGGCTGTTATCTTGGGAATTGTCCACAAAATACATCTATTAGATACCAGTTTAGTTTTTGTGGTGTTATTACTTTAATCATTTTTTTTATAGTTGGTGACAAGTACTTTACCTGCTGTCAGAGTTTCAGAGGGATAGACAATTACAGAATAAAGTCACATAAAAGTTTAGAATTATTCAGTATAAGTGGACCTCTATAGCCGCATACAAATTCCCATTTGTACTGGAATAAGATTTACTTTATTAATTGTGTTTTCAAATCCATCCCATAAAGTTGTATTTTGTATTATATTTGAGAGAAAAGATCACTTTTTCTTTCCAGTTTTAGAAATAGACTTATAAAAAATGTATTCCTAATAAAGATAAATAGTATACTTCAAAATCATTTTTTTTAAAGAATGGGTGACTATATTAGATTTGTGGTAAATTGCATGTACATTATAATAAATGAAACAGTATCCACAGGGACTCAGAAATATTTTTCTCTAGTCTCCTATTATTTTAAGTAAATCAGTGTATTTTGTTATACTTAGGACAAATGTCTTTCGTATTTGTAGGCTTACAGTAATAGAAGTCCTTTTTGTAGAGAGACTCTTACTATAATTAAGCACCTGCTTAGAAGAAGATGCTTAAATCAGACACTGTTTGAATAATTGAGGTGGAGTTTCTGCCAGTTAGGCTATAAGTTAGGGGAAGCTTTTAGAGGAAACTGATACAGTATCATGAGGTCAAAGATTTGTTATCAAGGCTTGGCAAGTTTAGACCAAGGAAGACATTGATAGCTGTTGCCTGGAAAAGTACAAAGATGTGAAGATAAGCTTGAAAATAGCTTCTAATATCTTAAAAAAAAAAAAAGCAGTCTGAGAATAAGAACTTAAACAGTAGTGTGCATGTTAATAAATATTTTCCTGGTTTGCTTTTTTTAAAAAATCAATTTAGTAAATAGCAAATAGTAAAATACTTAGATTTTTAAAAAAATTATGCATTATCCATGCCACAGCCCTTGTCATACTGTTCCCTAAGTTGTATGGTGAAGTCTAGTTTTTAATGCACTGAGCCTGTTTTGATACCATTTCCCACCTAAATCAGCATATAGATCTGTGGTTTATCTTCTGAATTATAAAACCTGTAATATAATGCATATAAATTCTTGTCACAGTCTGTAGATCCTTCACTTTCTGACATTTAAGTCTATTTTTAGATTCGCTCAAATATTTACTCAATATTTAAAACTTGAACTTGATCAATTACTTTTTCAACTAGAAAAATATAGGGAAGGAATAGGTTCAAAATAAACTGAAAGGTTAAAAAAGGTTTTTTTCTACTTACTATATCATTTCTGGCTTCTCTAATTTTGAGATGAAAATTCAGAAAATCAACATTTTTTATTTTATTCATTAAATAAACATTTTTCTCTTCAAAGATATGAATACATGCTAGACGTGCTGGGAATGCAGACATATATAAGATACAGACAGTGACCTGTAAATTCTCAGTGCAAATAATGACATTTATCTGAATAATATTTGTAGCCATATTCGTAAGTTCCAAGAATCTGTTTCCTAGTAGCTGTAGTCTTTTGGGGATTACCATGTTATGATAAAGACTGGGGTGGTTAATGGTTCACAATATTTCTGTAAATATTTATATAAAAAACTTTCAGTAGTGGCTGCCTGTGGCAAAGGAACACATTTCATTGCATGCATTAAAAAAAAATCACATCCATCTATTACCTTTTCAAAGAAAAATTAGTTTGAATAAAAAAGAAATTGTATCAAGGCAGGAAATTGTATCAAGTTGTCACTTGAATCAGTGTCATGAAAAGATTGTACTGGTGGCACGTGGTATATAGTCAGCTTCTCCAAATCACCACATGCTTCCATGCTACTCACGAGCTTCCCATGCCCACCATCCGTATTTATAGCTCTGACTATATCCTACAGTATGTTAACAAAGCATATTTGTACCACTCATGTATATTTTCATGACCCTCTAAACTTCCAGGAAAATTTAGATAACACTATTTGTTGTTATTTTAGTTGCCATTTGTCCTCCCTTCTCTTAGTACATGTATCTATATTGAGATGAAGTTTGAGGGTTGAGAATACATTACTCTTGAGATAGTCTTTTCTATCTACTTATTATTATCCTTAGAAAAATGGAGCCAAGAACTATGTATTGGAGGAAAGTATTTGAACTGGGACTTGAAGAATGGACATAAGTAACTGGAGAACACTGGGGAGATGAGCCAGGGTAGTCCATTTGGAGAGAATGAATAAAGAAAAAGAACATGTTGTATCTGGGTAATGAGTGGTTTTCCTGGAACAGAGAATAAATGTAGGGAAAATGTGGGCATTAAGACCTCTCTCTAGTTCTTAATTGACTGAACTAATTTTTGCTCTTCTTCATTTTCTAAGGCATTTTCTGTGGAAACTTTTAATTCTCTCATTATCTCTGATATCAGGTTTTCTTTTCTCTTTTCTCCAACTGCATACTTCTTTGTTAAATTATTCTCTAGCCTTAGATGTTATACCTTGGTGATATCTCTGCTCTTGTGGCTTATACTAACCAGTTCTACATCAGCCACAGCCTTCTCTTGACTTTCATATTTATAATTCCAAGTTCACCCTTGGGTATGCTTACCTGGATGGTTTCCAGGCATCCAAAATTCAACATTTCGGAAACCTAAGTCAATCTGATCTGCTTTTCCTCACTTAATTTTAATTAAGGTAATGTTCTCACCATGTACACAACTGTACAAACTAGGAATCTTAAAATAATTCTGTATTTTTTTCTTTTCCCATGCATTGTCATTTAGCTGTCTTATTGATTTTGAAACTCTATGTTACTTCACTTATTTGATTTTCTTTGGCAAAAAGCCTGTGCTTCTCATTCTTTCCCTCTGATTTCTAGGTATTAATCATATTTTTGTCACAATTTAGTCTGTTTTTGTTGCCCTTTGTTATTGCTTGTCTTTGTCTCACTAATATGACTTAGAGCACATTATTTAATATGTTCAAATGACTTCACCTGCTCGTTAAATTAACTTGGTTTTGGGGGACAGTATTTATCTTCCTCTCACACTGACCCTCTTGTGAATTACAGTTTGCTCTCATATTAGCCAGAGACTTGCTTGTCTGACACACGTTTTTATCTGGCATGCTCTGTGCAAGCCAGGAATGGTGCTGCAGCTTGATCTGATTCCTGAAATATTTCACAAAGGTACTGCATTATAGTATTTGTCATTACAATAATAGTCAATATATATTGATAATATTATTCATGAAAGTAACATTTAAGTTGTGGGAAAGAGAAAATAAACAAAATAAAAATGCAGAAATAGATAGTATGATAGAAAATAAGTGCTACGGGAAAAGATAAAGCAGAGAAGGAGTTGAGATGGAATGAGGCATTTGAGCTTAAGCTGGATGCTCAGGGAAAGTCTCACCAGAAAGTAACATCTGAGCAAAGACCTGAAGGAGGTGGAGCAGTTAGCCATCAAATATCTGAGGGAGGTGTATCCAGGCAGAAGAGAAAGCAACAGCCAAAGTCTTGAGGTGGAAATGTCTTGAGGGAGAGAGTGATGGGAGATGACATGGTTAATGAGATAGGAAAGAGGCAGTTCTTTTAGGCCTTTGTGGGCCACTCTATATGTATTTAGTTTTATTTATAACATTTTATTTTATCCTTACAACAACCCTATGATGACCTATTATTATTCTAATCTCTAATTTTATGGTGAGATTAGAAAACTAAAACTTAAGGTTCTTAAGTGACTTCCAAAACTCATACCACTAGTAGTAATTGTGAATCAGGATTTGAATAAGGCAGTCTAACTTCACATGGTATTTGGTTAAAAGAATTTTGGATAGAGGTTTAATTTTACCTTTGAATAATGAGTGGGTTCCCTCTCCCTCTCCCTCTCCCTCTCCCTCTCCCTCTCACCAAAAACAGAAGCAAAGGGGAACATTACCCAGACTATTAAAGTAATAAGATATTAAAATGAAAGATTTCTTTTTGAAGCTCTAAGATAATAGATGCCAGACTCCAAAGTAAGGCAACAATGATTTAGAATTTATAAAGAAGTTAGCATGGAATTGGTTAAACAGCATTTACACCTAGAAAAGACATGGAGGGTATAAAAGTCTAAGAGACTGAGAGGGGAATTTTGGAGAGAGACCCCAGAGTATGTGAATACCCTCCCCAAACTGGGTGAGGGAAGTGGTTCTTAACCTTTGCCTGAAGTCCAGAAGGTAGCCTTAGACCACCTAGGAGCAGAATTATTTCGGGGAGTTGCTGCCCTTATTTCGGGGAGTTGCTGTCCGATGTCCACCTGGGCCCTCAGCTGCAATACTATGTTGAATCACCTAGTTTCTGAACACCCTGTTTTCTCCTTCAGCCTCATATCTCCAAATTTGATCATATTCATGAGATTCTGCTAGTTCTTTTTACATGGCTTCCACATAAGTTACTTCTTAATTATAAGTGAATCTTGGACAATATTTTCTTCAATTAAGTCCTATTGGCACTATAAACTTGCAAAAGATCTGCAATTTTGTGATGTAATATGTCATTCTTTGTAGTTTCTAGTTCTACTTTTACACTAATTTTAAAATAGTTTTATTGACCATGTTAATTGAAACCTTAGGAAGCAGAGAAGGGAATTGGCCATATTTGCTCAGGCAGTGATCATATCTAGAAGTCAGTCAGATTCATTTACAAAAACTCTCAAATAAATGGAATTTAAGTTGGAGAGGGCAGGACTGTGGAGAACAGTGAGGAAGCTACTGGAATACTGCAGTAAAGAGACAGTTGTGATTCCAGAGAGTTTTAGATGTAGGCTATAGCTGAGTAACCAAATGAATATGGGGAAGTTAGATGGAGGAATTAAATATGACTTGGGAGACTTCTGTATTGTTCCTTGTAATTGTAATGTCATGAATGGAGGCAAGAATCATAGAAGCAGGAATGATTTGGGTTTGGCAATAATAAAATAAGTGTCGAACATGTTGATTTTGAGGAGTCTGGTAAGGAACAATGCATATTATAGCAGAATGGTGCTTTTACTCACTGGTCTTACATCCCAGCTTTAATACCTTCTAACTATATGACATTAGGCAACTTATATGAATTTTTAAATTATGTAAATTTGTTTATTCTAAAATGGAATAACTGTACCTACTTTCTAAGATTGCTGTGATGATTAAATGAGGACACATATATTAATGGATATGTGTTCCAGTACAACTCCTGGCATGTAGCAGTCTTTCAATAAATGAGTTATAATTATTGAGAAGGCTAGAAGATCGGTGAGACTGTAGTTTAGTTAGAAATTGGGGGTTGTAGATTATGGGAATTATTGATCAATAGCTGTTAACTGGAGGCAGCAAAGTATATTGGAAGAGACAAGATTGTCTAGGATAGGTGAATTGATAAAACTGAAAGAGAAGAAAAAGCAAAGACCTGAGAAGTTGAAAAACACTTAAGAAAAATGCTGAAAGTGGTTATAGAGAGAGGGGCAAAAATAAAGGATGATGTTAAGGATGAAGAGGGGAAGAATTTCAACATACATTGAGGATGCACTCTGTGTTAGCCATAATGCTAGGCATGAGCATACATAGGTAACAAAGGTATAATTTCCAAGGGTCTTAATGTCTGGTAGGTGGAGACAGACTTTAGTGAAGCAAATGCTACTATAGAAATAAGTACAGACATTGTCGTGGACATGAAGATAATTTAAAATTGGTATGAGATAGGGAGCAAAAAATGCTGCATGGAGAGTTGATGCTTAATCTGAGTATTCATAGTGTTAGGTTTTCTTCCGATAAACAAGGTTGAGGGGACGTATTAGTAGTGCTTCACATGGAGAGAGGAGTACAACCAAAGGCAGTAAGGCATTAAACAATATGACTTGTCTGGAAAATCGTAAGAAGTTTTGTATGAATAGAATGTAAGATGCATAGGATATGATACAGGGCAATGATCAGGAGATAATGCTGTAGAAGTAGCCATCAAAACACCTTGAATTCCCTCATCATGATTTTGTCCTTCTCTATTAGGCAATGGGTTTTAAGCATGGGAGAAAGATGTTGGAGGGAGATGAGATGTGTTACTTGCTTTAATTTTTATTTTTGAATGATTATTTTTAAGAATGTGGAAGGTGGATTGAACATGAGATAGACTATTTTCCAGAAAGACAATCAGAAGACTTTTTGAACCATCCAGCTGAGAGATTATGAGAAGTGAACTGATAATAATAATAACAGAGATTAGAATCTTGGATATATTGAGTTTAGTATGGTGAGGGAGAAGGAGAAGAATATGTTGACTTTCAGACCTCCAAGTTGGGTGACTGAATGAATAGTGGTACCAATAACCATAATGGGGAACAGAGACTGAGGAACAGTTAGGTATGGGTGGGTGTGGAAGGACAGAATTGATGTATCTAGCTTAGTGTCATTTAAAACTGCAGAGGTGCTTGATGAAAATGATAACTGAGAAGATACCATTGACTTGGGCAATTTGGAAACTACGTATCTTGAGAGAATAATTTTGGTAAAGATTATAGAAGGCAAAGCCAAGTTGCAGTGCATTAAAGGGTGAATTGGAGGTGAAAAAGAGAAGATAGCTGATGTAGACTGCTTTGCCCAGAAGTTTAATAGTGGAAGCAAGAAATATGAGTTGGTTTTGTGGGAGAATAAGGTTTGTGGGAGGTTGATTTAAGAAGTGGGAGAAATGAGTCTGCAGGTTTCCTGGTAGAAAGTGAAAGGAAGATGTTAAATGAATACAACAGGGTGGAGGTAGGAAGAAAGGGAATCAAGAATATGGGGGTGGGTGCAGTCATCTCAGACTTGAAAGTAAGGGGTAGGGAGAGGTAAAGTAGGGTGCAAGGCTGAGAGGAGAGGAGTTGATAAATTTCATGTCTCATGAATATTCATTCTCTGTGAAACTGGAGGCAGGTCTTCTGAGAATGAGGGATAATGCTAAAGTTAGGGGTTGTTAGTGGTTAAAGTTTGGAATGGATATTGTGAGGAATCATAAAAGGAATGGGCATGGATAAGTGCAGTATTGTACAAAGCACTATGGAAGGTTTTATCAAAATTTCGAATAACACTGTTATGGAGTCAAAGTAGTACAATTTTCCCAGCCACTGACAACCTATGAGCTAGGGTAAATAGATGGTTGTTTAGATACAAAAATGAAGATTGGCAGGTTATGTGGGAATTGAAGGGAGTTATAAACTATTATTTAGAGTGTTATCAACCATTAGTTAGGAAAAAAATTTTAAACCCAATTGGGTCTTGATAATCAGTGCATTTTCTGCAGTGTGATCATAAGCTATTTTCTTACATGTGAAAACACCATCTTGAGTAAAATTTTATTTTTAAATTACTGATAACACTCTACTGTTACATTTTGGGCACTAAATTCTCCATCTAACTAATGCAGCACAGTGACTAGAGAGTGAGTACTAGAGTTATAATATTCTGGGTTTAAATCCTCCTTGGTCACTTACTAGCTATGAGTTTTGGATAATGCAATTAACCTTCATGCTTCAGTTTTACCATGTGTTAAAAAAAGACAAAAGTATTCTCCCTTACAGATTCACTGTGATAATTAAATGGGTAGTACGTGTGAAGTTGTTAGCTCAGTGCTCATTGTAAATTCTCCACAAATGTTGCTTACTGTGTTAGTCAGCTATTGCCATAGTAATGTGTAACAAACCTCCACCAAACTCATCATCATACCAACGAAAACTTTTAATTTTCTTACTCATAAGTGGCTCTACTTTAGGCTGTGGTTCAGTTTAGGCTTTGAGACAAGTTCAGGGATTTTCCTCATGCCTCATTCTGAGGTCCAGTTTAAAGGGGCACAAGGTACCTAGGTTGTATTCATATGTTGATGTTTGAGTTAAAGAGCAAGCCAGACTTTGTAGGCACATTTAAAACTCTGCAAACATACTGCATGCTTATATTTCAGAGGCCAAACCAAGTCACATGGCCAAGCATGAAGGAAATGGGGGTGGGAAGTATACTCTGTCCCAAGGAGAAGTAAATGAATATCTGCTGAATAAAACCCTAGCTTTTATTAGCTATGACATTTTAATACTTTTTTAATTAATAAGGAAAAATAACACCCAGCTGAAATAATGATTATTTTTAAACCTAATTTTCACAAATCTGGTTTAAGAGAAATGTTGATTTTATAACTGAAAGAAAATGACTAGTAAAAGAAAATTTTCACTTATTATCGTCTAACATAATTTCTGAATCTCCGATCTTCAGCATATTAGTTTATACAATGCATTAAAACTGAGTAGCTTAATCTCAATGATCTTTTCCTACTAGAAAGACATTTAATATTTTCCTTCTATTCCTCTTAAAAAACTTTATTGAGATATAATTTACATACAATAAATTCACCTACTTTAAGGGTACAGTTAGATGAGTTTGATGGACATACAGTAATATAACTAGAATTACCATAATGATGTAGAATATTTTCATCATTCGCCAAAGACCCCTCATTCCCCTTTGCAGTCAGTCCCTACTGAACTGTCTAATCCCTACATGGCCTCCGATTTGCTTCCTATCACTATAACTTTGTCTCTACTAGAATTTCTTATAAGCAGAATTGTACACATTCTTGTACCTGGCTTCTTTCATTTATATATTTATTCCTTTTTATTGCTGAGTAGTATTCCATTGTATAGATATACCATAATATGTTTATCCATTCACCTGTTGATGGACATTTGGCTATAATGGCTATAATGAATAAAGCTATGAACATTTGCATGCAAGTCTTCGTGTTTTTATTTCTCTTGTAAAAGTGGTAAACATGTAAGAGTGGGATTATTGCATGGTATATTACACGTATGTTTAACTCTTAGAAAATTCCTCAAACTGCTTTCCAAAATGGCTATGCCTTATTAACTTCCTGCCAGCAATGTATAAATATTCCAGTCGCTCCATATTCTTGCATGTATAGTATCACCAATCTTATTAATTTTAGCCATTCCAACATGGGTACAGATAAGAGGTATCTCATTATGATTTCAATTTGCATTTCTCTGAAAACTAATGGTATTGAGCATCATTTCATTTGCTTATTTGCCATTTGCATACCCTCTTTGGCAAAGAGTCTGTTCAAACTTTTGCCCATTTTAAATTGTTTATTTTCTTAATATTGAGTTGAAATAGTTCTTTATATATCTTGAAAACAAGTTTATTATCAGATTTATTTTGCAAAGTTATTTTTACCATCTTTGGCTTGCCTTTTCATTTTTCTAACAGTGTCTTTTGAAGGAGAAGCTTTAATAAATTTTGATGAAGTCCAAATTAATTTTTTTTGGTGTATGTTCATGCTTTTTGTGTCTTAGTTAAGCAATCTTTGTGTATCCCAAAGTCAGAGATTTTCCTATGTTTTATCATATAATTTACTTAAAATTATTTTGTATATGGTATGAAGAAGGTTGAGTGTAATTTTTCCATATCCATTGTCCAGCACCGTTTTTTGAAAAATGATTCTAGCTTCCAGCTTTAGTATATGTGCTGCCTAAAGCAAGCACTCTAATTTCCCCCATTGAATTACTTTGCCACTTTTGTTAATCGATTGACCAGAGGGGCTTCTGACATGAGTGTATGAGGAGCCCAGTGGACCTACTCTCCAACAAAACTGGTGGAAATCATAAAAAAATAGTCATTTAATGTCTTTCAAAGTTGTCCTAAGGATATACAGTAAATAAAGAAATTGTGTATTCAAGAAAATCTGTATTTTGTTAAGAACAGTGAGACTCTATGGCTTCTGAACTGAGACCCACAATCTCACTTCCCATCCCAATTCATCAAGATGGGAACTTAAGACTGGTGGAAACAAAAACACAGGGCTTGCTCTCTCCCCAGCTCCTAGTCAGAGGGCTGTCATCTGGCAAGGGCAGGACATCAGCATTCCTCATCTTTCCCCAGCTACCTGTTGCTGAGGCTAAATTTTGAGAGTATAGCCAAGAAGTGGGGCTCTCTTCTTCTTCCCAAACCACATTCATGAGATGAAATCTGTTTTGTGTGTGGCACTGTTGAGAGTGACCTTGGTCACCCTGGCTGTGGCCTGTAAGGTGATAGCTTCATTTTAGATGAGGTAACTTAGGAAGATCATAAGCTACTGTCCACCCACTCTTCTCCCTCCCTTCAATAAGTACTTAGCTCTTAAAATGGAAGTCCCACTCAGAAGTGTGTTACTGTCTATACCCCCAGCTCCAGAGCTTAGGCCGAGATTTTGCCTGGCAAGAGAAGCAGAGACTCTAGAAAAGCAGAGACTCTAGATAGTTTGGAGGAGTCTACAAGTGGCTAGAACAAATCTCAACCACTGAATTACTCCTTCAAGGAGCCTGAATTTAATTGGATTAATCTATAGCACATTTTAAGCACTAGGGCACTGTTGAAAGAGCTTGGTGTGCTTAGAGAAAAAGACAGCAAAGAGAGTCCTGCCAAAACCACTGTCATACCAGAGTGACTGTGGGCATACATATGCAATGCTGCACCTCCTTGAGGAACAACATCAGACTCTTAACACATCAGGGTGGAATAGACTTCACTAAAATAATCCAGCCAATCACTAAACAAACATGTGAATAACAGGAACAAACTGCAGGTTGGCAGGGTTTAGGCGTACCTAGAATTTTTACTCTCTGTTACCTAAAATGTCCAGTTTTAATGAAAAGTTGCAAGACATGCAAAGAAGCTGGAAAACATGACCCAGACACTATAAATAAAGTAGACAAAATAAAATACCTGTGAAAGACAGATGCCATATTAACAAACAACTTCAAAGTAGCCCTTATAAATACATTTAGGAAACTAAAGAATTCATTAAAGAATTAAAGAAAGGTATGGTGACAACTTCTCAATGAGTAAATAAATAAATGAATAAAGGAATGAATAAATAAATAAATGAGTAGAAATGTAAATAACCAAATGGAAATCATGGAGTTGAAAAATTACAAAAACAAATGAAAAATTCACTAGAGGGACTAGACAGTAGATTTGAACTATCAGAAATATGAAACAGTGAATTTGAAAATAGATCAATAGTTCAGGTAATCTGCAGAGCAGAAAGTAAAGGAACGGAGAACAGTGAATGGACCTTCAGAGAAGACTGGGATACTACCAACCACACCAACATACGTGGGAACACCAGAAGGAGAGGAGAGAAAAAAGCAGAAAAATGTTTGAAGACTTAATGGCTGAAATTCCCCTAATATATTGAAAAATAATAGCCTACATTTCAAGAAAGCTCAACAACCCCAAGTAGGATAAACATAAAGAGATTCACAAATAGACACATCATAGTAAAAATGCTGAAAGCCAAAGGCAAAGAGAAAATCTTGAAGCAGTAAGATTTAATATAACATACATAACAGAAATTATAAATATATACTTGCTCTTCTCTCAGCTTCTTTAAAAGAAAGTTATATAAAATAATAACTATAGCACTATACTGATGGATTTGTACTATTATGGATTATATATATAAAGTATCATTTTTATATGGGAGTGGCATTTGTATATGTCACTGGTATTAACTTAGTATAAATTTAGAGTTGATTTTGATAAGATGTATATGATAAGCCCTAGAGCAACGAAGGATATAATTTTTAAAAATTTATTCATTTTATTTAGTTTCAAGTATGCAGTACATTGGTTAGACATCTATATAGTTTATAAAACGATCCTCCCAATTCCTCTCTCCTTCCCCTGACCCTCCATCTAGCCAACGTATTCATGTTAATTGCATTCCCTATGCTGTGCTCCCCATCCCTGTGACCATCTATCAATACTAATTTGTACTTCTTTAACCCCTCAGCCCATTCTCCCAGCCCTCATGTCCCCCTCCCCTCTGTCCATCACCAAATTGTCTACTATATTTGTGAGTCTGTTTTTGATTAGTTTGTTCTTTTTATTTCTTAGATTCTGCATATAAGTGAAATCATATAGTGTTTATCTTTCTCTGACTTAAATACTTTCTGGGTGCATCGAAGCAATATCTTTTTCCATCCTCTTCCTTTTAGTCTGTGTGTGTCTTTTAATCTGAAATGAGTCTCTTATAGGCAACACGTAGGGGTCTTGTTTTTCTTTCCATTCATCCAGTATATCTTTTGGCGCACTTAATTCTTTTTCATTTAAGGTACTTATTGATAGGAATGTAGTTGTTATCATTCTTTATCCTTGGTTTTGATACATGCTTTTTCTCTTTTTAAAGAAGTCCCTCCAACATTTCCTGTAATACTGGCTTGGTGGTGATAAATTCTTTTAGCTTATTTTTGTCTGGAAAGCTCTTTATCTGTCCTTCAACTTTAAATGATAGCTTTGCTGGATAAATTATTCTTGGTTGTAGATCCTGGGCCTTCATCCTGTTGAATATTTTTTGTCAAGCCCTTCTGTCCTGCATAGTTTCTTTTTATGGGTTTCTTATGGGTTTTTCCTTATAAGTAACTATTTGTTTTTCTCTTGCTGCCTTTAATATTCTTTCTTTGTATTTAACCTTTGGCATTTTAATTAAGACATGTTGTGGTGTGGGCCTCTTTGGAGCCCTGATTTTTGGAGTTCTCTGAGCTACCTGGGTTTTATATCCATTTCCTTCACCAGGTTAGGGAAGTTTTCCATCATTATTCCTTCAGCTATTCAACATCTTGATTTTCTTCAGTTACACTGATCAGACGAATATTTGGACCCTTAATAGTGTCCCATATGCTCCTTAAATTATTTTTATAGTCTTGGCATCTTATCTCTTGCCATTCTGATTCAATGTCCTTGGCTTTTCCGTCTTCTAGATGGGGCATTTGATCTTTTTCTTTATTCATTCTGTTTATTCCTTTGTTTATTTTATTTAAAATACTTCTCATCTCAGATAACATGTTCTTCATTTCGGACTGGTTCCCTTTGATAATTTCCATTTCCATTTTTATGTTTTTTTAAAATTTCTTAGTTGACGTTCTCATTGAATTTAACCAAAAGTTCATTGAGCATCTTTATAACCAGTGTTTTGAACTCTGCATCTGTTAGATTACTTGACTATATTATATCTGGATCTCTGTTCTGTTCTTTCATATGGCTTCTGCTTCTTTGTCTTCCCATTTTGGCTGCCTTTCCATGTCTGTTTCTACATACTAAGAAAAGCTCCTAAGTCTCTCGGTCTTATTAGTGTCGATTTGTGAAGTAGGTATCCAGTGGCACAGTCCTGAGAGGGGTTCAGCTGCAAACCAAACCTAGCCCAAGCCTCTGCCCCTCCAGGGCCACCTGTTAAGATTCAGCAAGCAATCCACAGACGCTGTGCTTATAGTTGCCTCAAAAGGCCACACCAGAAACTGAGGCCAGCTGCCTCCATTGTGAGTCTAGGTGTTGCTCAGCAAGGAGCACCTGACTCACTGAGGATAAACCTGGATGTGGCTTGGGTGAGTGGGGCCCTAGTTGGAGAAGGCGGGGTTTCAGGGAATCCTCTGGGCAGAGTGACCTCTGTTATCCAGTCTGAGGACTTCATGGCTATGGTGGCACTGTGTCTGGGGCACTGGTATGGAGGAGGGCTCAACAGGGAACAGTGGATACCCCACACTTCTGTACAGAGTGAGTCCTGCCTTGGCCCTCACTCTGACAATGTCTCCCTGTAAGTCCCTGGTGCCCCCTGTGTGCAGTTGAATAAGCCCCAGTGCTCAGAGCGAGCAGGTCTGTCACTGCGAAAATCCACTAGCAGACGCAGCCCCTTTAAGAGGTATCTGCTGCTGCCGCAGCCTCCATCTCACTCAGCTGCTCAGGATGGATAGCCCTGCGTCCTCACCCTGTCTTACCTTCTGCCATTGCAGGATGCTTTCTCGGCTCTCTCCCTAGTTGTATGGCTTGTTCATCTAGAATCCAAGTGATTTTTTTTTCTTTGCTGCTGCTCCTTGTTTCCATCACAACTTTGATTGGGTTGCCAGAGGGATGAACAGAGCCTCTATCATCTATGCCATTTTGGTATCTCAACAAAGGAAATCATTTTTTAAATGTAGTGAAAAAATCATTAAAGACATTACAATGTTCTATTAGAAAATATTTACTTAATGCAAAAGAAAAAACTCACACAGGCAAAATAAAGGAACAGGAACAAAAGCATGAGTTATGTAGAAAACACAAAGTAAAATGGTGTAATCAATATACTTGCAATGAAATTTAGAAAATAAAATAATTTTATTAATGATAGGTTCAAGAGAACTTCGGAATAAATTTAAAGAATATTTAAATCTACAAATTGAATTACTTTATAGATAAAGAACTATACAATTTATTTTATACTTAAGTATTTTCTCTTTAAACTCCCTGCTTTAGTTGTAACTCATAATTTTTATATGTTATTTTTATTTTAATTCAGTACATAATCATTTTTAATTTGTGATTACTTCTCTAACCTATGGGCTATTTTAAGTCATGTTATTTACTTTGCATGTGTTTTGTGATTTCTCAGAGATCTTTTTATATTGATTCATTGTGATCAGAGAGTATACGCTATAGGATTCCAATCATTTAAAATTTGAGATTTGTTTTATTGAATTACTATATGTCTACCTTGGTGCATACTACATATGTACTTGAACAGACTGTATATTCTGCAGTTGTTGGGTACAGTGCTTTGTAAATGATATAACATCCATGTAATTGATGTTCCAGTGAGATATGAAACAAAAATAATATTTGAAAAAATAATTATTTTTTCTGGTCTAGGTAAGAGGGGGAGAGTCATAACAGAGAAACAGGAACCCAAATGTGGGAAACACTGTTTACTTAGAGTTGTGTATTATGATGTCATCAATACATGGGATCCAACCCATGCTTATGCGGCCATTAAGAGCTACTGCTATTGTCAGCCCGAGGAGTATGTGATAATATTTCTTAAGTTCCCTTGATATCATCCTTTCTTTTTGCAGGGAGCTCTTCTGAAAGAACTGTTTCTTGACTCTTGACCTCTTCTGTATGTTATAGTGTGCAGAAAAGCCCATTATGAATTTTTAGATTTCAAATAATGTAGGTTTGAATTTTAGCTACACCATTTGCCAACTTGCAAACCTGGAAAAGTTACCTAATTCTCTCTGGGAATTATTTTCTTTTTTGAATTACTTATGTCATCTGTTGTCATGAACCTTAAATGAATTAACATTGAAATTTGTAAAGCCTGTAGCTTTCTGCCTGGGACATGGAGAGCCATTTAATAAAAGTTAGTTCCTTCTCCTCTCCACATCCCACACAACTTTAAACATAGTTACACCCTCAGGTGTCAGAACAACTGCTTCAAAATCTGCTCAAAGTATTTTGGATTAAAATTGCCGGGTGCTTATTGATGTACATTCCAGCACCAGCAGTAGTTATTACAGTGTAAATCATTCCATATATACATACAGCTTATAGGTATCATTGGAATCCTTTAAGCATTCACCTTTAAGATAATATTGACCCATTAAATTTTATGTCATTTAGGTTTTTTTTTTTTCCCTTTGTGCTTACCAAGAGGAAAGAATGAAAAAATTTTCAGGACAACTATTAAAGAGTTTAGGAACCAAAATAATATTGATTTACAACCTTCAATCAATTTAAATTTATTTTTTTGGGATGGCTATGTATGTGAATAATGAGTTCCTTTTTCATAGATAAACAGCTTCATATTAAGACATTTATGAGACCAGGACCTATGGTAGGCTGAACAATGACTCTCAAAGATATCCAGGTTCTAATTTTATGGCATAAATGGCTTGCAGATGTGATTTAAATTAAGGAAATTAATAGAGATTATGCTGGGTTATCTGGATGAGCCCTAAATGTAATCACAACCATCCTTGTAAGAGGAAGGCAGAGGGAAAGTAGAATACAGAAGGAAGAATGAAATGTGAAAGAATGCAAGGTGGAAGAAGATGCCACACTGCTTGCTTTGAAGTTGAGGGAAGGAACCACGAGCCACAGACAGCAAGGAGTTCCTGTAGCCTCCAGCAGCTGTAAGAGTTAAGAAACAGTTTCCTCCCTGGAGCCTCTGAGGAAGCAGCCTTGCCAACACCTTGACTTTTGCACAATGAAACTGATTTTGGATATTTGGCCTCCAGAACTGTAAGAGAATACATTTTCTGTTTTAAGCTACCAAATTTGTGGTAATTTACTACAGCGGCAGAGTAAAGTAATACAGTATCTAAAAGGTACTGCTTGAGAATGATGTAAGCCTATATTAGCCCTTAATACAGTGTTAGATAAGAACAATATGTTTAATTATTTGCTTTCTATGCTTTATTCATGACACAAGGTCATTAAAGAGAGACTTCCACACTGATGTATTCTTGTCCCTTCCAACCCCTTGTCACTAACTTTATTATGAAATCTTGATAACAGCAAGGCTGCTGTTACTGAATTTCAGATTTTTCTTATGAGTCCCACTCAACTGAATCTGGCTTGCGATCATTATTTTATGATGGAGACAGCTCGTCCAATTGTGACAGCTGCAAGAAACTGGGTGCTGACAGATTCAGACCCCCATGTTAACCTTAATATCCCTTACAGAAGTTCTGATAAGTGACAGTCTGTCAGTGATTGCCCAGTCAGCTCATTGTTCTTCAGGTGAATGATTCACAGCTGTATATGGATTTTCTTTTGAAGGTTTTCCCACTCACAATTTCTGAGTCAGAGTGATAAAGACATCTAAACAGCAAATAACTACAGTTTTCTTTAACAATGTAGTTATGATAACTCTAAAGCAAGAGAGTCTATGAGAGCTAGAAGGTGGAGAATCAGATGGCTACTTCTGCCTACCTGGTTGTTACACCATTCTTTTCTGCTTCTGTAATTTGAGTTCCCTACTGTCTTTTCTTCTTGTACAATAATGTATATTCTGCAAGCATGACCATTTTGCCACCCACACATTAGCTTTTATTCTAGATTAAAAGCAAAGAAAATTTCCTTTTCATTTACCCATTTAATGTGTTGAAATGTATACTTTCTAGAGGGTCAAAAACTTAATTTTTGTAATAAAAAATATTTGATTTACAAAAAATTATTTGTACTATACATCCTATACTAAAAATACATCTACTAATTCCTAAGATAAGTATAGGCAATTAATTTGATCTTTTATAAAAATGAGAGAATTTGATATTTGAATGTTATCAAAGCTTAACTTAGAACCTAAATAGTTAAAAATGCAAACTTGAAAAAACTTGATTTTTTTTAATGTTACATTTTATTAAATAGAAGATTTCTACTGGTGTGTTACCTTTTATGGCTTTTCCCTCTAAAATACTGAAGTGAATATTACCTTACCTTCTGGGTGACATTTGACTGACACTGCTAAAAATAGTAATTTGTTTAAATTCTTTAGTGTTTGGGAGATAATTTTATGACTTCCCGATGATTGGATGATGTATCCCAGAATGAAGTCAACTGAGGTCGCAGTGCTCATCTTTGGGTGCAGCAATAGCAACTTGTGAGGCTGAATGATGTAACTAGGCCAGAGGTTGGGCCTTTGCAATCAGGTTTCATACCTCTGTGAGGAGCAGAAGTCAACACTCTTGGTTTTCTAACACTCAAGAGTTGATGAGGTGCTGAGGTCATGGCCTTATCTGATTAGGTCCTGTGTTAACCTATTTTTGACAGTATCAACACAAAGTTAGTGGCTTAAAACAAAAAAAATTATCATCTCTAAGTTTTTGTGTCTCAGGAATCCAAGAGTGGCTTGCGTCCTCTGCTTTAGAGTCTCTCACAAGGCTGTAATCAAGGTGTCTCCGGCACTGGGGTGGGGGGCTCACTATGCCTCCACTGGGGAAAGACCCACTTTTAAGCTCATGTGTTGGTTGGCAGGATTCAGTGCCTGTACTTTGCCAGCTGAAGGTCTGAGTTCCTTGCTGGCTGCCCTCAGGTCCTTGACCAAAGGGCCTATTTTGCAGGCTTCCCTCGGTTTCTTGCCACATGGACCTCTCCATGTGACAGTTTACTTCCTTAAGGTCAGAAAAAGGGAGGATCAATAGAGGGACTCTGATAGCAAAAATAGAAGTCACAATCTTACATATCACAACTATGGAGGTGACATTTCATTACCTTTGCCACATTCTGTTTGTTAGAAGCAAATCACAGGCCTTGCCTACATTCTAAGGGATGGGATTAAACAAGGGCATGGATACCAAGAAGCAGGGACCACTGCAGGGGGCCACCTCAGAATTTGTTTGCCACCATAAATTCCCCAAACAGAAAGAAGTTACAAGGGATTACCGAGTATTCAATTTTTTTTTAGCTCACCCAAGAGTATTCATGAGCAAAAATTGACATTTTAAATTTAGGCAAATTATATAACAACATATGAATAGGAATAATAATGTTAACTATACCTGAAATGTGTTGGGACTCAATAAATATTTGAGGAATAAAATGTATGCTATATTTGTAAGTCCATTTATACACAAAGAACTTTCGCTGACATTATTTTCTTTCTTACAATAGCTCCATGAGGGAGGTAAAGCAGGCATTCCTATGTTAGAGAAATTAAAAATCATGGTAACAAAACTAATAACTGTTAAAGCCAGGATCCAAATTTAGTGCCTTTCTACCATGATTTTCCCCCTGGATTCTTTGGAGATGTGAGGAGGCTGACATGAATTTCTAGTGGACCCAAGAGTGGCTGGATTTCTCAAGCCCTTTCTGCCTTATCAGTTATAGGATGCTTTTGTCCTTTAGTTTTAGTCAAAATAATGTTTTAAAAGATACGATTTAAAGTGTCAAATATTTCTATAAAATTTATTATTAAAAACAGTAGTTTCTTGCTCATTTTCTCATCCTATCACTCTCATCTCTTTTATCTGATTATCTCAGTATTTATCTTTTTGTTCTAACCTATTTGTTTTGTTGCCTAACTTTTCAGTTTTAGGTATTATTTGTTGACTTCCTACTGTGATAAAAGGATTCATCTCCCTCCCCACACACCACACAAGCACATATATATGTTCATATGTCCTATTTACTATCTCTTCAATATGTAAATTATGTAATTACATAGTTAGATTAATCTTCATTTACTTTATTATATTTGTTGACAAATAATGTTTACTTATCCATATGATAAACTCTGATTCCTTTTTTTCTTTACATGTTTTTTGTTTTTCCTAGAGTTAATAATTGTCTTTTTTTTCATTGTGTGTGTGTGTGTGTGTGTGTGCGTGTGTGTGTGTATGTGTGTGTGTAGAGAGGGAGAGAGAGAGAGAATCAATACAATTACAAGCTTATATCTTCTCAAGATATTCAGATCCATCAGGTATTCTATGTATTTTATATCTCTGAAGAACGGCACCTAAGTCTGAATGCTCAAATCTAGACTGATCCCTTCTACTCCTTCTGCACAGATATCAGCCTCAGAGTTCTTTTCACCATCATTTGGGAATTCCTATCACCTCTCTCCCATGTTAGATCCCTGGTTTCTATATCTATACCTTTTCTGTTTTGATGGAGCACATCTCCCAGTAATTTTCTAAAAGGGTATTTAATCTGTCCTCATTTCTGTTTGACAATTAGACTGAGTATACAATTTTAGAGTTGGAAATAAATTTTCTTGAGAAATTTAAGGCAATTACCATTTTTTCTTCTAGATACCATTGTCACTGGGAGCTTTGCTTAGGTAGATTCAATTGAGCTGTTTTGTTGCGAAAACTTTGATGTCAGTATGTTTAGATATTTACTCTTGAGCTATACATATATCCTAGAAAATTACTCTTTCAAGCTCCTGATGGAAAGTTTTCAGGGCCAATTTGGGAAAGAAGGCTTAGGGATGTCAGCACTCAGTATGCGCGTGTTTTCTTAATTACTCCATTTTCAATATGTTACCCTACCTTAAATGGCAACTGGTTTAGACAATTAATTTACTCGTTTCAGAGAATAATCTTTTAGTCTTTCGCAAAATTGAGGAAGAAATAGTCATCAGTCTATAAAGAGTGGGGAAAGCAGATGGGAATGACTGCTGTTTAATATTCTTTCAAAAAGTTCTTTATTTTTTTGCCTTTTTCTTCACCTTTGCTTTTAGACATATCTTCTAGACATTTCTGGCATGAAATTCATGAGCATTTTACGATACCATCAGATGGATTTTTAGTTTTTCCTATGGCTTGTTTTGAATTGTTTTCTCATGCCTGGTTAGTCATTTGTCATGTATCTACTTTACCTCTTTCAGAATTTTGTAACTGTAATTTCCTCTCTTGTTCTGCTCGTCTTTATGTGTTTGTGCTTTTACAAATAGATTTCTGTCATTTCAATTTGAGGAGGAAGGGAAAGTAGATGTATATATGTGTTCCATCTGCCATTCTTTTCTTTCAAGTTCTGGAATCTTCCTCTGGTTTAAAGGAATGTCAAAGATGTATTATACTTCTAGTGATTTAGTTGGAGAACTCTCAGATAGCTTCTTAGCTTCCGGTTTCTTGGCCTGGCTTAGGAATGCTGGTATTAAGCTGGGGTATTTCATTTCCTGATGAGAGGAGGCAGAATTGAAATCCAATTTAGCTTTATTTAGAAATTTTTATAGTTTTCATTAAATATATATATTTAATGCCTATGTTTATATATTATATATTGGTACCTGTTGTGTGCAAAGTAACAGGAGAATGAATCGAGCAATGTTGAAATGTCTTGCCTTAGGTAAGTTAGTCCTCCCTGGGGAGACTCATTTTATTCTACTTTTTAATCTAAGCCAACTAATTTGTTTGTTCCACGTGAGCATTTCAATAATCCCTCCTCATTGCATTCTCAGAAACGATGCAGAGGAAAAATGCCTCCATTTGCCTGTGGAGAGAGAAAGCCAAATTATCCCTCACATGTTAACCCATAGAGGACTTTCCTTACTGTTCTATGTATC
This sequence comes from Macroglossus sobrinus, assembly GCA_004027375.1. Lineage (NCBI taxonomy): Eukaryota > Metazoa > Chordata > Mammalia > Chiroptera > Pteropodidae > Macroglossus > Macroglossus sobrinus. The sequence goes on from PVKZ01000069.1 coordinate 568,777, forward strand.
TCAGCCTCCAACTCACCTGTCAGAGAATTGGGCCGAATATGTTCATACTTTCTGTTCCTATTTACACATCTGTTTTACTATTATTTAACTTCTATTTAGGAGCAAGTTATAAAAAGTCAAGCTTGAAATTAACTTCTTTGAAGGCCCAAATTGTGCTACTAATTTTAATAATCATATTTTTAATCCGTTATCCTTTGTAATTTAAATGTTAATGTAAATATGCTAATTTTAAGGACTGTTATTCAGAGACTGATCACAGAAATAATACTACATAATACCTGATGCTCAAAACTAAGTTAAAAATATTCTTATTTTAGATTTCTTATTTAATTTATTAAACTTTTATGATGCACTTATACTGTGCCAGGCTTTGTTCCATACTGGGAATACAAAGATGTGGCTTCATGGATCTTATGGGATAGCAAGGAGACACATTTATGAAGAAAGTATCATAAGACAGGATTAATGAGATAAATAAAGAAATATATCCTGGGAAGAAAGTGACAAACAGGGACTCTCCTAGGGGAGAGAAGGGTTCAGAATGACTTCACAGAAGTGGTGACTAAACTGAGTTTAAATGAAGAGGAGGATTATGACATGGGAACAAAGAGGGAGGAGGGAGAGTAGGCATAAATAGGGGGATATGTTTTGGGAATACTGAAATTAAAGGGAGATACCGTAGCACATGGTGGATATCAGTCAAAATATAGAAACATTTTGAGAGGAGCAATGGAAGCCAGATAATTGTTTCTATTTAAATGATTCTTGGCACCCTGAACACACTAGACACGATATTACATTTACTACTATAAATAATTAATTGTAATATTTTAGGTAAAAGTCTTTGTTAGCTTCTGTTGTGTAACACACCACCCTAAACTGTGTAGTTTAAACAACAACCATTTTTAAGCTTACTTTCTGCAGTTTGTCCATCCAGGATAGGATTAGCTGGATAGTTCTTCTGGGCTGGCTAAGCAGGACTTGGCTGGCCTTGTTTATGTGACTTTAGCCAACTGGTGCATCAGCAGGGCTTCCACATTAACAAGTAGCCTCAACTGGGTAGGGATGCCTAGATTCACTCTCATGTGGCCTTGTGCCCTCCAGTAGGCTAGCCAGGGATGGCTCATATTGCAACTTCAGGTCTTGAGGGAGCGAGTACATGTCAAAGTCTTCAAGAAGATTGGCTTAGAACTAACACAATGTTGCTTTTACCACATATTTTTGGCCAAAACATGTCCCATGGCTAACCCACCCTTAAGGGGTAGAGAAATAAACCTCATAATGGGAGTAGCTCCATAGAACTGTAGCCACTTCTATAATCTGCCACAGCCCATCAGGAAAATTTTAAATTAGTGGACATCTGTGGCCTTGTCTGTATGGTCAGGACAGGCTCATTGCCCTACCTCTTACTCTCTTATCAAGAGAATATCGAGCTCCATACCTGACTTAAGATGACTGATCATCCTGGTTTGCCCTGGACTATTCAGTTTCAGCACGAAAAGTCCCATCTTCCTGAAAACCCCTGAATTCCAAGTAAACCAGGACAGTTGGTTACCTTATACTTTGCCAACAATGGTATATTTTAGATTGGCCTAGTTCAAGTCAGGCACATCAGAATTATTTTCAGAAACTTTGAAACTGGAATCAAGAGAAAGACAGAGAGTCAGTATTTCTTTCTGATGCTTGACGAAACCTTGAGATATATAACTTAGATGTTTGTTGGTTAGTTTTTCTACCTTACGGAGAAAGAAAATGAACAATAAGTGAGAATGAATCTAAACTGCAAAAAAAAAAATGCAGCAGTGTATCTGTTGTTGATTCATTTTTATTGAGGCTCATCTACATTCTATTGTTTAATCTTTCCCTACATTCTGAAAAAATTAAGTTTCAGTTTATGAGTAAAGTAGTTTGAATTATATTTCTGTCATTGGAAACCACAAAGTGTCTCTATCAGTATCTGGAAGTGGGTGTATAACTCTCAGGCCCTAAAATATGGAATAGGCAAAGTGGGTTAGGAGCTGATTAAGATTTCTGTGTCCCAGGTTGAGAAACTGACAATTCTTAAAATGTGTTAACGAAGTTCAACTATAACATGTGGTTTCTTGGGACTGAGACCATGTTCCCATCAAAGTTCAGCTTTGTAGGAAATACTCAGAATAGTATTTTGTAGGTTTCTTACTTTACTCATAGATATTGCAAGTGGGAGATAAGTACCAGTTTAGCAGATAGAGAATGAGAGGTTACTTTATAGTCATTAAGAAAAGCTCTTTCTTCTTCAGGCCTGTTAAGGAGATAAATTCTTTACCCTAAAGTTAGTTTCTGATGAGGAACTGTGGGTTCTGGCAATTAGAATGGCAATATCTTGGAAATGCCAGGAATATCAGGGCTTTGGGATCCCCTAAATTTATTCCAAGCATTTTGTTGAAGACTCCATGTCTGATTGAGGGGTGCCTCCTCTTGGAGGAGGGATAACACATTAGAAAATTTACAGCATTAAAAATAATAAAACAGCATTAAAATATTTTAACATTTAAAAAATTCTGTACAAACCGGTAAACTCACAATACATTAAAAAATTAAACATGAATTATTTTGCCAGAAGGTTCAGCCCTCTAAGCAAAAAATAATTCTATTACATCAATTTCTTATTTACTGAAGACTGGAGAAGAAACCCTTTTCGTTTCATTTTAAGGCAGCTGGATTTATAATTCATATTTAAAAGATGCTTTCAGGGTTAGAATAATCATATGCCAGAAAATGCAAACAGACTTTTAAATATGCCTGAAAGAGACGATTTCACTGAATTAAATCTTCAGGTTACATTTATCAGAGCCAGCACCTGTTTGTTAAAATAAAAATGGGATGACTTTATCAAAATTCTTTCATTTTACTATATTATGTTTCAGTTGCTTGCACTGATGAATATACATTCTCTCTCCCAGAGTATAAAATCTTGAGCAAGTTTTGCCAGTTATTTAAATTTTGTATCTTATAAGGAGTAAAGGGATTTGTCTAGAAGTTATAGGGTATTTAAAACTGCTATACGAGAAGGCCCTGTCCTTCAACATTTATCAAGGGTATTATTTCTGTTCTGTCAGTCAACATTTAGTGTGCAACTACTGTTCATTGTACTGTGCTGTAATATTAACATCATCAGTAGTGCTAAGGGGATACAGAACCTTTTTTAGGATTTTATTGTTTAAAAAAGGCAATACTGAAGAGACAGAAGAGCAAAATTGGATGAATACATGAATTACATAAATAATTAAAATACTTATTGAAATAATCCGTTATTTAAGAGGTAGATTCAAGGGTGCTGCAGTTTTAGACAGAAACACATACCTGGAAAAGATGGTTACCTGTCTTGCATTAATCAGAGAAGAATTTATGAAAGGAGTAGAGTTTTAAAATGTGTATCTGTATTTTGTTTGTGTTTGCATGTGCATGTATGTGAGTGTCCATGGTGAAGGGAGGGGAGCATTGGTGCATTTACAAGTACAGAATAAAACTTGGGAGAATTACCAGCACATTGCCTGTGTTGTTGAATGAATTTGAATAAATCAATGACTGAATGAATAAACTGTGATGAATAAGCAAGTCTGAGACATTAAAAAGAATGAAGGCAATATGAAAAAAAAAAGCTATATAAGATAATCCAGTGTTGTCTGATAAAATACCTCTGGGAAGAACTTGTATATCTGGGGATCTATTAAGTAGTGGGAAACCATCATAAGGCCTTAAAGTGATAAAAAAATGATCATTTATTATACTTCAGAAGTAGTCATACTTAGTCATATTGAGCCATAACTCATTCTTAATTAGTCATTAAGAATGAGTGAACAGGTAAAAAAAGATGAAAAAAATTTTTCCAAGGCAGGAACAGCACGTCTCACTGTGAGGTGATTGTCCAACTTTCTATCTGGAGGAAGTTTATAGGCAATAGAGCAGGGGGAGGCCACCTACACAGAGCTCGTGAGTTATGGAAGACTGAATTTAGTTTTCATAGGTCAAGGTTGCTGGGACTTGTAGAACAGCATGCTAGAGGGGTGGAAAGTACACATAGTGAGAGACCTGAAGATCTGCAGAAGGTTTCCATCAACTCTTTGGTGGTGCCAATCTGCACTCATTCAAGAAGCTGGGGAAAGAATTGGAAAGCAGTTTGTTGAGCAATTCCAGGACATCATGTAGATTGGAAATATTTCATTTTCCCACCAGCCAGAAGGAGACACTTAACTCAGAAGATACAGGGCATTATACTCAGAAGAGCCTCACCTTAATGTGATAAAGTAGCCTTGGAAAAAAGATTGTTCTGGAACTGCCCCAACTAAATTGAAAAGAAAGCCTCAAAATAATCAAACTTATCTATAAGTAAATTAACATGCATCAGTAAAAATATAATATAATAAAATCCAGCCCTTAACAATGTTAAAATCATAATGTTAACCAAATAATAAAAAGTAACTTTGCATTCCAAGAAGCTATAACTTGGAGGAAAAAAGAATCAATCAGTAGAAACAGATGGAGAAATGACAGAGATGATGGGTTTACCAGCCAAGGACCTTAAACAGCTATTACAAGTTTATAAATATGCTCAAGCATGTAAAGGGTTACATGGGCATGATGAGGAAAAAAGACTCATATAGAACTTCAGGAGATAAAAATGATAGCCGAGATGAAAGTTACACTGGATGGTATTAATATCAGGATTGAAGAAGAAAATATCAATGAACTTGGTCATAGCAATGGAAAATAAAATGAAACATAGAGAGAAAAAGAGACCGAAAAAAAAACGAGCAGATCATCAGTGAACTGTGGGACAACCTCAAGCAGCTAAGATGTATGTAATTGATGTCCTTAAGAAAGGCGAGAGAAGATGGAAAAGTTATTTGAGAAAATAATGTTTGCAAATTTTCAAAATTTTATGAAAACTGTACATCCAAAAAGATCCAAAAAGCTCAATAAGCCAAATGCCGAGTAAACTTAAAGTCACACCAGAGAATGTTAGAATAAAATTACTGAAAACCAGTGATAAAAAGAAAAATTATACAAGCAACCAGAGGAAAAAAAGACACATTCCTCACAGGGGTACAAAAATAAAAAGCAAAGCAAACCTCTTGTCAAAAACTGTGAACCAGGATGATGAAATAAAATCTTTAAACCACTAAAAAAAATTTTAAAAAAGCTGTTGACCTAGAATTCTATTCTCAGTGAAAATGTCTTTCAAAAATGAAGGTGAAATAAAAACTTTTTAGACAAACAAATGCAGAAAGAATTCACTGTCAACACACCTCTACCATAAGAATGGAAGAAAGGTTAAAGAAAGATCTTTAGGCAGAAAGTAACATAGTATCAGATAGAAATTGGATCCACCAATAATAAATGAAAAGCTCCAGAATGATAAATATGTCATCTTATTTTTTAATCTCAAAAAATATATTTGATTGTCTAAAGCAAAGATAATAATGTATTGTTCAGTTTATAACATGTGTAGAATTAAAATATCTGTGAATCTGTTTTTTTTTTCTTTGTAAATAAGCTGTTTTGTTTTTTTTCTCTAGAAAGTGGTAAAATTTTCCATTTAATCAGAAAATTTTATCAGGTTGTCTTTAAAATAGAACTTTTCATCTAGACAATTTCAGATGAGGAAAGTTTCTTCTATTATTTCTTTGATTGTTACGTTTTTATTTGTTTTTATCTCATTATTCATAAACTTACAAATGCTAAATCTGTTCTTAATGCCTATTAGGGTTTCTGTTTCTTTTATATTCTCTGTTTTCTCCACCTGGTTTTCTAAAACACTAAACTGCTTTCTTCTAGTAACTTTTTCATTTTCTTGACTGAATTTTAAAATTTACCTTTTATTTTAGTTCTGGAGACTATTTTTACATGTTCTAATTTTAGACCTTTAGGAGATTGCAATACATTTTTCTTCATGTTTTTCCTCCTCTGTGTCCTCTATTATTTTTACTTCTACTATTGTTGATCACCTAAGTCTCCTTTTAATCTGCTGAGTCACCTAAAATGACTGATTGATTCTTTGCTGCCTATTCATATTATCGGATATATGATCTTTCAACACCTATACTACTCAGAGTTTTGGAATTTCTTCAAAAGTGGTCATTGAAAAAAGAGTAAATGACAAAAGGGTAAGATTTACCCCTAGAGAGCTTTCAGTGGAATTCAATTTATAAAGGGAGATAGCTTTTTTTTTTTTTAATGTAGTCAGGGATGGATTATACTTAACCCAATACTCCAATTCCTTTCCAATTAAAAGTAACATCTGTCCTTTCTCAAGGAACAGACAGAAGTTCCTCTCCTAACTCAGGGATATCCAAAGATCTGTGACATTTCTTCCAAGTTTGTGGGAAAGCAAAGCATAGAAGGGATATATACTCCCTGACTCCTGACCAGTAAATGTCAGGCCAGACCTGTATCTTCTTCCTTAGGACCTGAGATATCAGGTGATTCTAGGTTCTCCTTCAGCCTCCAGAGTAGTCTTCAGTTCTATTTGATGTTGAGCAGACCCATGAGGGCCTTAGGAAGAAGAAGGAATAAAGAATGCAGACACAGGCTGTCTTCTTCCCATAATCATATTCCTCAGTTCTCCAAAAGAGGTTAAATTCTGCCTTTTTGGGTTGTCCCTGGTAAGGTATATGACAGAATAGCATCTAATATTCCCCTTTTTTGAAGTTTTGCCATTTTTGCCAAGATAGAGTTGTTTTAGTGGGTAACTAATAAATGAACTCATTTTCTTTTGTGTACATATTTAAAAAATAGAGATTTTATAGAGTAACATAAGCAGTTGGAGATTTGACTGGGTCATTTGGATCCAGTAGGAGTTAACTGCAATTCAACAGTGTTCTTAGCAGCAGACTTTATTTTACTTCAAAGTCCTAGCAATTTCAGAAGAGAATCTCTAAGATAGTTATAATATCTCTAAGATAGATGTAATATATTTTATGAGAAGCATTTGGAAATTACTTCCCACTGGAGCAGTTTTATATGCAGTAATCACATTTCTTCCCAACCTCCATCCAAAAAAACCCCCATTAAATTGTGTATTATTTAGGCTATTTTGCTTGCTACTTTCTGAGCAAACTTAAGGATAAAAAAAAAAAAATTGGTGCAGGGGTGAGGCAAATGATACGGCTTTTTAGACCTTACTCGTATTGATTTTATAATAGTGTATGTCTTGCTGGATCATACCTCTATATAGCAGGGCCTGGAGACAGGGATAAAACCCAAAACTGGAAATAAAATATAGGCCATAAGAGATGTAGGAGAGGAAAGGTTTTTTGAAGCAGAGTGTTTTTAGAAAAGAATTAAAGTTTCACTTTTATAAGCACTTGTAAATATTTTGGAAACTTGTTAAAAAATGTCTTAAAATTATTTTTTGATAGGTGTTATTAATCTGAACACAAGCAACACTGAGTTTGCTGTGATCCTTTGGCATATATATTAGTAAGAATAAAGATATACACCTAAATTATTTCTGTATGTTCTAGTGTGTCTCTCAGTACATTCTCCTTCTCCCTACCCCGCTTTTTAAAAATATGTAATTTTATAGTTTAACATTTATAGAACAATTTTTAAGTCTCTTTGGTACTTTTTGCCAACAATAAATACTACATTTCCCATTTCTTTTCCAGATTTTGCCTTCAGGGTGGCTATATGGCACTTTGAAATGGAGGTATATTTAGTAATCATGTTCTTTCAACATTTCTAGAATCAAAGACCTAAAAAGAAATGAGAACCGAAAGTACTTAAGTTTAAGTTAGAAGAGACTATTATCTGAATACTTTAAAATAACGAATTTGTTTTATCTTAATAAATATAATAAATTAAGTCCTACTTATTTTTATAAATTATTTGGAAAATAGAAATTATGAATATATTAAAATTATGAAATTTGCTAAAATTATTAGGATTGTCTCTGCTTTCTTATAGATATTTATCTGATCATTTAGTATCTCATTACTGGAATTACAAGATATTTCTAGTAATGAGATGCTATTTTTTTTTTACAAAAAATTTGCTCTTATTATGGACAATTCAGAAATAGAAAATGTTTGAAGAATAAAGTGAAAATTCACCCATCATAGAGATGTATTTGATATATTTTATATTAGTTTTTTTCATATATATGTGACTATAAAATGAAACTAGAATTATGCTGTGCATTTTATATCTTCATTTATTTTGAGAATTTCTCCATGCCAAAAAAGATTTCTTTAAAAAATTTATTTATAGTAATAATAGTTTAATAGATGCAGGCAGCATTCCATTATTTTCTATGGTTGGACATTCAGATTCTTACAAATTCATTATAAATAATACTATGATAAGTATCCTTGAATAAAAAATTTTGTGCATATCTACCTTTCTTAAGATTAGATTAGTAGAGATGAAACAAATTTGTCAAAGTCTATATTCAATCAGTAATGTTTGTCAGATTATAAAAGTATTTCAAGTTGTTTGTAGAAAGTTTACAAAATTTAGAAAAATATAAAGAAAAAATTTGAATTGATCATTATTTCACTATTTAGAGAAAACTTTTATTAAAATGAAAAACCCACAAAATTAAGGTTTGTTATCCTGCTTTTTAAATTTGTATTAAAATGAAAGTTTTCCATATTATTAAATAATTTGTAAACACTTTTAAATATTTCATCATATAGATATACTCTATTTAACAATGTTTTTATGTTACTCATTGGTTTCTTTCAATTATTTGTATTTATAACCACAGTAGAATATCATTCAACAAAAATATCACATTTGTGATTTTTCCCTTAGTTTTGATATCTAGCAGTGGATTTCTGAAAGAGATGAAAGAGAAGAAACTTTTTTAGGTTCTTTATACATATAACCAACTTATTTTTCAAAAGATTTTATCAGTTTACATTTCCAGTTCAATGCCCCTCATCAGCATTGAATGCTACGGTTTTAAAAAAAAAGTGTCAGGAGATTCAAGATGGTGTAGAAGGTAGAGGCTGTGCACGCTTCCTCTAGTTACCACATCAAAATTATAACAAAACTATAGAGAAACCAGCACATGGAGTCACCTGAGGTCTGGCTGAACAGAAGCCCTACAACTTGGTTACCTCAAACAACAGGTCACTTCAAAACGGTAGGTGGGGTGGAGATGCAAAAGGGCCCGGTCGCACAACTGCGATCGAGAATCAGGAGGGCTACCTTGGCTGCGGAGTCACCTCCTCCAGCTGAGGAGCGAGAGGTCCCAGCCACACACTGGGCTCCCCAGTGCCAGGAAGAGAAGTCTTCACAACCTCTGGCTGTGAAAACCAGCGGAGGTTGTAGCTGAGTGAGATGGAGGGTGGCGGGAAGTGAGACCTTCTTCTTAAAGGGCCCATGCCTGGCCTTACTCTCTGATGGACTCGCGCGCTCTGAACGCCAACACGGGTAGCGGCTCAAGGGGTGCCAGGGACGTACAGGGAGGCACTGAGCTATCGGGCTTTAGGGTGAGGGCTGGAGGGGTGGCTGTAGGTAGAAGTTATTGTTCCTTTGTTGAGCTCAGCCCAGCCTGCAGACACAGGCGTCATCAACCTGGATAACACAGGTCACTCTGCCCAAGAGATTCCCTGAAACTCTGCCTCTCTCAACACATGCGCCTATCAAAACCACTTTCAGTTATTTATTCCATACTAATGGGCTAGCTGTCTTGTCTCCTGCTGCGAACTTTTCTGAAATTTCTCAAATGTTCACAAAACCCAAAGAAGCATCTGGCCTCGGGTGTGCCCTGTATGTCTTGCTGAGCAGCCCCAAGCTCTGCACTAATGGCAGCTGGCCTCGGTTTCAGATGTGGCTCCTTGAGGCACCTATGTGGATTGCTTGATAACTCTTACCAGGTGACCTTTGAGGTACACAGGCTGAACTTTGCCTGTAGCTGCACCCCTCTCAGGTCTGTGCCATGGGGCCCCATGGCACTCTTCTACATAAAGTCACTGTACTAAGACCGGGAGACTTAGGAGCCCTACATCATACTTAGAAACATATACAGGGAGACAGCCAAAATGTGGAGACAAAGAAGCATGTCCCACATGAAAGAACAGAACAAAGCTCCAGAAAAAGAATTCACCAAAATTGAGACAAGCGATATACTGGATGCAGAGTTCAAAATACAGGTTATAAGGAACTTAGGGGAAAAGTAGATGGATTCAGTGAGAACTTTAACAAAGAGATAAAAAATATAAAAATAGAGATGGAAAACATAATAGGGATGCAGTCAGAAATGAAGAAAGAATACAATATCTGAGATGAAGAATACATTAGAGGGAATCAACAGAATGGATGAAAAGGAGGATTGAATCAGTGACATAGAGGATGGGATAGCAGAGGACACCCAATCAGAACAGCAACAAGAAAAAAAAAAACTGAAGATCGTTTAAGAAGCCTCTGGGACAATGTCAAGTTTAACAACATTTGCATCATAGGAGTACCAGAAGGAGAAGAGAGAGAGCGAGGAATTGAAAACCTATTTGAAGAAGTAATGATGGAAAACTTCCCTAACCTTGTGAGGGAAATAGACATTTAACCCCAGGAAGTTTAGAGAGTCCCAAACAAGGTGAACCAAAAGAAGCTTACACCAAGACACATCATAATTAAAATGCCAAGGGTTAACTTCAAAGAGAGAATCTTTAAAGCAGCAAGAGAAAAAGCAGTTAGTTGCCTACAGGGGAACACTCATAAGACTGATTTCTTAATAAAATATTTACAGGCCAGAAGATTTGGCACAAAATAGTCAAATCGATGAAAACCCAGGACCTACAACCAAGATTACTTTATCAAGCAGTTATCATTTAGAACTGAAAGACAGATAGTTTCCCAGACGAGAAAAAGCTAAAGGAGTTCATAACCACTGAGCCAGTATTACGGGAAATGCTGGAGGAACTTCTTTAAGAAAAAAATATGTATCAAAAGTCTGAATAAAGAATGGCAATTACTACATATTTATCAACGAGTACTTCAAATGAAAAAGAATTAAATGCTCCAATGGAAAGATGAGATGGCTGAATGGATAAGGAAACAAGACCCTTACACAGGCTGCCTATAAGAACTCCAGATTAAAAGATACACACAGACTAAAGTAAAGGGATAAAAAAGTTATTTCATGATGGACCTAGAGGGTAGTGTGCTGCGTGGAGTATGTCAGATGGAGAAGACAAATGCCATATGATTGCATGTATATATGGAATCTAAAGCACAAAACAAACAAACAAATAAACCAGAATCAAACTCATATACAGAGAACATTTTGAGGGTTACCAGATGGGAGGGGGATTGAGGAGAGTTGGTGAAAAAGAGAGAAGGAATTAAGTACAAATTGGTAGTTACAAAATAGTCATGGAGATAGAAAGTATAGCATAAGGAATATAGCCAATAATATTCTAATAATATATCAGAGGGGCACTAGATTTATTGGGGTGATCACTTTGTGAGTTATATAGATGTCTAATCACTATGTTGTACACTGGAAACTCATACTGTATGCCAACTATAACTGAAAAATAAAAAATATTATATAAAAAAAGTCAGTTTGTATCTCCACTATTTGAATTTGTATTTCTGTGAACACTAATGAAGTTAAACACTTTTTATATGATCAATGACTAATTGTATTTTAAAATAATCCTTTCAAGTTTTTTTAAATGTTTTTTAATTAATATGATACTTATTGATTTATGGTTTCTTTGCATATTAAGAATGGTATTATTTTGTTGTATTTATTATAACTATCTTCCCAAGATTATCATTTATTTTAATATTAATTATGTTCAAGCACAGAAATTAAATTTTTATAAAATAATGTCTTTAATTTATTTTATTATATTTACTACTATTTTTATTAAAAAGTCTTTTAAAAGAAAGTGATTCTTTTTTCCACAAAAGACTTTGATTCATATGATTTCATTTACTGTGGTATATAAAAAAAAAATTTAAGGTTTTATTTTTTCCAGACACTTTAGCTTATTTCCCACTGTAATTTATTGAGTAATCTATTCTTTCTCCATAGATTTTTGATCTTTCTTTTTTCATGTATTAAGTATTTACATAAGAAAGATTATTTATTAAGTTCTGAACTAGTACTACTATTTCTCCCACTGTTGCACAAATAGTATATATTGTTTTTATAGTACTTATCTTATTTTTCATAATTTCCTTAACATTTTTCTTTTTTTTTTTCTGGTGGACTTTTAATAAATTTTTCCCCTCTCAGACCCAACTAAGAACAATTTATTTTTTTAACTATTCATCAAAAAGAATTTATTGTTCAACAACTATCTGTTATGTATAGTTCTAGTCTCATATACAACTAAAGCCTTCAGTTTACTTATAACCTACTGAAAGAGTTTATAGAGATTTTGATTGTAATTGTAACTAGCATACTTTTATTTAAGGATGTTTTACCATCTTTGGAACATTGTTTGCTCAATCAAGATATGGTATTTTTCTATTTAAACTAATTTTCTTTTGTCTGTCAGACACCACATATTTTCATATTTAACTGTCTTATAATAGTTTTATTTGCCTAGGACCCTACATTCCTCATAAAATTATTGTCAGCTGTTTTGATTGTGATTTTTAATATATTCTTTTTCTATTATAGTGAGTTTTGCTTAGATATAAAAAGACTTAGTTTTTATATGCTTACTTTATAAACATGGAAATAGTATTTTTTATAATATGATCTGTGGTTATTTTAAAGGTTAAATAAGACAACAAACTTAAAGAATTTAGCACATGTCTTATACGTATTAATCACTCAAAAATGATAGTTCTTGGAGCCTAATGTTCAGGGTTGCTCTTTATAATTTTTAAGTTTTCTTAGCCTACAAAAATTAGTCCTACTCTATTTAAATTCTTTTTTAACTGTAATTTCTACTTCATTTATAATTAGTATTTCCCCAGCTTTGTTTTTGTTGCTGGTTCCTAATGTACTTTCTGTGTTTTATTGCTGCTTTTTTTTTTTTTTGCCTCATTACATAGATTACATTTTATTTTGTTTTTATAGTGAACTAGAATATAGAAATTCCTCGTTTAATTTAAACACATACTGGCTTAAAGTTTATCCAGTGTTTTCTTCAAATCATATTTTTCCAGTTATTAAGTTTAAAAACAAAACAATAAGTTTGACTATAATGAGAAATTTAGCTTCCTTTAATTTGCCTTATTTGCAGTGCCAAATTATTGTTAATTAGATCTGAGACTACAATCCTTTTAGTATAGAAGTTATTTTAATCTTATAAGCCTTTCCTTTTTGGCCTTTGCCTTCAATTTTATAACCATGGTAACAAACATTATTGTACTTAGAACTCTGTGTTTAATTGTAGGATAGAATTTATCCTCATATAGGATAAATCTGTTCTCTCAAAAATTATTAATAAGAGCTGCATTTCCTAAGTCTTGCCTTCAAACATAACTAGCAACTTTGGCTGCTATAAAACTGAGTTACAAATGTGTGCATTGAATAATCTGTTGATATTTTCTCTTATCTGATGCTTTTAATGTTGCAAAATTGCAAAAATATAATGTCAGCATGATATTTTCCATGGGTAGATATGACCGACATTGGGTTTTAAAATTTTCTTATTTTCTGGTTACTTAGGATGTGAAAACCTTATTGGCAAAGATCTCTAAATTACTTTCTACAGTTATAGCAGAGTTGAAATTCTGGTGGAGTCTTCTCAGTGCTTGATTTTGTAGGTTTCTCATTGATTCTGAGAGCTACCCAGTCCTTGTACAAATGTATTTGCTGCTTACTTAACCAGTCAGGTTCTGTTATTTGCATCCAAACATTGTGATAACAGTAGACAATCTGAATGCTCATTCTGAAAGTCTGAAGAGTTTATTCTTTTTCCTTAGAATTAAAAAATTTTGCCAGAATAAGTCTAGATATGAATCTTTCCTATTAGTTTTTCCACGCATTTGCTGTAGATTCACTTTTTCTTGATTCTAGAAAGTTTTCTTCTATTCTATCTTTGATTTTTGTCCTATGTATCCACTACATGGGTTTATTCATCTAGAATTACCTAGTGACCAGATGCCAGTCAAGGGCTGCACTTGCAAGCAAACTGTTCTAAGGATAGTCAGGTAGTCTATGTTAACTCTTTTCTGCAGTTTCATATTGGCTAGTTTTTTAATCTTTTTAGAGATGCCAAATAGATTACTAAAATGTCCTTTATTTTCTTATATATAACTAATTTCTCAGATAAACACGTGTCCTAGAAAATATTTCCTTTTTCTTATGCAGCAACATCGTCTCCTCTTATTTGAGAACTTTTTTTTGCTGTTTGCTCATTGTTAAATGAAGTCTATATGGACTTTATATTTCAAATAGGTTATTCATATTCTTAATTCTGTTTTACTTTGGGGTCTAATAGGTTCCCACTCTCACGTCTAAACTTTAAAAATAGGTTGAGATGAGCACTCAATTTGTGATGCCCAGCAAGCACCCATTTAAAGAAATATCCTCTAGAATGAAGTTTAACCTCTTAGTCTTGACTTTTGTGTTTTTCTGGCTAATCTAGGGAATAAAATACAGTTTTCTGTCCTTTGAAAAATATTTCATCTTAAGTAACATATCCCTTGGTGTGAAACACTCTAGTTACTCAGTCTGCTTTTCAGTAGCTGGCTACACTCTAGATTTCAGCACTGTTCAATGCTTTCTGCTTTCAGCCTGACTCTATCCTTCCTAAACTGTATTGTTTCATTTTGGATCACATTAGCAGACAGATGACATGAGAATTAATTCAAACGAGCAAAGCTTAAAATAAAAAATTAAAACTACGATAGGAGAGTAATTATAAAGATGTAAAACAAAATACAAAAGCATTCCATGCCTGAGGGAGAGTACCCAAGGAAGGACAAACTTGGAGGAGAGCCCCTCTGCATAAGGTTGTGATTCAGACATCATTAGAGAATGTATTGTTGCAGCCTAGTAGGTGGTACCTCTCTGCTTGAGTGAGGTAGTCCCTTAGAGTTGTCCTATGTTGGGAGGAGGTGGCTGGGTTTAACTGACATTGCTTTAGGCAATGACAGGATGACACTCTCTGATGATGTAATAGACAAATTTAATGGTATGGGGTCAGATCTGTTTGGAGTCACCACTGTTTGGTCAGAGTTGTATGTACTTGATAGAGGTTTTCAGATGATGGAAATTCATAGCCGAGGAACAAAAAAATTCATTTCTTCTAGATATAATTAGTTTGCCATTTGGATGATTAAGGTGGCTGGGGAATAAATCAACAGTAGCATCTGGTAAATCTGAAATTGCTGATGTATTTGATTGTCCCGGGTACCTCCCACTTTACTGTCTCAGACAGATGACCTATCCACATAGGTTTAATGCCTCTGTTAGACAGATATGGCTCAGGCATTTCAAGTCAGGCATTTGATCTTGGATCTGGGAGAGTTCATTAAATGCTGGCAGATGGCAAGAGTGTGGGACTGGCTGAAGGATATTGCCATGTTTTTCAACTTGTCCTGGTGCATCTGGAAGGTTCTTTTCTACTAGAAAAAATATCTCAAGAGAAAGGTTTTTAAAAACAGCATTGTTAAACTGGCTTATAATTAAAGGTACTTTCTTTTTAAGAAAATAGCAGTTTTGTTTTCCTTTGCTAGTGTAAATTAGGAAAACATTTCAGTCAAAAAACTTTTATTGGTGCTGTTGAGAAAATAAAAGAAGCATATTAAATTCAGAAACCACATACCCACTTTGTGCCAAACACTACTCTAGATGCTAGGAATACGGACATAAGTAGGTAGAGACCTCCCCCTTTACCAGATGCCACCCCTGAAAAAGAATACTGTTTTAGATAGTATTGTTTATTTACTTTAAATCAGTTAAAAGTTGGGTCTTGAGATAGAAGACTAATCTTAAAAGTTTGCTTTTGAAAGTTTCATCCAATCCTTTTCCTCTCTCCAGTATGAACACCATGCTGTTCACTGTGATGGACAAAATTAATGAAGATGCTTTTACAATTAAAAAATAACCTAAATCTAAACTTATCCCGAGCATAAGTCAATGATAAACCAAGACCACAGACCTAAAAAATTTCTGTCAGGGCACACAGCCTTTAAAAACTTTATAAATTAACTTATCTTTACTGGAAAACAGACTCCCCAGGTATATTTAACACAAAGAAACACAGACACATAAAACCAGCATGAAAAATATGTTCTGTGGAGACATTATTTTTTACATTACAATGTTGTATGTATTCTAAAAGAAACTTCACATCTTTTAAAAAACTGAGTTAGAGTATTTTTGAATGTTTAAAAATACCTTATTTTTTTTGCTGCTAATTTTTGTCTCTTGAGTCATGGTTACCAAATTGTTATCTAGATTCCAGTTTTGTTTCTATCTATGCCCTTCACATACAGTATATATACTTTACTCCCTGAATTAGTGGGAGCTCTCTTTGTGTATAAACTGGTAGAAATGGAAATCAGATCTATGCTCGAGGAAGCCTTGAGAGTTATTTTGTTATTGTTTGTAAAACTCATTAAGATTTTGTGAATTGTGCGCTGTGATTGGTAGGAATTATTTTAGACATACGATTGTTGCAATTCTATTTACAAAAAAACTTGGCTTGTTCTTTTGTAATTATTTAAATTTCAATTTAACGGTTCTTTATGCAAGTTGACATATAAGTTCCAAAGTTATGTAAGTAAAAGCAATGCACAGAAAAGTGTTTTATTTAAATAAAAAATGCCATGTAAGAATAACATATCAATACATAGCAGTTAATAGCACATAAGTCTCATCAGTATTATGATTTTATTTCATTATGTTAAAAATATTTAGTGATAATGAAAGCACTTGTTAATAACAAGCATTTAAAAAATTTCTTAATAGAGTGCACTTAAAAGATTCGATATCAATTGTTCTTTTGACCATTTATAGTTTTCCTTTATTATGTTCTCCATGTATTTTTCACATAACTAGATTTTTTTTCTGGACTTTGTCTACTGTTTTTAAGAGAATGTTTTGATCCTGCAATTGAATCTGCAAAAACTAACATGTCTAATATCTACTCTATTTTATAAAATGGGATTTAATATTTTAGTCTTACTTTCTATGGCTTTATTGTTTTCATGGGCCCAAGCTGATTATATTAGTCTTTTATTTCCATTCTCCTTTGAGGTGATAAAGTTAAGAAATTATATTCTCCTGAAGATTTGTAGTAAAATATATTCTCTTGTTATTTAAAAAAATTAAGGACCATGGCTTATGTGTAATTTCCTCCAAACAATAATGTGAATCATGGAAGTCACCCAAAAGTAGCAAATCATTAGTTTAAACCATCTGTCTCACATCTTTTAGCAATGCTATGTCCTTAACCTACCCTTGGCTATATTAATATTAATAGACTGTGCAAAATCCTCAATTTCTATTCCTATTTTATTTATTCTACTTTGATTTCTTGTCTTTATGACCTGGAGTTAATAAGTTTTCTGCTGATCTAACAGACTTAATGTCTAATTTGTATTCATTTACTTTTCAATATAAAATGCTTCAGTTGTAAGTTTTGTTACTTTTTGATGGTTTAATTAATACACATTTCAATCACATTCTTTGCTATTCCAAAATCTTATTTTCATATAATTGAACAATTCCTTCTTCTGAAAATAGGTAAAAATATAGTATGATAGAAAGAACAGTGTATATAATATATATATATAAAGGTGAGGAATACAAGTAGTATACTATTTTGTATTGAAATGGTAAATTATTATTATTTAAGAATGATAATTGTTATCTTTTGATTGTGGAGTTATTGAAAGTCTTTTTTAAAATATTCTTCTGATCAAATATACACACTAGCACTGAGGCATTTCTATTTTATAGAGAATGGGAAAGGAGGACTAGAGTTGTCAAGTCAAAAGTATATGCATATAATATACCTAGAAGAGTGCTAGTCATTTTGCAGGTTACACAGATAATAGAAAATATTGTCTCTAAATCATAAAGATAAGATATACTTCATGGAAAAGTACCAAAATGGTTTAGAACAGTAAATATGAGTTGCCAAGACCATCCATACTATGAGAATTCAGAGAAGAGAAACAGTCTGTGACTCCTTTGTAATCAGCCACATAGAGGCTTTCTTATTTATAATCATCATAGAATTAATAGTTGAAAATTATGCCTTGGAAAATGTTGGATTTGCTTTAAACTATTCACTTTCTACAATAGAGCCCTGATTTATTTTTTTCTGTTTCATCTTTCACTATACCTTTTCTCATTCCTGATTTGCCAAACATGCTGAGCATATTTACGGGGCCATGATCATACAGTCCCTCAACCTCATTCTCATCCCCTGCTTCCCCCAGAATTTTTATCTCATGAGGTGCTGTTGCTTAAATGTAGGCACTTTGAATTCTCTCTTTTCCCCAGTTGGAAATAATTGATCCTTTTTATGCTTTCCTGATACGTATTTTCATATCTCTGTAATGCTCATAATTTTAGCTTAGTTTGACTGTTTGGTTACTTATCTACATGTCTCTTTATACCTTGAGTTCAGAGATCGTGGCATATTTACTATTCTCTTTCCTCACCTTCATGGTTAGTCTTATAGACCATCATTGTTGATTAATAGATACCTAAAATTTTTAATGAATTTGTTTGAAATAGTGGATATAAACAATATAATTTTAATTAAGTTAATTTAAGAGGTAATTAATTAATTTTATACTAATAAAAATCTTCCCCACAAAGAAACTCAGGCCCAGATGATTTACTGTTAAAAACCCTTTTAAAAAATAAAGGATGAGGGTTGTTCTCAAGTTATTATATGAGGCCAACATTGCTGTAATACTGAAGACATACCATTTATACAAAAATATACATCAATATCACTTATAAACATGTTATCAAAAATCATTGATAAAAATAGTAACAAACCAAGACTAGCAATATATTAAAAATATACATGACAAATGGGATATATGCCAGAAAGGCAGAGTCCTTTTAATAATCTAAAATTAATCAATGTAATTCACCATATTAATAGAATGAATGAGAAAAAATATGATTGTATATATAAATAGTTATAGAAAAACATGTATTCATAATACCAACTCTCAGTAAACCAAGAATAGAAGGAACTTCCTCGACCTAATAAAGAGCCTCTGCAAAAATGCTGCAGCTAACATTATGCTTCATAATATTGAAAAACTAAATGCCTTTGACTTAAAATTGGAAAAAAGACAAAGATGTTTGCTCTTCTCTTTTTCTATTCAACATGTACTATACATTTTGCCAGTGCTATAAGGCAAGGGTAAGAACTAAAATCATAAAGATTTTAAAGGAAGAATTAAACTGATTATTCATAGATGAAATGATCATTGACATAGAAAATTCTAAAAAATCTACCAGGTAGAAACCAGAACTAAAATGTATATGTAGAAAGATGCAAGGTTAGAAAACAAAAACAATTGTATTTTTTATATGAAGAACAATTGGAGATTGAAATTAATAATACCATTGAAAATATTTCTCAAAAATATGGAATACATGTTTACCCCCACAATTTTAACAAGATATGTGTAAGACTAGTACACTGAAGACTATGAAAGCATTGTTGATGGAAATTAAAGAGGACCTCAGATATGCAGAGAGATACTGCGTTCATAAATTGGAAGACTAAATATTGTAAAGTTATTTGTTCTTCCAAAATCTGCTATGGATTAAATGCAATTCCAAACAAAATCTGAGTAGGCTATATTTTTCAGATAATAACAGGTATATTCTAAATTTATATGCAAAGTCAGAGTGCCTAGAATGCCAGAGCAATTTTGAAAAAGGACAGATTCGAAGGCCTCTGATTCCAGACTTTCTATAAAGCTACAATAGCCAAGTCAAAGTGATATTGGCATGAGGAGGGAGTTACAGATCAATAGAACAGAACTGAGAGAGATTAGAAATAGACCCCCACACATGGTCAACCGATTTTCAGAAATGTTGCCGGGTACTTCAATGGGGAAAAGATGGTCTTTTCAACGTGTAGGGCTGGAAGACTTCTATCCATATAAAAAAATTAAAATAGACCTCAAACTTTACATCATACTGTACATGAAAATTAACTCAATGTGGATCAAAGACCAAAATGTAAAAATAACAATATTAAACATAAAATATGAGATAATACCTTTGTGACTTTGGAGTAGGCAAAGATTTCTTAGATATTACATAAACAGCACAAAAGATGGATGCCCAGAATATAGAATATTTTTTTAAACTTACAGTTCTGGGCATCCACATGCAAAACAATGAATACAGATGAATTATAGGCCTAAATGTAAAAGACAAAACTATAAACCTCCTAAGTGATAACATAGGAGAGAATCTAGATGACCTTGGATATGGTGAAGATTTTTTTTTCAATTCAATATTAAAAGCATGATCCATGACAAAAATAATTGATAATCTGGACTTCATTAAAATTAAAACTCTGCTCTGTGAAAGACAAGGTCAAGAGAATGAGAAGATAAGCCATAGACTAGAGAAAATATTTGTAAAACAACAGTAAGAAAACAAAAACCCTACTAAAATAAATGAGCCAAAGACTTTAACAGACACTTCACCAAAGAAGACATACAGATGGAAAATAAGCATATACAAAGATGCTTCACATCATATGTCATTAGAGAAATGTACATCTAAACCACAATGAGATACCATTATACAGCTAGTAGAATGGTCAAAACACAGAAGATTGACAATACTAAATGCTGAGTGGGATGTAGAGCAAGAGGAACTCTCATTCATGGATGGTAAGAATGCAAAAACAGTATCGACACTTTGGAAGACAGTTGTCTGTTTCTTACTAAACATGCTCTTACCATATGATCCAGAAATCTCCTTGGTATTTACCCAAAGGAGTTGAAAACATATCCACACAAAAATCTACACATGGATGTTTATAGCAGCTTTATTTATAATTGCCAAAACTTGAAAGAAACCAAGAAATCCTTCAGTGTATAAATGGATAAACTGTGGTACATCCACATGATGGAATATTATTCAGACCTAAAAAGAAATGAGCTATCAAGCCATAAAAACACATAGAGGAAACTTCAATGCATATTACCATGCGAAAGAAGCCAATCTGAAAAGGCAATTTATTACGTATAATTGATTCCAATTATATGACATTTTGGTTGGGTTGGGAGGGTAGATAGGCAGAGCATAGAGAATCTTTAAAGCAGTGAAAATACTCTGTATGATACCATAATGATGGATATGTGACGTTATTAATTTGTTCAAACCCACAGAATGTGACTATAAGCTATGGACTTTGGTGATTGTGTTGTGTTCATGTTGGTTCATCAGTTTTAACAAATATACCACTTTGGTGTTAATAATGGGGGTAGCTATACATGTGTGGGGGCAGGGAGTATATGAGGAATATCTGTACCTTCCTCTCAATTTTGCTATGAATCTTATACTGCTCTAAAAGGAAAAGTCTTTAAAAAAAGAACCCTTACAATTTAACAATAAGAAGTCAAATTAATCCAATTAAAAATAAACAAAGGTTTTGAAAGGCTTTTCACACTCACAAAAAGTTATGTACATAGCCTTTAAGCATAGGGGAAGATGCATTAGTCATCACAAAAAGGGAAATAGCTACACTATACGCCCATTAGAATGGCTAAAATTAAGAGTTATCACGACTGTGGAGAATTCTCATACACAGCTAACGGGAATGAAAAATGGTACACATGTTTTGGAAAACATTTTGATAACTTCTTAAAATGTTGAAGATACACTTACCATCTGACTTGGCATTTTGGTATTTGCCCAAGAGAAATGAAAGCTTATGTCTACACACAGACTTTTATATGAACATTCAGGGTAACTTTATTTATAATGGCCCCAAATTGGAAACAACCTAAATATCTACCAACAGAAAAAAGTATAAACAAATTTTGGTATATCCATGCATTAGAAAGAAATAAACTACGGATGCAAGAGAAATGGAGATGAATTTTAAAATCATTATGCTGAGTGAAAGAAGCCAGACTTAAAATGTACACTTTATGATTCTATTTTTGTGAATTTCTGGAAGAGACATGTCTAATATAGTGACGAAAAAGTATTTCTGGAACCACGGGTGGGCACCTATTGACAGGAAAGGAGCACAAGGTAATCATTTGTGGTGATGAAATGTTCAATGTCTTGATTGTCATCCTAATTACACAGGTATTTACATTTATCAAAAGTTATCTAACTGTAGATCTAAAATAGGTGCATATTATGTATTTAAATAAGACTTTAAATTTGATTTTAAAAAAGAAATTATTCAAAAAAATCTGTTTATATAAAATGATCTGTCATGAAGGATAGTTTAGTTTTCCAAAAGTTACATGTTTTACCTATTATACTAAATCTTGCTGAAAAAACAAACTTAACCTTGAATAAACTTTCTAGAGTAACCCTCATTTTTTAAAACTAGTTCCTTGTTTAGACTTCTCTCTCTCCCTAATTTTGCAATAATAAAAAGCATCATCTAAATGAACTAAAAGAATCAGCTAAATGAACAAAAGTTTTAAAAGATAATAAGAACATACAAATTGATTGTATTAAAGTAGATTAGCAAACCAAATGCCTTCTTCTTTGAAGTTTCCCAGATGGCTAAGCAAAGGATGTCAGCTCTATAAGCAGGTAGCAGGTGGGGACAAAATGTGTTGAACTGAGTGTTTTGAGGAATTACAATGAATGCCTCATGTACTCTTAAAAGAGAACACCTCTTCTTAACTGATTCTTCAATATTCCTTGCAACTAAAACAATTGCTTTAGCAGCAATTTATCTTTCAATAAGTATGACATACTTTGATACTGGCAAATCCCCAATTTTAACATATCACTTTGCAGAGCGACACCATTTTGGCGAGTGGATGCTACGAGGTGGACTCGATGGACTCATTGACATCAAGACTTGTTTTTCTTCTTCTGTTGATTTCCTTGCTCATATGAATGCAGTTGATAATTCATAACTAACTCCAAATGAATCTGAGACAAGTTCCATTTTCTTCAGAAGACTTAAAAGGTGCAATTTTGTGAATTTGAGTAACCTGGAACGAATGCTGAGGTGAAAAGATAGTATAGGGTAGCATTTCAGAGTTATTTTCAGAAAATTTAAAACAGGTATTACATTTGACACTAGTTATTTTCTGAAAATTTAAAACAGGTATTTCATTTGACACTAAGTTTTCTGAGCATGACTAATATATTAAACTGTAGAATGTGATATTTTTCTCAGGACTGTTTCTTTTGAGCGATATAATCACTGATCTTTGTTTGATCATTGGCACTGTTATAGTTTTGGTGTAAATCAACTACCTTAAAATCTCTACAATTTGCCTCCATTCTCAGTGCCCCAGTAGGTCCTCAGATCCCCAATTTTAATAGTATTATAAAAATACTATATTACTGATCTACTTTTTTTGGTGTTGTCTTTCAAATTGACAAAAAATAACATTCTTGTGTAAAATCACCTGTATAACAGGGTTGGCTATGCAAGTTTGGAGATAAGCTGTATACTAGGATTAAATTGCTCTGCATAATAAAGGACAGAGAAATTTGAAGAGCAAATGGGAAAAAGCTGGGACAAAATAGATACCAAGGAAGCTGGGCACTTTTGGGGAGAAGGGAAGATGAATGCACCCTTTTACCTAACCATTGTTCAAAGGAGAAAAATAATTTTGGGGGAAAGTTTAAGTTGTGCAATTTAAAGCCTATTCTTCTCCACTGTAGAGTTTTTGGTAAAATCTAAATTGTTTACTAATGATCAGCATGAATGCTCTCTTTAACAGAATCAAGTAGATACTGAGTTCAACATTAGTTTGAATGTGAGATGAACACAATGAGAACAAGTGAGTAGAGTGGAGTCAGAAGATAAAGAACACTAAGTTCAGGGTTATAGTTAAGTTGCTGCCTCCTAGAACCAGTGAGAATGTTCATAGTAATAAAACATTTTTGAGGGAAATCTGGCATTTATTCATTCACTTATTCATTCATTTAATGCATAGGAAGTGAAAAATTTCTTAATGTGCCCAGGTACTGTGCTAACCACTGGGCTTGTGGTAGTTAACCCAGCTGACATCTCTGCAGTCAAGCAGCTTTCATTCAAGTAGGGGTGAGAGATATTGAACCAAACTCACATAAAGAACTGTAAAATTATAAGTGTAATAATTACTCTTTAAAAATGGTGAAATGCTGTGGAAGCATGTAAGAAAGGAAACGAATTTTGGCTGGGGCATCAAGAAGGCCTATCAAAGGAAGCAAATTAAATTCACTTCTAAAGCACAAATAAGATTAAACCTGATGAAGACAAGAGAAGAGAATGTTCCAGCAATGTGTTTGCTGGATCTAGTACAACAACAAGTAACAGAAAATCCAAATGGCTTTAAAAGGTGTTTTTTCACTCTTATTTGCAATGCTTAGTTAGTGCTAGGTTGTCCAAACCTCACCATATGAGGAACCCAGGATTCTCCCATTTTATTTTTCTACTGTGTATGTCCTCTAGTTCCAAGGATACCTCGCGGTCCAAGATGACTGCTTCAGCTAAAGCCATTTCATTAGCATTCTAATCAGCAGAAAGAAGAAAGGAAGAAGGATATGTTCTTTCATATAAGAACACTTTTTATAGCCCAGGATTTTAACTTAATCATGTGACCACACCTAGCGGCAGCTGAGGTTGGGAAATGTCTTTATTCAAAGCGGACCTGTGCCCAACTAAAAGTTAGGGTTCTATTACTATAAAAAAAGAGGACTAGGCATTCAGTTGCTAAAGACAAAAGGGAGAGAGAATAACGTATATTGGGAGACAAACAACAATCTCTGCCAGAGAAAACAGTATGTGCTTAGGTAAAGTTCTAAGGGGTAAGAGGAAGTTTGGTATATTCAAGGGAAAGAGACAGAGTAGTGTGTTTAAATGTTATGAGCAAGGCTGAGGAGGAACGGTGCGGGCAGGACGAAACCATACAGGCAGTAAAGGCAAATCATACACAGACTTTTGGATCATGTTAAGAATTTTGAATTTCATCCAAAGAACAATGAAATCATATAGGTTTTCAAAGAAAAAGATAACATGTTTATGTTCTCACATACAATTTTTTTTTTGTCTCTGGTCACTATGTGGACAGTAGATTAGAAATGACATTGGCAATATATGCAAAGTTTCAAATGGTTGTACTTTTTGGCATATAATAGCATACTTATGAATTTATCCTGACAAAATCATTCGACAGGAGTAGAAAATCTGGAAGGACATAACACTGAATGTTTATAGTAGGGATGAGGTTAGGAAAGCTTCACTTCTTCCTTTATAACTTTCTATTTTGAATGATTGGTTTTACAATAAGC
This sequence comes from Macroglossus sobrinus, assembly GCA_004027375.1. Taxonomy (NCBI): domain Eukaryota; kingdom Metazoa; phylum Chordata; class Mammalia; order Chiroptera; family Pteropodidae; genus Macroglossus; species Macroglossus sobrinus. The sequence continues at coordinate 594,167 of PVKZ01000069.1, forward strand.
ATGTATTACTTTAAATTCCACTAAAAAAAATCAATAATCAATTTCATTTTTTGAAAAATGAAGACAAAAAGGCTTGTGGCTATGTTGCTGGGTAGTTCAAACTGCTGACTCCTGTTCCAAGTGGTCTTTATTTGTTTGTCTCAATCTTCATTTCTGATGGTTGTCTCCTTCCTGGTGTCTGCAAATTTGCCTGGTCCCTTCGTTAGTTTTCCTTTTTTTCAATTTGATTTTGCATTTCTGGTAGGATGAGGGACAGCCTTGTCTCATTCTGCCATCCTGTTTTCCCACTCAGACATTGCTCTCCTATATCCTGGCTAAATAGAACACCCCGATTTCTGCTATTCCTCCAGGACATTTGGATGGGAAGTGGATATCCTTGGATTTTCCCTTTTTTCTATAACCACAATATTTCAAAAGACATGCATTAGAGAGTTGACCAATGGGGATTAATGAGGTTATGTGGGATCATAACTGGCCCTTGATCCTTTTCCTGAACTACGTACATTTTAACTGCATAGACTTACAGAATTTTAGAATTAAATAAAGAACTTAAAGCCCAATAATTATAAACTATCACATAACACAGAAATTCCTTTGTGAATATTCTGAACATCTTGAACATCTATTGTTCCTTTGAAGAACTCAATAATTAAGAACTTCCTTCCATAGTGTAGTAAAAAGATTATAAAACCTAGAGTCAGAGGACTTGGATTATATTCTGTCCTCATTTGTAGGATAATCTTGCAAATTGAGTAATATTGAGAGCATTAGTTTCTTCACTTGTAAAATAAAGATAATCCTTACCCTACTTTATTTGGCTATTCTATATCTAAAACATTTTCTAAACTATAAAGCACTGTTATAGACATTTATTACACAATTATGTTTGCGTATATAACCTATAATTTTATGATACATATAGTGTTATATATAATATATAATGATTAAATAAGCATATGTTTTATAAAAATGTATGAAAAATATATTATTATATATAATTATGATATAAAACATACTATTATATTAAAAGATATTAAACTATTTAAATAAAACTATTATGTATTTTAATATAATAGAACTTTTAAATTATATATTGATATCACCTCACCAAGAAATCTCATTTCTTCAATGTTAGACTGATGTAATTATTCTAGGAGTATTTTTCTATGAGCTTAAATTTATTTCCCCAAGGTAGTTGTGTATTATGACATTTATTCTTAAAAACAATGTAGAACTGGTCTAGTATTTCTTCTATGTGATTACTATGTATTAACCAAAAAAGCTAATAGGCTTAAACTTTATGTAAATTTATTTATTTATTTATTTATTTATTTATTTATTTATTTATTTATTTTACTTTAGTTTTTATTTTTATTAAATTTATTGGGGTGACATTGGTTAATAAAATTATATATAGGTTTTAAGTATACAATTCAATAATGGGTTATGTGTGTGTGTGTGTGTATATATATATATATATATATATATATATATATATATATATACCTTCTATGGAAGAATTTTCTGACATCTGGAACTTTAGGGACACAATTAGATCTCCAGTTTTAAAGTCATTTGAAATAAAGAAAACTCTGAGTTTGTATGCTCTTGGGGCTTCTTTCTCATGTATAATTAAGGATTATATTTAGTTTGATAAAAATCTTTCTTAGGCATCTTTAATTGTAAAGCAGTGAAGTGGAAAATTATTGTTTTCCACAGCTACTTTATATTCTGTCTTTAGGGGGCAGTACTAAACCACTCATAAATTTTGTTATTTCTGCTAATGGTATTGATAATGGCTAATAGAAAATAAAATTAACAATAATGAGATTTGTGATGCAATTATATGCAACCCTTAATATTAGTAAAATTTTCTAGGTAGCCAAATGAAAATGATAGTTTTAAATTCATTCATTTAATGATTTATTCAACAAGTATTAAATTCCATTATGTAAGAGACACAAATGTGAGTAGGCAATATATGCTTTCAGATAACTTACAATTAACTAGGATAACTAAGCCATTCTTGTACGTGTGTGTGTGTGTGTGTGTTATGTGTGTGTCCATGTTTCTTTCAGGATAAAGATAATAATAAAAATCACAATATTTATTAATTATTTTTTATGTGACAACCACTGTCAAGTAATTAATTTTACCCTATCACATAGGAATTATGATTGTGCCTACTTTGCAGATAAGGAAGCCGAGGATTAATAAGGTTATGTGATTTGTTCAGTCACACAGCTTGCAAGTGGCAGAGCCAGGATTTAAATATGTATCTATATAACTTCAAAGCTGATGCTTGTTTGCCTTTATGCCATCTACTTTTTCAAAGTGTATGTGAAATAGAATACACAAACTCACACAAAGAGATGTAGGCATTCAGAAGAGAGCAACATCATTTCTGTTAGTGAGAAATCTGGAACATTTTACGAAAGAGGTGAAATCTGAAATGTATTTTGAGGAATCAATGGGATTATAAGAGAATAACCGCTAAAATGGTAGTTAATATTTATTAAAACCTTATTATGTGTCAGGTACTTTAGATTCATTACTTCATTTAATTATCCAGAAAAATTCTGAGGGAAGTCCTAATATGTTATTTTCCCATTGCATCAATAAGGTAAGTGAGGCTGACAGTGGTCATATCTGATGAAAATCACACTAAAAAGTAGGCTAACTGGAGAGTTGGAACTTGCATCCAGAACTAATTTTAGAGTCTAAACTCTTAACCAGTGCCTGCTATACAGGGAAGTAAGATGGGAGGCATTAATAAAAGCATGGAACATAATTAGGAAAAGTTAAACAATTCCATTTGGTTACAGTCTAGGGTGGTATAATAGAGTAAGAAAAAGACAGAAAAATAGTTAGACTGTAGAATCTTAAAGCCAGATTAAGGAATCTATATTACTTGCTGTGCAATGAAAAATAACTGGTGATTTAAGAGCAGGGAAGAGACATAAACAAAGTTTTTCTTTGGGGAGGAGACAGAGACAGAGGAAGAAAAAACTAGTTCACCTATGAAATGTCAAATATTCTTATCCGAGTGTGTAATGATTTATAGTGCCATGCCACATCAACCTTGATGGTCAAACCAATAACTGATCACGAGTTGATGAAGGAGATGCCTATTTGATCATTCTGATCATTTTTGCAGACAGTGTGATCAAACACATATGGATGTTCTTGCTCTATTAAGGTTTTAGACAACCCAAGATTTTTTCACCCAGATGATCTATAGGATCAAAAATCCCAGTGATTGTATTACGGATTTGAGAAATGTGTATTTATAAAAGCATGGACTACTGTGTATCAAACTACAGAAATTTTCACGAGATCTCACAGATAGTAAAATGCTTTTGCGAGTATCATCTTGTAGCAGAAATATATTAACAAATATATTTCTTTGATTTAAACTGCAGTTGCTTTAGCCTGGCTGTTAAATATACTGCTTTTTACAGGTTATTGTGCTGAATGAGAGGCCACGTAATAGTGTTTAAGGGGGTAAGCTCTAGCATCAGACAGTCTGGTTGGAATCCATTTTTTGCTAATTGTTTGCTCTGTGACCATGAGTTTTACTTGACCACTCTATGCTTTAGTTTAGTATGTGCTTCAAGAGGTTGTTGTGTAAATTAATAAATAATAGTGCTCAGTAGATTGTAGTTAATATTATTATGGTATCTTATAGACAGTAAATGATTTGGGAACTATTTAATTTCATAATTTCTCAATTATTGTCAAATGATAAAGGGAAACTTAAGATGTGAGTGCCAACAAGCAATCTCACAAAGTCTTATATTCTATTTTTAAAAGAAACAACTTTGGTGGGGGAGTGGGTGCTATTTACAATTCAACATATAAAATGTCTTTATTAACTTTGATAATCAAGATCCATCAGTGTTGTGATGAACACTACATTCTGAAGATATTTAGACAAACTTACTGTGTTCTTTTTATTTTTATTCACTCTGCTAAACATTCAGCAGGCTCTTTTTTAATATGGAAATTTTCTTCAGTTCTAGCAAAATTTCTTGTATTATTTTTTTGATAATATCCTACCATCTCTACCTGGACCTCTTAGTCTGATTCCCTAGTTTTGTTAACTTGTAACTTCTTTTCATCTTTTGTTCTATCTTCTGGAAAATTTTTTCAAGCTTATTTTCCAAAACTTCTGTTGGATTATATATATATATATATATATACTGTAGCATTCTGCTCTTGTTTCAGTGAGGCAAATATCTTCTATCTTTCTGAGGATGCTATTTATAACTTTTTTCTGTATATTTATTTTTGGTCTCTGTTCAAATATTTGGTGATCTTTGGATTCTTGTTCAAATTTAACCAAAAAATTAGAAACTATATGTGAATGGAGTTTGTTGAAAGGTGGGCTTCACAATAACTGATAAGGCATAGACCCCCACCATTTTACTAGGTTCTTATAGATCATTTATGTTAGAAAGTTAATTTCTACAGAACGGTATATATTCTAGTCTCCTACATGGGGTAGATAAATCTAGATGCCATATTCTCTAAGGCAAATGTGGGAAGGCACTGGGATGGGTCAAGAATCTTCATTTAGTATATAGATATTTACTTAATTCTTTTGTTTTTAGAGAGATGCTCTTCTCACTGTACACGGATTCTTAGAATTTATAATCCCTTTGCTTCAACCTCACCAGAAGGTAAATCTCCAATTTTTGTAAAGGTTCAGTTTCTTGGCTGGATGAGAAGGAGATGAGCATAAGGGTCTAACTTCCTCTGATATATAGTTTCCATTCTGTTTTAGCCCCACCTGCCCCTACACTTTCATAAGTAGTCAATCTTTTAAATTATGAAGCTCTTTCGAGGGTGCTGAGTCATGAACAGGCCTGCCTGGTTCTTGGTCTTTCCTCTTACAGTCACTTTGCTTTCAGTTTTCTTAAATTTGATAAATTAGGTAATTCCTACCCATCTGTCTATCATTATCCAGAAATTTTCTTGATATCACTTATCTGCTAATATCTTTCCTATTGTCATTGTCTTTCTGGTTTAGACCATTTTTACGAACACTTTGCTGTCATTTTAGTTGGGTTTTGGAAGTAGCAAAAGTAAATATGTATGTTCAACATGGAAGTCCTATGATTAATTTTAAAAGTATTACCCCTTTACATGTATAATATAAAATTTCAGGAATCTCTCTCTCTTTCTCTCTTTTTTTTTTCTTCCAAAAAGGAGAATACATTTTTGGTGACATTGTGGGAAAAAAATGGGCTTTTAAGTAATTTTTATTTTAATAAAGTATTTCATGATATTATTCTGATTGCATTTAGAAAGTATAAAATTTTTCTCATTTGTTACTATTCAATTATTATGCTGGGTCAACTTTGTATCTTATCAATCTTTCTCACCCAGTTTTTTTCACCTTCAATTTAAAATTGAATTATACCTTTTTTTTTTTGGCTGATTCACGTGGTACAGCCACAAAACTATGGCTAGGATTAAGCTGAATTTTGCTTGCTAACTACACTGTAAGAAACTTATGCAATTTAATTAATGTTAAGATATCTAAATAACATTGATATAATATATTGGTATAATATAAATTTAATTTCAGAGAACTTCATCTACAATAAATTTGTCACCAGGAGAAGTGGAAGAAGAAGATGATGTTGAAAACACTTGTGGACCCTCAGGACTCTGGGAAGCGTTAACTCCCTGTAATGGATGTAGGAACCTTGGCTTTCCCATTCTTGCACAGGTAATGGTTTGCTTTTCTTAAGGTAGCATAAAACAAAAACAGTTGCCTAGGTTTTTAAGTAAGTCTCATTTCCCCCTCTGAAAATCCAATTAGTATCTTGTTCACTTTGTAATTTTTAGTTAAGGTGAGTAATATATTTACGTAACTTGTTCTAAATATATGCATATGCAAGGACATACTTTACATAATTTTGTGCGATTGTTTAATTTGGTCACGATGCTGGTTCCAGAAGTATAGAGCTATTTAAGAGGTTTTAATATTGTGATCCTAAAATATTTCATTGAAAAAATGCTATTTTGAAATTAAATCACAATTTATATTAAAATAATAAGGAAAAATGATTTATAAAGAAATATATTAGGGCTCTTTAAAAGCATAGTCAGTGATTTTTTTTTTAGCACAATGGAATATAGCAGGCTAATGTGTGCCATTGAGGATTATGCAGTAAAATCTAAAAATTATACCAGAACACTAAAACATTGCTTAAGTTTTGAAACCTTTTTGCTAGTCATTGTCAATTTTGTTTCTATTGTATCACATTCAACTTCCTTCTGTATGCTATGGACCATAAAGCCTTAGAGGAGTTTCAGAAATAAGTAAAATAAGACAAAGTTAGGAAATTTTAACCCACAATGGAATTATTTCTACACAAAAATAAAAAAGCACTTAGTACAGAAAAACAGTGTTATGGAAAAGGTATATATATGTTAACTACATAGCACATGGGTGGAAAAATAGTCTAGGACAGGAAATAATTCACAATAATTGTCCAGAATGGTGTTATATTTCAAAAATGTTATTTCCTGTTTTTACAACAAATATGAAGGAATTGTGTCTATGAAACTATTTTCATGTCTGTGTCATAATTTGATCAAAATTTCAATATTAATTTTATTGTGAAGAATTAAATAGAATATTTAGGTCAGCATATAGTACTCTTCACCTTAATATGAACTATTTATAGGACTTTAAGATAATTTATTCTCACCAATACATAATTGTTGTCAATATATACTCAACTATGAGCTTCATAAAGGTAGAGACTATGTATTGCTTATCATCTATGGTCTAATGCCAACATAGTTCCTGGTATATTGTCAGAATTAAGTAGCAGTTGAATGAAACATGAACAAATGTGTATATTCTATGGTTTCATTTCTTCACTTATGGTTTTTACATATGACGTTTTACTCTCAAGGGTATAGGAGAAACGAAATTAAGAAAAATTAAGAAAGGTTTTATTTTAATAATATACTCTCATCTGCTTACCAGTTTACCAATAATTAAATGCTTTTATCTATATTTTTTGTTTTATAAAATTAACATCCTTGCATTTTGTATTTTAAAAATATAATTATTAGAAAGCATTAGGGCCATCAATAATATACGACTATATCTGAGTCTCTACCACTTTACTAACATTTTCTTTTATTTTTTAAATTTAATTTTATTAGACTTAGTAGTATTGGTGGCAACTTGCTATTGACTTAAAATTTTTTTAATATTAGATATTTTTAATTGGCTATTTTTCTGTGAAGAGTGGTATTACTTTAATAAATATTGAATATTAATATTTTAGTAATTTTATGTGCTACAAAATGCTTCCCAGTCTTCAGTATTTTCCTTTTAATTTGTATGTTTGTGTATGTTGCATAGTTTTTCAAACTAACAAATTCATTAAACTTCTCAGTCTTATTTTTTATTTCATTTCATTTCATATAGAATTTCTTTTAACAAGTTCCAAATATGGCTCTATATGTTTTGTATATATTAATATCAACTATTCTGTGACTTTCCATTGGACAACAACTCACATTCCTTATTATGTTTTATCCTGTTTAGTTTATGTTTTATTTTGAAATCTCTTATTTCTATATTTCTATTTCTAAAACCACAAGACTCAGTTTTGATACTTTTATGCAAAATATGTGGCGGGAGAAATCATTATTACATTAAAACTATTAGATGACGTGATTACTTTCTTTAAAAAATTTATGTTATAATTACTGTCGAGTTTAAAAAATATTTTTGAAATTTTTGAATTTTTATTGTATTAGTTTCAACTATATAGTACATTGGTTAGACATTTTTAAAGTTTATAAAACGATCTCCCTAATTGCTCTTTCTCTCTTCTGGCTCTTTACTTAGCCAATACATTAATGCTAACTGCATTCCTTATGCCGTGCTCCCCATCCCTGTGACCATTTTATCAGCTCCTAATTTGTACTTCATTAATCCTTCACCCCCTTCTCCTGGCCCCCTAACCTCCTCCCCTCTGTCCATCACCAGATTTTCCTCTATATTTATAAATATGTTTTTGATTAACTTGCTCTTTTTGTTCCTTAGATTCCACATATAAGTGAAATCATGTGGTATTTATCTTTGTCTGACATTTCACTCAGCATAAAAATCTCCAGGTCTATCTGTCATTGCAAATGTTAGAATTTCATTTTTTTAAAATTGTTATTGCATTAGATATATAGATTTACTTGAGATGCAGTATCTTTTTCAAAAATGTTTTTACTGTATTTAATGTAACAAATCAAGATTAGAATACTTTTACCAATGTTCTCACCTAGTCTTTTAATTAATGTTCTCAATTTGTTGATGGACTCTCCTTTAACATTTATATGTGTGTGTATGTATGCATGCATATATTAAAATAAAATCGTTTAACGTGTGATGGTGCAAGTATAAAAATTCTTTCATATTCTACAATCAGATTCATGCACAATGGTTGATTCCTTTTATATAGTTTAATATATTTGTTATGACACTGAAGGTCTTATATCAAATGTAGATTTATTTTACAACTTGCAACATCTTTGAACTCAGGACTTTTTAAGCATATGGTTTTGTTATTTATGAAGTCTTAAGACAACTATTTATTTTGAAGCCTTCTTTTTCAGATCTGAAATATTTTATGAGGCTATTAAAACTCATTAAGTTATAAGTACTGTACATATAGGGCCCCGTGAGAAACCACTGCCTTGTAGTTTGGTATAGGAGATCTAGGTAACAGTAGAATTAGTATAGAGCCATGTGCATTTCTATATGCCCAGATGTGTGTGTTTGGAATAAATTATATTTATTTCACATTTATGACCCTTAATTTAATTGGATCCAGCAAACGTATCAAATTTCTTCTATATTCAAAGTACAGTGCTAAGGTTCAGAAACATGAGGGTTATGGAAATATAGATTTAATTGGTAGCCAAGTTACTTGTATTTTCTGGTCTGGGTTACACTTTTAAACTCTTAAATAGATTTTTAACTTGCAAAATTATCTTATAGTTCTAAGATTAGCTTTCAATTTTGTCTAGATTTTGAATTGATCTTATATTTACATTTTATCTAATTTTTTGTTTTCCTAGTCTTTATATGGCATTTTATCCTCCCATTGTGACTAATTAATTCCTCCTAAGTTCATGAAAATTTAGAATTCCAAATAATACAAGGAGATTAAAATTAATATTTATATAATATGTTGGGGTACTTTAGTGTAATTTCAAAGCAGTTAAATAAGATTTAAGTTGGGCAAAGAATTAGAAGAGAAATCAAGAATGAAGAGACTGGAAAAATGAAGTCCTTTCTAGAAAATACAACTAAACTCAAATGTTTTTTTCCAACACTTTTGACAATAATAATCACTATCATTTACACAGTGCCTACTATATGCTACATATTTCACATGTCTAACATCTAATTCTCAAAGTAACCATTTAAAGAAGAAAACAGGAAACCTACTCAACGTCATAGTTAATGTTAAAATAGTTAAAAATTATGATGTCATGTTTCTTTCCTGGCTACATTTACATCATCCTGCTTGCTATTGGTTGTTTCTGTTCCTGATTACGTTTTGAAAATTTTAGAGTTTTCTTTGGCTAATAAATGTAGATCATAAATGAACAAGAATCTTTGAGAACAATCTTTAACACTTTATTCTGTCATCTATTTAATTACAAATATCAAGTTAAGGGAAACTTAAAAATAATTCAGAGCCCAATATTAAATTGCCATTAGTTTTATGGCTCCTCTTTTTTGTTAATAGAGCATTATGTTCTTAGAGCAGAGAGTTGAGTCGAATTTTATTATGGTGGATGATACTGCTTTCTCACATAGTCTTGAACAAGATGTCCACCTCTTGCACCATAAGCAGTACAGGACTTTGAGCCTTTTTTTTTTTTTTTTTTTTTTTTTAAGAGTCCATCCTGCTGGGTGGAGAGCCTCTGGCTTCTATCCTATGTACTCATGTAGTCTTCACTCTGCAAGGTCGAGATAAGAGATCCTGATAGTGAGGCTTTAGCTATTTTTGCAACGGGCTTGCCAATAGTCTCTGCTCTTGCATTCACCATACTCATGCTGTCCTCTGGCGGGAGGCCAGCAGCTCTTACTGATGTGCTGGAAGTTACCCTCTAAGGACAATATTCAAACATGTCGAAAACACCCGCTTGAGCCATTCAGTCTCTCTTCTTCCTGGATCTGTGAAGGCTAGTCCTGTTAGTGTTGTGTTTCTCTTTTGAGTCTACAGATTGGTTGCAGACACATCCATGGCATATATGTTAGTATCTGTTTTACACTGCTCTTGCCACCACTCCTGCTCTTGTTTCAGGCACTGTAGGCTTTGTGACAGAAGTATGTGAACTCTTGAATATGTGGGAGGCATGTTGAATTCAATCCTCCCTAGTATAACTATCAGAGATGGCCCCAAACACTTCAGGGTTCATATGAAGGCTCCTAATGCTGATTTGATCTTGATCTGTTCCACAGAAATCAAAGGCATTTGCCTAGGAGGAAGACAAATAAGTGAAGAAAGTGAGACCAGAAAGGTCTGCTCCCTTCTATTCCCATAACTAAACAAGATTAAGAATTTTGAGGTCTCAACTCTAATCTCCCATTTGAAGCAGGAAACCCCTGTTATCTCCACAGTGATCATCTCAGTTTTGCTTTAACAGTTTCAAACCCAGCAAAAGCACTACTATAATCACCAGTAAGTATCCTCATACACTTTTAAAAAATACACTTGTATTAGTATGATGGCTGGTAAAGTGGTATGCACTTTCATATTTCATAGCCACTAACAAATTGTACAGATGCACACAAGCATGATAATGTATAAAAATCATCACATAGCAGTCATGGAGAAATATTATGTCTCACAATGTATCAGCCTACCTGGGTTGGAGTGGTATAATTGGATGGTCAGATGATGCAGAGGCAATAGAATAGCGATATGAAATTAAGAATTACTGACAGCTAAGGAACGTCTGAAATACAGTCTCAGGGAACACCTTGGAGAAGCACTAGGGACCTTTTTAATGTGGCATGGTCTTCAAATGGAGACTTTTTTGGCCCTGAGCACTTCCAAATGTAATACATTTTTAGGCGAGCCTCAGTACTCAAAGCTCTGCAGGACCTTGAGCTATTCTCTCAAAGCACCCAGCCCCATCTTTTAGAGACTCTGCAAAGACCTACCTGTAGGCTCTTGTCTTCCTCATCAAATCCAGTTATGTCTATTTCTTCCCCAGCTGGGAGGGCATAGGTACAGCTGTAAGCTTCCACTGGTGGTCTCAGGATGCAAACGAGTTTTTCCCAGTGAGCAAAGAGATCTCTTGTATTTGAAGTGGGACGCATCTGAAGGTAGAAACAGCGGCCAGTGGCAAACTTCAGGCGGAGCTGTTTTGTTTTACTGTCATGGATCGATATCTTTACAAACTCCAAGGGAAGCAGCCTGGTTAGCTCTAGGGCCTGTGTAGGCTGTTTACCCTGTTTTTGGGTGCTAGAGCCATGTCTATCGTAGTTACCAGAGTTAGCAGCTGGTTGAGCCAGCAGCATGACATCAGGTAGAGCGAGGCTTGGGCTGGTGCGAACGATGCCCACAGTCACCATGCTGGCACGGTTGTGTACATCAATCACTGTTCCTCTTCTGTTCACTTGTATGAAGTCGCTCTCAAACATTGGTGCGTACTTGAATAGACTGTACTCCCCCTTGTACAGTTGTCGCTGCAGTTTCCCCATGGGGGTATTAAACAGGCCCATTGCAGGGCTGTTTTCAGCTGTGTAATACGGTAACATATTGTCCATCTACAGCTCCCTTTTATCAAGGTAGCTCGTAGGGCCTTCTCCACACCTTCCTTACCACACTTAGTAGGGTGTCCTGTTTCCCAGGTCTCTCTAGCAAGTGGGCTAGTGGTGGTCTTCTGAAGGCTTTTTTTGTCTCTCAGTGACTATAAGGATGAGGACACTCCTGGACCAGATTCTACCCTACCTAGAACATGGAGATGTCAAGGTGTGCAGATATCCGGATCTCAGGAGATGTGTCAGGGTGAGCAGAAGTCCAAGTGCATTCACTCAGCAAGGACTTCCTTTTGAGCCAGACACATCTGATCCCTGCAGTTTTATCCTCTCCTGCCCATTATGACCTGTGCCCATCACACACCCTTTTGTCTCTGTTACCCATCAGCCCCTCCCTCAGAGCAGGGACACTGTCGTCTCCACCTTACCACACTCCCACCCCTCCTGCCACAGCTCAGCTCACCACCCCCACCCAGTAAGGGTCCCATCTAAGAATCTTAATATCTATGGCAAATTGCTTTCAAAGAGGGTTAGGCAAATTTTCTGTTAGGCATAAGTTTAAAATACACATACTCTCTTATCCACCACTTTTAATTGTAGATAATTAGAATTAATTGACAATTTACCTTAAAGAGAAAATGGTACAAGTTGGTAAATAGGCTAGTACAGGATGTTTATCAAGTTTTATTGTATCAAAAAAGATAATAACCAAAAATAATATCTTACAATAAGGGTTTTGTTAAATAAATTATAGAACATTCTATAATAAAATATTCTGTATCAATAAAAATGATAATATAGTTTTATATTTACTGAAATGAAAAGATATCCCTGACTTTTTTTTTTCTGAAAAGATGCAGAGCAAACAAATTTCAAACTAGCATTATAGGTCTGGTCCAACTTATATAAAATCATCTGTATATGTGATTGGATTGAAAAGTATGTTCAGTGAAATATTTAAAGTGCTAACATAGCAGTCGTAATTTTAATTTTCTTTATGCTTTCTAGTTTTATAAGAATAATTATTATTTCTATTAACATGAAAAATAAAGCTATTTTTATTAGCAATGCCTATTTTTACAGCCATGATAATTTTTATATTTTGACATATTCTTGAATTGCTGATGAGGTTTTTAACCTTTTTCCTAAACATCTGTACTCTGACTATACAGTGAAAAGAGCCTCAAACATCACATTTATGCTCTATTCTTTACACAAATTATGTTAAAAAATCTGGGACTATTTGCTAATTATTATAGATGTTATCAAGATTTAATCTTTAATGAGATTAAAATATATTAATTGGCACAACAATATACCCAACACACACACAACACATATAAAGTCCTCATTTTTGAGTCTTTAGTTAGTTCTGTAGGTCAAAATATGCATTTTTCTTCCCTTTGTATTGAAATATCTGATTATTTACAGTAATATGAGTATTTTTTTTCTATTGAAAATCCTATACACATATGAATAGCAATTCTTACTGGCCTGTTCAAAGTCCTTATATCTTAATTTCTACTTTATGTCTTTATTATTCATCTTATAATTAGGAAAAACTAACATTTTAATCAAACTGACATTGTAAAGGTATCCAAGTGATTCTTATCCAAGATGCCTTTTGAAAGGAATAGGTAGCATTGGACACAGTATAATTTAGGTGCTTCTAAAAAAACAAAGTGAAGATATACCAAGTATTTTAAAAGCACTTTTATGCCATGCACATTTATTACCAGATATTTATCTTAGAGTTTCATTACAGTACTGAGTTAATTGTCTTGTCTCCAAGGAAACTAGAAACTGTATTACTTGTAGGGCCTATGGCCTCTCAGAATTTGTTCCCAATCTAATCATTAGACCAGTAATAGGAGAACCTCTGTTATTTAGCCTGATAACCATCAACTGTAGCATTTTGGCAAATACATCTCTATTTTCATGAATCTGATAAAGTTTATCTGAAATTCCTCTAGCTATTTAGAGAACTACCTATTAGTATTTGCCTCAATACTTAAGAAGCTCAGATGGCTAAATAAAAGTCTTAAACCTGAGATTAAGAAATTCTTATAATGTAAATGCAGCAGCTTTCTGTATGCTTGCTCTTAGAACAGCTTTACACATAGTCATTAGATATTCTTAAAATAAGTTTATGCCCCCTTCTTCTAAAGTTTATGTCATTGGGTACATAATTTAATCTCCCTACACTTTATTTTTGTCATCCTTAAAATTAAGATGATCTTTTAGGTCTATATTTCAACTACAGAACAGTTATGGTGTTGTGACAGGGGTTTAACTTTTCTCCTTCTGTAATAAAACTATTACATACTTTGGAAATACTCCAAACAATAATAATGAGTCAAACAATCATTAAGATATTAACAATTCTAGAAATTGTGATTCAATACCTAGTCTTATTTCATATCTGAATTTCTTCTTGCTGAAATTTTTAAAAGAACCAACATTTAAAATGTGGAAATGACAAAAATGATAATCCCATAAGCTGTGTAGTTAGTGGATACAGGGCTTAAAACTATGGAATTGAAAATATGGGTTAAATATTTTAAACAGAGTTTAGTTACTAATTACCATGGCTGTAGTAGGCAGTTTAATTTCCACAAAAGAGTCCACATCCTCATCTTTACCTGTGACTTACGTGGGAAAGGGATTTTGCAGGTGTGACTGAGTTAAGGATCCTGAGGTGGGGTTATCCAGGTGGGTCCACTGTAATCATTACGGTCTTTGTAAGAGACAGGCAGGAGAGTCGGCATCAGGAAGGGTATGTGATGATGGGAGCAGAGGTTGAAGTGATGTGGCCATGAGTGGAAGAACAGAGTTGGCTGCAAAATAGGAAATGGCTTCTTCCCTAGGACTTCCTGGAGGAACCAGCCCTGGCAATGCCTTGATTTTAGCCCAGTGAGAATCATTTTGAACTTTTGACATGCAGAATGGTAAGACTAAATTTCTGTTGTTTTAAGCCATTAAGTTCCTGGTAATTTGTTACAGCAGCCCTAGGAAGTAATATTGATTTTGATACCTGGAAGTGAGATTCTGCTGTAATAAATATATTAAAACGTGGAAATGGCTTTGGAATTGGGCAGAGGGTAGAGGCTGGAAGAATTTTAAGTAGCATGATAGAAGACTAGACTGCCTTGAACAGAAATATGAATCATAAAGAATCTGCCAGTGGAGGCTCAGAAGGAAGTGATATGGTAGAGAAAACCTATTTTGTTTTAGAGAATACCTAAATTGTCTTAAATAATATGTTTGTAGAGACATGGATATTAAAGATACTACTGGTGAGGGTTCAAAAGGAAGTGAGGAGAATGGTAGAGGAAACCTTTATTATCTTACTGAATATCTAGACTATCTAGGTAGAATGTTGGTAGACATGTGAATGTTAAAGATGCTTCTGGTAAGGACTGAGACGCAATAGAGGAACATGTTACTGAAAACTGGAGGAAAGGAGATACATGTTATATAGTAGTAGAAAGCCTAGCAGAACTGTGTTCCTGGTTCTGTGGAAAAAAGAACTAGTAAATGAAGAACTGGGTATTTAAAATCAGATTTCCAAGCAAAATATTGAAGGTGCAGCCTAGTTCCTCTTTTTGCCTATAGCAAAATGTGAGAGGGAAAAGATAAAATGTATGAAGAACTTTTAACTGAAAAGGAACCAGAATTTGGTGAATTAAAATTTTCTTGGTTTATTGAAAAAAAAAAAGATGCTAAAATTTGTAGATGCACTGTGTTCTGGAGAGAAAGACAAAAATGTGGCTGGATAACTTTTTTTTAGGACTTCAATAGGATCAAAATATTAGATTTATTCAATCACACAGAGGGTTCTTTGAAGAGATTAGGTATGTGTCTCATAGATCTCATTCATTTTAGCACTATCTAGAGATGGGATTAACCAAGAAAGATCTGTAGAGGCACTCTTGTTTAATTAAATGAATTTCTGTGACATACATGCGATACCCACAAGGTTTTTGAGTTTTGCATATCAGCAGAGACACTGCAAGCTTGGACTGAAAGGAACTGGAAAAAGCCCAAATAAAAGAAGACTGTTAGATTCCTAAAGGAATGAATTCTTATAGGCAAGAAACAGGTTTATAAAATGATTCAGTTGCAAGTATATGCTAACCTTTACGAAATAGGAAGTAAGACTCAGAGGATGGGGCTGAGAACTACAAAAGGTTATTCCTATGCCTGAATCCTGATGGCATTTGCTCAGTTGGTTTTCTAAATTGCTTATGATTGTTGACTCCCTTTTCCCCTTTCATTTCTCCCTCTTTGACTGGGAATATCTGTAATTGTTATTCAATGCCTTTTGGGTGCAAATAACTTGTTTTCTAGTTTCAGGGGTTCACAGATGAAGAGGAATTATGTTTCAGAATGGATTATACTTATAGTTTCACCCATACCTGATTTAGATGATGAGATCTCGGTCTTTTGAGCTGATGACATCTAGTTGGGAATTTGAGTTTAAGTTGATACCTGTAATGGGTTAACACTTGGTGGGAATGTTGAGATGGGGTGAATGGATTTTACATGTGGATAAATGTCCCTCTTTGGAGGACAGAAGATGGATCATGAGAGACAGAATACCACCTCCTTTCCTCCATAAAATTCAGTATTCTCATCTCTAGAACCTGTGACTACATTAACTTATATGGCAAAAGGGATTTTACAGATGTGATTATGATAAGGATCTTGAGATGAGTTCATTATCCTGGATTGCCTAGGTGGACCCAATGTAATCATAAGGGTCCTTTATAATAAAGGAAGATAGTATGAAGAGAAAAGCAAAGAGAAATTTTTTAATGTTATTGTTGCTAGCTTTGAAGATGGAGGAAGGTGCTATGGGCCAAGGAATGCAGGTGGCCTCTTGAGAATGTAAAAGGCAGGAAACAGTTCTCTCCTAGAGCTTTCAGAAGTAACTGACACCTTGATTTTAGCCCTGTAAAACTCCTTTCAGATTTCTGATATCAATAATTGTCAGAGAATAACTTAATGTTGTTTTAGTTACTAAGTTTGTGGTAATTTCTTATGGTGACCGAAGGAAACTATTGCAATTGCTGTTGAAAAAAGGTCAGTGAACATTTCATGTATTACATACTCATTCAAGGAGTGGAAGATACAGGCATTTACAGAAGAATGCATTTTACCTTTATCTAGGTTTTTATGAGTTTAGACAGTCATTTTTATAGCTTTTAAAATAACAACTAAAACTTTACCATTGTTAAGGCTTTATTTTGTGTATTTAAAGAAAGTCTTATGATAATGGTAATAGTAATGTTAACGATAATATCTAGCATTTCCTGGGAGCCCAGCAGAAACCAGGTACAGTGATAGGCACTCAGCAGTTCTTCTCTCACATCAATCTCACCATAATCTTATGGAGTATTTTCACTTGACCTTGAGAAATCGAGTTTCAAGAGATTAAGTAATTTAAGTTTGCCTATTATGTTTGATCCAAAACTCATGTGAAAAATTTTCTGTGACATTAAAAAATATATTTTTGAAGAGGGCCTAGTTTCTCACACTAGATTAAACTCGTATACTATCTACTGCCCAACATTTTTCACTATAGCATTTCTCTGGTAAAGAGCATATCAGTAATTATTGATGTCTTTCTTTTCAAGTATGTAGTCAGTTGATTTATCAGTTTACATTGTGCTTCCAGGATGGCTGAGCTGCTGAATATATTTATTATTTATCCTACAGGTTAAAAAAGTTTATGGTTTAATAAGAATCTCACTTCATTTAGATTCCTTCTTCATTTCCCTATTTTACACATTCATCTATTTGCTCCAAAATATTTGAATTTTTGTTACATGTAGGATACAAAGCAGAAAACAATATCAACATTCATCATAACTTCATGTTTCTTAGAATATTGTGCCAGGTACTATGAACCATATAAAATGAGAATTATACTATATAGTTTCTACTCTGATGAGACTTACAATTTAGTTGAAGTAATGGTCCTGACTGCTGTTTATTGACTCTATAGTTTTGAAAAATTAATTTACCCTCTGCTCCCTATTTTTTAAAATGAGGATGCTAATTCCTGTTTACAGGATTGTTATGAAGATCTTACAATATAAATGCAAGTTTTTAAAATAATTTTTTGGTATACACATGCAAATTTATCTTTTACTGTTCAGTTTTGATGGGCTCTGGAAATAACATTGACAATTTTGATAAGATTTGCAGGCTAAAAAACAGTATGTATAGTACAAACCAACCTCACGTAATAAGTGCATTAGATTATATGTAATATTTATTTGTAGGTGCTCAGAAAATCTGAAAATTTATACATTTTGCTGCTAATAATTATTATATCTAAGGCTTAGTAGTCCAAAGGGAGTTTAATTTCCTACTTTATATACTTACACATTGTTTGAATTATTCAAAATAAGATCTAATTTTCCAATATTTTATATTTTGTGTAAACAACAAACATAATAAGTTTTAAAACCCATAATGACTCATTATGTAACTGTGAGTTTAATTAATTTTTTATCAGATACATGATTTGCAAATATTTTAACCCATTCTGCAGGTAGGTTGCCTTTCTACTCTGTTGATCATGTCCTTTGATGCATAGAAGTTTTTGATTTTGATTTAGTACAATTTATTTATTTTCATATTTGTTGTGCTTTTGGCAAGAAATCATTGTCAATCAAAATCATGAAGATTTTCCCCTGTGTATTCTTCTAAAAATTTTGTAATTTTAGGTCTTACCTATTGAACTTTTATTGAAACAATGTCAAATTTAGAGATGAATTAGGAGAAAATGAACATTTTTACAATATTGACTCTTCCCATTCAGAAGCATGATATAAATTTCTATGCTTTCAAGTCTCTTTTTGCATTTTTAAGTAGTTATCTAGTTTCTTTAAAAATATATTTACCTATATTTGTTGTTTTTTCCTGATTATTTTACAATATTTGTTTCTATTATGAATAGATTTTTTCCTATTGTATTTTCTAACTGGTTGTTGCTGGTAGATGGGAAAGCTGTTGACTATTGTGTACCTATCCTATACCTTGCTATCTAATAAATTACACTGTGGTTTATAAAAATGTTTATTTTTTTAGTTAGGCAACTATATCAGCTAGGAATAATAGTAATCATGTCTCTGACTTGCCAATGTTCATAATCATTTGATTTTTTTCCTACCGAGTTGGTTGGATCCATCATTACACTGTTGAATACTGGTAGTGTAAATGTAGCAATCTTAAAAGTGGAGACCGCCACACATGTTTAAATAGTGTCTCTACTATTTAAGTGTATATAGAGATATACACTTAAAAGTACATGGGTGAATTAATATCCTTGTGATTTGTTTTTTTTTTTCATTCTAATTAACTTGCTTGTTTAACATTATAATGAAGATGTTCAACTTAACAACCCTTTAATCAGATATATTTTTTTTTACTTTTGAATTGCCTTTCTTTTCCTTGTACAATTTTCCTTTATCATGTCTTCATTAAGTTTCTACATTATATCTTACCTATCAAATCCTTCTTTTTTCCCAGATATCTCAGTCTAAAAATTATTTCTATTCCTCTACTTCAGTCTCTACCATTAGCTTTCTGGGGTTGCTGTGAAAATCTTTCATTATTGTTCTGAAGATATGATCCCTTGTTACTGGCTTCCATGTCTTGTTCTCACTTTACTTCTTGAATACACTTGAGTACATCATCAAGTAACTTCTCAAGGCAGAGCTTTCTGAGTCCTTGAGTGATGGAAACTTTTATTCTTCTCTCATGTTTGATTGTCAGCTTAACTGATTATAGATTTCTAGGTTAAAATTTATTCTCTCCCATGAGTGTGAAAGCTTTAAACAACTTCCTTTTAGCATCTATTGCTATTATTTCTATGCATATGACTTTTTTTTACTCTCTTGATGCTTTTATGTTCTAGGTTTTACATTTTGGTGTTCTTAAATTTTATGCCTAGTTGTGAGTTTTAAAAAATGTATCATGGTGCACAAAAAGTGTCTTGCCTTTTTTTCAAGATTGTATTTTTTTTATCAGCTCTGGAAAAATACTTTTCTGTTTTTTTCTTTTGTATTTATTTCTTCCTTTAATTTTTCTCATTAAAGGGTATCTGTTAATTAGGTGTTGAAGCTTCTAAATTTATTTTTTGTGTGTTTTAATTGCTCCCATATCTTTGTTTTTTTACTTTCCATTTTATTTTCCAATTCTTTATTGATTCTTATGTTTTGGCAATCATAGTTTTATTGTCTAAGAGTTTTTTTTCCTTTGATTATGACTTTCTCAAAGCATCCTATTCTGTACTTTCTGACTATATAGATAGCTACTTGTACAAAGTATTATAAGGCTCTATTTCAAATCTCACAAAATGAGTCATATTGCAGAAAGAGATGCTTTCATGCCTACCAGAGAAGGGAAAGCTGTAAATTCAGTCAGTAGTATTCTGGTCAATTGAGCTGTAAAAGAAGTAAGTGTCTGATTACATTAGAGGTGGCAAGTGCATGACCACAGAATATTTATGGACAGAGCAGAATATATACTGCAAATTAGGAGTTTTTAGTGATATGCAGGATGTGCTGATTTTATCAAGATCCTAAGTTCTTAACATGATGTTTGAAAATTTTCTACAATCTGGTTCCTGTTACCCTCCCCTCTGTCATACTAAAACTAGTGTGATTGCCAAGCAATGGAACACACACATCAACTTTCCAGATTCTGAGCTTTACCATAAATCACTTCTAGTAGCTGAAATACCCTACCTCAGTTTGGCTTCTATTAACCCACCCATACAAATCAGGTACACAAGAAATATTTCTTCTCATGCCTTTCAAGCTTAAGAGACATAGGGAATCTATATGCAGAGTGGGAAAGGGAATAAGTGAGAAAATAGTATTTTTTGTTGAAGACGTTCCTTGAAAAAAAAAAACCCTGAAAAAATAAAAATTCCCTGGGTTGGATGTGTTCTAAGAAGGCATGCTCTCACTAACAGCCTTTTAGATGAGGAAGCTGAGGTGTAGAGAAGTGAATTAACTTGTTTATGATGACAGTTGTGAAGCAGCAGACGTGAATATTCCAACTCAGGTCTATTTTGACTTAATGCCCAGAGACCTCATTTTTTCTTTCTTTCTCTTTCTCATTCAATCATGCCTCCTCAGAAGAGTATTGTTCACATTTACATCTTCAGATGTTTCTTTAATAATAATGAGGAAGTGAGTTGACCAGGCCCCTCTCTTTTGGAAAAAGGGATATCTGATTATGTCAGAGATACATGCTAAATGTCAATGGATTATCATTTCTATTAGAATTAATGAAAGTTTTCAATTATTTTAGTGTCTCTAGCAAATTCTGCCATGGCTTATTCTGAGTTTGATCTTAGCTGCAATTAGGAATGGATTCTGTATTTACATTTAGAAATATATTTCATAATTTCCAGTTTTTATCTTTTTTATTTTAATTCTTTCCTTACTTGCCCTGCCTGATATTTCATTGTTTAGCTGTTGAATATCTGCTACTTTCATTTTAAAATGTGGTTCCTTTTCATACACTAGAAGTACAGCTAAGATTTTAAAAAAATGAAAATAGCTTGGTATAATCAAGAGTCAGGTAAACCTAAGTTTGAATCTTTGCTTTGCAGTTTACTAGTTATATGCTTTTGGTCAATTAAATAACCTGTCTATACTATTTCATTGTTTGTAAAAGAGGGAACTTAAACCTACCTTGTAGGGTGATATGAAAATTAGAGAATGTGTTTAAAGCACACAGAACACCAGACCCACAGCAGTTCTAAATAAATAGTAACCATTATTTTTTTGCTCCCTCTTAGAATTCTAAATCATTAATCCTTTAAGAAGTCTTCCAGTCTCTGCTTGAATATCTCCAGGGATGACGGCATGTTTAGTAAAGTCCCAGGTCTAACAAATACAAGTTGTGAGACCTCAGAACTAAATCACTTTGTATCTGAATTTTATCATTTGTAAAATAAGGATAGTAATATCATCTACATTGTAGGGTTGTAATGAGAAATAAATGACATATTCTGCTTATATTAAGTGCTTATAATAGTGTCTAACACCAAGTAAGTACTCAAGTAATGTTTACTAGTAGTAGAAGTAAGAGTAGAGCACTTCTGAATAATACTATAACCTGAGTCACCTGCTTTCTTTTTTTCCACAGCAAAAGTTCAAGTTCTTCCTCATATGTGATAATTAACTATAATAAAGAATACAATGCACTGTGAATTAAGTTTTAACTTGGCTTAATGAGGTTATAGTGTTTCAGCCAACAACCCATGCGAGCTGCCTACATGCTACCTATCCTTATAAGCCTTTAATAAATATTTGCTGAACAAATTGTCTATGGCAGGAGT
The DNA here is from genome assembly GCA_004027375.1 of Macroglossus sobrinus. Classification (NCBI taxonomy): domain Eukaryota; kingdom Metazoa; phylum Chordata; class Mammalia; order Chiroptera; family Pteropodidae; genus Macroglossus; species Macroglossus sobrinus. Next base: position 616,348 of record PVKZ01000069.1, read on the forward strand.
CTGAGAACTCTTTCTTGTAAAGGGTTAGATAGTAAATATTTTAGGTTTGATGCCATATGGACCCCGGTGCAGTTACTCAGTTCTGCAATTGTAGCACAAAAATAGCCATAGACAATATGAAAACAAATGGGCATGGCTGTGTTTTAATAAAACCTTTATGAAAATGGGCAGTAGGTTAGATTTTTGATAAAGTTTACTGACCTCAGGTCTATGGAGGAAAGAAATTAGAACCCTAATACTGACAGTGAAATCCACATCAAATATGGCTCTAAATGGAAATATTTTCAGGTAAGAAAATGTTTCCTCCTGTACAGAAAAATAGAAGCTTAGAGAAAAGGCAAAAATGCATTCTTCATATGTAACAAGATGCCAAAGTGCCAGTTTTTAAAATTTTAAACTCAAAGAACAGTTTCACAGACATTACTTTAGATGTTCAGCTTAAATACATTTCTCGGCAACTGAAACCAGATTAGCATTCATATAAAGCCACTCGAGTTTTAGAAACTAAATTCTAAATGAGATGCATATCCTCTGTGGTATATGCGATAGGTACTTCTTCCAAATGTTAGTGAGCAACTAGTTGGTGCAAAACTATTAATTCTATGGGATTTAAAGCCCAACTCAAATGCTACTTCCTTCCTAAGGTCTTATTCAGTCCTTTTTTTTCCCCCCAGAAACAATCTCCTTTTTCTTAATATTCAAATATCTTATTTTTGACATCTGTGGATTTCTATCTTATATTATAGTTACTAATATAGCTATGTAATATCTCTTCTTTTAGGTTGTAAGCTGCCTGAGGGCAGTGTCTGTCTGACAAATGTTTATGTTCTCCAGCATACTCTGCTTTATGCCTTGTGTGCAGTGGCTATTCTGGCTATGCTTGTTGAATTCTGAATTTTTCTTTCTCTGTCATCACAGGGAGATAGGAATGGTGCAAAAAGTATTCTCTTTGGCAACCTGAGTTCTAATTCTGACTTGATCACTTGCTAACAATATATGTAACCTCTGAATCAATTTCGGTCTCCTAATCTGTTGAATGAGGATAAATTCTAACATTGTATTGTTTTGTGAGGATTAAAAGAGTTGACAAATGTCAAGTGCCTAACAGAAGACCTAGCACACTAAACAATAGCCTTTATTATTTTTAAAGGATGTATTCAATTTCCCTTTTTGTTTCACTCAAGATTCTACAACATAATTGTTATAAAAATGAATAATTAATAACTTGTTCAGAAGTAAATGTCAACATTGTGAAAAAGGCAGCTATCATCTCCTTTGAGTATGAATTAATAAAATGTTATGTTGTTTTCTGCATGTGATAATAAATCTTTTATCAATCACACCTTTTAAGTTACCATAGCAGCAAAAATAAAGCTGTATTTAATTTGAATGGACTCCTTGAGAGAATTCTATTTCTTGCTTTGATTCTGTGGCCAAACTGAGTTTTGGTTCTATTCATTAGGCTCCTAAATTCTGAAAACAGGTAAAATTAACAGGAATTATGAGAACTTGTTGGAGAAAAGAGAAAGTGATATCTATTATCTTTTCATATCCTAATAATGACAATTACATATTTTATACTGGAAGGAAGGAATAACTGTAAAGGTATCACCAACCTTGTTCTTTTCTTTATTTCTGGCATGTTTATGATAATGTTATGATAATGCCTACAGGGGAAAAAAATAAAAAGGAAGAATGTAGGTTGTATTTGCAATCCTTGGCTGCAAGAGGGATATCGATTTTTTGAATATATAGTGATGATAGAAATACAAGGTGGGAACTTGGGCAATTTGTCATTGTCACCTAAATGTGGGAAAAAATTTTAAAATGTTATATACCTTTGATCCATTTTTTATTTCAACAAGTAGACAGCTGGCTGCTTAAAATTTATCAGAAAAATGTTATGTTAGAACTGATCATTTTATGATAATTAAGTGTATAACTTATTCTTAAATTTTTATGTACTTTAGTAACATATATTATGTTCAGAGATAAAAAAAATTTTCAGGTTCTTAAATTTTTCTGTTACAGTTGACTTATACTATATAAATTTCAAGGGTACAACATAGTGATTAGACATTTATGTAATTTGTGAAGTGATCATCTGATAAATCTACTACTTATCTGACACCATAGAGTTATTACAATATTATTGACTGTATTTTCTATGCTATACTTTATATCCCCATGACTATTTTGTAACTACCAATATGTACTTCTTAATCTCTTCCCCTTTTTCATTTATTCTCACCTCCCAATCTGGCAACCATCAAAATGTTCTCTGTATCTATGAGTTTGTTTCTGTTTTGTTTATTTTGTTTTTTATATTCTACATATAAGTGAAATCATATGGTATTTGTCTTTCTCTGATTTATTTCACTTATGTTGTTGCAGATGGCAAGATTTAATTTCTCTATGGTTGAGTAATATTTCATTGTATATATGTATCACTTCTTTAGTCATTCATCTTTTGATGGTCACTTAGGTTGCTTCCATATCTTGGCTATTGTAAATAATATTGTAATGAACACACAACTACACACGTTCCTTCAAAGTACTGTTTTGAGTTTTTTTGGATAGACACCCAGATGTAGAATTGTTTTAAAGTCTATTTATCCAGTATAGGTATGCCATCCCACCTTTTTTAAATTTGCATTTTCATAAAATATTTTTTTCCATTCCTTTATTTTCAATCCATGTGTGTCCTTTGATATAAAGTGAGTCTCTTGTAGGCAGCATATGTAAGGGACTTGTTTTCTTATCCATTAAGACAATGTCTTTTGATTGGAGCATTTAATCCATTTACATTTAAAGTAATTATTGCTTAGATATGTAGTTATTGCCATTTTATTCATATTTATTATTATTTTTCTTCTTTTTAAAGTAGTTCCTTGAATATTTCTTGTAATACTTGTTTGGTGATGAACTCCTTTAGGTTTTTCTTGCCTGGAAAGTTCTTTGTCTGTCTTTTGATTTTAGTTGATAGCTTTGCTGAGTAGAGTAACTTTGGTTGTAAATTGTTGCTTTTCATCACTTTGAATATTTTGTGCCAAAACTTCTGGCCTACAAAGTTTCTATTGAAAAAAATGACTGACAATTTTATGAGAACTCCTTTGTAGAAAAGGAAATGCTTTTCTTTTGGTGCTTTTAAGATTCTCTCTTTGTCCTTAACCTTTGGCTTTTTAATTATAATGTGTCTTGGTGTGGGCCTGTATGGGTTCATCTTGTTTGGAACTCTCTGCACTTCCTGGGTTTTTATATCTATTTCCTTCACCAGGTTGGAAAAGTTTTCAGTCGTTATTTCTTCAAATAGGGTTTTAATTCCTTGCTCGCTCATTCTCTTCTCTTCTGGTACCCTTATGATGCAAATGTTGGTACACTTGATGTTGACCTAGAGATCTCTTAAACTATTCTTATTTTTTTAGATTTTTTTTTTGGGGGTGGTTACTGTTCTGATTGGATGTTTTCTGCTACTTTCTCTTCCAAATTGCTGACTTGATTCTCCACTTCATCTAGTCTGCTATTGATTCTCTATAATGTATTCTTTATTTCAGTTATTGAATTTTTTTTATTTCTGACTGGTTCTTTTTAATGTTTTCTATCTCCATTTTTATATTTCTACCTCTTTGTTAAAGTTCTCACTGAGTTAATCTACTTACCCCCTTAAGTTCATTGAGCATCCTTATAACCAGTGTTTGAACTCTGCATCTGGTAGATTGCTCATCTTCATTTTGTTTAGTTCTTCTTCTGGAGTTTTGTTCTGTGCTTTCATATTGGTCATGTTTCTTTGTCTCTTCATTTTGGCTGCCTTCCTATGTTTGTTTCTACATATCAGATAGAGCTACTATGTCTTCCAGTCTTGGTAAACTGGCCTTATAAGTAGGTGTCCTGTGGGGCCCAGTGGCAGTTTCTCTGGTCACCTGAGCTGGATGCTTTAGGTGTCTCCCTTATGTAGATTGCATGTACCTTTCTGTTGTAATTGAGCCTTGTTTGCTGTTTGCACATCAATGGGAGGGACTGACCCTCAGGCTGATTGGTTGTGAGGACTGGCTGTGATTACAGTGGAGAAGCTATTGTGCAGGGGCTGACCCTATGGAGAAGGATTCACTTTGGCAGGGTTCTGGTGCCTGCTGAGTCTGCTCATTGAGAGTGTTTTTTTATGTGGAGGTGGTTAGGTGGTGCTCTGGTATAGTCTAAAGTTGACCAATGGGTGTGTTAGTTCTGGGGTCTCTTGGAAGGGGCTCTGTTGCATGCGAAGGTCAGCTGTTTCCTGTTCCCTGCCCTGGGACCACTTTTTATGAGCTATAAAGTAGTCTTCAGATGATTGTCCCTTGTGCTGGCCTAGGTGATTCCTGGGACAGGCTAAGCTGCTAGCTGAGGCTGGCTGGTGCTAGAGTCAAGCTTAGGGCTGATTACCAAGAGTTATGGGCACATGGAGACCAGATGCTGCTTGTTTAGAGTTTATCAACCTTTAAGACATTTCAGGAAAGTTATGAGCCATGACAAGTTGTTTGTATGGAAAAGCCACTGGAAGTGACTTGGGTGGTCTCACAAGTTGGGTGGGGCATGCTCTCAGGGCATCACTAGGGTAGAGCAAGTGGTATTAGCTCGGTTGATGGAGACTCAGATATAGTGTCTGAGTGTGTAGGTGCAGGCTGGGTTGGGGAGGGCTCAACAAGGAACAGTGGTTTCTGCCAGCATTTCTTTTAAGGAGAAAGCTTCTCCTCTAGCCGTCACTCTTAAGCCAGATAATTTAGGTCCTCTCCCTATGTCCCTGGTGCCTTTCAAGCCCCAGCACTGGAACTCAGAGCAAGTGGGTCCCACAGCAAGTAAGCCTGTGTCTGAGCCTTTTAAGAGGAATGCTTGGTACCCAGCAGCCTTTCATCTCACTCAGCCACACTCTCCAGCTTGTTTTCACTGCTAGAAATTATGGTGACTTCTCTTTACAACACTGCAACCCGGGACTGGGAATCTTTGTGTGGGCTTGGGATCTCTCACTTCCCAGGGGGCCCTCCACAACTGAGATATCCCTTCTGATTTTTAACTGCCTCATGTGGGTGTGAGGCCTGCCTGTTCTGTGACTCTGCCCTTCCTACCAGTCCTGATATGGCTTCTTTTATACCTTCTTAGTTATAGAATTTCTGTTTATCTAGATTTCAGGAAATTCTCAAGGATGGTTTTCTGTAGTTTAGTTGTAATTTTGAGGTGGTTGTGGGTGGGGTAAGCACAGAATTTACCTACTCCATCATCTTGACCTAAAGCCTTATTTATGTTCATAATATAACTAATTTTTTTTTCAGGTCAGAGCATTTCAAAGACAACTATTTATATAACTTCTCAGATACAGTTAGTAAGCCTGATTTTTTTTCATGTATTAGTTTTCTCAATTTATACAGTGAGGATTATACTTAGTTCTTAAGTGTTTAAATTAACTCAAAAAGGGCTTGGCAAATCAGAGGTGTTTTTGTTGAGGATCATTTTGTTTGGTGCCTCAAAAGAATAGACAAGCTATCAAATGGCTTGCCAATTTTGTCTGTCTTTTAATTTCATATTATTGTTTTAATATGAATGTTATAATTTTCTAATTCTAACTTGTTTTCATAGTTCTTTTTCCATATTTATAGTCCTTTAAAATATATTCTTATATATTTTATTCTGACTGGATTTTAAAAATGATTTTGTTTTTACTCATATTAAATATTTCCATTATACTTCGATATTGAGGCTCATGACAAAATTAAATCAGGAACATTGATCATTGTCCTGATTTTGTAAGTACCTGATTTTGTGGACTATAAGAAATAAATTATAGCATTTCCATCCAGTGTTGTTCTTTTCAATGACATGTTGATAAAGAGGAAAACAGATTATAATCAGGTCAATACAATAGTCTAATAGACTTTTAAAAAGGAATCCTTTAATTGAGGATTATAAATGTCCTAATTTCAGCCATTCCTCTGGGAGGTTTGTGAGTAAGAAGCTGCATGGAGTATGGCAGACGGGAAGCTGCATGGAGTATGGCAGAACCAAGTATCCACCCTCCACCAGGACTTTCTGGACTAATCTTCTTATGCCCCAGCACCCTAGAAACCAATGATCTCAGGTCATCTATTATCATCACCCAAACTCTTATCCTTTTAAGTCTCTCACTGGACTTGATTCCCATCCCTTCCCATATTCCGTACTGTCTGTGATAAACAAAACCCTTATACAGTTGTGCACCACTTAGTGATGGGATAAGTTCTTAGAAGTATGTCATTGTGCGAACTTCCTAGAGTTCACTTACACAAACCTGGATGGTATAGCCTACTACACACCTGGCCTATGTGGTATAGCCTATTACTCCTACACTATAAACCTATACAGCTTGTTACTGCACAAAACAGTAGGACATTAAATCAAATACAAAAGAAAATGATGCAGTGAAGAGACAAGGTACACATGAGAGATATGAAGCTGCTGGTGTAACATGGCATACTGTTTTATAGAAAAGTTCTTTTTATAAGTGAAAGATTACACTCTAAAATAGTGATAAAAAGTATCACATAGTAAATACATAAACCAGTAACATAGTCTATTATTATTATTAAGTATTATATACTGTACATAATTGTATGTGCTATATTTTTATATGGCTTGTTATTATGGTGCAGTAGGTTTGTTTATACCAGCATCATTACAAACACATGAGTAATGCATTGCACTATGATGTTAGAGAAGCTACAACATCACAAGGTGATTTTTCAATCAAGGTGATTTTTACGGTTGATCCTTGAACAATGTTGAGTTTGAGAGCACCAACCGCCCATGCAACTGACTCCTACATTGGAGGTGACCTGCATTAAACAATTCAGGTTTGAACTGCACAGGTCAATTGAAAAAAAAAAATTACATTTGAGTAGACCAGCACAGTTCAAGCTCATCTTATTCAAAGGTCAACTTTAATCTTATGGGACCACTGCTATATATATGGTTTGCCATTGACTGAAGAAATTTTCTTATGTGGTGCATGACTATATTCTCATCCATTCCCATGGGTGTTTCTTCACTCTTTGGCACTCCCCAGCATTATTTTTATTAATTAGCGTGTATACTAATTTGTCAGCTGCATTGTTACCATGAAATTGGTAAAACTGGAGACCAACTATGTATGTTTATAAAAAGAGTCCTAAATCCAAAACTATACCATGACAGCTACAGTCATTGTTACTTTTTTCAACGTATATTTATTGTTTTGCTTTTCCATGTGTCAGATACTGTTTTACATAAAGAGAATATGATGGTGAAAATTTTGATTTCTAGTAAGGAAGATGATAGTAGGCAAAGAAATAAATAAGAAGTTTTAATAGTGGTAAATGTTTTGTAGAAAAATTTTAAAGGTGATGGAAATGAGTGATGGGGATAAGAAATAGATGGCAAATTACATCAAGGAAAGCCTCCCTGGGAAGGTGACTTTTGAGTTGAGATCTAATGACAGGAAGAAGCTAGACATGTGAAGATCTCTGTGTTAGGCAGAGTGAAGGGCAAGTGGAAAGACCAGAGGGGCTGCTCCATAGTGGCTTAGGGGAAGTGTTAGGGCTTGAAGTTAGGAGCTGAATTTTATCGGGCTTCATAGATCTGGATAAAGAGTTTTGACTTATTCTAATACAAAAGAGAAATCTTTGGAGGATTTTAATCATTATATTCTTACCTAATTATGTTAAGTATGTTACAATGTTTATACATATTTTGTATAGATAAACTAAATTGTCAGTAAGGTTTGGTTGAATATAGGACTAGATACTGAGAAATCTCAATACATTGGAATAAAGTGATATTTTATTTCCTGACTTGTAAATTATTTCTACATAGTAAATGTTTAGCTCTTTTATTAGAGAAGTATGATGTGCTCTTTCAGAAGAGGAAAAGTAAAGTATAAGGAAAAAAATTATTGACAATACTGTTCAAACAAAACAATTTTGATTTTTTTTCTATGCAAGTGTGTGTACATGTGTGAATGTGAGTGTGCATACATACATATATTTGTCATGTTCTATATACATTTGGAGTTCCGCTTTTTGTAGAAAACCAGTTTTCATGCTTTTTATAGTTTGTAAACATTTTAATGAGACAGTATATACTAAGAGTTGAAAACTGCTGAAGAAGTAATTTTCAAGGTGGAGTACAAAGATAAATAAGAATTCTCACCTTTCATTGAAAATCCTTAGATTCTTTGAGATTTATTTTATAGTAGACTGAGGAAAAAACCGTACACCAAAGCAACATTTTTTTTCTAAGAAAAAATTAATTCAGAGAATCAAAAGGATTAATTTAATCTCTGAGTTATGAAAAACGTGGGCATATTACTATTGATTTTTGATGAGAGGATAAATCATAAGACAAATGAAATATGATTGAAAACCATGAACATGATCATTGTAGGTGCAGGACATGTTTCAGTAAGAACATGCACAGTAGAAGGATCGAATAGAAGAGATACAACAAATATGTATGTAGAAAAGAAAAATCAATTTTCAAAAAATTTATTGGAGCACCTGTGCAGGAATAGTATCCTGTGAAGATAAAGGAAGTGGAAATCTCCTATTGATAATGGTTTACTCAGAAATAATCAATTTGATTAACCTCATTGAGGAGGAAGTGACTAACTCTACTTAGGAAAGAGAGTTTTTTCTTTCAGTTTTAAGGATGCCATACTCTATCACATCTAAGCAGAGGATATATGCTTAAATACAGTGCTGTTGACTCCAGGCTGTTACTAGACAGAGCTTGTTAATCTAATTTATTGAAGGGCCTCTCTGCTTTTCCTTTTTTTTTTGCAGCCTCCCTTGTTGGATGAGTTAGATCTTGAGGGAGCTCTCTTTCTTTTCTGCTTTTATCCCCACAGTTGCTTAATCAAGACAGGCCAGAGAAGTACAAAGTAAACATTTTTTTACACTTAAATGCTTATGAAATATAGAGACTAGTGCCTTAACTTTTTATATGGAAGACAGTGTGTTTTAAATATATTAGAGATTTATTGATCAATTCAAGGATGTACCCACATACCATATGAAGGCATAAATGAAAGAAGTAAGTTTACAGCTGATTTTATCATAAAACTAAAGTCAGCATAATGAGATGTGGTAAAGTAAGCAAAGAGCTTAGCACAGTGTACAGTAAGTACACAAACACTGCAGACTCTGGAGCCTAGTTTCTAGGATTCAAATTCCATCTATGTTTGTTTGTCACTGGCAATGTTACCTCGGGCAAGTTACTAAAACTCTCTCCTCAGTCTCAATAACTGTAAAATGGGAAAAATAATAGAGCTATCTCATAGGGTTATTCTGAGAGTTAAATGAGAGACTATATAATATAGAAAGTGCTCAGAACTGTAGCTGACACATGAGTCTTAGATGTGTTAGCTATTATTTTGTGATGGTAGTTGTTATTGAAGATTTTGTAGATTTTGCATCGCAAAATGGGATAAAATGAAAACTATGCTAAATAAAAATATATTAGAAATCTTTTACCTTTATTAAGATGAATACTATTCTTATTTGAATTAAGATTTTTTTCTACAACTCTGTTTCTCTGTTTTATAAACCCATACATTTTGTGACATTACATTGTTTTAAACTTAAAAAAGAAGCTGTTGGACTTTAGATCATTTCCTCAAAGTACAGCTAAATACCACTGGCATTTTTTCAAACTGACAAATTTGTTCTAATCATCTCATTTAAATGAATATCATGAATACTAAATGTATTGTATACTGCTACTAAAAATCAATTGGTTTAGATATGTAAAACATTTAAATGAGGACTTCTCATGTGTGAAAAATTAAGTTACTCATGATAGGAATAACAGTCAAGTAATGAAATGAATTTCTTGTAGAATTTCACAGATTTATAATTCAATAATCTTGCTTTAAATAATAAATTCCTGGGACATGCATTACGTATGATGCATGAATTCTCTAATCATAGAAACCTTCCTTCTGAATTCATTTTCTCATGTATTACCTCATTAAGGATTCTGCCTGTAATGCCTCCATTAAGCTCTATCATTGTTTTTCTAAAAATCTCAACCTGGGAATTAAAAATAATTTTATAGGAACTTTGTTGTAGCACAATCCATCTGAGATTTTATCTGAGATGGACATGTCTCAGATGTAGTCTCAGGGGCTGCTGGCCCTGTCTCACCTATCATAAAGTCCTCTGATAATTTGTTACTTGATTTGATTTTTAATTTTATAAACAAAGAGACACTTAAAGAAATCTAGGCAGAGTAATAGATAAGCTCTGAGTATGCTCAAAATGCATTTTAGTATGTGCTTTTTTTTTTTAAATACTATCTTATCCTTGATGGAGAAACATTGAATTGTAAAGTGTGGTTATGTTAAACGTGTTATATAATGTGAATGAGGCATGGAGGAAAGGTGGAATTAAGATACCTGGGTTTGGGTTAGCTCTGTAGGTACCTGGACAACTATTTAACTATTCTCTCTTTTAAAAATATCCATAAAATAAAGATATTATATTAGCTCAGCATTTCCTAAGTTGTGTTTTGATTACTCATTCTGATTTCTATCTAGTCTGTTAGTAGGTATTACTGATGTCAAGTTTCCATGATCAGATATATTTATAAAACTAAAGAGATTTCTTTCCTGCTGAACTTCTTTGAGTTGAAGTGAATAACATGCATCTCCAAAGGAGAAAGGAGAGCAAGCAGTTTCCTAAACTTACGTGATTACAAGAACTCTTTTTGGCAGTGACACTATTTTTGAAATACCCTTTGGAAACTCCTGAACTATATTATTTTATATATACCTCTCAATTCTAAGTCTATTATATCTGCTCATACAAATTTAATTAGGTTGTGGAATATAAAGGAATAATCTTTGATATTCTTGACTTCTATGAAAAGTTTTATGTAAAAATTTCTGTTTGTGTTCATTGTCACAAGCCTTTACTCAGCTGGCATCTCTGATATAAAAAGGTTGACTCTTATAAATGAACATTTCAAATTAGGATACATATTGTGTGTGTGTGTGTGTGTGTGTGTGTGTGTGTGTGTGTAAAATACCACAAAAGCAATCTCTTCATTACTTTTTCTACTTTTCCTAAATACACTAATATAATGAGATAATGTGAAAGTTAAGCTAAATATATATGTGAAATATTTTTTAGGCAGTATTAAAATTTGACAGATGGAGTAGAGTTATTAAAGGAAATACACCAAGGAAATCTTATTTATGAAAATAAAACTGTATTAGTAACAGAGAGGTGAAAATTTTAATAGAAAAAGCTTACACAGAATAAAAAGTTTGATAAAAAATTAAAGATCATGTTCATAGGCTAGAATAAAAGGCTGAAACATATTTTGGAGTCTGCTTTAGGTGAACTTTCTCTTTCTCATCTATTGAGATTTGCTGGACACTGGTACCACAATAAGAAATTATATGCTGACTTCATCCAAGGAGCTTTTAACTTAGTTAGAGACATAAAACAGACACATACAAGAAATGCAGGACAGCATTTTCTGAGTTCTAAATTTTATAGTTATGGCAGAAATACTGAAGAGGTATTAAGATTGATAGCTGGCGTGATCCCAGCAAATTTCTATGAATTAAGTAGAACCCGTGCTGAAGACTGAATTTGAAAGAGATGAGAAGGGAAGACATGCTAGGTAGAAGGAGTGAAGTCAGTGAGGAGGAAAGCAGGGATTCTTATGTCTTATAGGAAGCAATTCATAAATTATTTACATTGAGACAAAGAATTTTGTACCTAAAAAAGAAAAGTGATAAAAAAAAAAAGGCTGGGGATGTAGGCGGTGAATTTGGAGGGGCTTAGAATTCCTTCAATTTTCTCAAACTTTAGTTCAGATTAGATTAAGAAAACCTGCTTGGAAGCAATTTTTGACCCAATTAAGTTTTAAAATCCCTCCCAAGCTAACTGTGCATTTTGGCATGAGTGATTGATGTCTCCTGGGGCTAATGGCTGAGGCATTGTTTCTCAGAGCAGGAATCTCTGGCCCAGATCAACAGTGAATAGTGATTTGATGACCACAGAAACACCTGCTTGTCAAATCCTCAGGATCCAGAGCATTACTGTAGCTTTTTTGTTCTCTGTCTCTGCCTGGTTCTCCCATTTTCAACATTTATTAAATGTACCCTGTGCTCTCATAAAGATGAAAATCTTTCTCCTATCCCAAGCAGCACAAAAATATTACAGTTATGTGATTTGGTTTTGTAGGAGAGATGATGTAGGACTTGGGCAGTCATGGGTTGGAAAAGTTTTAAGGACCACTGGGCTAGGGTAATTTTTTACTGTCAGTTCCCAAGATGATTCATATAAGTAATCATATTTTCTTTCCAAAGCCTTGTAGGCTTAGCAGTTCTCTTCAGCACTTATGAGATCCCTAGACCAGGATCCTAAGTATATGTGATCAGACATAAATAGAACACTAAACATTCTGTTTTCTCTGATACAGTCTTCAATAATTTTCTAAAGAAAGTTAGCTCATTAGATACAGTGTAGGGTGGCTAAAACTTAACAGTGACCCAGTGGAAGCTTCTGTGACAGCATAAAAGGAGGAATTGCCTTGGATCACATTGGTACCAGTAAAGCAGTTTCTGCTAATAATGAGTTATTGACCATTTGATAATTTCAACCACACTCTTGCCAATGATTCTTGAGTCTGAATTTCTAAATCTGCAAAAAATTAGATGTTCACATCTAAATTTCAAAATCACTTTCTTGTACTCCAGACTTATTTAGTTTCGTACCAGCATCTCAATTTGGATGTCACACACTTATAAATCAGTGGGTCCAAAGCCAAGCTCATTCTGGCCTTTTCCACTTCCTCCAGTATTCTCTGTCCTTAGTTATCTTTTCATTTACCATTTGCCAAAACTGAAAATTTAGCACTTATCCTAAATTGCTCCTGTCTTTTCTGCTGTCCATATTCGTATCTTAACCATCTCTTCCTTTTCTTCCTGAATAATTTTTCAGTCTTAATAATCTTCTGCTATCTACTAATCTCTCTTCAATATTTATTCTGTAAAGATCTTCCTCTACTGTGCAGATATCTGTGTCATGTGCAAATCAAAGCACTTCAAACATAATAATCACCTATAGAATAAAATCGAAACTCTATAGCCATCCTAATCATCATCTTGTCCCTGCTCACCTGCCTAGCCTCTTCTCCTACTTCCTGCTATCTTACTTCTCCCATCTGCCATACCTCTCACACTCCCTCCATCTCTACCAGCCTGTACAATTCTATCTCTGTGGTAGTAAGCTGAAAAGGTACCAGGTCCCAATCCTTAGAACCTGTAGACATTACCTTATTTGGAGAAAAAAGATTTTTGCAGATGTAAATAATTTTAAAACCTTGAAATGGGAAGGTTATTTTGGATTATTTGGGTGGGCCCTCAATGCAGTCATCTATAGCCTTATAAGAGAGAGACAGGGAAATTTTATAGACATGAAAAAATTTCAAGATACTGGCCTTGAAAATTGGAGTGGTATCGCTACAAGCCAAGGAATGTTGGCAGTGACCAGAGGCTGAAGGAAGCGAGAAACAAATTATCTCTAGGGCCTCTGGAGGGAGAGTGGCCCTGCTGACACCTTGATTTTTGCCCAGTGATACTGATTTCATATTTTTGGCCAGATTCCTAGACACAAAGTTTATGGTAATCTGCTACAACAGCCATAGAAAGCTCATACAGCTATTATTCCTGTTATTTCCCTGAACATTTACTGCTTTCATACATATTTATCCCCAATCTGGAATGCCTCTCCTCTGTCTCTCTTCTTGAAATATTTATTTTTGTTTTCTGAGCATACTCTATGAAGCCTTATCTGATACTCTCTAGCGAGCCATCATCACTCTGTCCCATTGTACCTGCTGTTTGTTCATTTTGTCATTGTTTTTAATATCCCTACATTTATTGCAGTGGTATGAGAGACAGTGTAGCTACTTTAGTTGTTAGGGGGATAGACCATTTGATTCAGTTAGGGATGCTTTGAGTAACCTCATACAAGTTATATCTCTAAGCTTGTTTCTTTATCTATAAAATGAGAATAATAATGGTACTGACCTTATAGGTTTGTTGTGAGGGTTGAATGAGACAATCTAAGTAAATATGAATCCTGGTAATAAAACGTTCTCAATAAATGTTAGCTGCTTTTAAAGAAGTGTATTTTAATTATTTTCATAATTGTCTCTTAACTGAGGTATGAGCTCTTTGAAGGAGGGGAGAATTATTTTTATACCAAGTGCCTAGCTAACAATTGATTAATACTTAATGGATAAATGAATAAAATGTGCCTTTACCATAGGTCTTGCTATAAAATCATTATTCCCTTACCTGGAGCTCTCAAAAGGCTTAATCTTGTTTTTCTTTATTCTCCAAAATTATGGCATTATATTTTTTATCTGTGGAATGTGGCAGCATATTAGCTCTTATCTCTATAATAGAGTTCTCATGGATGCAAGACTCAGTTGGTAATTTTCTCCTTGGTAGGGACTTTAAGAATATTTTCAACTTTGCCTATTATTCAAGAGATCTACATTTCCTTGCTCCTATTTCACTTTATATTGAATTCAGAGATAGGCCATTTGAGGGACTTAAAAGAAAAAGTAATTTAACATTTAAAGAAAACTTATTCATGTGCGCAGCTCATTTGTATGACATTGCAATCAGAGGCCAAGAAGTATGGAACTATTCATTTTTATTTAACAGAAGTGTTCAGGATTTCTGATTGCTGGGAGGTTCTATCATCTGCCTCAATCTTCATTTTATAGGACTCATTTGACATTTTTAAAGGTCTAGCAAAAAATGATTGATATCATTCACCAGGAAAAAAAAATCTATTATTGTCGAAATCATCTTTGTGAAAGTTCTCCTAAAATAATACTGGTTATTTTTCCCCAAGGAAAGTTAAATGCAGAGTTACTTTGTACTCCACACTATTGCAAATGCCTTTTAAAGAAAATGAAGTAGTCTTACATGATTGCTTTAAAGATTAGGAATATATAGAAGAAATACTTGACAAGCTGATGACTTTAATATAATCTTGGGCTTTATTTAGTTGAGTCTCCATAGAACTCTTTGTTCCTAAGGAAGTATATTCAAGTTTTCTAAAACTATTTAGTAAAAGATGTGATGTAATGGTGTGTGTTCATTTACTGTGCTAGGTTATAATTATCTTTTTACTTTCTCTCTCTCTCTCTCTCTCTCTCTCTCTCTCTCTCACTCACTCTGTCTCTGACATTAAATGCTTTAAGGGCAGGAATTATTTATACTTTACCTTTATATCCTTGGCATTTAATTAGTCATTAGGGAAATACAATAAAAAAGACAGACAACACTAAGTGTTGGCAAGAATCTGGAGAAACTGGAGCCTTTATGCATTGTTATTTAAAATATAAAATTGCTCAGTCATTTTGGTAAAATAGTTTGGTGGTTTTTTAAAACTTAAATATAAATTTACCATATGATCCAGCAATTCTACTCCTAGGTATTTACCCCAAAGGAATGAGTCCATTCTATGTTTATCAATGTCCTCTCTTGGTAAGCTCCCTGGTTCCCCCACTCTAATCTCAACAGTATAGATGCTTCCTTAATTCTGTTGTGTCCTGTCCTGAGGCCAAAGTAATCTAGGTAAATTAAAGTTCTACATGGATAAAGTCCAACATCATCAGGAGGTAGTGGCAGTTTTATACAGAGAAATAACTGATTTAGTAATACACATTTTATCTATGAAAAAATCTGTAATTTTGAAAAAATATCTGATGTGCATTTTTGTGCTAGACACGGTTTCATTTTTTGTCTCACAATTATGGAATCACAGAATTTTATAGCTGAATTATACTGTAGAGATTAAAATTACATGAAACAAATAAAGCTACTGTGCTGGGCTAAATAGTATCCTCCCCAGAGTTTGTGTCCACTGTACCTCCAGAATGTGACTTTATTTGGAAATAGGTCTTTTCAGATTTAATAAGTGAATATGAGATCTTACTGGAGTAGGGCGGATGCTACATCCAATATGACTTGTGTCTTTATAACAAAGGAGAGGACACAGAGAGACAGAGAGGAAAAAGTGCCATGTGATGATGGAGGCAGATATCAAGGTAATGTAGAGATTGGGGTAGTTTAGGTATAACCAAGGAACACTAAGGATTGCTGGTGTGATACATTTGGAGATGGAAGAAGCAAGGAAGAATCTTTCTGTAAAGCTTTTAGAAGCAAGTATGATCTTGCAGACACCTTGACTTTAGACTTTTAGTCTTTAGAACTGTGAGAAAATAATTTGTGGTGTTTTAAGTTCCCTAATTTGTGGTACTTTGTTAGGGCATTGCTAGGAAGCTAATACATCTACATTTATTGAAACTAATAATATACATTTTTATTCATATCAAAGAGTCTTATTTAAAGGTTTGTTTTATCAGGGAAATTTCTGCATTTAAAAATGGTTTTATAGCTAGCCTTGGAGCACGGCAATTCATATTTCAGAGGTGCCATGTGTCCATTTAAATTGATATTATAAATATTTACCAAAAATTCAAACTGGGTTTGTTGTTGACATTTAAAAAATTTTATGCTCTAATTTAGAAAGTTGTCAAGAAAGTGTTCTAAGATTAATTTAGGGGTAGAATTGAAGGATTATGTATGCTTATGATTTTCTACACAATAAAAGCTATATGCCATCTACTTACTATGCATGAAGCATATGTGTTTTGTCTTAAATTGTTTTAATTTAAAGGTTTTAAAACATGTCATATAGGGACATTTTTCAATCCAGGTAGACTTATTTAAAAGCTTGTCTTTTAAAATGAGTTAATGTGTGGGATCATATAGTTAATGGAACGATCTTGCAATGCTTAGCTAGACTATGGCAGTGCTAATTTGTTAAATTGAACATAATTAGTTTTGTATTTTCTAAAATTACTTTTCTGAAAAATCCATTTTGTATATTTCAGCATTTAAAATGAGATATTCATCTCATTAAATTTTATTTTTTGCTAGGAAAATAATTTATAAAATATACCAGCAATTGTACCATTTCTTACACAATTTTTAATAAGGCCAAAGTAGATGCTCACTCGAGTTTGTCAAAATAGTTATATCTGTTGCAATAGGGATTAAACTTGTTAAGATCCTTCTAGCTATATGTCCTTTGTTGTGCTGGCCACTCTAATATCATAGGCTTTGGGATCTCTTAACTTAAAATATCTCTAACAAAGCCAAATATTTTAAGGAATCACTTTTTAGTTTCTAATTTCCTTCTGTTTACATTTAATGGAGTCATTGTCTCATTTAATTTTCATATGACCATATGAGTTATAGATTAATATCTCTTTCATAGATGAGTAAAACTGAGGCTAGTTGTTGTTATATGACTTGCCCATGTGTTGGAGTTGTTTTTTGAGTCCAAGTCTACACCAAAATCTATGCTCTTTCAAGAATAACACATTGCTTTACCTCATTGGAACTAGGTTAGGCTTATTAAAAATCACTGGACTTTATGTAAAAATTTAGAGTTTGAATCTCGACTTTTCTATTTATTAACTGTGTACATTAGGCCAGTTCCCTTAGCCTTAATTATATCATAGTAACTACTTCATTTATTATGTGTCACCTGTTCTAAACTTCACAGTTTTTGATTCATTTAATCTTTATAACAACCCAGTGAGGCAGATAAATGCCCCCATTTTACATATGTATTTCAGAGAATTTAAATAACTTGCCCAGAGTTACAAACTACTCAGTGAGAGAACATGGACTCAAGCATCAACATCTGTGTGCTGTGCCGTTTTTCTTGAAGACAGAGATAAGTAACACCCATCATGAAGGCCGGTTGTTAGCATAACTGATGATGTGTATATAGGCACTTTGTAAACTGAAAAGACTAAAGAAAGCTGTAACTGGGAGTGGGGGAATGTCAGGGTAGGCATTTTTCTTATAATAAATTTCTGTGGAAATTAAAAGCTATTTTTACATCCTAACCCTAGTAATACATTTCTTAAAATATTCTTTGAAGCTAGATATGCATTTTGCTTCACTTAACAAATGCAACTAAATGTAAAAGCTTTCTACTACCAGTTTAGCATTTCATGTTTTTTTTTAGTTTTTAATTTTTTAAATTAAATTTATTACTATAATATGTATTAATAACCTTATATAAGTTTCAAATGTGTTCATAGACACAATTTATGTTTTATAATTACTTGATCATTTGTATTGTTTCAAATGAGGATCATTTGGTAAAGTCAGTCTTTTATTTTAGTAACATACTCAATTTGCATGAGAAGAATTCTTAAGTATTTTAAGAGTAAATTATTTGTTATAGTGGTATTTATTGCAGAGAACATCTGTTCTTTTGTAATGCCTATTTCATTAATGAGATGATTTTAAGTATTCTTTATAAATTATCTTATTGGACTTTCTGAGTTTCAAACATTTTTTAAATAAAAAACTAAAATTCTGAATTATAAAATTCTAGTTACAATTATCCTTATTTGGTCTCTTACAACCAAAGTTAGTGTTTTCTTTGATTATTTTAACATCATGTCATTTGATAAGGACATTCATAGTCTGTCATCCTTTTTTTTTATTATCATCATATTCATCATTTTATTTTTTTCTCCTCTACTCCCCATTCCCCTTCATGTTTTCTCTTCTGTTCAACCTTTTGACAGCCTATATTATAAAGCTTCTTTCTAATTTATGGCCAAGGATAAAAGGCAAAATAAAATTATTTTCACTATTTTTTTCATTTCCAATCTCTTTTCAGACATTACCTCCTTTGCGTTGTGGGTTAAATAGCAGAATGAAATTTCCTCACCACCCAGTAGTGAGATAATGGTCACTTTCTTTTCATTTGGTGCCTTGTTGCATAGGACCATTCACTTCAAACTATACTACTTTATCAGAGTCACGTATTTCTAGTTGTCATAACAAAAAAGAGTTCCTTTGCTTTTATATCATTCACCAAGATGGTTCTAACCACATAATTATGCTAAAAAGAACAGAGCTAAAATCTCTTGGGAAAATGTTATTGCTAGTACTAAACCACCATTATATGGGTCTGAACAGAGGGCCCATCTTAAAATGTAATAACATGCCCTACTTGTTCACAGAGGCTATTTGGAAATGTGAACCCATTTTCAGTTCATTTGAATGCTAGTTTACATAAATAAATAAATATATGTGTGTGTGTGTGTGTGTGTGTATATAACATATATATATAACATATATACATATATATAACATATATATATAACATATATATATAACATATATACATATATATAACATATATATATATAACATATATATATAACATATATAACATATATAACATATATACATATATATATAACATATATACATATATATATGTTATACACAAACACACACACATATATTACTTTCTGTATGAAATTTCTTCATAGAGATGAGGGTCTGTAATATTCCACTTGTGCCGGAGAGTGAGACTCATTGGCTTTGACTAGGACCGCACTATGTCTCATTCTCCCCGACAACCCCTATCAAATTTGAGCTGCCATTCCGTTCTGGGCCTGGAGGTAAAGCTAAGAATTATTCTTCACCCTTGAAAATGGAAAGAACAGTGTTAAAAGGGATTTATGATCTTCATATTGACCAAAGTAACAATTCTAAATGTTTTAGGGGTAGGGCACTTCGACTCTCTTCAGAGGTCGCCACTCTATAGAGAAATAATTACTCTTAGTAGCTACTTGTTGTTGGGTTGATGAATAATTTTAAACATTTTATTACAGTATGAAAGGAAGACTTCCCAAAACAAAATTTTTTAATGAGAATAAATTATTATTTTAACTAACATAAAATATATGAAAATAACACTTGGTGCATACTAAAAACTGTAGTCATGGTTACTTTGACCATCAGAATACTTTTTTTCTCTTTATACTGGAAAGAAATGAAAACATCTGTTTCTGAGATTTTAGGACAATAAGTAACATTAATTTTTTTACCAATTCAAATATAAAGTATATCAAATGAGGTAATTTTTCAACAAATATATCTAAGAGAAAATTTAATAATTTTTTTGATTCCTCTAGGACTAGTTCTGCAAAGTCCTTGGAACAATAACTAGCCATCATATAATAAGATTGAAATGATAAATTTTATGGGTTCAATTACTATTATATCCATATATAAATTATTTAGTTTTAAATACATATTGGGTACATAGGACAGTACCAGTGCTATAAAAAGGAAAAAAAATTATAATTGACCTGAAAAGACTTAAACTCTAGGAGGAAATACAAGATATTTCTGGAATAGAACAATGGATTTGCACTTTGTTCAGTATTATATGTTTAGTGCAGAGACAATTCAGCATAAGAAACTAAGCATATAGAGTCAGCGTGATCTCCAAGAAGTCAGAAATTTTAAATCTGTTTTGTTCAGAATATTTCTTCTCTGATTACCACAAAAATACATGTTCATCAGAGAAAATTTTAAAAAGAAATTGCCCATATACCCTTAACCTCGAAATAATCATTGCTTCTGTGAATTCAGGTAACACTTTTTCTTTTATCTGTAGCAATTTTCTACCTGAAACAATCTTCTCAATCATGCTCCCCTGACTAATTCTTAACTCATGTTTTAGGGCTTTATTTTAAATGATACTTGCCCTCAAAAAAGTTTTCAAACTTTCTGAATTATTTTTGGTCCTCCTGCTAATATGCTCCTGTTTAGTCTGTGGGCTTCCTCCTTGTTCATGAAATATTTATGATCCTGGACTCTGTGGTAAAACCTGAGAAAACAGTGACAAATATGATAAACAGGATCGCTATCATCATGGAGTTGGCAATTATAGTGGAGACAGATAAGAAACAAACAAAAATATGAATATATACAAACAATTTTGGTATAATTACTTATAATTGTATCTTCCTCACTAGACCACCAACTCCACAGGGTGAAGGCCATGTCTGTTTTCTTTAGAGAAGTTAGATAGTAAATAAATGTGTGTGTTTAAAATGAATGAACACTGTAAGAATGAACAAATAAGTTAACATTGTGCATTTTTCATATTAATTCATGTATAAACATACAATTTTCATATAGTATACTCAACATTGGAATCTTTCTATAAGTGTATACTATATTTTTGTTCATTTACCATTATGTCTTAAATATATTGCTATTTGATTAAATGTTTTAAAGGTTGCATAATATTCCATTATAAGAATATACTAGGATGACTACCTAACCATTCCCTATTGAGGTTCTTATTTTTACCTTTTCTTGACTTAAAACTATACATTCATATAGATTATTTCTAGTAGTTTACTGTTATGAATTATCTTTATGATAAATCCTTATATCTTTGATTATATTTAGTCAGAAAAATTGAATGATTAGACAGAAGTTATTATTTTTTTTTAAGGCTTTTGTATAGATTGCCAAATTGTATTCCAGAAAGTAAGTTATACTTTATTAAGAGACAATTTAGGTCATTTCATTAGGTTTTCAACCTAGAAATGCATATGACCTAAGCAGAAGAAACCTGGTAGGAGCAAGGGCATTGAAGGGAGAGTAGCAACAGTTAAGGAAAGAAGAAGTGCATGTTTTGCAATGGAGAGAAGCATTCTTTGATCTGTTTGCTCTTCCTATGGTTTTGCATTTTGTAGATTTTCATATTAATAGAATCATACAGTATGCATACTTTTGTGTCTTGACTTTATTCACATAACATAATGTTTTGAAATCTATCCATATATCAGTAGTTAATTCCTTTTATTGGTCAGTAGCATTGCCTTTTATGGATATAGTGCAGTTTGTTTTTGTGTTTACCCAACTCCCTTGGGTAAACACCAAGAGCACAATTGCTGGATTATATGCTAGGAATGTTTAACTGTCTTCCAAACTGGCTATACCATTTTGCATTCCCACCAGCAATGAATGAGTTCCTGTTTGTTCCACATCCTCCCCAACATTTTGTATTGTCAGTCTTCTGGATTCTAGTAGGTGTGTTGTGGTATCTCATTTTTAATTTTAATAAAGTCACCTTGGCTTATCAATTTTTCTTCCAGGGATTGTGCCTTTGGTGTTGTTTTGACAAAGTCACCACCAAACCAATGGTTGTCTTGATTTTCCTCCTATGTTATCTTCTAAAAGTTTTATATTCAGGTCTATGATCCATTTTGACTTAGTTTTTGCGGAGGGTGTGAAGTCTTTGTCTAGATTCATTTTTTTTTGAATGTGGATGTTCAGTTGTTCCAGCGCTGTTTGTTGAAGAGACTATCCTTGCCTCATTATATTGCCTTCGCTCCTTTGTCAAAGATCAGTCAACTATTTTTGTGGGTCTTTTTCTGGGCTTTCTCTTCTGTTTCATTGATCTATTTGTCTATTTTTCACCACTACCATACAGTCTTGATTACTGTAGCTTTATAGTAAAGTCAGATAGTGTCAGTCCTCCAACTTTATTGGCTGTTGTATATAAAATGTCCTTTTTTGTCTCCTGTTATAGCCTTTGTTTTAAAGTCTATTTTGTCTCTTATACGTATCACTACCCCAGCTTTTTTTTCATTTCCATTTGCATGAAATACTTTTTGCATCTCTTTACTTTCAACCTCTGTGTGTCTTTTCATCTGAAGTGGATCTCATAGGCAGCATATGTAAGGGTCTTGTTTTCTTTTCCATTCAACTACTCTGTGTCTTTTGATTGGAGCATTTAATTCTTTTACATTCAAAGTAATTATCGATAGATATGATAGATATGTAGTTATTGCCATTTCGTTATTCATATATTTTCTTTTTTTATTTCTATATGTTTTCCTGCTTCTCCTCCTCACCACTCCTTTTTCTTCTCTTTCTCCTTCTTCTTCATCCCTTTAACATTTCTTATAATACTGGTTTGGTGATGATGAGCTCCTTTAGCTTTTTTTTTTTTTAATCTGGAAGCTTGTATACATTAATATAA
The DNA here is from genome assembly GCA_004027375.1 of Macroglossus sobrinus. Taxonomy (NCBI): domain Eukaryota; kingdom Metazoa; phylum Chordata; class Mammalia; order Chiroptera; family Pteropodidae; genus Macroglossus; species Macroglossus sobrinus. The sequence goes on from PVKZ01000069.1 coordinate 639,315, forward strand.
AAAATAAGTCTCATAAAAATCTCTTAAAATATAAATTTATTTTGAAATGCCTTATGGGGTTTGCTTTTAAGGAAAACATCAGCAAGTTTTAAAAATAAAAATAAGTTTGAGAACTACTTGGCAAGATGCCTAACAAGCTCTATTTTAGCTGTTTTATATAAATTTTTCCATATTTTGGCAGATTTATTTGCTTAACATAAACAGAATTCAAATAGATTATCAAAGCTATCTTTAAATTAATCAAAGTATATACATTATATGTACTTTTATAATGTACATGCATGTACTTTTATAAAGCACATTCATATCTATTTTTTTTATTGAAAAGTTTAAACATATACAGAACAAAAGGAATAGTATAATGAACTTCTGTGTACCAACCACCCAACTTCATCAGTGATCAACATTTTGCCAATCTTGTTTCATTTATCCTTCCTCTTTTTTCCCTAGGGTATTATAAAGTAAACCCCAGACAACAATATTAATAACAAGTAATATCATTCTTTACACCAATATAAAAATTTCCTCAGTTGTGAGATTAGCAACATTGTGTAAGGCTGAATCCTTACACAAACTGATGAGTGAATAATGTTCAGAAGGGGTAATATAGAGCTGGGGCTGAGGGTTCACACTTATTCTAGCTCCTTTGTAAACAACAACGGAAATTGTAGAGTAAAGAATCCTTACTCTACAATTCCTACGAGAGCAACCCAGTGATGCTTGGGCATACCATATGCACTTGGTCCCTGTGGGGAGCGATGATGGTAAGGTGCAGATGACAGGCTGAGTAATGCTCTGCCACACTACCACAGATGGGGTTCCCTGGGAAACTCACTCCCAGCTCTCACCAGGGTATAGGAAGCTTTTAGTGGGTGCCGTTGAGATCAACACACATGGAAAGGAAGCAAAAGGAAAGAAGCAGAATTAGGTGGAGGGAGAAGTTAATCTGGTAAGCAGTGGCAAATTCTGGTCAGAAATGATGGACCTTCCGATTAGTCACTAGAGGCAGGTCACCCTGGAATAGGGTGGACAGTGGGTGACGAGGCTGTCTTCAGCCAGGGCAATCCCCATAGAGGCTGACAACAGATAGCTTTCCAGCAGCCACGTTCCCAGCAGCTTAGAGAATAAATCCTTCCTTCCTGAAGTGGAATCTGGGCAGCACATCAAAACATCCATTCCAAACACTTTTTAGCAGGAAAATCTGTTCCTTCACTTTAGGTTTTTCCTAGGTAGGAAACTTATTAAATGCTTTTGTGTACCCAGTATTTTATATACATGATCTTTAATCTTCATACTAAGTTTGTAAAATAGCTTTATTATTTTCAAGATGAGGAATCAGAGAGGGTACACAGCTTGTCCAAGCTTACACAGTTGTTATAACTGACATTTCAACCAAATTCTGTCCGACTTCCCTGTTCTTCCCATCAGAGCAGTTTCTCACTACACTACTGTGTCCTTGCATCGGTGATTAGAGCTCTCATACAGCACACCCATGATTCCTTCATTGACATTCGCGTTTACCAGTTAGGTTAGCAATGCATGTTTTTATAATTTAAAGTCATGTTTATTTAAGGCCTTCTAAATTTATTTGAAATTCAAGTGAAATGACGGGTTGGAACACCTTCTCTGTACTTCTTTAGAGCTCTATTGAAACTGTGAGGTAAAAAAAAAAAAGAACCAAATTCATATTAATGTCTCTGTGATGATTTCTCTTTTGGATTTGCTGCACTTTGAAGAAGAGGCACTAGATAATAAGTATGAATCATTGTAACCATTATTCCTAGCCTTTTTAGCTACTGAATGGGAAGCTGAGTCCTATTCATAATTCTTTCAGTATTCTTCCATAAGTGATCTAGGGAAAGCCACTTAACCCACTGTGTATGCTTTAGTTTCCTTACTTGAAAATAGCTGTAATGATATCCACCTTCTCTTACTTTAAATGACAATTACAAGGATAGGTTAGGTGCTTTGTGAATGCTTTGAAACAACTCCTTAAGAACATGATGTTTCTTAGCACTTCCTATTAGCTAATCAAATTTATAATGATAATTCCTTTATTAATTTTCTGAGAGACTATAAGAATCTATAGAAATATATTGCAAATAACTTTATAAGCAAACTCATTAATACATTATTGGGTATTTTTGTCAGCAGCCAAATGCACTGATTTAATTTAAATATTAGAAAGGCATTTGATAAGTATGGTAAGCAAAATCACCTTTAAAGATACCTATATCATAATCCCCCAAAGGTGAAATATTACCTTACATGACCAAAGAATCTTGGCAGATGCGATTAGGCTAAGGATTTTGAGGTGGGAATATTATTGTGGGTAATTTAGGGAAGCCCATTGGAATCACAAATGTTCTTATGAAATGGAGATAGAAATATCAGAATAGGAGAAAGATTTAAAGATGCTGTGCTGCTGGCTTATGAAGATAGAGAAAGGGACCATGAGCCAAACAGTGCAGTTCACCTCTAGACGCTGAAAAAAGCAAGAAAGTAGATTCTCCCAGAGCCTCCAGAAAGAATGCAGCCCTGAAGACAAAGAGTTTAGTCCTGCAAGAGTTCTGATATACAGAACTATAAAATAGTAAATTTCTGGTGTGTTTTTTTTACCAATAAATTGTGGCAATTTGTTACAGCAGCAATAGAAAAGTAATGCAACAGGACTATCATTTTCATTTAAGCACTGTATCTTGGTTCATGTGAAATAATAAGTTGTTCTTGTTGCCAAGTCTGAGAGCTCTATACCTGGAAAATGCTGGTGGTGGTGGTGGTGGTGGTGGTTTGTGTGTGTGTGTGTGTGTGTGTGTGTGTGTGTGCGCGCACACGTGCATGACTCAGGTTGCCTCCACTGCATCTGTCTATTTTTGGATTAAGTGCAGTCGAAGTTGACAAGTTCTTTCCTAGAAGGTTTGTCTGATTACCACTTCTTGGTCTTAAATTGTGGGGTATGAGCAGCTATGCTCCTCTATGAATGTCTCAGGAAAGCCTTCTCATTGAGATTTTTGTTCCACTTAGACCACAGGATGACAGGCTGCCCTTTAGTGTTATTGTCTTGGTCTTGATGTTTTATCTGCTCTGAGTGTCTGATGGAGATGTTTCTTTCTGCTTTGAACGTCTCTTGTTGCCTCATGATAAGAATCCTTTAGGGACTTCTTTATCTTCTTTCTTTGGATCAACTCTACTACCAATATTCTCTGTTCCTAAACCAAGGCTGTTTAGCACCACTGAAGAAAATCATACAACTACACGGGTATATTTTAGGAAAACTTTATCAAGTACAACTAGGTGTGTGTTTCGTGTGTGTGTGTGTGTGTGTGTGTGTGTGTGTGTGTGTGTGTGTTTATATGTTTATATATGTACCATAATGTGAGAATGGGAAGTGAGATAGTAATTTTCTTCTTAGCTCAAAGGAATTTATACATATAAAAGGATTTTCAGATATAATTAAGTACCCTAAGTTGACTTAAAATTGAAGGAGAGAGTTTACTGGATGAGCTTGACTAAATTAAGTCTTTTTTTTAAAAAAAACAAAAAACAAAAAAACAAAGGTCTCCTCCTGGCCTAGAAGAAAGAAAAGACTTATGCTGTAGATTGCCTATGACTAGGTGAGAGGCAGCCTACAGACACTGAGAGGCTCAGTCCTATGGCTGTAAGGGACTGAATTCTTCCAATGACTCGAATGAGCTTGGAAGAGAACCTTAAGCTCTAAATGAGAATCATAGGAACTATAGCCCACACTTTGAATGCAGCCTTGGAGACCCTGAGCAGAAGGCTAATCTAAGCCATGCCCAGACTCCTGAGTCACAAAAACTCGGAGAAAATAACCGGGTGTTGTTTTAAGTTGCTAAATTTATGGTGATACATTATGTAGTAAGAGAAAGATAATATAGAAATAAAGGACGATAGAAAGGAAAGAAGGAAGGGAAAGAAGGAAAGAGAGGAAGGAAGGGAGAGAAGATGGAGATACATTATCTTAACAAAGCATGATTTAGCAAATTCCATTGGTTTTCATGAATACCTGTTTATTTACTAAGACCTCAAATTCCATCTGCTTAACTCAAGGAATTTTGGCAGGGACTGATATCAAACTTCCTACTCTGTTTTGCCTCAATTTCTATTTTAAAAATTAGAATAAAGATTTGCCCATCTCTAGTCTTCTATCATCCATCACACTCACTGTGATTTCCGAAGAATTACAGAAGATATTCACAATCAGTATATATGTTATTTTAGTGCCCTGAGATGTAGTATATGTTGGCTGGAGTCTTGAACTTCATTCACATGGGTTGATGCTCTCTTTAACTACTGTATGACTGACCATCTCGACCTTTAATTTCTTCTTTATGTTAAATAATATTCTATTTCCAGTTTGAAGATCATTCTTCTTATTGGAATAAGTAGAAGCAAAATTGGATATAGTTGATTCTGCATGCTTGCTGTCATTTATTAAAATCAGTTTTTTTTTCTGTCATTTACGTTGGGTGAAGAATACCTGGAGTGAGAAATGTCAAGTGGATATACCTTAATTCTTTTTAAATTTAAAACAGTTTTCTTGAGTTATAATGTACTGTCATAAATTCACTCATTTAAATGTATTGTTCGATTATCTTGTAAATGTGTAATCATTACAATCCCATTTTAGAACAATTCTATCACTGCACAAGTTTCCTCATTCTTTACTCTATTACACTTGACAAATTCTTTTATCACTTAGTTTCCTTAGTAAATTCTACTCTTTTTATGATTGTTTTGTTGTTATTTTGTTTTTCTGACCTCACTGGCTTTTTCTTCTGTCTCCATTGCTGATTTTCATTTTTCTCTCAAGCCTTTCAGCATGAGTTTTGACCCAGGATATAGTACTTGGATCACTTTGACCTCAGCAGACCATTAAATTAAAATAAAATTACTTTGTCTGCTCAGTATAATTAATATAAACCTTTCCTGTTCTTATAGCTATGAATATAACTAGGATAACAATGACTTTGTCATTCTTAATATTTTTACATCAGTTATATAAATACTATAAAGCCTTCAAATGGTTGAGTGAAATAGTCTAGTTTGGAAGACAGAATGCAAGATTGAACTGTGTTTTCAGAATATTTTATAATAAAACAACTTTAAATTACATCTATTTCACCTCCTCATAGTAGTCCTACCATAAATAAATTGCTGAAAATTTACATATGATTTTTCTTTAAAAAGACATTTAAAAAGACTATGTGATAGTATCTTTTTATTTAAAAGGTTTTTCTAAATAAAAATTTTCTCTTACTATGGCCAATAAATATGGGTTTTTCTGCATTTTAAATTTATTTTGAAATTTGCATATTATATTACTCACTTTGGATATGAGCAACTTGCAACCTATTCTGTGAACTAAAATCTCAGTACTGTGGGGCAAAAAGAGAAAAAGAAATAGTCACTGGGACTGGAGGGTATTTTAAGCAAGGACTGAAGGATTTTAGTTGATAGTTGTGACACACTCATGAATAATATCTGGTAAAAAGACATGGGTAAATTGCTACTATTAGTGATCTTCTCTAAGCACCACCCTCACCTTCACTGTCCCACTATTATATCTCTTTATGTGTTCCAACAGCAATTCATCATCGTTATACTCATCACAGTTGGAATTATTTAATGTTTACAGTTCTGGCTAGACAATTTTATTCCCTACACTGATGCACCTGGCATATAATAAGAACCCAATAATATTTGTAGAATGAATATTTTTCCAACTTTTAATGATCAGATGTCTGTATTCCTAATATGTATGGGAGCTAATAATTGTTGAATGGCTGGTCAAAGGAATGAATAAGTTTAGCAAGAATGAAGTCAAAGAACACTATATTTCCCCAAATACTCCATTTTCTGTATTTTTCTTTTCACAAGTCTATTACCCTCTCTTCTTTTGGCTCCAAAATTTCTCCTTTGAAGAGTATTAATGAGTAAATTGCTTTACTAATTAATGTCAACCCTCCAATAATATTTATGTTTTATAGAAGTTATTATCTCAAAGATATATCATTAATGATAAAATTCCATATACTTATCAGAGATGGAAAAGGTATTTTGTGGAATGGAAGGGTGATTCCTTATATTCCCTAAAAACACATTCTTAGTTTTGCCTCTTCCCCTCTTTCTTCCTTCTTTATTCCCGCATATATTTTTTGAGCATCTAATGTGCTAAACTGTTGGGGATTAGAAAGCAAAATGATGTGAGGGAAAGAGAAAGTGGCATCTGTTGGAGAACCTTTCAAGACAGGCAGAGGAGTTTGGATTTGATATTTTATGCCAAGGAGATACTGTCCTCTTCAGCTAGAGGGTGGTAGCAAAATGTCTGGAAGTTATTTAGCCAAAGTCAGTGGAACAAATCCTGATGATATGCTTATTATATTTGGTGTTTATTTTTTGGAAGATAAAACAAAAATTAGAGAAAGATCAGTTGTTTTAGCTAAACAACAGAAAATTTAGTATTGTTCTGCAATGGGCAGTACAGATACTGTTATTTGATTAGTTAAGGCAAATTTTGTTGCTGTTGATACATTCATAATTTATATTATTTAACTGTGATTTTTGTTTTAGCTCTGCAGTACAGAAAAACGTTAGAGAAGGGCATAAGATTATAAAGAAAAGTCCCCTACAAACACTTTTGCAATTTATAATTTCTCATTCATTTTACATGAAGGTATCTACTGTAATAAATACAGAATAACCTCTTTTGCGTTCTACTTTTTAAGCCCTGCTTCTCTGGAATGTCATTCTGAGACATATAAATGTTAGGTTAAAGAGAATAAAAGTTCTTGATATTTTGCAATATTTGAATAGTGTATTTCTGAGAGATTATTTATGTACACAGAACTTGAGGATTATTCATTTACTCAATAACATTTAGTTGAATTTAATATACATTTAAGACTGAAATGTTGATATGTTGAACATGAAAGGCTATCTGCTAGGGATATACTTTCAGAGTTGCCCACTACCCCCTATAGAGGCTTTGAACAAGTTAGATTCAACTCCCAGCCAGAACTATTATTGCTTGTTTGTAGAGTCAGAGCTAGAATTTCAGCCCCTAATTGCTTTTTGGGCCTGCAGCCTCATGATTGTACACAACTCCTTTGGATGTTTAAGTTTTCATGTTCTTCCTGTTTCTTTTTTTATGAAATGGGAGTTGGGTCATCTCTCCTGGGCAGAAAGATAAACTTCTTAAGGTAAGATCTTGTATTTTATATAAAAATAAAATAAAAAGTAAAATGAATGATTGAAGAGTACCAGACGTTTTTCATGTGTTATATCACATAACTCTCATGAGAATCTTTTGATGTAAATGTTATTATACAAAGTTTAACTATTAAGAAATAATGTTGAGTGTTTAAGCGACTTGCTTAAAGTAAAAAAGCTAGAAAGCAAATGGGCAAATGCAGATGCAAGAATACCTGCCTTAGGTTTTGTTCTATCATCAGGCAGCAAACAACCTTTACTAGCCCACTTACCCCTTTGTCTGTGAATAGTACAATTAACTAAAAAACAACCAAAACCCATCCATCCTCACAAGGTGGCCCACAGACGAGCATAGTGAAAGAAAGGCTTGAAGCTGATTATTTGAATAATTCAAGGGAATATTTTCTTTACTTCATTTCCTCCTTTAAGTTGTTTATATCCTTAAGGGGGAAAAAAATCAAGGAATAAAAACCAGAAAAATTTCTGGCCTTGCTTTAGTCCCTTGTGAAATAAAGGAATCAATAAATGTTGGTTGAATGTTGGATATATTTGCTGTACTTCACCAGAATGTAAGCATGTGATATAACACTGTAACTGGGAAGAAGGAAAGAAAATCAAGTCCAGTTGCTTTTTCAGATGTACAAGTCAGGCTACCCCAGTGCCTAGAGTGAGCTGTTTCTGTCCTTTCAAAAAGAAAGAATCAAATAATTAAAATATCCTATGTCTAACCAGTTACTGTATACTTAAAACTTATTAAAATAAATAAATAAATTTAAATAAAAAACTAAAACAAACAAAAAAACATCCTGTGCAATTAACAGTATCATAAGAATACCTCAATAGCTCTTTGAATTACAGTTACCTTCTCTCTCACTTCTAATAAGTTCACTTGATGATAAATGCAGCCACATAACCAAAGAGAATCAGATAATTTAGCTAAGGCTCAAAGGAAAGCCATGAGTATAAACACATAATTAGAAAGTATTTTGCAGAGGAAGGGTTAAAATAGCAGGTTTTTCAGCCTGAGGAAGAAAACACAGAGGGCTTTTGAGAGAGTATTTTTGAAAACTATAAAAGACTTTGTGCAGTAGAAAGTTTACCAGCATGAGCCCATAGTGCATCAAAATCAGATGTGGAACTTTCCAAAAATACAGATGCTTAGTTTCCACCTCACCCCAGAACTCCTGAATTAGAATTTCAGTGGGGGTAGAGGGTGGGTGAGGCTCAGACTCTAAGCTTTTTAAAAGCTTCCTGATGTTCCAGACTCACAGCTAGTGTTGAGAACAATTGCTCTTGTCACTTAGTCTCCCATCATGACTGATTAAGTATGTGGGTGTTTTTGACTTCTTATATTCCAGGGTCTCTCGTCATAAAATGCTCAGTACAGCTTGTAGGCAGTGGTAATCATCAAGCTTTCCTAAAAGGAAGCTCATACTGTGTTCCTGGAGTGGTATTAGATCTTTTGCACGGGATATTTTATTTCATTCTCAACATACTTTTGAGAAAGATATCACCATCTCCATTTTACAAATGCAGAAAAGAAGCTCACAGGGCCTCAGTAATTTGCCACACGTAATTAAACACAGTAAACAGGATTTGGATCCAAGACTGTTCAAAAGATGCTCTGGAAAATGGATATAAAAATCTAAGGCAAATTGGAATAAAAACCAACCAGACTGTTACTGATATCAGAATTGAGGAGGGAAAATTGAAATAATTGATAACTGACATAATTTACTGATGTCAGTATTTGTTCATGGCAACAAACCATATACTCATTTACATTTATTTAGATATGGCCATGTAGTGGGTGGCACAGTCCAAACACAAAGCAGTAGGGAAGGATTTGCTTCTTTTTTTTTTTTTTCCATAACACTTTGAATTTTATAGTCATTCTTTTTTTTTTCTTTTTTGAAATGGTGGCAGCATCTTTAATTTAAATGCTCAAATCTTGATCTCCAATGAAGTCTTTATCTTATTTTTCTTTTTATGACATTTCATCTTGATCTTGCTAATGCCATAGGCTCCTTACTAGACTGATAATTTAATTTTAACATCTCTTGTTAGCTTGGGTTTTTTTTTTTTTCCTATTAGCAGGTTGGCATACACGTTTAGACTTCCAAAAAAAGGTGAATTCATGCCAAGAGACTTCTTTTGACCTGGCTTCCATGTCTGCTACAGTCACCATTAGCTATTTTTTGATTACTCACATACACACTGAGGAATAATCACTTTATATAATGCTTTTTATTAATTAATTCCATCTTTTGCAATTTTCTTGGGACTGAGGACTATATACTATAACTGCTCTTGGATATATACTTTAGTGATAAATTTATCCTATCAGTGCTATGCTTTTTCTTAAAGGATATATTGGCATAATTGCTTTTTATATGCTTATCTATTAGTGAATTATTGAAGGTTATGCTGTTTAGGTGTGGGAATTTGGCAATAAGTTTGGTTCTTATTCAAGTTACAGTTGAATAAGAACTTTTTGACTATTGCAGTGTAGGTTCATATCCTACTCAATATTCTTTTAGTTTTTGAGAGTTTTGCCATTTTAATTTTTAATATTCAGGCTTTAGGAAAATAATATAGATTTTTGAAGAAATCCATCTGTAATATTTGAGCTCTGCCTAAGGAGTTATTTGATATAAATTCTGAACTGAATTTTTAAGTCTCTTATTTTTTCTCATAAGCCAAAACTGAGGTCAATAATCACTTACACTGTTCAATTGTCCATGAGTAGCTTCGAAAATAATGTCTTTGTGTTTGTAAACTTGGAAAGAAAAGCTCTAAGTTTTGAAAAGAAGTCTGTTATAGACTTTTAAACAGAGACAGCTGCAGCTTTATTTTTATTTTTGTTTTCTGACTGAAATTTACCTTCAGAAAAGAAAATGTGCATTTCAGGATAATATAATTCTATTGATTCTGTTGCATATATGAGTGTGACTCAGGTCACTGTTCCAGAGACAATCAAAACAACTCGGGAATTCTAAATATTGTGGGGAGAAAAGGTTAATTCTTTCACAAAACTGTGTGGGCATTCTAAAACGATTGCCTTTAATAAATTCTATGGTTTTTATAGGGAGATATTGTTTTCTGGTATGAATACAGTATAATTCTTAAGATCTAAACTTTAATAGTTCTTCCATGTTTTGGGCAAGGAAAGCACATTTTGCTCATATCAGGTGTATATAATACATTAGATTCTTTTAATAACCCAATAATGCCAATCTATTCTCTATTACTATTTGTTTACTTTTTTTAGATTCCATATATAAGTGAGACTATACAGTATGTGTTTTTCTCTAACTTATTTCACTAAGCATATTGCCCTCAAAGTTCATCTGTCTTGCAAATGACAGGATTTTCTTTTTTATATACCTCTTACATATTTTATATATATTATTATATATGTATATATATAATATGTATAAAATATATGTAGAAATATATATAATATATGTATAAATATGTATATATTAAATTAAATATATATTTAATTATTTAAAATAATTAAACAAGGAGGCTATTAGACCGAAAGGCTCTAATAACCTGGCAGGCTACATAAACAAACCAAAATCTAAACCTGTAAATGCCCAAATATGAAATTCAAAACTGAGGACAACCAATTACAAATAACCAACTAGGCTTTAAGCTATAGCAAGTCAATAATTTCCTTAATCTTAAAAGTCTTTAAAAAAATATTTTAGTATTTCTTTTAGGGCAGATTACTAGCAACAAATCAATTTTTGTTTATCTGTGAATGCCTTAATTTATCCTTAATTTCTGAAGGATGGTTTTGCTGAACATAAAATTCTTGGTTAACATTTTTTTCCTACAGCATTTTGGATATTTTAACTCACTGCCTTCTGAAAAGTTAGCCATTAATCATTTTTGTCTTTCTGTGGTCATATTTCTCTCTTTATCTTTGTTGTTTAACAGTTTGACTATGTGTCCATGTGTGGATTTCTTTGAATTTATCCTACTTGGAGTTTGCTTTTTTGATGTATAAATTAATGTTTTTTCCCCATCAAATTTGGGTAGTTTCTAGCCATTTTTTATTTAGATATTATTTCCGTACTTTCTCTGCTTCCTCTAGAACTCCCAGAATGTATATATTGGTATAATTGTTGGTGTTATATAGTACTTTAATGCTGTTACTTGTATTCATTTTTTTTCTTTCTGTTACTCAGACTGGAAAATTTTAACTGACCAATCTTCAAGTTTGCTGATTCATTCTTCTGCCAGCGTAAATCTATTTTTTAGTTATTCTAGCAAATGTTTTATATAGTTATTATAATTTATAACTCAGAATTTTTATTTTGTTCCATTTTTATAATTTATATCTATTGGTATTGATATTCTCTATTTTTCTTTAACATGTGTTCTCTTTAATTTTTAGACATGGTTCATTTAGTTATTTGAACATATTTTTAAAGTCTTTGTCTACTAAATTCAAAATTTATATTTCATGAGGGACAGTTTCTATTGATTTTTTCCCCTATTATAGGCCATAGTTTTCTGTACTGTAATTTTTGTTGAAAATTGGACACTTGAAATAACATAACATGGTAACTCTGAAAATCAGATTTCTTTCTTAGGGTTTTTGTTGTTACTGCTGATGTTTGTTTAGTGACTTTCCTGGATTAATTCTGTCAAGTCTGAATTGTTTTTTGTTTGTTTCAACCACTAAAATGTCTGCTTGGTTAGTTTAATGGTTACCTTATGATTTGACAGAGATTTCCTTAAATACTTTGAAACAATAAGTCCCTTTATACCAGAGACTCTGTATGTTGAGACATGTCTTTAAGTTCTAGCAGTTTACATATTTGCCTTAGCCTTCACGTCCTCCTTATACAAAGCTTCAAGTTAAACCAGAGGTGAGAGATTAGACTCCTTTCAGATCTTTACTGGGTGTGCACACAGTCTTGCACATGTACATTGTCTTTTTGGTCCACAACCAAAGACCCACGTATTTTTGGACATCCTTTTGTTTGCTGCTACTAGTATCACTGACTCTAGAAACTGTGATGCTGAATAGCTACAACATTAAACAATTGCTGCTGATTCATTTTAACAAACCTCTAGAGGGTAAAGCCTTTCCCACTGAGTGAGCTGTGCATCAGTCAAATAAAAACAAACCCTGTAAATGGACCTTTTCCAAGAGGCTGCTGAACATGTTAAATCTTGAGAATTCTGTGGGTTTGAAGAATTCTGTGGGTTTGCAGTGCTCCAAACCCATTCATACCACTCCCCTCGCCCGCACAGTGGTTCCCCAGGCTGCTGTTTTTAAGATTAACCATTACTGTGAAGCTGCTAGTTTTATTCTGCAATATTCACTGTTTTAACAAAGATTCTGCCAATTTTCTGAAATTCTATACAGATTGTTATAAACCTTTGGTTAGTTTTTAGAGTCCTGAAAAAGTTGAATTTGACAATTTTTTTGTGAGTGTGTCAGAGACTCTTATATTTCAGAAGTGCTTTTTCACATCTTTTAAAAAAGGCAAAGAGTAAATCATGTTCAAATTCAGTGTTAAGTTGGACCATTAAGCAGATGAACTCAGATGAAGCAGATTGCTGCCATAGAGTTGACTGAAAAGTAACATAAAGTAGTTTTGAATTAAAAAAAGTAACACAAAGTAATTCTAGAAGGTACTTGGACCAGTTAGAGTTCTTGGACCATGAATAATGTGAATATGTCTAGTATTCTAATGGTTGTGATAAAACAAAGCTGTACAAGAAGGGAGAAGAGTTCAGAAGCAGTGGCAATAATTTAAATGTGTGATGCTGAAGCTTCGCTTAACTTGGCAGAAATACAAGGGTGAATCAATCATGGGACTTGATGATAGACTGGATATGAAGAATAAAGGAATAGAGGAGTTTCAAAAAATATGAATGTTGCTGCTATGCTTTGCAGATAATGTAAAAGCAGACGTAGAAAATTTTTATTTTGCTATCTTAGAGATTCCTTCATTTACCAGTCTCTTAAGCTCCTTGGAGACATGTGATCACAAAGATTAAATAAATAGGTGTTGGTTATTAAAGCCAGGATTTTATGCTATCAAAAGCTAAATATCAACAGGTCTCCTAAATCACATTAATTTAGAACAAGAAGAAAAGGAAAATGTTCTTTTAAGTCTAAAGTTATACCAGGATTTTTATCATGTTAATTTTCTGATGTGATTCTCTGAGAAAGCAGATGTAAGAATTATGGTATTATCTTTCTTGTCTCTGTGCATTGAGAATTAAATGATTATAAAAGAGTTTTATTATAATTCATGTTTCTGTTAAGATAGCACAGGAATGGGGAGGCTTTGAGAGGCCATTCAGGTTGTTCTCCCTATTCTTAAGACTTAATTTTTCTTGATCTTGGTTATTTATGTTATTTATTCATACTTTTGTTATTTCATTAACTTAACCATTTAACATAAATTAACAATTTTTGAGAAGCTACTCTGTGCAAGAATTATACTGTGTCGTGTTCTATGAAGCATACAAAGAAGCACTGTATGGATCACTTGCCCTCTACGAAGAAGTAGCTAACAATAAAAATATTGAGTATGAATATAGGGTCTGGAAGTCTAGTGTGTTATGAAATATTTAACTGTCAATACAGAATATTAATGTTTTTAGATTCAGAGAAGAAAGAAAGCCATGTGGTCAAGAGTAGTTTTTAAATGCTTCATTGACTAAGCAGAATTTGTGATTGGTTGTGGGGGAAAAAGAATTTCTATAGGCCTAGAAGAGCCCTCTGATCCTCAGAAGGGATAGCAACAGCATAAGCAAAAAGATCCTCAGGAGAAATAGCTATAGCATAAGCAAAAAGACATTCAGGACTGGAGCAGAGGATTTGTACATCAGCAGAGGATTTGTATTAATGGGGTTTAATCTTTGGGGAGGCATCAGAAGCTTTTAAAAATAGAATAATTATTAACAAGTTCATAGTTTTATTCAACAAATTTTTTGGATAAATACTTGTCCTCTGATAATACTATAATCTGGGGCTATAATACCTGCTTTTTAGGAATGGTATGAAGCTATAGATCCCATCTGGGCCACTTTATGGAGGTAGCGTAAAGGACTTGCAGCTTCATGTGGACATCAAGCCTTGTCTGTAGATCACATAAATAAAAATAGGTCTTTCATAGCCATATCTATATTTATTAGTTTCAAATGTGCCTGTTTTGCTATGATTAATAAAGTAGACATTTATTTTTATTTTTTTATTTTTTGCTTATGTATTTTGTTTTTCAAGCAACAGATCTAAAAAGTATAACTTACCTATTGGAGTTGGGTAGAGAAGGTAGGATTTTTTCTCTGCGTCAATTTTCATAACGAGAGACATTGATTAGTTTAACTGAGCATCTCTCTGCTCCTACTCACTCCTCAGGGGAGTTAATTGATTTGTAAATTTGGGAGCAGGAACTGAGCATGTGTCACCAATTTGCTTTGTGATCTTCTCACCTGCAGAGCATATGAGTCATTCAATTTAGCAATAAAGAATCAGCTTAGGCTTGGGAGTCCTGATGCTAGTACTCTCTATCTAATTCTGGGATATAGTAGTAGGTAGCCTATATTGCCTTTCATCTAATCTACATAATCTAGTATCTGCTCTGTCACTAATTTATTTGACATTTTAATTCATTTGCCTAAACTTTTTGTTTTATCAGTGACTAACTACTTTCTCTGGGCCAAATCTGACTCATCGCAGGCCATATATAGCCAAGTTTTCTGCTTGTTTTGTGTAGCTTTACTGCTGCAATAGCAGCACCAAGTGGTTGTAACAGAGATTATATGGACTGAAAAATCTAAAATATTTACTATCTGGCCCTTTACAGAAAAGATTTGTCAACCCTTGGACTCTCATTTATACTTTGGGCAGGGAAGTCATTTGTTATATTCCCTAAATTCCCAACATTATCATATAAAGATTTGTTAAATTTTTTTACTTTAAAAACATGTTTATTTTTCAAAATGGTAGAAATCCTTGGTGTAAAAATGACATAGATTTAGGGATAGGAGTTTGGAGGGTATTCAAATAACATAGGTATGAGCCAAGGGAATTAGAACTAGTTCGGTAGTTATAGAAATAGAAAAGAAATACTGGGTTTAGGAGTGGTTATGAAGTGCAAATTTTATAGAAGTTGATGACTACTTCTTTACAGTAACAATAAGCATGATGGAACAAGAGAAAGCAAAATGTCTTTAAGAGTTCAAGCCTAGATGACTGGGTGAATATCCTGGGAACAGTTTATAATGTATTTCTCACTCTACATGTCTGCCTTGCCTCTGGCCCTTCAAGTCACATATTCGCTGACGTCAGGATTAAAGGTCCATACCTAGTTACAGTAGTCACTCAGGACCACTCACTATTACCAATCCTGAAGGTTTGTCTCTGCAACTTCAATATCAACCCAATATTTTGTTCTTACAAACTTGATAATGTCTTTCATCTTCCCCATATTTAAGTTAAATCTCCGTATTTTTTAAAATAATTTTTTATTTTTCAATTACAGTTGACATATTATATTAGTTTCAGGTGTATAACCTAGTATATGGCATTTATATAACTTATGAAGTGATTCCCCTGATAAATCTAGTACCCATCTGACACGATACATAGTTATTACGATATTATTGTCTGTATTTCTTATGCTGTACTTTATATCTCCATGACTGTTTTCTAACCATCAGTTTGTCCTTTTAATCCCTTTCCCTTTTTTATCCATGCCCCAACTTCTCCTCCATCTGTCAACCATCAAAATGTTCTCTGTATCTATGAGATTGTTTTTTTGTTTATTTATTTTGTTTTGTTTGTTTGTTTGTTTAGATTCCACATATAAATGAAATCATATGGTATTTGCCTTTCTCTGATTTATTTTACTTAGCACATTACCTTCTAGGTTCATTCACATTGTTGCAGATGGAAAGATTTCATTTTATTATGGCTGAATAAGATTTCATTATATTTGGTACCACTTGGTTAGTCATTCATTTGGTGATGGACACTTAGGTTGCTTCCATATCTTGACTATTGTAAATAATGCTGCAATGAATATATAATACACATGTCTCTTTGATGTAGTGTTTGGATTTCTTTGGATAAACACCCAGAAGTAGAATTGCTGGGTCCTTCTTTGTCTCTAGTTATAGCCTATTTTAAAGTCTATTTGTGTAGTATAAGAATGCCAGCTCAGGTTTTTTCTTTTTTTCTTTTGCATTTGTATTTTCATAAAATGTCTTTTTCCTTCTCTTTCAATATTTGTGTATCTTTTGATATGATGCAAGTCTCTTGAAGGCAGCATATTCAAGGACCTTGTTTTCTTATCCATTAAGCTACCCTATATCTTTTGATTGGAGCATTTAATCTACTTACATTTAAAGTAATTGTTGCTAGATATGTAGTTATTCTTATTTTATTATTCATAGTTTTGATCTTTCTTCTTTTTCTTAAAGAAGTCCTTTGAACATTTTTTATAATACTGGTTTGGTGGTGATGAACTCCTTTAGCTTTTTCTTGTCTGGGAAGCTCTTTATCTGTCTTTTAATAGATGGTAGCTTTGCTGGGTAGAGAAATCTTGATTGTAGGTCTTTGCTTTCCATCACTTTGACTATTTCATGCCAATCCTTTCTAGCCTGAAAAATTTCTGTTGAGAAATCAGCTAATAGTCTTATGTGAGCTCCCTTATAGGAAACAAAATGCTTTTTCTCTTATTGCTTTTAAGATTCTCTCTTTGTTTTTAACCTCTGACATTTAAATTATGATGTG